>OX388347.1:55566206-56816206 GCA_947579665.1 Sympetrum striolatum | reverse complement strand
CTTTGAAGGTTGACATGGACCAGCTTTTCCATCTCTAAATTTATATCTCACTGTTATTCTTTTTTTGTTTTACTCCGCAAGAGAAGCCCAACTCAATGAACATGTTCCTTTGAAATCCAACGTATTTTTTGCCCGCGTTCCCATGGATACGAATTAATTCGATTTCCCAGTAAAGAAAGGAAGAGCTACCGACAGCAATCAATCAATCGGTGGATCGATCAGGACAATTTTTCGTTTACAAATTCGGAAGAAAAGTCGGCGTCGCCCGAATTTTCCCCTTGGTCGCAAAAATGTGATGGATTATGGGAACATTTTTCGCAATCCGATCCCGAAAATGCGCCTGAATAGGACGCGCTCCTCTTCTTTCTTTTGTTTTTACGTAATAGCGCGGGATGATCGGATAACTCTTTCAAAATCCCACTGGCTATCGCTTATTGATTCATGTTTATCTTGCATCTTTTTTCTTTGACTGACAGAAGGAACTGTCTTTCTCTTAAGATATTCACTTTTTTCGGGGAAGCGGTAAATGAATCCAGAAATTTAAAAGCTGACATTTTATTGTACACTCCTGGCCAAAATTAACGCAGCACCGGCCGTAAGGATCGCTAGGGAGGTGCTGCGTTAATTTTGGCCAGGACTGTACTACGACCCCATTTTGATCGCTATGAGTAGCATTTCATTGAAATATCTTTCTCCTTCGCGAAAAATATTAATAAACGTGAAAATGCCATGTGCTTCCGTATTTTTAGGCTAAGGCTTTTACTAAAATAGGATAGGTTAAGAACTAGAGGTAGTCTCCAGCAATGAGGTATCTGATTTGATTGATTGATTCATCTGGTGGAGCTCAAAACGTATTTTTCGATTCTGGAGCTTAAAGAAACTATTCATACTAAGAATTCCATCCAGCTATTGTTTCAATATTTACTTAACTTTACAACCACTCATTTCCAAAGAGATGCGTTACATATACATTGCAACCTTATTTCATTCATTAATTGAACATATTTTGGATTCCAAATGCTTTTGGCAACAAAATATATTTATAGATAAATATATATATATAACGCCTTCAAACGTATGTTTCTATTCATTTCGTTGCCATTATTAAGTATATAATTTTGTTGGAATAAAAGAAGACGCTCTTTTGAGGAAATAGATATCTTTGGACTAACGTACGAAGACAGATCACTATATCTATTGATATACCGTACGAGGCGTCTTTTAATATCTCGTTGCATATTATAATTCATGAATCATAAGAATATTGCTCTATTGTATTACTGTAACATAAGGTACACAGAAAAAAATCAGTCTATGAAAGGAATACTCATTTCTTTCCTTGATTTTTCTTTTTTTGTGATTGGTGAATGTAACAAGTTGAACGCATATTTTCTACTCCATCTTCAGAAAAATATTACGTTGTGCGTGAGTTTATGGAGTCTAAGATTTAATCTCATTTCCTCCAGCAATTCCCATCCGAAATCGAGCAGCATTCTGCTTATTTGATCTTTATCCCTTTCAAAAACGCACGGATGGATGTTTAAATACATCCTCCGCTATGAATTCTTAAAAATTCCTTTTGCGTTTCCAAAAAGTTCTGACATCAACTACAAAGCTTCATCCACTTCAGAAGCAACAGCAGTACGAACAACCATTTATTCATATTCCCTCACCATACATTTTTATCACAAGACAATATCCCATTGGTACAGAAGGAAAACGTTGGAAGAACAGGTCGTTGAACATGAATACGTAACGTTTCCTGAAAGCCTCAAAACACCGTCAAAAGGTTAGGATGTCGATGGCAAGGAGAGGGAATAGGTAAACAAAGCCGCTTTATCTCCTAGAAGAAAGACACTATTCGCGAGGAAGGCTTCTTTCTTTTCCCCGAGCTTTCAACTCGTAAACAAGTTTTTTTTGATTTCTCCACCGCGCCTTGCGGTTATGCTTCCTCCAACACGGCTGCAAAAATCAAAGACGCACGCAGTCGCTCCCTGGCGGCGGAGCAAGGAACTAACTCATCCCGATCTGATGCCTCAAATGAAATCGCTATCCGACGCATTCATTACAATGATCAGCGGCACTGAATCAGCATAGGATGACAAATCAATCCATAGTAGACGATGAACATTGTGCGAATCCATCTTCATTAATTTAATCGATAAATGCGGAAGAATTGAAAAGAAAAAAAATTCGTCGCTAGTACGTGGTTGCCTGCAATAAGCGATAAGCAAATTGTGTATAACTAATAAATGATAAAATTTTTCCATTTTCTTTATACTACGGCGATCATTAGAGAAGGACTAGAAAAGCAAAAGGCGGTTTTAGGCATTTTTAGTCACAAAATTCACATACCTATGAAAAAACATTCACTGGGTATTTAGAGTAACCATCGTCTTTGATTCTATATTAACGGTGGATAGTATTACGGTAAAAATGATATTCTACAAGTCTAAGAAGATTTAAACACATATTCACAAGTATTACGTTACTGTCTACGTCTACGAAAGAAAGAGGCGGTGTTCTTGGAAATATTTACATGACCATAAGAGGGGAACTTATGTTTCCTTATATACAGTAATTATCTTGAAGAGCTGTGGTTATTTTGCACAGACGTATCCTATAATTATGACAGAACTCAATTGAGAATAGCAGAAGGCAGTCTTCTCATTGGAAAATAAGACACTTCAGACAACGAAGAAAATTCTTATAGGACAATTTTCATATACCGAACTGAGTAGACAATCTGAAGATAATAACAGATAGGGAGTAGTAAAAAAACTCGTAATGGTATGTACAAATCAAAGATAAGAATAGCTAACGATAATCAAACCTGAAGTGTCACGACCGAGATGCGGTCAAAAAAACAAAATTGTAGAAATTCGATACTTATTCTCATGTTTGGAAATCGGCGACAAAGATGAGAAGTAGTTAAGCAAATGCAACTGAGAATAACGTACAAAAACCAGTATTGCACGAAGCAGGGGACAAAGGTTAGACTACGGTAATACTTCACGCTAGATGGAGCGAAATTTAAAATGTGGAAAATAAAAGATACACATATTTATCCGTTTGCCAAGAGTTCCACTTAAGCCATTAATACTGGAAACCTGTTCCCTTCAATGCGAGAGGAGCCAAGTGAAACGCGTACAGAATAGGATACTTTGCTTCACCGGAATGATTAATCAATTATCCAACCCATGTACCATCCAACCAATGAGATCACTCGAACCAATGGGAGGTGACCTTCGCTGAAAAGGTCGAATTGCAACAAGAAATCTCTTCTATAATTCCACGTATTCTCATTAACATCGAGTGGGTAATATTCGATGGATAAATCACTGCGAGCGCAATCGTCTACCAACACCTGAAAGGTTAAGTGCGTGGTTGGGTGGAGAATCTCGGACGTGCTAGTAAAAACGAGGGAGCAGCTTTCGCAATCTGGAAGATCCGACAAGAATGCGAGTGGGATGTTGGGAGACGTTCACCGCGCTGATGCAGCGGAGTGTGGAGGGACCTCAAGGACGGTGCGCGGAAATACACGGGAAAGTCTTCGCTCGAAGAGCTTTAATTACCGCAAACTCTCGTTGTAACATATTTTGCCACTCCTTACACCGAAAACCTGAAGTCCCAGCTATCATAAATCTGAAGTTAACTTCTCTTGGTACCGCCAAAAATGTTACCATAACAGGTAATAAAAGACGACTACAAAACCTTTTTATAAATTAAAGTTAAAAAAGCTCCTAACAGCCGTTGTTTGCGGGCAACCCGTCTTGCGTAAGTACCCAAAACATTGGGGTTTAGGTTCTTCGCGACTGAGATAATGCAAGCGTTTTATTTTCAATACGTTCTTTGCCAATTAATTTGCCATCTTCAGGAGATAAAGAGACCTTACTACAGTATCTCCAACCATTGTCAGAAGGAAACCAAGAGGACCATATAAATGAAACAACTCATTCGATTCATAAATGTATTATTAAAGAAAGACGATATTTTGCATACGAAACGTGTAGTTAAAAAGCTATTGAGATAAGCCGCAAGCTTCGCTAAGGATATTCCCAAGCACAAACTACGTAATCATGCTGACGATAGAATTTTTTGCAATAATCAACCTCACTCCAACAAAAAATAAGAAGGGTTACGACCAAAGTGAAAGTATAAGTTAATTTATATTTCTGATGACTATGAGATGCATATTTTCACACAGGTATATATGACGTTACACCAACGTATCAATCATTAAAGTAAGAAAACCAATTTTATACTTCATTATTGATAAATTATGCATAAATAACCCTTTATCTATGAATGATTGTTCTGTAAAAACTAACTTATGTAAATCCTTACTCAAGGATCTTCTGTTTTTTATATGAGTGTAGGAACATTGTCGGTTTCTTTCATGATCAGAATCTGTCGCAACTTTTCTGTAAAGAATCCTTCGAGACGAGCTTTGCGGTAGTGTACATAACTCAGTACCGTTCTTCCTGATTTGGTGAAAATTAACTCTAAAATAAGGTCCTATATGGAGCTATAATACATGCAAATTCCCAATCTATAGAGAGATAAGTTCTTTCTTTGACTCAGAAACATAAAACGTCGAAAATATTTCTCTCAATTTAAGAGGAAAAATATTCGATTTAGCAAGCCACTGTCTCTGAGAGTGAGAAGCATCTTTCACGGGCGTTTAAGTCTCCAATGATGACCTTTAAGACGCGTGGTTGACGGCCATGAACTCGGACACTTCTGAGACCAAGGCGATTTGAAAAAGCGGCTTTTGCATACCTGTTTCCAGCTAAATCAATATACATCACGCAATATTATATGATAATTTCAGACATAAAAAGCTATCCGACAGAATTCATCGTGGACCAAAATGGGTGATTTTGTGTTATCCGTTTAAATCACATGGCTCTTCCGAATTTGTCATTAATTTCTCGAGGCATAAAAATAACTAATTACAGTCCCTCAACTTTTTACCATCGAGATGAAATTTCGGTAGTTGCAACTCACCTCCATGGCAGAACCAACGGAAGAAGACATGCCACTCACCTGGAATAAAAGAGAAATGAGATTTAGAATAATGATAAAATTTTAACGTAAATTAACATGCGGAATTGATATAAAAGTATTCTGATATATTAAAAATAATAATGTTATAACAATCGAAAAAGCTTTGAAATTTTCCACATGATTTATTTGCTAGCCTTTTTCAATTATTATTATGGTTTTTCTCAAAGTTACGCTTCCCCATTTCGATTTATTAAGAATGTTGTAATATTAAATGTCTATACTTGCCGAGAATAAGAATAAAAGTAATTTTTTCAATTTAACCCTTGGTCATATTTTGCTCAATAATCGATTTCAAAGATATAGAATGAGAAAATATTTGAGAAGAGGAAAATATCGTAGCGTGTAGACACAACAGTGTCATATTTTGATGCCTCAATTATCATAAGTGGACAATCGACAGACGCATACTACCGTCACGCGCGAAGGTGTATCATGAACCTTAGGCCTGTTTTCCTTACTATTTTGGTTACTGCTTCCTATTTTTACTTACTTATTAGACAAAATCGCCGCAGTTATTAGCGAGGACAGGTGGTGACGTTAATTCTTAAAAACATAATTTAAAAAATATTCCTATGCATCGATAAAATAACCCAACTACATAAAATATAAACATGCATAAATAAAAGTAATAAAAATAAATAAATACAAAATATGAATATACAATACATATATGAATTATTATAAAAACACAGCGCTGTGAATTAGTTAAAAGTAAAATATGAATTTAAAAAACCTAGTTCCTGAAAACTGTATTCTCGAAAGCAACAGTGATATAATCTATTCCCTGTTATTCCTCATCGTCAGATAGTCTTGGTTCAAATCTTCAGGAGTTGCCCATCTCTATTTATTCACCATAAACAGTAAAACATGACGTGGAATTCGTAGAAAATTAATATACCAATTAAATATATTACAAAGAGATTGCTCTGCGAAATTCTAGCCGTTTTTACCTGATGCAGCGCATACATTGCTATTCAATGCTGAAACGACGCAAAATCGAAATGTCTCCTGGTATATTGCAGCATTTAGCATATCCTGTCTTTGATCTTCGATAATCTCTACGGTACATTTCCGGGCAAATAGAGACTAAAGCTCTACAGCAGGGAATGAATTCTGACTCTGGATTATTACGCAGTGATCCGCATAGACAAGCCAACGACACAGAGAGAAATCCGCGCAAACAAAGAGCGTCACGTCTACACTCAGTATGGACCATTTCGCTTTGATATGAATCAAAGCCCTTCGCCTGTGAAGGGATAATTCTTAAAAACAGTAATTCATACACTTTCCGATAACAAAGAGAATTGAATAGCTTCTATTACGTTGATATGAAATATGAAATGCTTCCTCCATTACAGGAACATGATTGTCGGTCATGTAGGACTAATTAGCTCCAGTTTCCTCATAGCTAAAATTGATATGAGGTATTGTCCTTCATAAGACGAAATATTTCCTTATTACATGATTTTTCATGATACTAAATTAGAAGTTATAGTACATAACTAAGTTTGTGGGACTAAGAATAAAAATATAATTGTGATTAAAATCAATGACACAAACTTATCTTATACATATCAAACTTATCAGAGTATCTGTATCGAGAAGGAAGTTTCCATGACATATACCACTTTTCCCATTTTTAAGTAATATTTGCCAAAAGAAGAAATACGGAAACTTCTTTTTTCTTCAAAATTTTCGTTTTAATTGCCAAAATTTCTACACTACAAGAAAGAAAAACGTTTATTCTATACAAGGAATCCACGGAAGAAACACTATTTCCCATTTTTAAGTAATTTTTGCTGAAAAGAAGGAATTCAGAAACTTCCTCATTTTTCGTCATCATTTGTGCTTTAATTGCCAAAAATCCTACAGAATAAGAAAGAAAAAAGATTGTTCTATAAAATGATTCCACAAACGGAACAAATTTTCTCATTTTAAGACAGTTTTTGTCAAAAGAAGGAATTCTGAATTTTTTTCATTTTTCACCGTTGTTTGCATTATATTGGCAAAAATCCAACAGAATAGAGCTATAAGTCACATTTTTAAGCCTAACCGCTCACTATGTGACAGGTTGCAGACTGATAAATTAAACGGAATCCTATGGAATTCCGAAATCAAAGAAACCGATGTTGTGTGCGTGTGCGATATTAATAAAATAAAATGCAAAAAAGGAATAAAATTAAGAAAAGAGGTTAATTGGAGGAATAGCCTTCCTAGGCTAATATTCGCCCAAAAAGTAAGACGGCATTATTATTATTCTTTCGTCCGGAGTGAAAACCAAACAAAAATTATAACAATTCAACTTGAACCTACACTGGAATCTTATATATATATATATCTTTTTCGCTTCGATTATGATCGAGAAATTCATCCAATTCATTCAATAAGACCTCGAAATACTTCTAATTAACATTTGAATGTCAACAACTGAACTCATTCTTTGATTAATTTGAATATTTTGATTCTAAAATTTAATTAAAGAGAGTTTTATCCTAGGATGACGTATAACATAAATCACCATCAGGCGATGATTTTGTTAAACCGAAAGAATCAATTAGAAACGGTTCAACGGCTCCTACCGAATATGAACAAGAACGGAACCGAAATTTAGCGTTTTCATTGAAAGGGGGTCAAAACAAAACGAGAAAAAAATATACAAAAAATTAAAAACAGCAAAACTAAGTATTTCCAGTAGAATTTCCAGAGGAAGCATTATTGTATACTAAGTTTTATTGTTGTTTTTAATCGAAAGGTGTTTCACTAATTTAGGCCAGAGCACCTTGAGTATATATGAAAACAATTACAGATTGAAGCATTGATACACCAACCATTCACGCCATTCCGTGCACAGCAATTCAGCAGACGTTCACGCCCAAAGAGAACATGTATTGAAGTGACATGCATACAATACTCTCTATCAGACGGACCTTTTCTGAAAGATACATCCGTCACGGAATTCCCTTTCCTGAAAATTATCTCGTCCGAAGACCGCTCTTTCCACAGAACCTTTCCATCCTTCGGGGTACCCTAATCTTAACAAAAGAAGGCCCTATCTCTCCTGCAGCGGTCTCGCTTACCCTCTCCGACAGAATAGTTCTCGGCGAGCAAACGGCGCCGAGGACTTCCACCTTCTCCGGGACCCTGATAAGAAGGAGTGATTGATGGAAGGTATCCACCATTTTTCGGGAGCTTCCTGGACAGCGAAGAATGGTCTGAGAAGGGTGAGGAGTCTATCTGCGAGAGGTTGCGTGAGACAAACGAAGGGAAGGGTAGGTTTACCGAGAGCAGGGCTGAACATGACAATTCGGGTATGGTATGGCAAACTATTTTTACCGATCAATCAATATCTTTCACAATACTCCGAGGAAATGTTGTAATTGGGGACCAGAATTTTCCAAAATTTCCTTGGAATAAGATAAACAATGTTGAATGTGAAATACAAGTAGCACTGCTTTTCACACTGGCTCCAACATTTACATCAGTTCCCCGCGATCCACACTGAGGCGTATGGCAGGGGGTGTGAAACACTACATTACCTAAATAATTTTCATATTAGCGCACCTTATACTATCCGGAAAAACAGAACAATAAAGGCCATCTGTTCTCGCTATAATCTCGCGAAAACTTTGGCTGCGAAAATCGCGTTCGTTAAGAGTTGGGATCACGACGTCACGAATTTCGTCGAGTAAATCACTGTTTAAAAAATGTCCAATAATTGTTTAGTTCTTTTTACTTTCTCCATATACGAAGTATAGAGAAAGTATTGTTTTCATGAAAAAATTCGACTTCGAGATTTCAACGGAAATACATATTTTGGGGTCCCTAGAACACGTTTTGACCATTTTCGGAATGATGTCTGTGTGTATGTGTGTGTGTGTGTGTGTGTGTGTGTGTGTGTGTGTGTGTGTGTGTGTGTGTGTTATTATTATTATTATTATTATTATTATTTTATTTGACGTTAAAAGAAATTGAGGTTTACATTTTACCCTTTACAGTTCACATTATCACGTTTTTTTTATAAGGTCGTTTCGTGATTATCTCCTTTATATCACGGTTCACAATTCAGTCCATATCACAGTTTGTATCACAGATTGATATCACAGTTCACATTTCAGTCCATATCACAGTTTAATATCACAGTTAACAGTTTAGTCCAAATCACAGTTTAATTTCACAGTTTAAAATTCAGTCCACATCACAGCTTACATCACAGCTAGTATCACAGTTTAATATCGCAGTCCGTATCAAGGTTTATTATCACAGCGTGCATTATTGTATCTCTCATTTTCGAGGAAGCTATTGTCTAGTCGCCAGTAAGGGCTTTTCCAATGGTCCAGTTCCTCCACAATGTTGATTTTTAGTTTTACGAGGTAATGGTCGGAGAAAGTTGGCATTACGTCTATCTGCTGTAGGTTCTCAACGGCATTTTTGTTGACGTAGTATCGGTCTAGCCTTGACTTGGAGTAGTAAGGTCTGCAGGATACGTAGGTGTAACCTGCTTCCTCCTTCCGAAATTCCTCCCACGCATCCACCATATCCAATCTTTTCATAATGCATTTCAAAATTTTGGCTGTTTTAGGATGTCTTTCGATGCCTGTGGAGCGATCTTTCTTCGGGTTAAGGGTGCAATTAAAGTCGCCCCCGACGAAGATCTTTCTTGTACTGCTGTCTGCTGGGCTGTTTAAAGTAACGTACTCTTCTACTCTGTTTAACACAACTGTAGCGTGGGCTTCATTGTTGGGCGTGTAAACGTTCACTATGTTAATTGACTGTCCTCCCCGAGTGGTCAGTAATGCAGCTTGTGCGTAACCTACCTCTAACACCTCTTTCTTTTTAACTGTTATGTCTTGTTTTTTTTGACTAATATGGCTGTTCCAGAACATACATTTGTTGGTGGATTGTATATGCAGTTGTATCCAACAAAATCCAAAGCGCCGTCATCTAAGTTTGTCTCTTGTAGCAGACAAACGTCGGGATTTAATCTCTCCAAGAGTATTTCAAATAGTTCTCTTTTATTCGCGGAACGTAAGGATCTCACATTGTGTGTTATGAAAATAAGGTCTCCTGGGTGTTTCTTCATAACAGTTTCCTCCGTTGTGAGATGGGATGGTTTATTCGTCACACCTTCTGAGGGCTTTCAGAAGCCTTTGGATTCTAATTCTAAAGGCTTGCTCTTTAATTATTCTCTTGTCTATGATGTCTTCCAAAACTTCGATTAAATCTTTAGTGTCAGAAAACATGTCAAACGCTTTTTCCAGCGGTTCGGTACTTCGTTTTACCTCTATTAAATATTTTCTTAAAGATGGGTATGGGATAGGAATGTGCCCTCCTTTTGAATAATATCTCGTTTCGATCCTTTGAAAGCTTTCTTCATCGTTTTGTTCAGGTTTTTCTTTTCTTATTTTGTTTCCTCTTTTTCTTTGTGGCGAGTTTATGGGGGATGTTTGGGTGTTATCATCTCCTTGCTTTCTTTTTCGCGTTTCGTCTTCTTTCGGTGTGTCTGGTATTAAATCTCGTACTTGACTTTCCGGGTTTTCCTTATTTGTTATGGGGTCTTCTGTTAGTATTTCGTTTGTGTACATATTTGTTGTTGTTGTTGTTATTTCCATCCTTTCCTTTTGTCGTTCTTCGTTTACGTCCATCTTATCAGATGTTAAAAGAGAGATAAGGTCAGAAGCAGCCGTGCGGGTTGTCTTCGCTGTATCGGGAGCCACGCTTTGTGTTTCCTTTATCGGTTCGGGGTCGTTAAGGACAATTAGATCGCCTTCTTGAGTTGATCTGAGTGAATGGGGCGCTGAGTCTTCAGTCGAAGGTGCATTCTTCTGTTCGTTTGTTACCGATGGCGTAATCCTCGTGCTGTCGATCTCGTCTGCCGTGCATGCTTTCGCGTAGTGACCCTCTTTGTGGCATTTAAAACATCTAGGTTCTTCAAAGTTGAAGTAAATTCGATGATGGAGGCCGCCAAAATTAATCAAAAGTGATTCCGGCACGTGTGCTCCATCACGTTTGATGATAAAACATTGTCTTCTCCACGCTTGTATGTGGGTTAAATCTGGTCTTTTCAGGCCGAGTGAAAGGAAGGTTACAGGACTGACGACTCGTCCTATTCGGCTTAGAATTCCTGACAAGTCGTCCGATGGAAATTCGGGTGGAATGTTGGAAATAACTAGCCGCTCCACTTTTTGAGACATGCGGTTTGCTACAACGTAATTATCTTTGATTGTGATTCCTCCGTGGTTGGACATGAAGTTGTTTATTGTTTCTTCGTCTTTGAGGTAAATGCATATTCTTCCATTGGAGAGTCTAGTAGCATGGGTTATATTCTTGCCTCCAATTATATCTGCTAGCGCAACCACGTACTCTCCGAGTGGAGTTGCTGGTAAAGCCTGCATCAGAATTCCAAGTTTTCTTGTAGGGCCTGTTGATAAGGGGGTGATTTGAATATTCGACTGAAATGTGCCTCTTTGAGTGGCTAACTCAGAGGTATTCGCACGGGATTGGTGTGAGGTACCTTCCGTGACTCTTGCGTAAGTTGTTTTCTGGATTGGGGGGGGTTAGGGGAAGAGAGTCTGAAATGGTATTTTGAGGATTAGGAAAACTTTGCGAGGTTAAGTTATTAGAGGATGACAAAGTCACCTGAGGGGTGGAAGAGAATGAGGTCGAAGGCAAGGAGGAGGAGGTAGAAAGCACTGTAGTTGTGGTATGGGGTGGCTTCACAGACAGCGGGGCAACGAGCGTTGGCGTGGATCTGATGGGGCTTATGGAAGGAATAATGCTCCCTTCAGTCGTTGTGCTTGACTTACTATGATCTATAGATGGTATCACGGATGCTGAGGTAGAAGTGGCATTCGTAGTCAGTACGATTGCTCCTTTCTCCCTCCTCAAAATTGTTGAAGGCGAGTGAAGGATTTCCTCATCAGATGTTAGATTCAGACGTCTCGGGCTACGTATACGCTGCGAAGTATCTTCTTCCGCTGGTCCAGACATGATTGGTGACGATGGTTTATTAACAGGTGAGAGTACGGTTGTAGATGACGATGTAGATGGTTTGGTAACGTCGGATTCGGTGCTCATTTCAGGTGAATCTTCGTAAAGGAAGTCTGCCGCATCCGATCGGGGCAGCGCCCGAGCGGCCAGACGATCGCTCGAACGAGGCACACTTAACCTATTTTAAGTTTCGAATGCTAAATGATAAGATTAGAACAAACTGACTGGAAAAAATATTCTCTCTATGAATATAATAGAGAGAGGTCACTTTGTAGAACACTTTAGTAAAGTCACTAAAACCACCACTACAAGAAAACACACGATAATCACGTTATTTCGGGAGCTCACGAAAGGAACGTCCGAACACCACAAGTGACTGTGTGTGTGTGTGTGTGTGTGTGTGTGTGTGTGTGTGTGTGTGTCTGTATGTGTGTGTGTGTTAGTGGGCGCTCTATCGTGAAAACTATTGGTCGTATTAATACCAAACTTCGTATATAGTACTGTGGTGTGTGCTGTCAGAGTTGTTTAGTTTTTGGAGTAAATCGGTTGACCGGAAGTCGAGCTTCATTCATTATAGCTCATTTCCGGTTTTCAAAATATCTCCATAAATATGATATATACGTGCATTGTATTACTTATAAAAGTTTTAGATAATGTAATTTACTATAACTTTTGTATTTTACATATTTTTGTATCACCGGTTGATTAGGAGTTATTCGTGAAATACCGATAAACCGGAAGTAGCCGTTATGTACTTTGTGGGCGCTCTAACTTAAAAACGATGCATTATATCAACATCAAATTTCATATATAGTACTTTATTTAGTTTTTTAAGAGTTGATTAGTTTTTGGAGTAAATCCGTTTACCGGAAGTCGAGCTGTATTCTTCAAAGCTCATTTCCGGTTTTCAAAATATCTCCATAAATATGATATTTAGGTATATACTATTATTAATAAAAGTTTTATAAAATAAATTTTACTATAACTTTTGGTTGAAACATATTTTTGTATCACTGATTGTGTAGGAGTTATTCATGAAATACTGATAAACCGGAAGTTGCTGATTATGTACTTTGTGGGCGCTCTGGGCTCTATGGGCGAAATGCCAATTTTATCGTTTTTCATCGATCATGTCCCGTAAAACATTATTATTTATGTTTTTGGCGTCAAAGATAATAATATATATATATTAATCACTCATATTCCATGTTTAGATGGAATATAGAGTTCGAAATTACTGCGGTAGATAAATATTTACATCTTATATATATGGAGAAAGTCATGTGCTGGCCACATCAGATTTTTTTAAGTGATTCTCAGCCGAGGGTTTCGATAATTTCGGACACGCTGCTATCGAATTAATAGTCTCCCTTGACGAAACAAGCCGCTCTACTTTGTACACGATGCAACGTTGTCATACAGTGATCATCATTTAACCATGCGATTTAAAATCATATCTTCTCTTAAATCTATATTCTCGAGAAGTTAAATAGTAATTTCTAATCCAATTCCGCTGATGAAAAAATCTAATATGCGCCAATTTTATGGAAGCGATAGCTGTCTTAGGTGAAGTAAAGAAAAGGATTATTTGGTTACAGCGACGAAAAAGTAGATAAATATGTTTTAGCTATGGAAATTTTTCTCTCAAACCAATAAAAAAACGTAGTATTTCGCTAAAATCACCAGGTTGAAAACCCAAGACGAATTTCTGTATGAAATTACCCATGTGGCTATCTGATATCCCTTCGAATTAATTCACAATATTTATTTATTAAATTCTCACATGTAGTATTACAATGTCAATTTAAAGAAATGCAACAAATATACATATAAAAAATAATCAACATAAACGGAAAAAAATGACAGAAAATATAGATAAATTTAAAAACAAACATACAATAGCTAAATGATTGAAAGAAGTCTAAAGAAACTCAACCAAAGCTCTTAATGGAGATTTAATAATGGTTATGAAAGAGTACATGCATGTCAACGAATCCAATCATTCAGAAAATGGAAGATTCCATCAATTAAACTTATCTTTTAAGTTACTTTCACAATTCTGGTTCATATCGATTAATAAAATGCTCAAAAACTGATAAATAAGGCTTAAAAAGATTTACAAAATATTCGGGGAAATTTTTCAAAGATAAAATTATGTCCCTTCTGATATTGCCCGAATAAAGACATATTTTTATTATATCCCATAATTAAAGGCACAATTCTTTTGCATATTCACAACTGAAAACCGCAAAAGAAAGGCTGAAAATCAAAAGAGATGAAAATACTCATGAATATTTCGTTTGGATAACCAGCGTAATTACACCGTGAGACTAATATGTGATAAAAATCCGTACGATGCAATTAAATGATATCAAAGATAAGTTAAGAAAAATCATTAAGATGCGTTATCAGAAGTAAATTTTGCGTCGCTCCAGTGCTCTATATTCGTGAAGAAGATAGAAAGAGGAGAGAATGAGGTTTATAGGGTGAGATACAAAGCTGAGATTCCTTCTTCTTGGAAAACCTTAATTAAAAAGATCACGGAATGAAAATATATCAACCCATCAGATTTGGAAAGAATGAGCTTATGAGAAAATGGAACGTGTTCGATGACAGGATGAATATAATACCTGACTTTGATAAAGATGAGAGCTGATGGGCGGAGAAAGCGACGTGGGAATTAGGATTTGGAAAATCGTTAATATCCATCGGAGCGAGTAGCAAAAAGGACTTAAATAGATCATAAATAATCTTAATTTATGTCACGTCGATCAACGAAGTCAAGGGTGAATTAAGGCATTAAAAAAGCTCAAAGCTGACGGATTAGTATGACAAAGAGAGACAAAAGCCTGGTATTATAGTGTGTATTTTCAATGGATTGTAACAGCAGTCTTCACTTAAACTCAAATAAATCGTACTGTTATGAATAGCGAAACCTTCACAGGTACTGTAGCCGTCTTTGACATAAGTATGTACAATAATGAGCGAGCTTTAATAGTTAATAATTTAATAATTGTAATACCCTTTGCCGCAAAATTACAGCTACGGTTATCAGATAAACTTCAGATTAGTAGAAAAGTTTATATGACTGGATATGATACCGAGCCTCAATCTAGTACTCACTAATACTGTCGTTAATCATCATTTTAATTAACAGAGAAGCTCTAAGTATCTATTACGATATGCTTTGTAGGAGAGAGGATTACAGTTAAGCACGTATTAATTTACCCATTATATCCCGATTTCCAACAATCAACTAACTGGAAATTCATCCCTGAATAAACTGTGTGAACAAATCCCTTCAAAGTCAGTAACGTAATCCAAGAATTTCAGAAGTAATTATCAGAGTTCAGGAGTCAAAGAGATAAAAAGGATAGACATGCAGAAGTAAAACGATCATATTCAACATGAGTATACCTGCGGGTGAGCAAAATTATTTTCTTTTTCAGTCATACATATAAAATAATTCATTTTCAAGAAAAACCCTGGCTGTAACAGCGGGCTTACGATCCCATATCCCTTATTTCGTGTGCTCTATTACAATGCTCACTTGAATGGGAATAGCAGTTAATTTAAAGCCTTAGTTACTTCTCAACCGTTGCCACCTGGTATTAATACCAACTTGCAGCGTTTGAATAAATAAATAAATAAATAATCCTTCCTTAAGAGGGTTTAGAAAATGGAACGAAATAGATGATGTCGAAAACCCTATAACTGAAGACAAGAAACAAACAGAAAATACATGAAAAATACCAAGAGTTAGTTGGAAAGGATTTTGAAACATCAGTAATCTCATATGCACAATAAGACTATTTATATATGCAAATAGGTACCATTTTTGTTACATAAAATTCCAGTTTCATTCGTGAATAGAGTGATTATGGGTAGAGACAGACTTCGCACAAGGAAGTGGATTCTGGAGCAGGAACTGGAAGAGCCCTAAAGCCATGTGCTTCCAAAATTGAAAACGGAGGAAATTTTAGCATAACCGCAGGAGTGGCGAGTTTCAATGGGGTAAGTGTGGAGACGAGTTAACAATAAGGTTATAGGGACAAAAGAGAAGCATGAGGAATGATATATCCTTACAGGGAATGGAACTTGTAGCTTGACCCAAAGGGATCTAAACTGCACAACATAGTTTCGCATTTATGCTACGAGATCGGTTGCTCTTTATGAATATTTAATTCTTAAATAATAATAATTTTCTATTAAAGGCGACAATTCAGTTGATACATGAAGTTTTAAGAGATGAATTAAGAAGGAAGAGGACATTCATTCCTTAGATATTAAAGAACCACTTAAATTCCTAGGCAAGTGATTCTTTATTTTTAACATATTTCATGCATGAATAATTCATGATAAAAGAAAATTTAAACATGAAATTTATTTTAAGCTCGATAAAAAAAACAAATTTAAAATTTAAAAAAATTTCTAAAATTCAATTCCCTCAATAATTGCGATATTTGTGTTAAGTAAAATTTAAATGCAATAAAGAAAAGAAAGGCTGAGAAAAGATGGAGGAGAATTGGTACAGCTTTATTTCATGAGCATCAGGACGGTTAGTAATTGTGAGGAACTGTTCTCAAATTCTAAAGAGGAATTTTATTAGGAAATATAAGGTATTTATTGAAAACTAACAAAATCAAAACAAAAGTATTTACATAAACTTAGTATTGAAAGGACGCAATGAAAACTCAAGTTCTTGGTGTGATATCAATGTAATAAAAATGCATGGTGGATCAATCGATTCTTGAACTTGATTCTCTCGGAACATAGAGGGCTTGTTTATCCTCCAAAAATTTGCCATGACCTTCGTAAGCCTGCGAGAGAAAACAATAATTTTTCTATTTAAAAAAAGTAATACGGAAACAAAATATACCAATTTTATCTCATGTAATAAATAGAGATGAATAAATAGTGTAACAAAATCTTCAAATATATGTAACCATTTCAACGAGACACACGTGGTGTTTGGCTACGAACCAAAAAATGGGATGTAATACGAACGAATTGGGAACAATGGATCTGATCATTACTAGAAAATTACTTTCAATCAATCAGCACACGGCTGTGATAAATCGAAATGTCGACGAAGGTTACACAGACATGCAGAAATTAATTATCGAAGCTTAAATTAAAAATAAAGAAGAAAAAACGCCATCATGACAAATTTAATCTCCCCGAGCGAAAAATTTTGTTTTCGGGAATTGAGAGTCTGAATTATTGAGCACGTTTGGCATATGATTTCTTCCTATGGCGAAAATGTCGAAAAAAACTGCGGCGATGAAAATCGCGCGGACTGATTGCGATTCGGTGGTCGCCAAACTCTTCCGAATGAACTGCGGAAAGTTCGTCGCCGAAAAAACACGATATCGACGTTGAATTCAGAGGTCGCGGTCACGTTTTTAATATCTTCCCTCGGTGCCTTTGCATTTTTCACCAAACTTTATCGCCACCGGGAGCCGATGCATGGCAACATTGTGACAGCGTGGAAGGGCACTCTATATGGAACGAAAAATATCAACGGCGGTGGTATCGCACGAAAATTTCCCGAGCGGTTTCATAAAAACGTGCTTCTCCGAACTAGATGTCTTAACCTCTGGGAGAAATGTAACGTGTAAAAAATACGGGACTGCCTCGGTTGACGGACATTACCAAGAGCTATACTTGGTTGGCCTCGTTTAATCGACGCCTCGTTGACTCGACAGCTCCGTTTTATTGTTTCTGTTATTCACTCGGATTTGAAAAGTAATGTTACAAAGAAGATGCTTTCAGATAAACATCTCAATGTTGTTTATAATGTTTATAATTAAGTGAATAAATGGATGGTCTGCCTTAAATTTCATAAACTAAGAGGAGTTATTATTCCAAATTGAAAATCAAGGATAAATTTCTACTATTTTCTATCTGGCTATGAATTAATGATCAATTCTGGAAATTTAAAGAACAATGTAATATATTCTTGCAAACGGTAGGCAACAAAGTAAATAAAACACAATCCAATTTTATATGTAGCTATTTTATATATTTATATAAATAGATACTAATTTAACAATAAGATAAGTTTGCAAATATACCACACACACAAACCCAAACAGCACGAGTAGGTTCGACGCATAAGCGCCACCTACAAATTTCTTCTGATCGAAACTAGTCGTGCTCATTTGAATTGTAAGTGCGGTAGTATTGTAAATATTTTACTTTATATGGAAGTAGATTCTAGTTTCCTAGATACGAATGGTTCCTATATTATTTTTCTTTCGCCATGAAATTCAACCACGTAACTCGCCAGTCAGCTAATTTTACGCAGAAAAATACTTTGACAGCTAATACGAGAAACTGATTCATAGTTTTGAAAATAAATTTCACCGAAATCCTTAAAATTAGAATTGAAAGTTATTTTGTAAATAACATTATGATAAATGCCACAGAATAGTATGTAAATATTTTAATGGCAAATATAGTAGAGTAATTGATAATCAACAATCAATAATCCAAACAAAATCGTCTGAATGAGATGTTGGTCAAGCCAGTGTAGGTCAAACGAGAAATTCCTAAAGTAAATACCACTAAGAAACACATCCATCCTTCGCAATCTTGAAAAATCTTCAGTAGATTCAATTACTATGAAGATCCAAAAGTGTTTTTATATAATTTTATATATGAGTAGTAAATATATACATATAGCATAGATGATAGGAAAAAGAATTTAATAGAGGGCCCACATAAAGTTCAAACTGCGCTTCTCAAGTCAAGAGCTGTTTTACGTCCATCACAAAGGTCGATGACCCCTCATGACCTCTTATATGCCTCGAGTGTTTAAATCACTCCACCTCTACCGAGATGAGGCACTAGTTTGCACTGGTGACCCGACACGCGATCCCAGCACGATATTCCGATGCACGAATGTTCCTAACGAGTGACCGTGACTTTGCCGCCAAGCTTTGCCACTCTCCTGACCTTTGCTTCGGCCGACAGAGATCGATCTTCGATAAGGCACTCGAGAGAGTCCATGCGAGGATAAATTAGGGGAGGCACTGCATTGGGTCTGCGAAGATATCGTTGCAGCTTATTGGCAGGTTTATGAGGCGATGCATTGGGCCTCAGAGCTCTATGAATGTGTAAGCCACGAGAATGCCGTGACTTGATGTGAATGATATATAACACTTCGATTTCTTCAACTCTTCCTTGTACTCATGAAGCATTAAGAGATATGGGAGTGTAATAACTTCCGTTATAAAGCCGATATCCTAATCTTCTTCCAAGATGATGGATATCAAATAGCAATTTTATCTCAAAATATTGGACTCGACCTAATTTTTTATTGATTGCAACGTCGGTTTTCCGAACTAAACTTCTAGAGTATCTTGAGTGTGAAGAAATGAGTTCACATGTAATCATAAAAATTAAGTTAAGGAAAGGAAAATTTCCTGGAGTTTCAATATAGAGCTACTTAAGTGTGCCTCAATGATATAAATAAGAAGAAACCTACAAGTTACTTGGCTTATGCGAAGCACTTTAAAGGCTGAGTTTTCACTGAACAGGAGATACATTGATTGATTAATGGTATCTAGCTAAAGGAATAACAAGCATGTGTAAAATAACCTCCTAACGATAGTCAAGACATAAACGGAGTAATTAGTAATGAACGCTTTTGGAATTTCTAGGCTAAAACAAAGTTCAAGGAATGTTTTTACGCAAGATATAACTCAAAGATAGCAACCTCCAATAAACAGTTTAATAGAGATATCATACCTTGGTTTGTGAAACAAATTGTCTTATTTTTCACTTGGATGAGAATTTCAATTGCAATAACTTTTACATAAAAAACACAAAGAATTCCTAATAAAAATTAAATTTGAAGTCGACTTAATTATTTAGCTGGAATCATATAAAAGTTCTCTCTTGAAGATGAAATTGAACCAAGTAAATTCTTCCTGGTTAATTATCTTCGCTTTTATTCACAACACTTAATCCTGAGTGGGAAACTCCATCCAGCATATAGCTGGCGTTGCCATTTACCCAGCAAAGTATATCCCTACACACAATGCTCACTCGGTCGATATGGCAACTGCGCGAATATATTTCAACTTCGGAGTAGAGCCTCCAAAAGAGGACCAGGGTCCATATTTCCGCCAACGACAAAAGCCCTAGCGGACAGAAAATGAACTTCCATTCAGAATCCCAAAGGAATTCGGCATAAAAGAACTCCGGAGGAAGTTAATGGAAGAGTTTCTGGGCCTCGAAATTCAAGCGAAACGAATGCTTTGGAGGATATATTTCATCCCGAAAATTCTCCCCCATGAGACCTTAAGCTTAATTTCAAGAATAAGTTTTTTCTTTATTGAAATAATTCGTATTAAAAAGCCTTAATATATATTTTGTTGGGATAATTAATAGAGTAGATTGGAACTTAATTTAATATGAGTTGATAGGCTCGTTTTTATCTCCCCTCGTTCCGTCATACAAATCGTTCAGATTAAAAGCCCATTGAAATGAATTTGTTGGAATAATTTTTTTGGAGTAGATGGGAAGTTAATTTTATAGATTTAGATTTTTTAGACTTAGATATATACCCCGCGAGCCGCCAGAGGCGTATGGCAGGGGGTGTAATACACCACCATTATTCATTCATCCCTATTAGCATCTCTAATAGCCTGGGGAAAAAACGACCAAAAGCAATTATCCGTTCTTGCGATTACTTCCCTATAACGCTTCGTCGATGCCTCTCGGAGATCGCGTTCGCTCCTTACTGGCACTAACATTTCACTTACTTCGTCTATAAATTCTGAACGAATGAACTTTTCGAAAAGTTTCCGACGATATGCAGACCTTCTCATCTGTAGTGAATTCCAACCGAGGGAATCTATCATTGCCGTAACACTGCTATCAAACCTGAAATCCCTACAAACGAATCGGGCTGCTCTACGCGGGACCATCTCTAAATCTGAGACTAAACCTACTTCGTGTGGGTCCCATACCGCACAGCAATATTCTAGACATACGTGTTGGTTGAAGTGTTAATTTTCCTGCCTCTTTTCTACCAGCTTCATTGATATTTAATATAAATGATGGAAGTATATGACTGAATTTACACAAGAAAGTGCACTGCTTAAACCTAAGTTATACAGAGGTAAAAAATAGAGACTTGGCAGGGACTCGAACCCAGGTCTCCCACTGGGAGACCCATGAGACCTGGTTCTAGTCTCCGCCAAATCGCCATTTTTCACCTCTGTATAACTCTAATATTTAATAATTTTACTTTCAAAATAACGTCAATGCCTTTGTCATTTACTTGGTGGTATGCCACACTAAAGATAAGAGCAGTCATAATAATTTTTAATCTCTGCTAAACCGCAATAAATTTTAAATGCATCGAAACCGATCGTGTACTCTTTCGTATTGTGATTTAGTATGGATTTCAAATTATCACTTATTTTATTTCCGTTACGTCTTCAGAATTTTCCTTGTCAGCACGATTTCCAGATGTGTATTGTGTCTAGTGGATTGTGTGAATCGTGAGTACGCCCAGTGCAGAGGACGTGATGGTCAGTTGTGAGAAGGGCTGGATATAAATGAAAAAGACATCGAACGAACAAAGTGTGAACATGAAAGGAAACACATAAAAACAGATCTAAGAGAGGAAATTTTGAGTAGCGGAAGTAATAATTGGAATAAAATGGAAAAAGAGGAATAAATGAAATGGATGAAATGAAACGAAAGAATGCGAACGTGAGGAAACTAAGAAGAAGATAAAGAATGGAAGAATGAAAATGGGAATGGAATAGGAACGTAGATAGTCTCAGGAGCAATATATATCGAAGAACAAAGAGAGTAACAGAAAAAACGAGGGGAAATAAATAAGCAATCAACCAGCAAAAGTACTGTATCACATGGTTATACACCATTAGGAAGTTAAACATCCGAAATACGTGAGTAACGTAATCATAATCACTGTGGTGAACTAATTTATTTCATCAAAGTCATTGAGCAGATAATCATATAGATCTCCTTGTGATATTCATCATAATCATCTAAACTAGGTGAGTTAAGCTCACAATTTATTGCAGGCTATTTAATTGTTAATGGAATTTTTCGGTAGAAGATTCGATCCATACTACATTAACATTAAAAATGGGAATAAAAGTTACAATCAAAGTTTAAAATAATATTTACATGTGCTAATTTCAATAGTCGTTTTCATGGAAAAAGTAAATGGATTGAATTAAATTAAAATTGACCGTTGAAGGAACATGGTTAATTATATCGGAAGAAATGATTTGCTTCATATTTTTAATGTCGTAATTTTTCTTGAGTTTTGTCTTAGTTGGTCAACAGCAGGCCTTTCTTCGAAAAGGATTTTCACTTCATGGAGTATAAATTGTGAAATTAATGTATGTAGTATCTCATGTTTCTGAGACATAAGGTATTTGCATTGAGCGACACTATTTCAATCTAACCTAGACCTTGTCTCGTCTTAGTCATTCTTGAATGATTTGCGGAAAATTAATGCCATATTCATTCAAGAGGATAAATAATTTATTTACATCTTATGCGGACTCCTTGTAAAGTGAATAGAAGCTACGCAACTAAGTTATCTGAACTTGCTTGTGTCTCTAAACCAGAACTGTTTTTCCGTAGAGCTAAAACTCGCATCGCTAGAGAAGATCCATGATTCGTAACGCGTCGCAAATTCTCGGAGTGTTTTGCATACATTCTGCTCCCTCGCTCCAGTTCCCTCCACCAGTATTCCTTCACGGCCTGGTTACCACCAGATATTTAATCACGACTTCTTTTACTTTCAGGTTTGTCTGCATTAACGATGAAGACCTAGTTCCGGATCATAAAATATGTAACAAGATTACTGACAATTAGACGGGCGATTTCTCGCTTCAGTACCCGTTTATTGCATACGAGGCCTTGTCTTATAAAAAGCTCGTAAAAATTAAAATTAATGGTGGAAACGGATTAAATTCTACTTTTTCATCAGCATACTCACAGGGAAATTGGATAGAAATGAAGGAATTTCTTTAACCTTCTGTTTATAATCCCATTGGCAAAATTCAAAGACTTATAATATAAGAAGTCTACTTTATATTTCGATCAAATAAGCCTCTTGTGTCCTACTCATAGCGTAATAATGTATTTTTATACTAAATGTCCTCTCCTTCAGGGAATTTAAAATTAAAACTTTAATATTTTAATACTCTTAAGGACTACAAATAGATGATAAACATGATAATGGAAATCATTCCTGTCGGGGAAGGGAAGAATAAAATACCCAGCCTGGTATTGACCCCGGTCTCTAAAAACTCTATAATAAATGTTTTACGTTTTTTGTCAAAGAATTTAGCTCTTGCATTAAATTGGTGGGAAACTGGAGTTCAATTTAAGGCAAAAAAGCCGAATTTTACGAAATAAATTACGAGCAAACAAAAAGTAATCAGAATAATACAAACAACTGGTCGCCAACAAACAAGTGACCTGTTTCAAATAAACGTGCAATTTAAGCGTTCGAAATTTACAATTTAAAAATGAAACAAATAAGCAATCAAAACAAAAAGAATCCATTTCAAGCCATTCTGGAGTAATTTTCACCCCACGAAAGGCGCAAAAAAACATATATCCGAAAAAAGACACCCTTTTGTAATTTTCCTGCCTGAAACGCTTTCCACCATACCTCAAACCAATATAATCTTCTTTTAGAAAGAGATATCGATGATTTTTTCGGGCATCCTCACGCAAGTTAAACACGGACTCATTTGCGTGAACGATACTTGTATGACAACGGAATCGGAGCAACAGAGATCCTCATTTGTTTCCGAAAAAAACTTCTTCGCCGACGAAATCCCTCTTTCGGTGGGAACACGAAACAGATCGCACGTTACGCTTCCAATTACACGATTAAGCCGTTCAATTGGTTAATGGAACTTCGCCTCGGAAAGCCATTACACCCACGGAAAGAGCGCTTATCGGAATAAATGCAAACTGCGCTCGTTACGAAGGCATTTGTTTTCCTTTATCGATCCTCTATTCAAGCCAAGGGCGCCATGTCGTTTACAACACTGTACCCACACTCTCTGAGATTCTAATATGGGATCACGTACTAAATCTCTTCAAAGTTAGGCGCAATAGATATTTTGTAAGTTCTCCGCGTGGGTAGAACGTAATGAAGTACTTCCTTCGCAAATAAACTTTAGGAATATTATTCTCCGGCAGATTTTTCATAAAGTGCTTTGGGTGTAATCAGGATGAAGCTGATTCTCTTGCATGGTTGGGAAAAAATGCAATGCGACGTTTTTTATTTAATTCCTATATAATTATACTCGAATTTAGCCGATTTCTTTCTAAAAAGACGGAAATTGCCACGTGTATTTACGTTGAAAATATTCAATGAGGTTAGTTTTTCTTACTTGTATTTACGAAATCATTAGCAGCGCCACCAAAAAGAATATTTAATATACATCCTGAAATGTATCGAGGAATTTTGTTTACGAACCAAAATCAGGAAAACTAACATACATCAATTTGCATTGTAAATAAAATAATACCTTATACTGAATAAAATGATTTTCCGGGTTACAGAGTTGTCAAAAAATGAAAATTGTAATAAACACCCTATACAATAAATCTGTTCTATCAATAAATAAATTATTTCGTTGTTATATCATCAGCAGTAACAAATATTCCATGGAAAAGGGAATCTGGGCATTAAAACATATCGCTAATTTACCGGTACATCAAAATCAAGACACTCATTCAAGAAGAATTATATGTGAGGAGAAAGAGTCGTAAATTCATAAATATGAACTCTATTCATACAAATGAATACCAAAGCAAGACCCAGCTGTACTGTCAAGAGAAAGAGCAGCTAATTAACTTACTCAGAAACAAATCCTAAAAAAGATTAAATGAATAAGAATTATTTCCAATTGCGTAATAAAAATTATAAATATACGATTTTATAAGGAGGTTAAAGTGTTACTGGCTTGTAAAAATATCTCAATAAATTTCCAAGTATATTTTATCATCATTAATACATTTTCTGTCTCGTTAAAATGTCTAGTCAGTGAAGAATACCATTCTTCTTTAAGATATTGATTTTCACTTGGTTTAGCGTAGAGTCATCAAGCCACACATTCACAACTTATAGATCATTCTCCGAGCAATAAATGTTCCTCTCGGCCTTCTCTTCGCAACCCCATTATTCCTCCGACTTGAGTTTTTTTTCTTTTGTTTGCTTCCCTAGATTTATGGCCTATCTCAGACCTCTCTCTTTATCGCCCCAGCATTTTATAAAAGGAAGGTTTCTTATACATTACAGCCGAAAAAGCCAACACTGGTAGCCTAGAGGAGTATTTTCCCAAGCCGTGACACCTTGTAAAACAAGATATCTTATCTAGGAGGAGTTCTAGAGAGTATTGACCCCGTATACATGGGTGGCTGAATCAATTTGGTATCGAGTTATTTTATAGCTTTTCGGCTACGTAAATATGTAACTGAAAACAGAAATAACACACGAACTTTATCTATTATCTGATACACATTTCTTCTCGGTGATATAGGGCTATCGGGGACTTAACATCAGCATTTAAATTACATATATTAAAATTCAGTCAATGCTATACGCATAAGTATATTAAGCGTAATATGTTTATTAAATCAATATTTCATGTTCAACACTTCCTTTCAAATTTTCCTCCATTCCCAACTTCTCTGGGCTATATTTCACTAACTTCCTTGATTCTTTGACTGTGAGCATTCAAGAAGCTTTTTACTTAATACTTCACTAGATAAAGTCACAAACTTTCTGAAACCGATTACATAGATAATGTGGACTTTTCTCAGTCCAATCTACACGACAATTGAGTGAATAAATACATAGGATGTCACCTCTACATGTTATACGGCTAAGCAAGTTTTAATATATTCTGCTATCATAACTTTACTTATAAAAACTATACTTTCTGTGTATGGCATGAGGCGCATAAATCATGGATACTATAACCTTAATCATGTGCATACAGTTGGTACAGTATTTCTGAAGTGACTTGTCTTAGCATTTGCTTAAAGTTGAAGATAGAGAAATCAGTAAGGAATGTAAGTTCTACAAGAGACGGCTTTAAAATATCCACCTTCCATTCGATTTAAAACTCCAAAATTTTATTCTCTAAAAAATATGAAATGCATCCCATTATTAAGTATTCCTTGTCGATAATTTAAATAACCTTCATTTTGCAAAACGTCTTTATCTCCGTCGCACGACTTTTCCCTGTTCACTCTCAAAAATAGAGAAGTCGCAATTTCTGTAGATTTCTTAGATTAAAAAAGTGATCACAATATAAATAATGGAAAAGCTTCAAAACATGAAATTTATTCTTAATTTATGCACAGCTCGAAAAATAATGCGGAGAAGGTGTCTGCGATGTCTTTTAGCCACAAACAAAAGGGGCGTTTTTGCTCGGCAGAGTTATTGCGGATGATTCTTCAACCACCGTCTCTTGCTTTATGGCACCACAAACCCCGTGCTTACTTCCAGTCTCATCCAACTCAATGCATTCCGAAGCGATCATCCACCGTGAGATATGCGACGGCGAATCTGCAGACATGAACTTGCGGAGAGGAGATGGACTGAAGATGTTGAACAGGTCAGAGTTGAAGGTCAGTATCGGATACGTGGAGGTATATGCTAACTAAATATCGTTAGCTGAAGATTTATATACGGTAAGGTGAGTTTAGCAAAATAAATAATTTATCCACAACTAAATGTATAAAATGCCATTTTATAAAAAAATCCAAATTGTGTGTTGAATATCACTTAGAACAGGATCATTATTAAATATGCTTATATTAAGTTGGGAGGAAAACTGGGCTCGATACGCCGACTCCATGCATGAGACAGTATTATTGTATTTTATTTCTAATTTTTTATTTAGCTTCTTCGCTGCAATCAGTACAAACGATCCTTTATGCGAATTCTTTCCTTAGTTTAGCCAAGTTAAATTGTTACATCAAATATCAATATCCTTTACTGACCGAAAATAATCTCATAATGGAATCAATTTACATAATCGCAAAATGCGTTCAATATCACTTTGAAAAATTGTGGTTTGGATTTGGAGTGAGATTCATAAGAAGTAAAGATTTCGCAAAAACTGTTAACATTCATACGAAGTGGACAATACTCGAAAGTCAATCAAAAGTGGCCTCCAAACTGTCTATAACTCCAAACTGTCTATAACTCCAAACTGTCTATAACTCCAAACTGTCTATAACTCCAAACTAATCCATTGTCTACAAAAATAAATAAATAAAATGTTCACATGAATATAGATTAAAGTTAAGACCGAAACCATCCGAGACTTTTAACTTGCACTTTGTAAATATCCATCCTTTGAATGTTTTTTCAGATCTAGCTGGAATTACTATATTTTCAGCACCATTAATAAATTTATATACTCTTATATTCTTTCATATTCTTCGATATTGAAAGTTACAGGGATGAAAACCATTTTCAGGAACGAATTTTGTCTCTAAAGTTGAGCTGAGAGCTAAGATCATCCTTACTAAAGTTAGGAAAGGAATGAAGCAAGATGCTTAGTCGTCAAGGTGAAATGCAAACGACCTCCTACATCAGTATCAATCGGACATCCACTTCACAAGCGAAGACGCGGAGGTAGAAACGTGATATCGGGAATCCGCAAGGATACAGCATCCCACGCGAAGGGAAGCCATGGGCAAAAAAGTCGTGGAGAGGGAGGACATTTAAGACTTAAGTCGGATTATCAGGAAGGATTTGAGGCCACTCAAGTCTGGGATTTCCTGTCCGAGGATTACCTTATGCCAGACCACCTGAAGACGTGTGACGGAAACCAATGCAGCAAGATCTAAATAATAGCGATAAATACTCCTTAGTAGACCTAAGATGACAACTGGCATTAAAGGGAAGTCCTCGTTCATGATTTAACACCGAGAGCCTTCTTTGCAAGGTTTCCCTATTATTTTATGCGTCTTTCTTCAAGCATTTCCCTCAGGCTGTGAATTTTAAAATTTATCATGCTGTCTTCAATGATTTATTGCTGTATTTTTCCATGTAAACGGTGTTTTCCTTCATGCACGCGAGCTTGGAAGTAAATAATGTGTTTTTTCTATTAAAATACAACAAAAATAACTTTGACGAAAAGAAATACGATTATGCATGATAAATTAAAATGACCTACAATTCTTTAAATGCCTCCAGGGCAAAAATTAGTGTAATTTTTTTAAGGAAGAGGAAATATTATACCGGAACACTTGGGAATAATTCAGGAAAGAGATGCTTCCATAATAATGCAACTTGGATAATTTAATGTCTGTGTTTTCTTAATTAAAACACCAAAAAGACACCCCAAGCTTCTTCTCTCGCTTTAGCTAGGAAACATTTCCTAAAACGAATAACAGTGACACTTTTGCGTCAGTTCAGAAATAAAACTAAATATGATAAAGAGGAAACCTACGGGTGAATCTGTAATAATTGTGAGGAATTCGGAACAGCTTGATAAAACCGCTGTATTGGAGATTTCAACTCCTGAAATTTAACTTCAGGTAAATTATAAACCTATAATACACTAGATCGATAGCATAAGAGGTAAAATAGAAATATATATTGAGACGTAAAAGCAGGTTTGAATTTACCATTTGTCGCAACAGTCGCTAGCTGAAGGCGTCACCGTTAAAGGGGCCAAGATAGGGCTTCTTTTTTATTTTTTTTAAGATGAATAATCATTTAGTGAGGCATAGATGTGATCCTTACTCTTTTGGCTTCTGGTTGCTCAAATTAGCAACCGAGAAATATCGATGAAGATGAAGAAATGATTTACAGACAGCTATGGAATTGAAAATAGTAATTTCATTTTTAAGTAACCTGTAATATACCGAGGGAAAACGAATTCAAACATCCCAAGGAAAATAATCTAAGCGATGTTCACAAATTATGAAGTAGAACAAAATGCTTTCGCACTATAAAAAACAACCACAAAAGCACTTTTTTCTGAGGCAAACTTGATCATGAAATTTCATGCATCGAAATCACTCCCTCAAACGACTAAAAACCACAGATAGGTAACGAAAGGCAGACGTGTTTCTCTCCTTCACATCCAGTGGTAAGAAAAGTTACAAATGAAAGGTGCACAAAAACACGGTGACGATAAATCAAGAGTCGAGATTTACTGCCCTCTACGTCCAATGGCACAAATTCCTTTGCTTTCTAGCTACCAGACGAGCACATCCCTTTCATCCCAAAGTTATTAACTTTTCCTATCGCTTTATTTGCCCCCACTTTCCTCTCCGAGTGGTTTCCCAAAATGGGTTCCATAAGTCTTGAGGAGGAAATAAAAAGAATTCACGATTGCGCACTCCTGTTTTCTCTCTACATAGTGATACCACCCTCTGACTTTCTTCACCGTCTGCAGGACGTAAAAAAGTCCTCTCACGTCTCTGCAATCACTTTCCCTAGGACCATAAAACTCAAGGAGGTTTAAAGAACAAAAAATAACGAGGAAGAGGAAAAGAGCGTAAAATATAAACAGATAAAAGGTACAAAGAGAGAGTACATAAGTATGTGCAATTTCCCTTTAAGATTATAAGCAAAAAGCTCCGCACTCTCATAACTGATTCAGATAATTTTAGAAACATTAGAAAATAGTTAAGACTAAGATTTCCGGAAGGTTATGAGGCGTGGAAGTTCGTCACAGATCATTTATTTCTTCGTAGTTCTCGTAAAACTAAGC
This sequence comes from Sympetrum striolatum, assembly GCA_947579665.1. Taxonomy (NCBI): domain Eukaryota; kingdom Metazoa; phylum Arthropoda; class Insecta; order Odonata; family Libellulidae; genus Sympetrum; species Sympetrum striolatum. Next base: position 56,786,381 of record OX388347.1, on the reverse strand, counting down.
ATTAACTGCAATGCTTTCGAATCGCGCTCTTTAAAAGATAGTTGGAAAGGTAATGATGATAATTTTTTATCTTGAGATCCTTCTTGTACATACTATCTTGGGAACATGCACTAGAAAATACTACTAAGATTATGAATTTTAAGCTCATTAAATATATTTTTGGTAAATACTGTCCTTTTATTCTTCATGTAGTATCTGACATAGCTTTATGAAACTTATTTATCTCCGTTAATGTCGCAAAGAATGTAATTCTATGTTAATATACATTAACTTTTATAATTATATACTAGTCAATACTATTTAAATTAGCGATCGGTTAAATGGAGTTAAAGACTTGTTACAATCACACCCAAAATAAATGCCTTATTTATGAATTTATTATTATGTATGTAATTTATGTAAAAACCTTAACAGGATTTCCGTTTAACTTAATTACGAATCTTTCAGTCACTAAGACTTTATATCCCAGCGAATAAAAAATCTCCCGTGTAAATATATTTGTCAAAACTAGACAACAAAAAATACGTTAAATAAAGCGGATACAATTTATAGTCAAAAACATGGCCCATTAGCGTTGAACTAGTTTGTATAAAGATACTGGCATACACTGAAAATGGGATTTGAATTTTCTCCTGAGGGATATAATTGACAGACAGTTTAAGAAACGTTATCGTATAAGAGGATCATTTATGTTCAAATGTATATCTCCCCAGATGAAATAATTTAAATTGAATGCGCCTGCATGATATACGTCTATGTTTGCGCGAAAAGACAAACTTTGGCAAGACTGACCTATACATATTTTTGCAATTATACTAACAATTTTAAAGGCGAACTGAGGGACAAATATCATTTTGAAATGGCGAATCTGCTCATTCGACAGGAATGTAACCAACGAACGCCCGAGGGCTTCGCGAAAAATAAATTTCGCCGTAAATTTGCAGGCGCCAGGCGAAGTGAATGAACAGCGTCTGGTGACGAGAAAAGGAAAATGGTGAAGAGAGGAGGAGTGAGAAAAGGACAAAAGGAAGGCGGTGGAGGGTCGTGAAGTAGCTGGTCCTTTAATTTGAACATGGGAGACGAGATGGGAGCGATAAAAGCCGTACCTCTAGCCACTGCCCTGTACTACACCCGGTAGGTGTTACACGGGAGATGTTTTTGATTTTCTGCTCGAAGAAGCATTCTTGGAAAACCACACTAAAAATTAAATAAGGCCGAACACAGTAACGAAAGAATTTAGATGGTTTTGTTCCATGAGAAGAAATGTTGAATAAATCGAGAACGGTTTATCAAAAAGACAAAGTAATACACGCGAGTAAAACTAAGAATGTTGCATTCTTATGCTGATAGAACGATAGGAAGAGCTCACATTTAATATCGCTATTCAGATATGTAAATTAAAATAAAATTCAAAATATAGAGATAGTTTTACTGGGTGAATCGCGTTTTTAAATAGATGAACATGAATGAAAGTTATTCGAAGTCTTATAGCCCTCTACCTTTAAAGCATATAAGAAATTACCTGCACCTCAAACGGTCTGCAACATCATAGCTAACGGGTGAAATTAAATAATGCAAAGTCATTCCCAACTGAACAGCTTAATAAACAATAACTTGAGGAAGTAGTTGTAGCAGTACTGTTAAAAGTATTTCGACAGTATAAGATATTTCGTACACGTGCTCCCACCGGGAGTCGAACCTGGAACCGATTTCATCAAAACAGAACGAGCTTCCAACCTGGCTAGGCTATCCTGGAGCCTGTCTAACTTCATATAACTAATACATGATAACGCATATCACAACTTTATCGCCGCTATATCATAACTATATCTTAGCAATGTCACAGCTACATCACAACTCTATCGAAGCTATATTATAATAACACCACAGCAATATCACAACAGTATCACAGATATATCAGAGCCAAATCAAAACCATATCACAGTTATATCAGAACTTTATCAAAGTTATATCACAGATATATCACATCTATCAAAGCTCATATATATATATATATATCACAATAATATCCCAGCTATATCACAATAATATCACAAATATATTACAGCAATATCACAGATATATAAAAGCTATATCACAATAATATCACAGTCAAATTACAAGTATATCACAGCTAAATCACATATACAAAAATCAAATGGTCAATTTAAAAATTTAACATAGTACCGCGTCTTTTCTAGGCACTACAAGAAGAACTCGGTATTTAACATTTATTTTTTAAGCTGTTCATAATTTTCTTTAAGGAAATTATAGCTTTACACCGCACAGATTGCTGCCTAAATAGGTAGAGTCACGTGCCTACCTTGTTTCGATTCCAAAAAAATTTCCCACATTAAAATTAGTCCCTCCACTTGATGATGTCAACCCGTCGACGAAACCGGGCGATAGAAATATATATTGCGGAAGTTACGAAGTGTTTTCCTTTTAAGATAATTCCCACACATTTTAAACGGCACGAAATCGTCATCGGTGTTTGCCAGACTTCTCCATAACGCTACGTTTCATCTCTGAATTCCACCCAAGGACTCCGCCCATCAAAAATTTCGAGCATTCCCCGCAGACGCAAATCCTACGCAAGTGAGCAACATTTTTCGATTCTCGAGGTCGCTCACCAGCTTAATGGGCTCTGGGCGAGAGTGTGTGAGGAGAAAGAGAGAGGGAGAGACAAAAGGAAATATCGCCAATAAAAAAAGTACGGGGAAGAGTGGTTTACCGGGAGAAAGAAACAACGGAGTCGCGAAAAAGGGACGATGGAGAAAAAATGCTCGCCACCGGGTTAAGAACTTTGAGTAACAGGGGAGAAAAATCTCGGAAAGGGGATGAGGGAAAAAATCGGCCGTCTGGCGGAGAGTGGACCTCGAGTTGAGTGGGTGGAGAGGTCGACTCACACGAGAGTTAACCTAAGAAGTTTTGAGTGGATAGAGAGGGATGAATTGAAGAGCGTGATTCTAGCCTCCGTAGGGTTTTGGGGCAGGTGACACGTGAGCTGTATGTTTTAGAGAACATGAAAATAGACAGTCCAAAAATCATGCACACATGAGGAGTCTAGTGAGTCCACGTGGAAAGGAAAATAATCGTAAAATTCGCGAAAATAACTTGAAGTTTTCTTCATCCGCCACAAAATGTTAATCTTCGTAACTTACTCCCAAGCTAGCGTTGATAGAAAATTAAAAGATTAATAGTCCGTGATTCCATTAATATAATATTATTTTTTATTTAAGCATAAAGAACTTTCTTATCATATTTATGATGAGAAAAGATAAAATTAATACTTTTCACATCATAATATGTTTCCACAAGACTTCGCCAACGACTGTGAATTTTACTATCAGATCTAATTCTACAGAAAGCAAAAACTGACCCCATTCACGGATATGCCAACTACAAAAAGGACATGAATATGAGGCGAAATCCTTAATACCGGTCCTGTCCTTAGTCAAAATATTTTATCTGTGGAAAGAGTCATTTATGCAATTATATATCATAAAATTATATTACATATATTACAAAACTTCTAATTTTGCCATACTATCTTTGTAGATTAATTATTGTTTATGGTCATGGAATAGATAGGAAACTTTTAGTTTCAGATTTATTATTAATATTATATTATGTTTCCTTCGGAAGTGAACATGAGCAAATTTTAACCAGAATCGCGTGATTCATTTAGTTATTTTTTAATAGAAGTGACTGTGAATCGAACAAGGAGACAATTCAAACTAAAAGGATGGGAAAGGAATTAATATTTCGACGAACACGATAAGTTGGCTGATTTTTCAGTGGCATTTTATAGCTTCTTAAATTAATCTCCGGAATTGAAAAGGCCGAGCAAAATAAAATGTCTTTTGGGCGTAAGGATAGAGACAAATCATAGGTGAGTGGATGAAAACGTCTCATCTGTACTGTGACTCAGATACGCTCATTATATTTCTAGAATGCCACGAGAAAGAAGTCTCAGATATTTTTTCACGTGTAATAGACTTCTCTTCTTCCCAAGTATTGCGTTAGAAACCTTTTAAACCTGTGCTGCCACGTAAAATACACTACAATTCTCCCTTTCTCGAGAATCGTGATATAAGACTTTTATTTCTATTTATCTATAGACCACCGATCAATCCTTAACAATGACATTTGTTCACTTTGGATCGATATCAATACAGTAAGAAAATCAGTATTAAACGTGGCAATTTAGATTCGAGAGAGATACATTTCGTCTATAGGAAGATAATGAGCATCTCTGAGAATAAAGATAAGTCGTTTTAATCTACTCATCTTCGATTGCTCTCACTCCCCGAACCCTTAAAGACTCCATTCTTCTCCTTCCACCTTCTCAGCCGTAGAGATAAATTTAATAAGCTAAAGTAAGCAAGGATATTACAGGCAAAGGAAAGCGATTTTGTAATCTCCAAAGAAAAAGAAACTGAATAAAAATTGGAGGAGAAGTTAAGCGTCAAAATCCTATACAAAGAAACTATTAAATCTATATCATAGTTTCAAAAGGATAAAGCCATCAAAGTAAGATGTTAGACGTAAAAGGCAGAGATCTTTCTTTACTTTCAAGTAAACGTAAACTTAACATTCCTGTTAAGAGAAAGGAATCCAAGATGATTGAGACATAAGAATTTTTTAAATTGGCCATCCGGTGCAGAGAACGTAATTTGCAAGTTAATTTACATTTCATCCAACCAAAACATAGTGAAATTTTAGGATTAAGTAACATCCAGGAAACTAAAACGAGAATAATGACCTCATCCGTAAAAACAGTAAAAAAAATGAAATAACATTTCTGAGAGATTTTGTTGCTCTAACCTGCTTCAATTCTCTTTTCCGAGAAGAGAAAAAGTCTTAAAGCCAAGAAAAAAGTGGGAATCGCTAGATTTTCCGCAAAGAAAACAGCTGGAAGCTGCGTCATTAAATCCTAAAAAAATCATCACATACTTCGTAAAGTACTTGCGTTGAAGCCTTCATAGGTTAAAAGAAAACTTCTTCCATCCTTACAGAACAGCTCATTTATTTCACGGATCACTGACGGTATTTCCCATTTCATTGCACACGAAAACACCGTGATAAAGTGAAACCCAAGATGAAGAAGATGGGTAGATCGTTAAATTCCTGGTAGTGACATAAAAAGAGAAGTATCGGATGGAGCAAATTGAAAAAGTTTTACATGTCAGGGAACAGAAAAAAGGATATCTTCCACTGAAATTAGTGATAGCTGAAATGACTTTGGTGGTGGCAACCGTGACTATTTTTTGGGATTAAACTAGAAGTCTTAAGGACATTCACGTCTCACCAAAGAGTATCGACCGCGGAGGAGTGGTCCCAATTTCCTCTCCCATCTTACGCTAATCTCGTTTCCTACGAGAGACTTAGCGAGGAATTTCCCCAAGGCGAAGGAGTAATTCTCGGGTGCGACGGAAGGAAGCTGAGGCGGCTCCAGTCGCTCGCGTTTTAAGAGAAGATGATCAATCCCTCGCCGTTTATATCCTTCCTCGCAGCAAGATTGTTATGGAGTAAGGGATTCTAAACTGTTACCTCCGGTAGCCTGCTTCAGCGTTTTTTAGCGTCTCGTATAGATGAATTACTTCCGTGTATTAAATCAGGAGAGGCTAATCTTAAATATTTCATGCGCTAATAACTTTATTTTTATACGACGTGAATATTGAAAACCAAAATGATAAGCCATGCACTATAATAATAAAGCGACATAAATACGCCTTCTAATATTCAGCGATAAAATGCACTTATAATGAAAATTAATGAAATGAACGGTGTCGCATTCCAGCCTCAATTTCACCGAATATATCCATTATCTGTCCGTCTGTTTATTGGTGAAGTAGTTGAGGACTCATTGCTATCTTAGGAGATAGTTTCATAGTATTTTTTTTATCTCTGCTGCCATTATAGTACAGTCCTGGCCAAAATTAACGCAGCACCGGCCGTAAGGATCGCTAGGGAGGTGCTGCGTTAATTTTGGCCAGGAGTGTACATGAATAATGTTGCGTACAGTTCGCAAAAATTAATCCTTGAATCGACTAACCCTTGCGTTTATTTTCCTGAATTTTCCATGAAACCTGATAAGGTTCTCCAATCACTTTTGATCAAGAATAGAGGCAAATTTTGAGTTAAAATACACACGATGAAAACATACATTAAACTATCTAAACTGATGATTTAAATTACATATTTCTGGCTAAGAAATTAAATTAAATCCTTAAAATGGCTAATATTCCGCAATTTAGCTACACAATATTTAAAATAAAATGTTCTATTTGCCATACTGCAGTTAATGAAGTAAGGCCAAAACTAATTACGTTTCAAAGTTCAATACTAGATTGATGTTTTATAGTTTGTAAATACTTTGTCGTGTAATTAAATCGACTCAAGATCCCTATGAAAATAATTGAATAGGGAACACACTTCAATTATAAGCGTAAATCCAATAGCTGTTTCAAACAATCTTAATGAGAGCTCTGTGTAATGTTTCTTCCAACTTTCAGCGATCCTTCACGAACCGCGTCACGTGCTTCAGTTATAATTTGAAGACTTTCACCAGAGCCCTTCGGAAAAGTTTTCGGTGCTATGAAAAACTCGAAGCACTCATTTTGCCAAAGTTCGTGCATTTTATGGATGGCTCTCGTTATCAAAATCTGTTTTCACAGCATTTTTCGAGGCTTTTATATGAGGTCTAAAGTAGATTATGGAAAATTAGAAAAAGTCGGGTATTTATTTGGCTTTCGAGTTCATCCTTCAAGTAATCGTCGACCCTATGTTTGAGAAAATAAGCGTCGATTGAAGAAAGACAGTATACGCATTTGTATTTTAAGAGTGGATATTCGTAAATACGAGAAATATGGAGGAAAAAAGTGCCTTTAGATAGTAGAAAATCGGCTATAAAAGTGAATTAATGCTATAAGACATATTAATGAAGTTAAAAAATATTTTATATCAAGCTCAAAGATACTCATTCAGTACACGGCCGCAGCATAGAATTACTCATCCTATTTCCTCATCATAAATTTCCTCTAGTTACTTCGAACAGAAAAATTTCCAGCCTATTTTCATTTTCAATCCAAATTCTTCCCATTTCATTAACATTTACAAGTAGATCAGTACCTTCCGAACCGACATATCCGCCATAACCATCGTATAATAAGAAGTTACCAGATAATATCTGCATTAAATAATGCACGTGAAATATATATTAGAAATTATTCGTCAGACCCATTGGTTGGTCGAATACAGGGAGAAATATCAAGGAAAATGTGCTCAGACAATCCGATATAAAATTTCCCTTTTTTGCAAAGCATTTACAAGAGTAACAAGCAAGGAAAGTATGTAAAACTAGTGCATATATCCGTATCACATCCAGGGTAAGAAGACACCTATCAAAATCACCGAACCACATCAAAGTTAAAATTTACAATATCAACTTGACAAGGCTATAGCACAGACTACTGAGAAAACTCGAAATATTCTAAAAGAACTGAGATCTACAATTAGCTTGGTATCCTGCAATCCTCCTTTTAGAGTGTGGTGGAGGATACTTCAACATTTGAAGTCATACTCTATCATTAGAGGATTAAAAAAATCTAAAGCCGTCTCTATCCGACAATCATACCAAGTTCCAACCGGTTCTGGAAACAACGCAGGGTCATAAACCTCATTAACAGTCGTGTTCTTTCCTTTCGAACCTTCTCTTTCACTTTAAAAAAATTCGATGACATTTCTCCAAGTTATTCACACGAATTTACTTGCGATATAATATAAACCAGATATGCGAACCCTTCCTTTCACATTCCCGGCATACTTCCTCATGAGTTTTCCATCCGTAAGCTTCCTAGATATGCAAATTTTCGCAGAATTTCGTCACGACACGAGCTTCCTATAGATATTCGAAAGATTGAAAAATTCAATAAATTTGCTTATCCTTATGTAATAGATAGAGAAGACGAAATCGATCTTTCTGCGATACTCGACGCCGGCATTCCGTTATCAGGAAAACTTTCCCGTATCGATTTTAATCGATATCTCGCAGTAAATCTCGTCCCTGAGAGCATCGATCTTGATGCTTTTACAGCGAGAGTAAAAGGTCTGGAGAGAGAGGGAAAATAGTCTGTAGCGATACGCACTTGAGGCATCCGAGAGAATACGTAAACGCATCCCTGGATATGCTTCGTCATTCCCTTTAAAGGGAAAATAGGGAAGAAAAAACGAAGTATCTGAGGCATGCTAGAGTATGTGGGACTTGGAAGGAGTCCAGGAACAGCAGAGCTGAGAGTGCTTCGGAAACCTGGAGTGGAATATGAATATTCCCTCTTCATTCTCCACCACAACACCACCCGCGAGTACCTCACTCGAAGATGAGGAATATTTTAATAAACAAGGGGCTTAGGTCGGTTAATGACGAGATTCAATTTCTCATTGTAGCATGTATTGGAATTAGATTCCGATGTAAGAGAAAGCTGAATGTAAGACCGAGCTTGTACTTTATGGTAAAAAATTATCCTCTCAATGATATTCTATCTGTATTGTATCCAGATAGAAGGTCCGGTGGAACCTCACCCCTTTGACATAAGCTATCAAGATCTTGAACAAGGGAATGGGGTTTACTATGCAAGATGAGGAATGAGTTGGTTTGCAATTTTCACAACCCGAATTCTGTAATCGGAAGATTAATAATAATATTGAAAACTATTGTAATGGTACTATTAGAAATTTCAGGCAAGGCATTAGTATAATGTTTTCTTGTTACCAGTAAATCATCATCGTTTAATGTCGATGAATGAGATATGCCACAGAATTCTGCATAATGCTGACCAGTACAACTTGCTTCATACTTGCTTCTATTGGCTATGCTATGGCCTTCTTTTCCTATATTTATTTGGTACCCCTAGGGAGGTGGTAGTATAAAATCAAAGAGTAGCTAAATATTAGTTGAATAAATAGTTAGTTTGATAAATACTACATAATGAAGAATAGAAGATATCTACTTTTCGAAAGTAATTTATGCCGGATACTACTGGTTTCAGCATCCAAGCCATCATCAGATCTCAGACCAATATTTGGTAATCCCCGAAATAGACTCTCTGATTGTTAGATGCAATTTTTACAGTATCTTATTTATTAGATTTAAAATAAAGTTCCCAAACAAACGAAATTCTGAGGAACGAAATAGCAGCAAACGCAGAATAAAACTGACCGGGAGGATCTGAATGAACAAAAACGCCAGCTGACAAAGTATAGGGCTACCATTAACTAACAATACGCCAAAACATAAGATTTACAAGTACGAAGATTGCCCAAAAAGTTCCCACGAAAGACCTTCAACAAAGCAAAGCGAAGTCAACACCGTGCAGAGACATTTTTCTTTCCCGTCTAAAGCAAGCAATTCATTTTCGTCGACTCTTTGTATTGCAAGAACACGAGCAAATACCCCACTATCTCCGACTCTCTGTTTCCGAGCAATATTTTTCTTTTCCTCGGGGTTTCCCGCTGACATGTAATCGCAGCGGTTCCCTTAAGAATGCCGAGGAAAAAGGGACTCGGAAAAAATATCGGCACGATTTGTTTCGCGATATTTGGTAGCAGATGGCGTGAGGAAAGAGCGTTATCAAGCGAAAAGCGAGCGCAGAGAATTCTGAATGTTCCTTTGGAAAATTTTTCCCGTACGAAAAAATCCTCTTTGGTTAAAATAATAAACATCACGAGGTCATAGATTTGGAAATGCTTATCTTTAACATAACGTTGATAAGGAGAGGTAAAGCAGAATGAATAGATTGATAATTTTTCCATTGTTAATTGTAAGTATACTTAAGAACGATTGTAATTAACAAAATCATTGCTATAGTTGCCATGAATAAACAGAGTAACCAAACAATCTACTAGCACAGCTGTCCACTATTCGTCATCCAAAAAAGAAAATAAGCTTTCGCAAAATCGATTAATATGTATTGATTTATAAATTATTCCATCATGAGGGTACTTAATTTGATATTTTTTACAAATGTATATCTAATATTGCGTAAATCTAGTCCTGTATAAAATAGAGTGATTAAGAAACAATCCTGTATGGCCCTAAGTTTATTCCAACTTTCTTTACGCTGCAATTACAGATTTTGGAATCGAATGAAATCACCAAGGAAACGGTTTCAACCAAAAGATTATCATCTCATCACCGTTACTTCTACATGGGCCGAAATTCCCCGCGTCTACATATGGCGAATCAAACTGTTAAACTTCGAAATTATTTGAAGGAGGAAAATCACAGGAAACAGCTAGTCAAGCGCTGTTAGAATATTATAGACATTAGATGCCGAAGTAGCTAGATCTATACACGTATATCTTAAAATATCCTTCCGAAATTGAAAAAGAAGTAAATATATTTGTTTCTGTGCAATTTTACATGGAATATAAACAAATAAATTTACATTAATTCTTCGATTACTTATATAATAATTCATATTAACCTTGAGGGTTGTCATTCTAAATATACGGAAACGCATGATAGACTACAAGGAGTCAAAATTTAGCAATGCATCAATTTCACACGCCATTAAAATCATCAATTAAAATTTTCAACAGCTATACCCACCGTCGCAAAAGAATCACCCATCTCTAATAGGTGAAATGTTACTCGTCAACCAACGTGCTTTATCATATATTGGCCAAAGAAGATGTAAATTAATTACAACGTATGTCTGATACTGAACAATCGATATCAATAGACGATTTAAAAATTGACCAAAACTCACACACAAACATCTTGATAATTTAGAGAATTAATATATTTATAAAAATAGGAATATACTTATGAATCAAGATTTAGATTTAAACAAAACTCTCTTCAATTTGTTAGACACTTAATGCTTGTAGTTGCCTATTGTTTACACCTCACTTCTATCACTTTGTACCCCTTTTTCGATGCAGTACGTCTCTGATTGCCGAAGCCTGATGATAGCTCCCTTGGAGCTGAAATACCTATTTCACGCAAGTTCTCATTCTCGATGGTTTTCGGAGTTTACTGTGTATTTATAATACAACCATGAGCAGCCGCCTCACATCATAGCATATTTAATGATTCTACATCATTTCAAAGGGCATCAGTGGGTTGTGCCAATGGTCACCCTGACTTTGAACCGTACGTTTTGGCCTAATGCGGGTCCTACGTCCCACCACACATCGATAGGGCAGGATCGTGCTCCCACAGAATTCTCTTTGGCCCCGTGGTTCATCAAGGGATAAAGTGGATCGAAAGTACGGCCAAAATATTAAAGCCCTTCGGCTCGTTGAAGAGACGGCGGAATGCACCACTCGCCGTTTGTAACGCGCTCGCTAAAGAGGCTCTCGATGCCACGGAATGAAACGATTTAGTTGTTGAACAAGATGATGATAAACTGGGATGGGAATGCAGGCCTTTGATTGACGCGATGGAGTTTTTCTTACAACAGAACAGAGAAGTGAAGCATATTAACCTTAAATGATCTTTGAATCTGCTCAATTATATCTGCGAAGAAAAACTGCTTTAAAATTGTAAAAGTAGCTCACTACTTAAATGGGAGGAAATGGAGTTTCTTGGAATTAAGTTAATGAAATAACCTTTATGTTGACCTCTAAGTTACTTAAAAGTTATAGTAAGGTTGAAGTAAAACTAATATAAGCTAAGAGAGAACAGGATAAAAGAGAGAATTTAAAACAAGGTCACATTGAGATAATTTATTTAAGTTACACAAATGATCCTATCCAGAAATCCTAGCTTCTTCTAAAATTCATTTCATGTGCAAACGTTTGTCAAAGGTAATTGATTCGTAGTCTCCATGCAATACGTCGAAATAAAGTTTAATTATTAAATTTAATTATTTACTCAATTAAATTATGACTACTTATTTTTAGTTGATCAGCATTATTCAACACTAGCTAGTGTTGAATAATGCTGAGCAAAAACCGATTAAGGGTGCCAAAAAGGTAAAATAGATAAACTAACTCGCTTTCTTATTTTGACGCAAAAATTATACTTAACTACTAGAACTGTTTTAACTACCTATTGAACGCTTCCGAATAGCTAATTGAAGCAATACAACAAATACATAGCTGAAATAATATCATGCACTGATCTCATATTTTCTCAATTGGAAACATAACCTTGTAAATCAAAAAGTAAGTAAAATGGGAATTTAATAAAATTCAATACATCCTCTTTGAAGGGCTGGCTTATTATCAGGATCAACACATCTATTCCAGAGCGAAACACCGAATGTGTTTTTCTAGAATGGCAGCAGCTCTGCAGAGGAATCTAATATAAGATAAGGCAATCCAATAATCCTGCACGTAATGAAACGACAGAGAGTGGGAAACTGTGTTCTTCATTGAGATATCATCTCGTTTCCTGTTATTTCCCATGAAAACATTTCCCTCACAAATAAATTTTCCTAAAAGCTCTGACGAATTGGTAGAAGACTTGGCAGTGTACGGCATGCTCGTGGTAAAAGGTCGATAATTCCCGAAAAAACTTGTTCTTGTCCTGACTAGTGAATAGATAAAGATGAGAGATTAAATTAGAAAGGGATTTATCGATTCATTAATGGGGAAATTTCGGAGAATCGTTTGCTCAATTTCATTGAATTACTGGCTGAAAAATGTGGTTACTGGAGTGAAAATCCTTAGGAAAGAAATAGAATTTATCCAATTGGAATAAGAAAACAAAGGATGCCTCGAGGTCAGGCGATGCGCCAGAAAAAAACTTTGAAATTCGGTGGGAAATAATGAATGGAGCTTGATATTTCACATCGGATTAAGGTTCCTTTTGTCATCTCAAACATCGATAATTTTTTAATCGAATTACAGTTGCTGGATAGGTTGAATTCTGCGAAATTAAAATGTCCCAACGCATTAAAAACGTTTTTAAATATATTATTTGACAACTAAGCTTCACCAAATACAATTTTGAAAGTTAAATATTACATTGGCGTCAAAAGACTATCTTAGTTGACTGAATTATTTTTGAGATTATAAAACATGAAAAGAAATGTCATGCGATAAAAATGTAACCAAATAAAGGAAAAAATTAGAAACACTTTAAAACCATTGTTTTAATTTAGGGCTTATAACTATTGGGAGAAGTATTTAAAGCGACCCTCTCTAATTACCAATCCTAAACCTTATTTAATTTTCAGAAATATCTGGAAAAAATTCTTAAATAAATTTTATCATTCTGTTGAAGAATTTTTAGGCAATAAAATCTAACTTCACTATCAAATCAATATTGCTGATATTTGTTTAAATCCTCATCTGGAGTTTGATGGAGAAAATTTTTGTATATGCACCCGCTACTTGTGTATCAGTAATGTTCTATGTTCTACCTAATTTTATTAGTAATGCTACCAATTCTATGCAATCTTTCTGCGTGAGAACGGATCTAAATAAATACGAAATAGATCAATATTATCATTCATTCACACTAGTTAGTAGCAAACTTCATAAACTACTGAAAAACGACGGCTGTCTTTCTTAGCTTGAGCACAGGATCACACGGCTAGATATCATGCCTAATAATCGCAAATTCAGAAGCATATAATTAATACAAAATGAATGCGATAAGACCATTATCCACCAATGGCATTCGACCCACTCCTTAGAGAGGGAGCCACCGGAACTGGCAACAATGAGCCAACCGGAACCAGTTTCCGGTTCGACCGTCCCTTTGTTTACGGTTGCCATCGAGACTTGCTTGCAGAGCGGACACTTCCGATTCGGCGAGAGCGAGTGCTGTCACTTGAATTGTAAATCACCAGAGGGCAGGAGAATTCGGTGTGGTTTCTGAGTGGTCGGGAATAATGGATGAAACCAATCAGTGGATTTGCATAAGTTAGAGGGGAAGCAAAGTTTAATCAATTCCACGTTCGCCCCTTTTAAAAGAAGGAACAAGCTTACTGATGGTGATTTTTGAAGCTTTCATTCTTCCAAAAATTTGATTCGTGGCCATTAATAAGTATAAATGCATCTTTTCGATTTTTTCGAAAGACATTCTTCTTTATCATCACAGCAGTTCACTATTGACAAGTTTAATTCTGCAATTAAGTCAGTACATATTCCTCAATAAATCTCAAAAATACATTTCCATACGGACGAGGTCCAGTTAGGACTGAGCTCATATTTTGATCATCTTCAAACGTGTTGGGATTATTTTTACGTTTTAACTCAACTAAGAAACTAAATCCTTTAAAAATTTGCATTCACTACAAATTTTACGACATTACATGCCAAAGTAATTAATTAGACGTCCCACAAAGTTCTAAGTTGAGTAATATGTATTAATAATGTAATAGCATTATAACTGTAAAAGAAATATTATCCTACGAGTTCTTTCAGATTTACCATTCTTTGTTACCATGTTACATCAATTACTTTGTAATTACACTAAAACAGAAACGTAATTAAGGTTTACAGCTACATAGTAGAGTACGTAATCTCGGCAATTTAATAGATAACACTGTGATGCAACAAAAATGCTTATAAGAGCAAAGGTGCTTATAATTATCGTAAAAATAGTCGATGTAATCTTTACCCGTCAAATAATATACATACAATCAATAATAAATGAAAAGCTGATCTGAAACGCCAAAAATATATATCACGAAACTAAATAACTTCTCTTTATAAATGTTACTCAGTTTCCAAGGTAAACAAACAAGCTCCTGACTTGACAACTGGTATGCTCAGTGACCAAATCGAAGATTTTTGAGAGTGGAGCTTCATTGATAAGTTAAAAAAGCAAGATATAAGAGAAGGGGTGAAGAAACGAAGATTTCGAAAGGACCGATGAAGCAGAGAGAAATGCTGATTCTGAGGAAAAAAAGAAGGAATCGATGAAAGGAGCTGATCTCGGGGCCACTCATCCACTCAGGAGTCGTCAATGGAAATCTTCGAGACGCATCTCCACTCTGTGGATTTTTTATTTCCTTCTTTTAAGTGGCCCTATAAACGGCGCACGCCACTGAAGGAAAGAAGATGAAAGCAAGAACGAAAATGGAATTTTTGAAATCATAGGTTGGGGAGCCTATGACACTCGTGCGCGAAATAGCAAGCAAAAGAATGATTTTTGAACAAGGAACCCTCAAGACGCTACCCTTGTAATTAATTGTTTAGTTAAAACATTATCAGTAGATAGAAGATAACGATTTAGTTCATTGATAGCACAAATAAAAACATACTTATGAATTTATAATATGAAAATATTCTGATCCCACTACTGGCATATTAAATGAGATTTCATAATCTTACGCTTTCAGTTGGTTCTACATTGGTACTTGATTTCTATATTTCGTAAAATATGGCTCATTTCAGAAAAAAGGTTTACTATACCTGTCTTGGGGAAGTAAGAGAAGAACTTACGAATGCCTATTTTTGGAAATGAGATTTAAAATATTTCCTATTATGTATATCGTAGAGAGCTGAACTAGAGCTTATGTGATGACAAGATTAAGGAAACAAACACACAGGAAAAATAAGTGTTCTGATAGGAACTGTGCTTTCCGTAAATACAGTGATATTTCCTGAGTGACGATTTATTTTTTAAAGTCACAGTGCTTTAGCTCCCAACGGCTAATGGAGTATTTTAAATTTCCATCCAGTATTAGCTGCACAAATAAATGAAAGGTTCAAAAATACAATTGGAACAGTTTGTATTAATGGTGACCTGTCCGCCGAAATCTTGAACTTTCATTAGGCTAATTGATATAAAATATTAAAAAAGCTTTTAAAGGATGTTACTCTTTCAAACTCATATTTTTTTATCAACTTATAAAACAGTTGCTCTTGCACCGATGATTTATAGTTCCAAGTTTCATTGCTCCAAAAACTATATTTTATCAATAAGTGATTCGTTAAATCTACATCTGTCCTAATAAAAAAACTACGTAGCGGTTTCAGATTGAAATTTGGAAAAAAACGAACTTTACAGAGGCCCAATTCGGTATCACGCTAAGACGTGCGTGGGCACACAATTATGTGTGTCATATTTTAATAATTGAGGTGGGTAAAGTAGAGGCAGCCCAAATCAATTTGTCCTCCTCCAGGTTGAGTAAACCTTTTCAAAGAGAGTCAGGCGATTGATTCAAAGAGTGGGAAGAAGAGTTAGAAAACAAAAGAGGCGTGGCCGCGGAAAGAGCCACCAGAGCCATCTTCACGGTATAATAAGAACGTCGCCGACAAAAGAAGGCGAACAATGATTCCCACTCCGATTGGGCAATTGGATTCGACTCAACAACAGATGAAATAAGAAGAATAGTATTAAAATGCACACACACACTCGTTTTGAATGAAGGCGGGAATCGTGCCTTTACCTTGACAACGGAAACAATAGACTCTGAACGATTCAGAGACAGAGAAAACATGAAGAAAATACAGAACTGACTACCTTACATAACTTTCATTGTTCGCTATATATTTTTTTGTCGTCGAAAAAATCAACTGTTCTAAGATTCTGATATCAACCACAAAGTCGATAAGAAATCATAATACTGGTAAGCATTACTAAATATGGATCAAGTTTAATACAACTCACCACCAACAGGAAATGGAAGACTGTATGGACTGTCGGTACTCACCTAAAGAGTAAAAGAAACAATCATTAAAAATATATACTTCACAGATAAAATCATAAAGTAAAATTCGCCACAATCTTAATAATTTGAAAAATTATATAAATTTCATCTATATTCGAATGGACAAAATATTATACTACCATATCTACCAACCAAAAGCATAATTTTAATGAAAGTTACCTTGATAAATATTTACAGTTTATAGAAGATATATCTGTATATAGTGATCAATGGTGCTGTGGCTACTGTTAGAACACCGTCTCTCTCGGTACATTAAAACTAACTTCAAAAATAGGGAGAAAATTCTACAATTAGGTAACATTATTACAATTTAAAACTTACGATACATCTATACCATATCAAAGTTTCCAATTTTATTATAACCCAAATTGACATAGAGTAGTTTGGTCATCAATATCAAAACAAAAATGTTGCTTTAAAATCCCAGAAAAAATGATATTTAAGATTATTTATTTCTTTTGCATAAATTACTACTATTAATGAGTAGATGATTTTGGTGGGGTCTGTAGAAATCGAGAAATAATATCTGAGTGTTAAGAGGATGATTTTTAAACCTAAAAAATATTCAATTCGTAATAATGTAATTATTCATTTAATAAGATTCGAAAAAAGTTAGGATTGACAATTATATTAAATCAAAACTATAATAAAAAACAGAATAAAAGCAACGAAACTACATGAATTCAAAGGAAAATAGAACAAAACGAAGCAAGATATAAAAGAACTTGTTGTCACTTTAGAATTTTCATTTCAAATGTCACTAAAATATAAAATTATGCTTGGGGCTAAAGATTTACGTATAGAGACTTAAATAGCCTAAAATAGTCGTTCTTTTCGCCAAAAAGGACTCAAAAATCTATTTCATCCCTACTTTCATAAAAAACAAGACATTAAGTCCCATCCAGAATTAGACAATTCAATTGATTGTCATTAATTACATCCTACCAGTCCGAGTTAAGTGCTGACCACTTAAGTGACATCTATGCATGATATACACCGAATTTCAGTTAAAGCTTTAGTTTTCTGAGAATTTAACGATATAGCAAAATAATTACAATCGGATCAAATTAGTCTAAACCTTAAGCAAAGCAAACCAACTCCAAATTCGCCACAAAATTAATTAGCACGGTACATCGCCATGACAACCTCAAACAAACACGAGGGGAGAGAGAGAGAAAACAAACACCACTGAATAACAGGTGATATGGCAACGAAACAAGAAGGATAAAGTAAACAACCAAAAGGGGAAGTGGAAATATCGAAATAAAAAACGACTGCTATCAAAACAAAATGCGAGATGGGAAACGACAAGTAAAGCGCGGAAAGTGTCTTTCACTGAACTGTAAATGCGAAACTTTCCGCATAAGCGGTACTTCGACTCAACGAAACGAAAATGGAATAAAAGAAAATCTGTGGCAATCCAGTGAAGCTCTTTTTTCAGCGCGTTTGTCGGAATGTTGCAATTCCAACAGCGTAAACCTCGGTGGAAATTCTAGGTATGGAGGAAATTTCAATGAGCACCAGTTCAAAAACAAATAAGACTATGGAATTTTGAAGAGGAATATGCACAGCAGAAACGTCAATAAACATTTCAGTTCCACAAGATAGGGAAAAATCTTACACCAGATGAAAAATTTTCATTATGTTAGTCAAGGATCATAGGATTTGCGAGGCACAGAGTTTAAGATGAACCAAATAATTCAGGTCACAATTGAATTTTTTATCGCATCTGTATCGCAACAAATAATGGGGAAAATTAATTAAATTTGTTTTGGCTAATATAAATAAATTTTTAAATAAATAAACTGGCTTAGTGGTCTTGCTATAATGCTATCTAGATTTATTTTAAAAATATCCATGTAAAGCAGATTAAATGTTCTATGAAACTGCTACTAAAATACGCTACCAGGATAATGCG
Source organism: Sympetrum striolatum (assembly GCA_947579665.1). Taxonomy (NCBI): domain Eukaryota; kingdom Metazoa; phylum Arthropoda; class Insecta; order Odonata; family Libellulidae; genus Sympetrum; species Sympetrum striolatum. The sequence continues at coordinate 56,767,820 of OX388347.1, read as the reverse complement.
TCCAATAAAAGAGTATTAACTTAATTTTATAGTTGTAGAAATCAGAAAATAAGCATAAATTGATTTCTTATTTCAATTTGTATTTATTCGTTTAAATTTTATTCGTAAACAGCCATTCTGACAAATTACAATTAGTCGTAACAACAACGCGGAGAAAAAGTATAAATATATAAATAAACACATGTATAAATATTAACAGAGGAACATTGAAATGCATTAAAACAATTGAATAAAATGAAAAATATAGTAAAAAATATTTATATATAAAAAGAAAATAAACATAAAGAAAATTAAAATTAAATGATAAAAACAAAAAAATATAATATAAAAACGATATAATAATTAAGTAAAATAAAGAATGTAAGGAAAAATAAACAATAATGAAGGGGGGAAATAATAAAAATAAAAGATGAGGGAGAAAGATTAAAAAAACAAACAACGATATGAAATTGACGAAACGCAAATTTTAACATAAGATACAAACTAGAAACACAAAGAGAATCTCCAGTACACTGAATAAATGCCAAGACAAATGTTTGGAAATAAAAACCAAAAGGCGAATAGATATAAAGGGAAAGGGTCCCAAAAGAGTAGCAGGATGAAGGAGATGGGGTATCGGACAAGAAAATTGACTTCGTAGAAAGGCATCCAATAAAAAGCCGGGATACTATCTTTTGTTCCATCCAATCAGTCTCAGGTGATCGTGAAAGAAGAATCTAATCCAGTGGAAGCAGATATTCGAGGGACGTTCCCATCTGATGTGCACTAGGTCAACGTTTTCACAAAAAGACAGACTACAGCAAAGATATCACGGGACGAATTATGGCAGATGGGATGAAGCTAGGGTGTCGTCCTGCCCTAAATTAACTCGCATTTTAAACATTCTAAAGCTGAAATGTTCTTGGAAATGTTATCTTGGAATAATGTAAGTACATCTCATTTGCAAGGAAAAGCTGCGAATCTTAATTTACTGCAATATTTACTATATAGACCGAAACTATAAACGGCGATAGCTTTAGAGTACAGAGCATTGATTAATCAAAGCTAAGCATAATTCTTAGCCTTTAAAGTATAGAAAATAGAGGGATACATGGAATTGTTGCAATGCACTCTAAGAATTACTACACCAATAGCATAATTCATTTTGTTTAAAACATACCTGATATTGATGAAACTTTAAAATTCAATTTGCTCCTCAGAGGTAGCTATGATGGATAGAGTCAGGGAAAATCCCAAAGTATATCATATATCTGCATACAATTTTATTACTTTTGTCGTATAATATATTGGGGGTTGCTGACGAATTAATAAGCCTCAAAACTCCGATAGCGGGAGTACACTATTTTCAAAAATGTAAGATTGATCTATGAATAAATCTTCTTTTCCGACAGAGATCAGGATGTTAATAAAATCAACTTAAAAATAGATTAAAGCTACCTTAAAGAGAAATAATTTTACGTTATTCTATAAGCATATTACAGTTTTTTTATCAAAAAATTCTTGTTATATTATCCGTGTCGTTTGCTTTCGGTTGATACAGGGATATTCTTGATACTCTTCCTGCTTCACTAATAAAACGACCTTTCTATAGTTATACAAAATATTATAAAAATCGTCATAGCAAAATTTATCTGACGGAGAAATAATAGTGAAGTCAAGTGAGATATCACGGAAATGCATTATCATCGGACCTCCCATACTCCGTGGACCGCAGAAAACAGCCGAACGGGCCGCTTACCATTCGCGGGCTGCTGCTCGTTCATCTAAGCATTACTTCTATCAGTTGACTATAACAGACAGAAACCACCGTAGACACACATAGAATCGAAAGTTTCAACTGATGGGACAGCAACAATGTAACCGCAAATCCAATCAAACCTCAGCGCAACAATACTATTTCGTCCTCAACGCGTAAACAACCAACAATCAAAACTCGCGCTCTTTGTTGGGAAAAGACCGCGCGACGAACCTGACTATCGCAGGGAAAAGTTATTCTCGGAACGTAAAACACCAAACCCACGTCAGAAAGAGGAGGAATCAGAAAAAAGCGGTGAAACCTTTCATCTCCCGACATCCCGTTGGAGAGAATGATTCCACAGAATGCTCTCGACTCAGCAAAACACAACGCCGCATTCGTTCTCCGGATTCTTCCGATTCGAATGCTTTCCAAAAGTGTTTGAAGCGCCCCTTTGGACATGCGGATGGGAAAAGAACTGTTTACACACTTGGTTTGTCAAAGAGAAATAAGCTGGTCGACTTTGCGGATGGCAAGGGATGAAAAACGTGGAGGAACGATTTGTGGGAGTCTTTGCACAGAGAGGGTGGAGCGATTTGTTGGCGAGAGAACGAATGAGGACGGGTTCGCAAAAAGGAAGGATTTACCGTGTGTGCCGGAGGTGAGGATTGACGATCGAACGAAAAAGAATGGAATTCAAGGCCACAGTAAATATAAATCTGTGACTTATGATTCATAAACAATTATTCCACCTTTCGAAGCATTCGTTACGCCATAATCAATATTTTTTTGAATTAACGTTATCTAAAGAGAATTTTAAAAATATACATCGATCTTTCATACATGCTGATGGAAGAATATGACGAAGATATTTCCATATGTGTTGATGCGACTTAACACAGTTTTTCCACACAGAAATAAAGATGTGACGCATGCTTTATCAAGAGTTTCAAACACTCGATACGTTAAATAAAAACTAATTATTACGAAATATTTCTTCTTTTTTGCTGATTCACTGAAAAAGTAAAGTATTTCAAAATAGCAGAGGTAAATATTTTCCTTCGATATTTTTTATCTTTGAATTTATTCGTTTAAATCCGCAATTCAATCAAAATTTCTCTGGGCTGTGAAGCCTGAGTTATAATAAACTAGTATATACTACTTTGCAGAGGGTACGAAGATTATAAATTAGTAGCACAGTATTATGTCAAAAATGTTTTTGTATGCTTCATGGTAAATAAAAGGGCTCAGAAATATGATTTGATGATTTAAGGCCATTATCTAAATTTAAAAAATTACCTTCGTGCTGTGGAAATTCTCTTGTGTGAATGATAATGTTTAAGAGTAAAGAAGATATTTCTACGGCTAATATTTGGGTTTCATACAAAAATATGCTATTTAGGTGGTCTCATACATCTAAAATATAAGAAACATTATGTGGTACTGTTGTCTTGACAGTCTTTGATGGATTTGGTATATTGTTTCTATCAGTGCTGATTTCACTTGTTAAATGATATCTATCAAGCGTATATGCTATTGATATAACAAGTAGACATATTATAAATGAATATCTCCCAAATTTTATTTCTATTATTCTTCAATTCTTAGTTCATAGGAAAATATTACGAATACCATTCTTGCAAAGGTGCACCAGTGAAATATACTCTTACTCTGCTATTATTAAATGGGAAAGGTAGTCTAGATCTGAGACGGAAGTAAGCACGATCAAATATTCCGAGCATGCATAGAGGATACGTACCCCGAAAATGGGATAGCAACGCAACGTTCTGCTGTACACAAACCGGCAGTGTGTGAGGATTCAACCCCGTTGCATCATGGGATATATATGAGCGCGTAACAATTCCCTTTAGGAAGATACACAACTGGAATTAGCCCACGGATAATTTTGCTGGCGGACTTATTGGAGGGGAAAACAAAGCTATGTGCAGGACCGATATCTTGTGATAATGAACGCTATCCCCATTTGTAAGAGTCGATCATACATGGCTGGCTGCTGAAAGAATTTTTACTTTCTCCATATACGAAGTATAGAGAAAGTATTGTTTTCATGAAAAAATTCGACTTCGAGATTTCAACGGAAATACATGTTTTGGGGTCCCTAGAACACGTTATGACTATTTTCGGAATGATGTCTGTGTGTATGTGTGTGTGTGTGTGTGTGTGTGTGTGTGTGTGTGTGTGTGTGTGTGTGTCTGTATGTGTGTGTGTGTTTGTGGGCGCTCTAACGTGAAAACAATTTGTCGTATCAATACCAAACTTCGTATATAGTACTGTGGTGTGTGCTGTCAGAGTTGATTAGTTTTTGGAGTAAATCGGTTGACCGGAAGTCGAGCTTCATTCATTAAAGCTCATTTCCGGTTTTCAAAATATCTCCATAAATATGATATATACGTGTATTGTATAACTTATAAAAGTTTTAGATAATAAAATTTACTATAAGTTTTGTATTTAACATATTTTTATATCACCGGTTAATTAGGAGTTATTCGTGAAATACCGATAAACCGGAAGTAGCCGTTATGTACTTTGTGGGCGCTCTAACTTAAAAACTATTCATTATATCAACACCAAATTTCATATATAGTATTTTGGTTAGTTTTTTTAGAGTTGATTAGTTTTTGGAGTAAATCGGTTAACCGGAAGTTGAGCTTCATTCTTCAAAGCCCATTTCCGGTTTTCAAAATATCTCCATAAATATAATATTTAGGTATATACTATTATTTGTAAAAGTTTTAGAAAATAAAATTTACTATAACGTTTGGTTGAAATATATTTTTGTATCACTGATTGTGTAGGAGTTATTCATGAAATACTGATAAACCGGAAGTTGCTGATTATGTACTTTGTGGGCGCTCTGGGCTCTATGGGCGAAAGGCCAATTTCATCGTTTTTCATCGATCATGTCCCGTAAAACATTATTTATCATGTTTTTGGCGTCAAAGATAATATATAATATTAATCACTCATATTCCAAGTTTAGATGGAATATAGAGTTCGAAATTACTGCGGTAGATAAATATTTACATCTTATATATATGGAGAAAGTCATGTGCTGGCCACATCAGATTTTTTTAAATTGCAGATAGTCCTTACCACGTGTTTAATCTCCACTATTCAGAAAATCGCAATTGAGAGAGTTAAAATCGTGACAAAATTGTCTCTTTTTCAGAAGATTCTTACTAACTTCTGGTAAATGTTACTGAAGGTGAAGTTTTAAATGCTCGGATTCCAAAATTTCACCAATAATATGAATTTATTGCATATTAATATTATACATCATTAGATCCTCAGTTCTTTTAATACATCTTGTAATTGATTCGGGCGATATTTTAAATTTTAAAAGCTACTCAGGACGAATTAAGATAGGTTAAAGATGGTGGTTGAAGAAGGATTTGTTGAAATGCATCGTATATAAGAAAATTACTATATTCTAATGGTACTAAATCGCGGACTATCAAATTCTGATGCAGGTGAAACTAGGAAGAAACAGGAACTTTGTCTTAAATCATAATCTGATTCAATATGATATGCTTTAAGACGATTAAAGTGTGTGCATCGAAACAATTTTATGAAACCCAATGATAAACAGAGGTGAAAAATAGCGACATGACTGGGACTCAAACCCAGGTCTCCCACTTTAAGGGCAGGTATTCTAACCACTAGACTACCATGTATAATAGTTATTTCGCTATTTATCACCTCTGTTTATCATTGGGTTTTAGTCGGCACGACGCACAGTGGGCTAGAATCGAAAAAAGCTGGCCAAAAATAAAAAAGTGCTTTTTTTGAGTGCGGACTTTGAAACTTTGCATAGTCGTTCTGGAATAAATTCTTCATATAACTGTGAAATCATTTGCGTTGGTTCCCACGCGTTACAATTCTATAGGGGGTCAAAGTTGACCAAATTTTACGAAAAATGCCGGTCCTCGAGTTTTCTCAAAATTCTTCCATTTCAAGCCAATCCTGAACTAAAATGAGCTAAATCATCGGGTAAAAAACGATGTAGTATTATAAACCTAATCTTCATGCTTCATAATATTGGGTTTGAATGATCACAGTTGAATATTTGCATTATTTATACAACAAAATGGCGAACCCTTATTTTACGGCAAATTTCCACCTAAAGTGAGGAAAATAGTAGTAAATAAGCGCGGTGTACGCGGAGTTATTCATACCAAAATGTTCTTTGAAGTTTTTTAAAGAAGAATCTGAAATAAAATCCTGCGACAATTTGCGACGCCGATAAATGAAGCGACTTTTCGATGGCGATGAAAGAGCTATGTCCGTGCGGCGGAGCGCCACTATCTGAGACGACCTCGGTTTTGAGAGGATATGCGGATCAAAACGATTCTGAACAGCGTTAATAGTGGCTTATAGCTATGAATTAATACTCTATACACATTTCAGGATAGAATTACTTTAGAAAATCCTAATGATATGAAGAAAATAATCTCTTTCTGTAATGTTCTATAAAGGTTTGTCTGTACATGCCTCCATTGACATATTTTCGTTAATATTGAGATTCATAAATTTTTTGTATAAAATAGGCTTCTGATGTTTTAAGCATAAGTGCATTTAAATTAATGAGTCTTACCGTATGCCTTAAATAGAGTCATCATCAGAGGAATCTTCTTCTCGACACGCTATCTCTTCTTCATTGCTCATGCTCAGGAGCTCCTTCACTTCTTCGTCCATATTCCTTGGTTTTCTTGTTGGAGCAGCAAAGCGAATTTAATTCGATAGAAGCCCACATTTACCGGCGTTAATTTTTCTATCTCCTTCTGCAGATATCTTTCTTCCGCCTGAATAATTGTCTTCGTCTCTTTTATCCACTGAAGGCGAATCGGTCTGCAGAATCTTGTTGAAGATGGTCGAGGATTCGCCCATATTATTTCATCTGTATTAAGCAATAAATTGTGAATTTCACCTTAAAGTTTGTTATATTGTTATCAACTTCAACTACTATGAGCGAGGAAGAATTAAGGTATTTATATTTTTACCAGATGCATCGTTCAGTAAACGTAGTGGCACCAAGGAGCTCATGAAGAGGAACTCATCTGTCTTGTCCTCCGTTTGCCACACTTGTTTATATTGAGAGTGGCCAGAGCTTCCGTCAAATCCGTATTTACATATTAAACTGGAATTAACTTTACTGCTTGATGCTGAGCTGACGATACAGATGCTGCGATACGGTATGATGTGCAGCAGAAGGGCTTTCAAACAGACTCCACACACATCTTTGGTAATATGTATCCCATCTGGATACGCAGGAGATTTTGCGTTTTTAACTACTTCATAGCTGGAGTACAACTTATGACCATGACTAATTCCAGTATCACGGAGAATTTTATATTGACTTTTTGTTAACTATGACGATACAATCAGAGATACGGCCTCTTCTACTGACAACTGAGACTGAACATTATCCGTTTTTCTCCTCTTCGAAAGTACCCTCCTTGCTTTCGTAGGTGTGGTTGTCGTTATTTCCTTGACTAACTTAGAAGCAGCCTCATCTCCTTCCTCTCGAAGAGTCACATCGCAGACAATTTAGCTGTGGAGTACGTGGCCCTAATCGATTCCGTTTTCCTTCGTTTAGTTCGTTCACTCGAAATATGGAAATCTAATTCTGGCCGTCCTCTAGCCTCTACCAAAATGAATTACTTTTACATAAGATAAATTATATACAAAATTTTAAACTATCAATAAACGATATTACAAACATCAAATAAAACTTAGATTTACTAACCAGGAGTCATAGAACTACTAGGTAAGTTCTGTGGCACAATCTCGATAAAATTAGCATTAACATTAAGCCAACTGGAATTGCGCTTGATAAATCTCTCATTATTGCGTGAACTCAGTTTCCATTTTCTTGAATAGTGCACAAACAAGAAATCATGGATATAATCAATAAGAGCATTTTGCCCACTCTCAAATTCTTGTAAGTGTAGTTTTTTAATTAGATATTTCATTAAACGCTGTTTCTTGCAAATTAATGATTCATCATTTCTCTCCATCAACTTATTATGCATTATTAAACGAGAAATGACCAAGTTAGACATGGTATTTCAAGTAAATAGCAAAATTCTGAAAATGTAACATAGATTCCTTAAATTTTATACCTTCCTCGGTAATACATTAAAAAAAATGGCAGCAGAAAGTCTGAAAACGATGACTAAATTTAGTGGCACTAATAAGGAAACAGTGCAGCTATTGAATTTTTAATTTTCATGGAAAGAAAGGAAAATATTAAGTATAAAATTAAATGTGACTCACCAAAAATATATTCCACACCGCAACAAGAGAATTCTGCAGGAAGGAACCTAAAGAAATTGCGACGCGTGAAATAGATGATCTACAGAAATATCACCAGAACACCACTTCAGTTCGGCAGCGCCAAAAAATAACTGACTCCGAAAGAATATTTCGAGCTGAAACTGGCGGAAATAGTACAATAAAATGAGTAACCGTTTTCCGCAAAACATATGCAGCTGGGTGTTATAAGCCTACGAAAGTTTTACTTTGGTTTTAGGGCACACTCAGGCGGGCGCCATCCTCCCACAAGAGGGTCGTGCGAAGGACAATAGGAGTGAGTTTACTCATCTAGCAATTGAAGGTCGAACGAGGAGAAGAGAGTCAGCCTCTATAGCTTTAAGGATTTACTGTAAAAAATTTTAAATTTCAGAAATTGTGGCTCTATCAAGAAATCTGAGGGAAAGCAGTGACTTACCGCTAAATCCAATTTTCTCTAAGGATTAAATGGGAAAATTTTAAAATCTTATTATTTTTCATCTTAATATATAAAATATAACTTCTCTTCAGCATAATATTTCCGAATTATAACCATTCAGTTGCGTTTTTCTCCTCGTGTCCTCTCAAAACCGAGGTCATCTCAGAAAGTGGCGCTCCGCCGCGCGGACATAGCTCTTTCATCGCCATCGAAAAGTCGCTTCATTTATCGGCGTCGCAAATTGTCGCAGGATTTTATTTCAGATTCTTCTTTAAAAAACTTCAAAGAACATTTTGGTATGAATAACTCCGCGTACACCTCGCTTATTCACTACTATTTTCTTCACTTTAGGTGGAAATTTGCCGTAAAATAAGGGTTCGCCATTTTGTTGTATAAATAATGCAAATATTCAACTGTGATCATTCAAACCCAGTATTATGAAGCATGAAGATTAGGTTTATAATACTACATCGTTTTTTACCCGATGATTTAGCTCATTTTAGTTCAGGATTGGCTTGAAATGGAAGAATTTTGAGAAAACTCGAGGACCGGCATTTTTCGTAAAATTTGGTCAACTTTGACCCCCTATAGAATTGTAACGCGTGGGAACCAACGCAAATGATTTCACAGTTATATGCAGAATTTATTCCAGAACGACTATGCAAAGTTTCAAAGTCCGCACTCAAAAAAAGCACTTTTTTATTTTTGGCCAGCTTTTTTCGATTCTAGCCCACTGTGCGACGTCACGTCCTAGGTAATTAACTTATCCTTGCTCCTAATTTGATGAAAATTTGCGTTTTAGTGATGTCTACAGTTAAAATCTCTATCTTGCAATTTATCTTTTACTGCAAGTTTTCCTACCAAAGCGTAAAAACAGAAAAATTGAAATTTGATTCAAAATTAGATGGGGCCGGTTACTACCGATGGTAATGGTACCAACATGCCTTCATACAGAATAATTCACAATCAATATTATTTAATTCTAATTCTACGCTTGATTGATTCCTCAACGTATACGTACTGACATTTAGAGAAGACGAGAATAGTTAAATCCTAGCAAGAAAGAAACCGTACCTTTTGGCAACATTATTGGCACTGACGTCTTAAAAAAACCACTCAATCATAAGCCATCATTAATCCATAAACCAATCAAAGCATCAGCAACATATTACAGAGTTCATAAATCACGAGTTGAAATGCACCGTCTCCTATTCTATGTTAATCATCGACAACCATTTAAAGAGATACATAAAAGCCACCATTATTTCTCATTGCAATCCTTTTTCAGTGGAGTGAGTCAATCCTCCTACCACTATTCTCATGTTTTATAACTTCTAGACGTCTCTGATCACAAGTCTTCTTTCCACCGAACAATGAGTCATTCCCTTCTTTATGTACTTGCCACCCCACCGGCTGCTCTAGCTCCTGAGTATTGCCATAGTAACAATTAGAACGACTTAAAACATAAGTAAGGATGTAGACTAGCTACATTGTATTAAAACGCTAAGCTGCTAAAATTCACTTCAAAAGAGCACCTGGTTAATAGTTATTGGGAAAAGACGTCTTCCAGGGAAAACCAACTAATGTCCAAAGAAAAGAAAAGTTCAGGCGGAATCTTCAAATTAATTCCCACATAACTGATATCAACTTACATTGCTAAAGTTATAATTATAAGAATTATGAATTGATAATCATGGCAAGAATTCAGAAAACTTTAATCCTTTGAGTATTTTGATCTATTTCAACATAAACCTTGCAATAAAAAATCTTGCTATAAGACCCTATGTGAGTAAATAACTCGAAGTAAAATTTTCCAGAGGATATGACGCATCAGGTTTCTACATTAAATTATTCGATATTCAATATTACTGGGAGTATTATTTTCACTATTTAAACTGAAGCTAATATTAAAATAAAATTTTGAATGCAATGCCTTCGTTTTTACTTATATAAAACATCACAATATTCATCGTCTAATTTAATTGCATTTTAATTATCAATAAATTTAAACATGAAGAGCTCACAACTGCTAGATTCGTTTATTAATTTAATTAATTAATATCTCAACCTGTTGATAGCACTGTGGCTTGGAAACCAGTTTTCGAGAAATGAAAAAGTTGAAGTAATGCGTGAAATTTAATAACATGATTTAGTGAATTGTGAAATATTTCACCCGAATCTAATTTAATGGAGTACCTAGAAGAAAACGTACACAACGAGCAAAATCGTTATCTTTCTTTACCCAGAAAGATAAAGAGGAATAATATAAAGGCACTAATGTTATGAAATTCATCCATTAGGATGTAGATATATTCGTAAGATTTTATTCCTTGATGATGACGGGGATATAATGTAAATTATTATGAGGAATTAAAAACAAAATGTTAATGAATAAATGATTAAAATTCAATCTGGAGGAAACCCAAAAAGGTAAAATTTAAGTACACGATTAAATTAATAGCAGAATATAAAACCCAATTTCAATATAATGGAGCACCTAAAAGAAAAGCTTCATTACAAAATCATAAGTTTCTATACGCAGAAAAAATAGGAATGAATTTTATAAAATTCAGCCTTTAGGACTGATGCAGAAATATTCATGAAATCTAATTTTAGCATGAATTTCCGTGAAATCTAAAATTTATTTTTCCAACGACCTTGGGAAGAACTAGTCTAAATTATTATGAGAAACTGAGAACAAAATACAAATAAATAAATAAAAAATGATCAAGAATGAATGCAGAGGATAATCGTACTGATAAAAATTAACTTAAAATTTATATTTAACCCAAATCTAAGGTAATGAAGAACGAACAAGAAAACTAAACTATTTGCAATATCACACAACTTTCCAAGATACTGAAAAATTAGTATGAATTTTATGAAATTCGGCCTTTAGCGAGCTTACAGAAATATTCGTAAAATCAAATTTTCATATGATCCTGGGCAGATCCAGTCTAAATTATTGCGAGAAATCGAGAGAAAAATCCAAATAAATGAATAAAAAATAAATCTGATATTCCACTTAGAATGATACTCATGATGCGATTTTCACGGGATCGGAAAATAAAAAGGAAAAACGTGCATTGATAGGAGTAACAATTTCGTTATGTGATGTTACGAACGGCCGAAAATTCGCGCGTATCAAACGCAATCCCTCATTCGAGGAATCGCTCCCACGGGCTGCCGAAAAAAATCGCACGGTCGGAAAGCCGATTCCAAAAGGGAATTCACCGGCAAATTACAGCGCGAGTCCAATTTTCTCGATGAGCAGCGCCTGCGATGCTAACGAGAAAAAAGAACGCGATAATAACAGAACCGTCCTTCCCGAAATGGAACTCTGAAAAAAAAACAAATGTTACCGGCGATACGACAATACCATCTACCGGAGGAAATTTCATTTGCGCAAGAACACTCCCGAATCGGGAGTCGTTTCTTCTTTGTTTCTCGGAGCGTTGATGGCAACCTTATATTTCCGAACATTGATGATATGTGAAATTGTATTTATACATATTTTCAAGTGTTTCTACATCTTAGAACATGACCTTTAGGCCGCACGCGACCACTTAGGGCGTTCAGCGCGACCTGTGCGTCACTTTCTGAAGCAAATACGCGCGTTAAAATAACTTCATTTCTAACCTTAGTACATTACGTCAGAGGAAATTAAAATTAAATCTATACTGCCCAAATGTACTAGGATGGGTATTTTTCCTTCCCATTACTTCGCCGTTAATTTACTTGAAGTTAAGCAATGCACCATTCAAGTATGGCCTGGTAGTTACGTAGGTGGCGTAATGTTTTCAAATAGGGCCAACAGCGCATTCGGACACAAAATAAAAAACCAGTTACCCCTCTTTAATGCAACATTCTACTTTGGTAATCCTCATCCATGGCCATGATTTGATATCATCCCTTTTCAACCTTATTTGCGCAGCTAAAATACGAAAATCTAACGCTTCTATCGCCAAGAGAAGCGAGATACTACAGCCGTATGATATTGCAACCGTATCTAAAAGTATTGCTATGTAACCATAGTGATTATAAACAATACTTACGGACATTTCAGGTTGTGTCGTTACTCTGTACAAACTTCTGTTTTTTCTTAATGGACGAAATTATTCCGTAAATTTTTATTGCGATAAAATAATTTTGCCTCCCAGTTTCCTTTATTCCGACATTGAAATAAAAAAAGAATTCAGCATATTTTAACTTCGCGACTAAATTTGATTGCCTTAATTCAAATATTGCATACTCCTTTTCATTGGACATCTTCACGTCTAATGTCACGCAGAATCTATTACATACACTCATTAAATATTATTAAACGGATAGTGTTCGAGAAATTATAAGGATCATCAAGAGCAATACTAGAGGCATAATAACGCAGCTCAGCAACGGCTCAATAGGTAACTATAGCAACGGATTAAAAGTCTACCAAAGTCCGAGGGATTATGAAAACCCACTGAGGGAAACGTGCCTTTTAGTTCATTACTCGGGCAGAGGTTGCTGCCAAGGTTACCCTAGTGCCCATCCCAAACTTCCCTTTCCCTTTAAAGGCATCTTCTCCATGGGTCAAAGGATACAGCCTGGTCCCACCTTCAGGTAGGGGATCAGAGCGACCCTTCCCCGGCAATGCCTCGTTATAACGGATGAAGACAGCAATAACTCATCGTCTATCAGTTCACGTCCACTGTTGGAGTCATTTTGTTTATTCGCACGAGCGGAATCATAGGGACGATTTAGAGAAGAAGAGAGAAGTTGAGAATATAGAGGGGGATCAAGCAAGGGGACAGAAAATAGGGCCTAGTATCAATTCAATTCATCCCTTCCAGGAGTCGCAAGATAACTCGCGCCACTAACCTTCCGAACTTGCCCGACTCAAATTGCTGGCAGTCCCTAATCCATCGCGTTAGATTAAGCTCTGAAACCCGAGGATTCCCCTAAATCCTCGTCTCCGTAGGAAAGAATCCTGCCGCAGAATTTACAATGAAAATGAGGAAACTTAAATCCCAGAAATTTCCCGAAATATTAACTTATTTCCAAATACTTGACATCTGAAAGGAGGTCAATACCTCAATTGCATCTCTTGAGATACAAAATATAAGCCTCATTCATTGCAGCGACAACAACTAATAGCGATCACCATTACAAATTCACTGTATTCATAATCGAAAAGAACTATAATTGAGATATCGATATTTGAACAGTCAAGATACCTTCAATATAAAATAAAAAATTCTTTGGCCGAAAATATAAAAGGAGGGCTAAATGAAAGTCTTTAAGTATTAATTGACTTGTATTTGGCACTAGTAGGAATTGGGAATATCTTTGGGACAAATATAACAAGTGTTTATTATAAAAAGGTTATTTTTTAGGGATTCATACTACGACCGGATTCAGTCAACGGCATCATAGACAGCATATCGAATCTATACAGTAGCATATATAACGATAAAGATAACCCATATAAAAGAGCAAAGTTTCTCACAAAATTTTGTTACGGCCTTTTTATAACATTTTACAATTCAATATGAAGACAAAACTTGTTTAAAAAATAATGGAATCAAAGGAGTAAACTGCTTCAGCAACTGATCCTCCAACAAAAATTGCATGTAAAATATAGACGATCTTGTAACATTATCTATTAATGGCGTACCGTTACTTAAATCGGTTGCGTGAGGAAAAACTATCGATAAGGTAAAGAGTTCTTTACTTTCCCATCCTAATTTATTTAGTACATTTCTTTTACGTCTACTCCTGAGAAACTCTCCTTTACTTTCCCATCCTAATTTATTTACTACATTCCTTTTACTTCTACTCCTGAGAAACCTTTTACGAGGAAAAAAATACCCTGCAAATTATTTCGCTAATACCCGAGTACTGGAGAGTTTGAAAATTGTTTTCCGAATCCTCCAGCATCATGTATCACCCACAGCGTGTTAGAGCTTTAATTACCCCGCAGAGCGCATGACAGCGCATCAACGCATCGGCGGGTACATTACCAGCAAATGTACCTCCTAACGACCGGAGATCTATCCCAAAACAGACTAGGTAATTACTTCCCAGTCGAAGTTCTTGCACCCATATCTTCCGCTCTATAATCAATTCCGCCCAAGGCAAAAATACGAACGAATCACGAAATCCCATCCATCTTCCATCAACGCCTATTGAATGGGGCCGCAGATCACCTCATTACGGCGAGCCTCACGCCCTATTTGACTTGGCGGGAAATTACCACCGACGCCAAGTTCACCCTGCGCCTTCAAAAGTTGAAAAGCACATGCAGTCACACCGGAGGATGGGCAGATCTCTCTCTCTGCCTTTAAAAGCATCCGATCGATCCTAGTGCCGAGATGAGGTCACGCTCGTGGAGGTCAACGAAAAAAGAGACAAAAGAACGCTGTTATGCGATGGGATTCGCGCCATCAATAACGGCGTGAATGTGGAGCGATTTTGCCACTCGGAAGGTGACAAGAGCATATATTTATCGCGGATGTACCTTTTTTCGATTTCCGCATAAAGTTGCGCATGCGCGGTAATACGTACCCGAATGCATCACTTCTCAAAACTTAGGAAAAAAGAGTGCTTAGAATTGTTTCTATTTAAATGACAGTACATTAAAATCGTTTGCGCATTATATGGTTCAAAGAACAGCTTAAGGAAATAAATTCCAATTATACCTTGTTGCATTATAGTATGGTAATACTTCCGGAGTAGAGGGAATATTGCGCATTTTTTAATTAAATCGTATATAGCACCTTATATTCGCATTTTTACTCGCAAATAATGCCAATATGCAACGTCTGTGATTTATGAATTGACGCGAATTAAAAAATTATTTGGACCTGTCCAGAGTGAGAATCTTTTTGGTGCATACTAAAATATCATCTCAAATGTTTTTATGCAAAGAACTGAAAAATAAAGAAAGACACACTGCACCAAGAGCTCCCTAATAAAAATATACTCAAATATATGAGCAGTTACTAATATGCTTAAGTTTGTGATCCCTTTAAACTTAGGAAAAGAGAAAATTTAGCGGATATTTTCCTCCATAGAAATATACAGGGATTCTATAGTAAAGATAAAATGCGTCGAGGAATAACCAAACTCATTCCATTTATAATATATCAGAATTTTCAAACACTAAACAAGTATCGGAGATGAATTTAAAAAATAAATTGCAAATGAATTTCTTCAGCATAATAATAATACTATAGCCCAAACATAGGAGCTTGAATGGAAGTAGGGTGCTTTTATGAGAATAAACCTTAAGCAAGGAGCCTGTCAATAATTGTACTATGTCGTAAACCAATATGCTATATCCCTAGAGCTATTCTAGCATGCCCTGAAGTACGCAATACGAAGGAGAGGGATAGATAGATTGACCGTTTATAGGTGAGCTTAATCGATGTGGAACCTCTCCTTCATCTAACCTCATACTTCGAGGGATCACATAGTGTAATAATATTTACAAATATTAATTAAAAACAAAAAGAACGAGTACAGTGTGGGAAAAAATTTGTAACTCCAGAAATACCCACGTTACTAGAAAATACCCGACCAGAAGAGGAAATAAAACGGAAAACACAGTAAAGATATGAAGTATGTACACAATAACAAACAACAAAAGCAAATACATAGAAACAACCAATACGATGTAATACAAAATTTAAATATATAAGTAAATAAACATTAAAGAATACACGGATGCTTTTATAAGAGAAAATACTGGCACCATAACCGACAAACCTTATAATGATAAAATTATGATAAATATAACCTTAAACCTAATCAGTTCATATAAATAAAGATGATTTAAAATTTATGGAGCATCATTCATTTATCTTTATGAATATCACGAAGAAAAATCATGATAAACATAAATTCCTCCATAATGCTCGACATTATCTATCTTTTTCATCCCAAATACGTATTCTTAATTTTTAAACTGAAAACTCGAGTAATTTTCTTTCCGGCGCTGGCAGCTATTCCTAAAATTAGGTCAGGTTACTTTGCTGCTGAAATGGGCTTGAATAGACTCCAGCTTGGAAATTTTTAGAACGAGATCTTAATCCACTCGTCTTCTGAAGAGAAAATTTAGAATTCTAAATGGAGATACTCTCTTATGGTTCTTTGAAGCAGCTGAGGATTGGTGCAATATATGGTAGTTAGACATTGCTGCTATACCTTACCTCTAACGAAAGAACTAACAAATCAGCATAGCAGGCTAAATAAAAATTGATGTTAAGGGTACACTATATTTTCAACAGTTTTCACAGGCAGAATTACTCTACAATCTATATATATACCTGTATAAAGCAGAAATTCTGTGGGTTTGTTTGTGAGTTTGTTTGTTTGTGTGTTTGTTTGTCTTGGATTGAGTCCACACCGTTTGCCCGATTTGTCTCAAACTTTGCATACGTGTCCTCTGATATCAGGAAGGAAGTACTGTCGCATTTTTATTCAAGAATTTTGCTGGGTTCGAACCAAGATCGTTCAGATAAATTTTCATAAGGAATACACATAAGCTTCCTTTTATCGGTTGCAGGCTTTATTTCTCTTGAAAAATTAAATTAGAAGGAATAGTCATACAGAGTCGAGACAAACACCGAAAGAAAGAAAATTGAATAAAAATTCTTATTTTGGTCATTGAGTCTTACTTTCGATTACAATTTGCGAGAATATCGGTAAAATATACAAACATTTTGTGAAAATTCGAGGCTATAAACAACTCATCCCCCTGACGACCGATCCCATTGTTGAATCCGAGCTCATGTTTTATCCCGTAAAAATACTCGTGGACTTTAGGCTCATAAAGCTGATGATTGAAGAGGACGATATATTACATGGATAACGAGAAATTTTCTGTAAGAAGATAACCAGCAATTGCAGGTACGTAATTACAGTCAGGAGATTACCAGCTCATGGATGAGGGAAGTTAGATGTCTAGATGGGTTTGTACGTTTGTTTGTATATTGTGTATCTTCGATTTTAGTACAAAACTTTTGCCAGATTCAGGTCAAACTTTGCGTACGTGTTTTCTAGGACCACGAAGAATGTACTGTCTCAATTTTATTCGATAATTTTGCTGGGTTTCAACCAAAATCGCTCAGATGGGTTTCCATAAAGAATAAATCTAATCTTCACTTTTATCGGTAGCAGGCAATATTTCTTTTGAAGAATTAAAATGAAACATAGTCGTGCAGAGTCGAGACAAGAAGCAAAAGAACGGAAATTAAATGAATATTCTAATTTTGATCATAGAATATTGTTTTTGAATCGAAATTTTGAGAATTTTGACAAAAAACTCGTGAATTTTCCAAAATTTTTGAAGCTGTAAACAGGTAATCCTCCTGACGATCAATGCGATTGTTGAGCAGAGCTCATGAATTTTCCTGTATAGTAATAATAGCTTGGGATTTTAGATTGTATTCTAAAGGGAATTTACGCATTGCACGACAGGCGATTTGAATTTAATCTACTTCTATATTCCCCCTTGAGAATCAACGGGCGCTTCAGCTAGTAATATATATATCAACCATAATTTGTACGAACCCTAGCATACATATATGTACCCAAATTTAGATGGATAGCTATTGTACTTCGTAGCAGCCTTGACCTCATACAGTAGGAACTTGGAGTTGCTTGAGTGACATGATTCCCACACAAAGAGGAAACATAGACAATATGCCTCACTCCTCATCTTGCAAAGTAAACCTCATTCCCGTTCAAAGCATTTAGAAACCAGTGGTTGCTGACTGAGGGCCACCCCTCAGGCTGTTTAACTTGGGACATCTATACGTTCAGGCGATACTGTGTGGTAAGCAAAAGTATAGAAGGAAAATCTTGTAAATATTCAACAAATTTTGTGTGAGACTTAAGTCTAAGCAGAGTATGAAACTTTGACACGTATTACTCTCAAAGGTGTAAATGATAATTAGCAGCATAGCTGACCGCAATTGAAAACCTGACTTCCGACCTAAATTTTTCTCAATAGCTTCAACAATAAATAGAAAACGAACACTATTCCGAGAGTTTAAAAAATTATCATAAATATGTGATCAAATATTAAATTCCTATAAATAAATATTCACATATATATAAATATTTTAAATAGCTAAAAGAGATCAAATGTAAATTTTAGCTTAAAAGATTTCCTTTTTCTGACTGACAGCCACATTAAATATGAAAACGGGAAACTAATTAAATGATAATTAGTTAACTAATTTTACGATTTCATTTAAATCCTGAATTAAAAATATAAATTAGTTACAAATTTACATTTAACGACAAAGATTGTAAATGTTCCACGAAGTTCGTGTGAAAATTTGAGTAAAATTTACAATCTCTTTTTCCTTTTTTTATCGAGAGAAATGCACATACTTAATTCTATTGCAGTATATTTCATCAAAAAACTGTCGTGATTATGAACGTAGAAGCATTATTGTAGCTCAATTAAAAAAATACTTTTAACAACATAGATTTTAAATATTCAACTAATTCCCTGCGGAATTTTGAGGAAAATTTATGATGCCTCTTTCCTTTTTTTACAGAGAGAAATGTACCTACAATTACAGTATATTTCATCGGAATACTGTCATTTTTAAGAACGTCGGAACTTCATTTTAACTCAGTCCCATTGTACGAGGGTTACTCATAACGTGAAAATTCAAGGATGAGATGACGTTTAGAGTGATACTATGAATGGCATCCTCCTATTCCAGGGTGATGGCCTTATCTAAGAAGAGAGGAGCCACCATCCCCTACCCCCCATTGCTTTGGGTTACGTTAATGTAGCTTTGAACATTTGCGTTGATTACGCTGGATTAGCGCAGAAACCAGCAAATGAATGACGTGCTGAATGTTGACATTTAACTCAACAGCGCCATGACGGAAAAATATAGAAGCACATCCCTTTCTGGATGAACGCCCCTGTTGTCTGAGCTCTAGGATGGATCCTTCCATTCTCCGGCTCAAACGTAAACTGAAGCGGAAGTACGTCAAATTTCTGCGAGTGCTGAGCTCAAAGCGTCAGAAATAATCCTTTTCCTCCGCGTTTCTGGAAGAGCGTGGCCCTTCACGGCGGCTGAACCCTAGGAGGTCGACTGTGACGCGTGTTGCTGCAAAGGATTATGGGAAATCACCATGACATCGGAAGGAAGATTAGCGACAGTCCGGAATAGAGGCATAGGATGTTACAATTCGAATGTTTTGGACGTTTGTGTAACGACGCCGCTGAGGCGTGGTATTAACTTTTCATAGGAACCTCGTCTGTTGAAAAAATGTCTGTTCGAATAAGCTGCGGGATTATGGACGACCGTGACCATGAATGAAAAAATGGTTGCTCTCTATTACAATGATATCCGTTAATTCTTGGAACGGAGAAGCGAGCTAAATTTCAAGAATCAATGATTATTTTATGCTTGATAGAGAAATATCCCTATGCACAAAAGAAGACGTCTGCTTTAGAGAGTTGAAGAAAATATAAAAACAATTCAAGAAAGAAATTAGGTCTAAAACTTCGATATTTCTATAGCCTGCTAAAGCTGATGAAAATGCTTTTCTCGAATAGCGTTTCCCGAAAAGAAAATGAAGGCAATCAAATTAATTTTTAATAAGAATATATTATCTTTCCCATGATTTAAACGTATCGTTTTATCAATGAATATGCTGAGGTAAAATCAATGAATTACGGAATATAATTTAATTTTTCAATTACACACACCAAAAATACGAATGTGAGGCTAAGGATTACACCGATTATCAAGGTCTGCACTATGTCATGATAAGAAATGATTTCACTATCACGAGAATCTTCGACAGACGATTTTTGACTATGGCTAATTAGATATTTCTAACTGGAGGGACGAGTAAAAGCAGTTGTACCACAAACTTAAGAAATTTGCCTATCTTTATATTCCGTTACCACTATGTTAATTTATAATATACGTGATTAACTTAAAATAATTGTTTGAAAATTTCCATTAATTTTCATCTGCAACCTACCCGTTCACAAAATACTAAATTATCTACGATAGAAACGCAAGTTCCGCGCACTGTGGTGGAACTTGTTAACCTTAAGGTTACGCCATACAGAAGACTGGAAACCGCTGTGCAAGGAAGTAGTACGGTTTAATAGTAAGGATTACGAAACCACGTTGAATAAAGCTATTCGTCCAGAAGATCATTGACCCATCTTTTCCTTCACTCAAAACTCGACCATTTCCCAAGAGCGAGAGAAGGAACTTCCTTTTGACGAGGACGACAAGAGAGGGCCGACGGTCACTAAAACCAGTTCGACAATGGATGCGAGGAAGATGTCCCACACTCTCAAAAAGGTACAGAGGAGTCGAGAGGGCATCTTTGGGTCCTTGCAGAATCCATGCAGCGAGAAGAGATGAAAGGGATACGTATCAAACACGTAAATCTAGTACGGAAGGCCATACGAGCAGGAGAGAGTGGATTGAAGAGGAATCTTTGATGAGATCCGCTGCGAATCATTTACGACTGAAAACTCGAGATCAGAGGAGATTCTGATACGCAGGGCGTACTGATGGGAATCTGAATGAAGATGAGTGAGGAAAAGAATTGAGAGATTCTGAAACACAAGGCGTGATATGGAGCAGATAAACGTAATTTCCATTCCGCATCTGAAAATGTTAGGGCTAACGCAAAATTATCTCAACAAAGACTTTGCATACATTAATATTCAAGACTGTAACCAAGGATACATTAATGCTCTTTTTAAGATTGATATTGATGTTCAATCATATTCAGCCGAACTCCTTCGGGGCTGGCTGATCTTTCTATAAACGTAATGGTATAAAATAGAGAAAACAATTATTTATTGAAGTGATTTCGGGAGTAAGAAGTCTCCTTTATCTTTTGGCCAAATTTAACAGTAACAAATCCCAAAAAATTGATTTAAAGAGATATTGAGTAGAAAACCACACAAAAGATTATGAATAGGCGAAAACTAGAAAAAGTACCCAAAGCAGTAAAATCCCAGAAAGGAGGGAGGATGTCAAATAACTGACAGGGTATAAGGATTGCTAATAGATTCTTAAGTAGAAATCTCTTATCTGTGATATGAAAATACTACACAAGATAAAGGTAAAATAGAAAGAAAACAACTTTAGGAGTAAATTAAGTATAGCAATATTGGAAATAAAAATTTGAAAAATCTCCGTTATTATGCAGCCAATGAAAGAATTCAAGGTATTCAAAGAAATAAATAATTAACCACTAAAAATGTTAAAAAGACATCAGGAAACATGCGGTAACGAATAGAAACAGAGGCGCAACTAAATATAATACCATTTAATTTAGACACATGCTTCGAAGCCTTACTTAAAATTCGAAATTTAAATAGGATAAATAAAGAACTAACATTGTCGGAATCTATAACCGACAATGAGGATTAAAATATTAAACCATCGGTAATCATAGTAGTGGGGTGGCTCTTGCTGTCACACTTTACTGGCAAAGACAGGTGTGATGAAATTTCCAGTCGCCTACATGTTCCCGCCCAAAAAACTTTCTCCCCACATCTACGCTTCCGCAGATGATCCCGTGAAAATTGGTTCCACGAGGGCGTTCTCGATCAGCTGTGCGAGACGGATAATGGCGGAGAAACAAAAGAGACGTCCTCTTTCGGGAGAATGATAAATTGAAAAGCGTCTGAGAGCTGTTTCTCGAGGGAGCGACGGTTAAATACGTAATACGGCGACAAATGGATTCTACAGCGTTCTTTCGAAGACACTCTGTAGATGACGTTACCTTCTCCTGAGGAAGTAAGACAGAGGCGTGAGTACAGTGAGAATTCTACTAATTTTAAGACCATTCCCATAACTCTACATTCTGTACAAATTAGAATGAACCAACACGCCCAGAATGTGATAATTTATTTACCAATATATACGGGCAGTCATCCCTTTTACGAGGACATTTGGTACATTTAAGAGAACTACCACACGCATTAATACGGTTAAAAATATAAAAATAAATATCAAATTCAAGTGAAACATAAATCCAGTTCAGTACAATAAAATGAAAAATAAAACCTGCAACATTATAATTATATCAGATAAGACTTGACATATCGGCACACATATGGACAAACATAAAATATATAATCGATATGAGAAGGCATGACTTCGTGGAAAGCCATTTGCAGAATGAAAACACTTCGTACTTTTCCACAGAAAATTTATTTTGCGACCGGTTTCATAAGCGAGCTTACATATTCAGCCTGAAGATGTAAGCTCGCTTATGAAACCGGTCGCAAAATAAATTTTCTGTAGAATAGTACGAAGTGTTTTCATTCTGCAAATAAAATTTAATATACAAAATCAATTTTAAAAAATAATTAAATATATAATATAAATATCATTAGCAAGGAATCCTTTGCAACGCATCCTGGTTACGATTAACAGGCGCATCATATGATATATAGGAGTATGAAACATGTAATTAGTTCTAGCATACGGTATGTTGAAGAGGTTTCGTCTACGCTGGTTATTTCTGAGATTATGGTATGTAATCAAGCTTCGCAGGTAATCAGATACTTTACTTTATATACGTGAATACGTCTAAATAGATTATTAAGTCATACGTTGGAATGTTTGCACTTGCTGGTATATAGTTCCGGCCTAGCAACTCTGTGGTATCAAATCCTAGTTAGGACATGATTGTTTAATAATGTACCAGAAAAAGGTTAATTGTAACTGTGGTCTTCCTAAACCAAAATTCACCTAATAAAGTCGTGATTATTATCATTGTATCTTTGCCTTATTACAGTTTTCCCAGAAGTAGATAGCAATTCCGGCAGTAAATTTGACACTTTCTGCATTAAAATGTATATTTTAGAGTTCAGCAATAATTATCATGAAATAGTCAACCAGAAGTTTGTATGAATTTTTAGATTATTATTCAACCTATTTCATTCATTTCACCATTCCCATAACTTCTCTAAACCGGATTTAATACCTAATTGCCGCTAATTCTTTTTTAAAAGTTATATTTCTAATTTATTAATGAGTAACCCTTGTCGTACAAATTTGTATGCACACTTAATGGGACCTAAAGACGTTTCCTATCTCATCCATATTCAAAAAAAAGAAACTAATTACGTATAGAATTACGAATAATAGTTATCATAAGAAAAATCAGTTGTTTAGTAGAGTAATCCCTGGCAGGATAACGTTAGAAATTTATTATAATACGTCTGCTTTTATTTCTAGAATTAAGCTTCACGTATACATTTGTACACTCTCTAGGCACGGCATACCTTTTATATCTCATCCATACTCAAGGAAAGTGCAAGAAATTTATTGATATCAGGATAATCGGATAATTGTCATCATATCGGATAAGATAAATCAGTTGTTTAGAAGAGACATCCTCGGCAGGATAACGTTACAGACTCCGCCACATTTATATAAAAGGTTCTCGTGAGAAGAAACTGAGGAAAGCACAGTCTTGTAAACACGAGGGGGAAACTTATCGACTAAATGTGAAAGCAAAGGGGAGAAGGAAAACGAAAGCGGAGATGAAATAAATGCGAGCCATATTTTTCTTCGAGGGTTCTGCTGCTACGTCAACCGCTAACAAAAGAAGATCTCCCTCCGAAAATTCTTCCCTCCTCGAATATATCCGCTTTACTAAGAATGGAAATACCAGCTTGGTTCGCAAATCCATTCCTGCTTAAATGCTTGATGGGGAGATTTTTTTCTACGGTTATCTGGATTTGAATAAGCTCCAACTGCTAACCGAAGGTCTCCCTCGACGGCAACTACTGAATAACGTTACTTATATTCCTCAAAATGAGGATCCTGTAAATGATGGTGACCAAAACAAGAACTTGTGGTGGAAATGGTAAATCCTTAACCAATACTGCGAACAATCGGGGGTTATTGAATAACTTACAGGGGATGGAACAGATTGGATTTTACATAAGCTCTCTTATATTTAAAATTTAGTGAGCATTACGTTATTCGAATAAAAAGATAAGGTCTGCCACTGATTCCTTATTTCAGTAGCTGAACATTTATTAAATAGCTCTACTAGAAATTTTACCTTGCTTACTCAAGAATGGCGCTCTTACAAAGATATGATAGTAATATATAAAATAAATAAAATATCGCTAAAAAGCTCATATGAAAGATGTTTTACTGGATAAAGCAAGACTTAAGATTAAACATATCCGAATTATTTCCGTCCACCGAATTGAAACAACTTCATTAAGTGAGTCAAATTATATATCAATGTAAGATAATTGGATAAGGATAGTTAGAAGGAGAAATATACTATACTATACATGAAAATGATTCAAAGATATAGGTTAAGAAATAATCAAGGTTTTACAGTGAAAAGTAATGCACGAGGTAAATCATCACAATATTCGTGGTAACGATTATATCTCATCAGATAAAATAAATTAAATTAAATGAAGAATATGAATGCAAAATACTAAATCAAAAGAGAAATGATTATGTCAGCCAACGGCGATGCAATTAGGAAAAGAGATTTTAAAAAATCAACAAATGAATCATCTACTGTAACTAATTACATTCCATTCGATGATAATAAAATAAAACCTTCAATAACATCAAATCAAAAATATATGTACGAGAAAATTAAAACGGTAAACTAAAGATTTTAAATGTGATTTTGGGAGAGTAAATTTAATTTATCCATGACTACTACTTGTTTACCGAAGCAACGGATTTAAAATTCCAACAATTTCACTTATGTTACACTATAAATACGTATAAAGTTAAGAATTATTTATTCATTCATGCAAATTTGCCCATAAATACTAGATACTTGTTTACCCTAGCTACTACTTACCTATGAAATTAGAACTTAATTCTCAATTTCTTTCTAAAATTCTATTTCTCACAGTAGAATGTCAATTCGGAAGAAATTAATTTCCGATGATGAATGAAGAGAGGGGAATTAATGAAATAAATCCATCCAAAGTCTTAATAATTCTGGAGAATGCCACGACGAGAAAAACTTTTCTATCCTTCAGCTGCATTTCGTCCTTCGTTAGAAAAGAAGAAACTTTCTTTTAAGCCATGGATTAAAGCCTTCCTAATGAAGAGCAGCTCAGTGTCCCGAATGGAATTCCTTAGATTTCCATTCACTAGTCGGACTTTTTCGCCTGATTAATCTTTCCACTGCAATAGTTCACTTATTTCCTGAGAAGGACCTTGGGTCAAAGGATTTTCTTAAAAAATATGCAAATTCGACCTCCCGCAAAAATCGTCATCAAAACGTCGAACTTCGTCGTCCAAACTGCTGAACGGGAACTTCTTCATATCACCTGGACCCTTCAATTGAGTTAGTATTCATAAAGCCTCCAAAGAAAAATTTTACTGGGGCATAATCTTCATTGATACCCTACCAGCAGCCTATCAGCGTGTGACAGGAGGTGTTAACTCTTGACTATCTCGCTTTTGATTTTGTTTATCACTATCCATTTTCGTTCGAGGAAAGAATGAGTTTAAAAGCGATTAGTCTTCGCATATATCTCCATTATTTTGCCTTCACTTTATGTCATTCATTGCTTCCATAGGTGAAAGACGATATTAAAAACCAGCACAGGTGATCATATTTAAAAATAAAACTGACCTACTTTCTGTCTCAATTGCTTCCATCATGAATGCCAAACGAACGATTTTCCGAGAATTTATAAAAAAGTAATTACCAATATTTGATTAAGCAATACAGTTCGGAATATTAACCGAGAAATTAAATTTACTTTTAATTAGCTATTATTACTAAATAGCTAAAAGAGATCAAAGGGAAATGTCAGTTTGACAATTTCCTTTTTTGATTGATAACCACCACTAAAAACGAAAACAGATAACCAATTACAATTACCAAATTACATGAAAATTAACGACCTAATTTTGCGATGCGATTAAAAGCCCTAACTTGAAAAAATATTTATTAGTTAAACATTATTTTAACGACAAATTTTAGAGGTAAGGAGGAAATGATGGACTGGACCTGAATGAAAATTAATTTCTTCTGGGGTATTTCAAAATATACGTATATAATCTTCCTTTAAGTTCTGTTATTATATGATTCAAATTTTCATCCTTTCAAAAATTCGATTTGAATATTTAACAACATAAACTGTTTATTCGAAGAAATTTCCTTAATGATGCACATTAAAAGGCCTATTTGTTTAGCAACGGTGAGTAGGAAAAACATTGTATGCATGCCAACGCATATATAAACATTTTATTATGATTTATTTGCTACAAAACTTGGGAATGCATCAGCAAATAGTTAAAATATAAAATAAAGATAGATATGCTGTTTAGATATGTTTAAGATGGAATATGAATTGAACTCTCTTATTTCTTTATTTATTTTTTATTTAATTTAACGGAAACAGGTGGCCCCAATAATATCCGATTTGATATATTGTACAAACACACAACAACCACAGACGACCATTCCCTAACCGGAAAAATCCGGTTATCCAGGATTCGAACCTGGTGCCTTGGCGTTGGAGCGCGCATGCTAACCACTCCGCCACCGTGGGCGGTGTATTGTTTTTATTTTATCTATAATATCGGTTTGAATAAATATGTTTCTGTTATAACTGGTGAATACATATGAAAATCACACCTTGTATTTCTAAAAGAAACACGACATTTTTTATAACCGATTAACACTTATTGTGTCTGAATCAGTAATGTAGCAATTGTATAACGAAGGTTTCCGGTCTCCTTCCATATTAGGACGAATACCTGACAGATAACAAGTGTTCTCTTTTAATTAATATACCAAGATGGTTTCTATTGACAATATTATTTTCAGAATTTAACCAACCACCATGAAGACATACACTCAATTGCAGCGTGGAATTTCAGTAGTATTAATAACATAAAATGAGAAGTTTTCAACGCCTAGGACCTCACAGTACCAAAATGATTAACAAAATAATCAATATGGAAGCATAGGTTACAAACACATTCTGTTCTATACGAAAACGACGAATTCTATCGGAAAAAATCCGTTTGAACCCTTTAAAACAGACGAGGAAAAACAGTGAGTTCGTAATACAAGCATCGAAAGTTGTAACGGTGCAATTCATTTGCTACCAACGGAACAGAAAAACAAAACAACGTCTCCACTTCCGTTGATTGAACTGAGCCGAACTCTTTGGCCGAATAGAATTTCCGAAGCTTTTTTTTCCATTGAACCGCTTTAAAAAGGTCCAACCGTAATTACTGCACAGAAACAAAAAAGAGGAACAGAGCGCCGAAGCACACCTGCACCGTTCACAAAAGATGACCAAAGAGAGAGGACTCAAGTGCGTCGATGTTGGGATGGAGAGGCATCTAACAATGACTTTGCGAACTACACCGCAACTCTCTGAAACATCACAAGAGTAGAGACTACCGTGATGTAAATCACACGCGGTTTCGTGGTAAAATAGGCGCATTGAGTAATTAATGGTCGAGAAATTCAATGAAAACAAGGGTAAGTTTATGAAGAGGTATAAAACAGAACCGTTTGGTAAATACGTCATTAAAGTCTCTCGAATTCCGAAAGAAACTGCTACATGATACTGGTAACAAAAATATTTCTGAAAACAATTTTTAGATAATTTTATCATTAACATGAACATCATTAATGTACATAAAAATGCTCAATTAACATGGTTTGATGTAGTAATAATAATACTTAAGTTACTGTGATAACATTATGTAAAGCAAATAATTTCAATTTTCCTTCAACATTATCAAATGTATTATTGATACTTTAGTTGCTATGATATTTATTTCTAACGTAAATAATGTCACTTAAGCATTATTTTCGTGCTATTCAATGACATAGTTTTTCTGCAAAAGTTAATTGAGGTATTCTTAAGGGTTTAATACTGCGATATTCATGAGGTAGTCGATATTATACGTTAAACTTTGATAGCTTCATTTATTTATAACTAATTCACATACTATGAATTCAGCCCTTCATAGATATTCTAGGTATAGATATGCTGTGAATTCAACCCATATAGTAACAGTAACATGATGCGAATAAAACCCGACAACCATGAATTAATGGATGTGTCTAATATATTAAAAATCTCAGGACATAAACAAGGGACCTCGGCGTTACAACATGCTATACATTCCGGGCCGGAAATGTTGTTAAACCATAATGATTAAAGTGATATTAAGACGTTACTGAAAATAACAGCCTTGGCAAGGACTAATTGAGAAATGAATTGAGCATTTTTTTCCTTGAGCAAAAAGTTATTCATTCCCGAAGAAAAACCTCACACAGAGGTATTAAAAACAAAGACGAAAGAGACCATTACTTAATCGAGCACTTTATTTTCGCAGGGCATAAGTTTGGGCGGAAAAGCAGAAATAATACTTGCGGAACTGAGAACCAGGACTCCTTTTAAAGGTAATCTTTCCATTCCCATGAATTCAAGAAGGAAAACCCACAGAAAAAAGAACATCTCCTTAACACCACAATAGAGTCGAAGTCCGACAAAAGGTGGCAAAAGATTTATGAGAATTTTTTTAAATGAGTTATGGCACTCTATCCAGAAGAAACTACATGAGATAAGAATCTCTCGACTTACAAAACGGGAAATGTGTTATGAAATGGGTCCATTTACAAACCTTGTATAAGGGACAAGGAAAGAGAATTTTGAAAAGCGAAGTACAGACTTCTTAAATGATAAGATTGCAGAGAATAGCAGAGATAGCATAGAAGAGATAGCATAGAAACAGCTGTTATATTACAAGTTAACAGATGTATGACAAATAACATATGTTTCACAAGGTGACGACATAATAAATATGTAAGAAAAATTTTGCAAGGTTTCCCAATAAGGAGATTATTCGTATATTATTTCTTGCACGTCTAATAGAATTACAAGATATATTACAAAATATGAAACGTAATAGGGTAATGAAAGTGGAAATATCGAAAAAGAAACAAAGAAGTCTCGTAACAACATTTCATGGACAATTCTTTTCGACCTACATTTTAGTAGATAAAAAATTTACGTCTTTTGGATAAAGTAATTTGGATAAAAAGGAGTAATGTCAGGCATCACATAACCATGGAGTAAAATTATATTTTAATAAATATATGAAAGTATATGAAAAATAAATAGAATATTCTATGCAGACTATATACTACGACTTAATTAACTTGTAAATTTTAATACGAAACCAGAGAAATAACATGAAAGGCTATTGAAAATATTCATGTTGAGCACTCCGAAGTACAGTCCTGGCCAAAATTAACGCAGCACCTCCCTAGTGATCCTAAAGACCGGTGGTGCGTTAATTTTGGCCAGGACTGTACATACCAAAAATTACTATAATAAACTAAAACGCTCTACATGATATTCCTTGTTTTACAAGAGGTAATACACAAAGCACTTGAAAAGGAAAAAGATATATAGAGAATAACAGAAGCTAAAGAATGGAGTTGGAATCGCAATTATTTCTGTGAAATAGAATGGAGAAAATGTAAATACTGTCAATAAAATTCTATACGAAACCCAATCTTTTTGAGACAAAAACTTTTAGTAAAAAAATTAATTTTACTGAAATAATCACAAACTTCTACAACGATAACTATTTCTTTCCGGGAATTCTAAAAAAATAACTTCTAATAAATTACTCACAATTTACAAGTACCGATGCTTCTTTTAAGCGAATTGATTCCTTCGGTCGATATTAAGAATCGAATTTTGCGATACCCATCGATTTTATTCCTCCTTTCTTCTGCCCCACACGGCCGACGATAACTGCGAGGTCGGAAAATTTCGGCGACCGCTTCCAATTAATCCCATAAATTTAGAGAAATTGGCGTCCGAAGGTAATGATCTCGTAACTTCACGAAAGAGTCCATTAAAACGGCCAAATAGGGCCGCATTCGACTGTTGTCAAATGGCGTTAAGGTGGACGTATGGGCGCAATAATGGCCTCGATAACACACCACCGCTACCTCATCATTTCAGCACGAATGAAACGTCTGTATTATCTTGCTTAACCTTGAAAAGTGCGATATAGAAGACTAATGCATTTACAAATAGGACATTACTTATGCTTGTTGCAAGAAGAATAGTAAAAGAAAACACAGTAAATGCACAGTTTTTTTCATCCGCGAGCTATCCTAAAGCGCAATGATGTGAATCTAACGTATTTTTTGGCTTTGAACACACTACTAAAATTAGGACTCATAGAACTGCAACTCTGATGATAAAACTATACAGTTTAGATTTGAAGAGGGAATTCACTTATTTAATCATATCACAGACTATTTTCTCAATGCTCAGTTATTTTTATCATATTATCGCCAAACTCACACAAAAAATCGTTTGGTTTAATTATTATCACACATAGATCATTAAAGTAATGTAAAGTATGTAAATGTAATGTGAAAATAGTAATGATCGATAATTTTGATCAAAATTCTTGTATATCTATTATATATAGATGCTTCTCCGGATTCATTCATATATCATATATATCTATTATATATAGATGCTTCTCCGGATTCATTCATGTATCCATATATATATACGAGTAAAATGTTGCTTGCATACTGCAAGCAGATCGACAACACTATTTTCATGTCGGCATCATATCCGGACGGCCATCAAAAGAAAAAAATGGATTGAAATTTTTCTTAAAATATGCCTAAATTCCATCGTCTGGCATCGAACCCGGGTCTTTACTGTTAACTTACTATGCAGCACAATAGAACATCACCATCTCTAACGATGTGTGAAAATTCAAGCAGAAATATGGGCTACAACTGCCTCAAAAGACGTTCTAATTTTCACGAATTTAAGTGGCTCTCTGGATTCGAACCAAGGACGATCTTGGAAATCTAAAACATGTTTCTGAAAGTTATTTATGATCTCTATCTATATGCCGAATTTGAAGTTTCTATATTATTGGGAAAGGGTTCAAAATAGTTCCTATAAATTGAATCAATTACTGATTGTAGAGACGCCTGGTGTCGAACCCAGGACCTACTGGCTGCTGTGAAAACACATTATGACTTGGTTTGGCCTGATCTTATTAAATGCAAAGTTTGAAGTCAACAACTTGTCAGGAAGTACCTAAAATTTGCTTCCGTAATCTCCATAAGAAATGCATTGTAGGATGTAAATGGCCCTCTGGGATCGAACCAAGGACCATCAGCGAGTTCTAAAATTTTATTATGAAATATATTTATGATATATATCGACGTACCAAGTTTTAAGTTTCCAAGTCATCTGTAAGTAATTAAAAAAAATCTTAAAAATCACAATGTAAATTAAACGGGAGAATATTTGCCCTGGTCTAGCATCGAACCAAGGATAATATTTGTAGATGTCTTTGTGGTTTCCTTTAGATATACACGGCATCTAGCGATCTCTAGAATTTCAACTCCCAACTCCTCCGGGAAGTACCTCAAAAAAATTTTCGAAAATCCCCGCCATGTATTCTTATGGACAAAATCGCGACTTTGGGGCCTTCTGGAATCGAACCCAGCGCACCGAGGTTCAAAGTCGGCTTTTTCCAGGAGGTTACACGTTATGGCCAATATGTCGTAAAAATTTCAAGTCGGTGGCACTTGCGGAACATGCTTAGACTTTTGATCCCCAGTGTATATATATATATATAAGTATATCCGGAGAAGCGTCTATATATAATAGATATATATATATATAGAGAGGATACAAACTCACAGCCTAAACCACAAGAGTGATTGAGCTGAAATTTTTACGGAGTATTGGCCATAACGTGTAACCACCAGAAAAATTGCGATAAGGATCCTCAGTGTCATGGGTTCGATGCCAGGGGGCTCCAAATTCCCGATTTTTCCCGTTTAAATGCATTGCTTTGATTTTCGGGAATTTAAAAAAAATACTTCCCGGATAGGTAGAGAATCGAAACTCTAGGAGCCTTTATATATGGTCATGATCTATCGAAAACATAAATGAGTTTTACGGAAAATAACCTGGGTTTGATGCTAGGTCGATGCAAAAATCTGCCGTTTAAAATGTATTGCGGCGATTTTTAAGATTTTTTTTGGACCCTTTCCCGATGGCATGGAAACTTGAAATTCGGTATGGGGTTAGATATCATAAATATATTTCATAATCGATTTTCATGTTTTCCCTGATGTTCCTTGGTTCGATCCCAGAGGGCCATTTACATTCCTCAATGCATTTCTTATGGAGATAACGGAAACAAGTTTAAGGTACTTCCCGGCATGCTATCGACTTAAAACTTAGCATGATAGAAGAACCAGTCTTAACAAATCAAACTATGCATTCATAGCTATCAATGTGTCCTGGGTTCGTCACCAGGTGTCTCTGCTATCAGAAGTTGATCCGGTTTTTAGGAATTATTTCGAAACCTTTCCCAATAATATAGAAACTTGAAATTTGGCATATAGATTGAGATCAATAATTACTTTCAGAAACATTTTTTTAAATTTCCAAGATCGTCCTTGGTTCGAGTCCCGAGAGCCATTTACATTCGTGAATATTAGCGCGTCTTTTGAGGCAGTTGTAGCCAATATTTCTACTTGAATTTTCACACATAGTTAGAGATGGTGATCTTCTATTGTGTTTCATAGTAGGTTTTCCAGTAAGACCCGGGTTCGATTCCAGACGATGAAATTTCAGCGAATTTTAAGAAAAAATTAAATCCTTTTTTTTCTTATGAGGACCGTCCCGATGTGATGCCGATATGAAATTAGTATTGCCGATCTGCTTGCAGTATGCAAGCTACATTTTACTCGTATATATATATATATACGAGTAAAATGTTGCTTGCATACTGCAAGCAGATCGGCAACACTATTTTCATGTCGGCATCATATCCGGACGGCCATCAAAAGAAAAAAAAAGATTGAAATTTTTCTTAAAATTTGCCTAAATTCCATCGTCTGGCATCGAACCCGGGTCTTTACTGTGAACTTACTATGCAGCACAATAGAACATCACCATCTCTAACGATGTGTGAAAATTCAAGCAGAAATATGGGCTACAACTGCCTCAAAAGACGTTCTAATTTTCACGAATGTAAATGGCTCTCTGGATTCGAACCAAGGACGATCTTGGAAATCTAAAAAATGTTTCTGAAAGTTATTTATGATCTCTATCTATATGCCGAATTTCAAGTTTCTATATAATTGGGAAATGGTTCCAAAAAATTCTTAAAAATCGGATCATTTACTGATTGTAGAGACGCCTGGTGGTAAAACCAGGAAACATTGGTAGCTGTGAATTCACAGTTTGATTAGTAATGACTTGATCTTATCTTATGCAAAGTTTCAAGTAGATATAATATCGGGAAGCACTTAAAATGTGTTTCCGTAATCTCCATAAGAAATGCATTGAGGAATGTAAATGGCCCTCTGGGATCGAACCAAGGACCATAAGGGAATATTTAAAATTTGATTATGAAATATAATTATGATATCTAACGCCATGCCGAATTTCAAGTTTCTATGCCATCGGAAAAGGGTTCAAAAAAAAACTTAAAAATCGCCGCAATGCATTTTAAACGGCCGACTTTTGCCCCGTCCTAGCATCGAACCTAGGATAATATTCCTAGATATCTTTAGGGTTTTCTTTTGATATGGGGGGCATCTAGCGATCCCTCGAGTTTCAAATCTCTCCTTTTCCGGGAAGTGCCTCAAATAAATGTTCGAAAATCCCCGCCATGTAATCTTATGGGGAAAATCGCGACTTTGGGGCCTTCTGGAATCGAACCCATGCTACCGAGGATCAAAGTCGCTTTTTTCCTGGGGGTTTCACGTTATGGCCAATACGTGGTAAAAATTTCGAGTCAATGACGCCAGTAGTTTAGCCTGTGAATTAGTATCCTATCTGGGTATCTGGGTATCTGGGTATATCATGAGTGAATCCGGAGAAGCATCTATATATAATAGATATATACGAGTAAAATGTAGCTTGCATACTGCAAGCAGATCGGTAATACTGATTTCATATCCGCATCATATCGGGACGGTCCTCAAAAGAAAAAAAAAGGATTGAAATTTTTCTTAAATTTCGCTGAAATTTCATCGTCTGGCATCGAACCCGACTCTTACTGGTGAACATACTATGTAGCACAATAGAGGATCACCCTCTCTTACTATGTGTGAAAATTCAAGCAAAAATATTGGCTGCAACTGCCTCAATCGACGTCCTACTTTTCCCTTATATTCCTTATGAGATAAATGTTAATGTGCTCTGGCATCGAACCCAGGAATAGTAAGGTCTTATGAAACTTTTTTCTTAAAGCAATTCTTACCATACATCTTCTATCCTATTACGAAGTTCGTAACATTTCGATAAGTGCATCAAAAAAACAATGAAATATTAACCCAATGTATTTTAAACGGGAGACATATTTACCGCCCGGCATCGAACCTGGGTCTTTCTATTAATACTTCCTATGCAACATAATAGAGGATCACCATCTTTAACTATGTGTGAAAATTCAAGCAAAAATATTGGCTTCAACTGCCTCAAACAACGTCTTACTTTTCCCTTATATTCCTTATGAGAGAAAAGTTAATGTTCTCTGGCATCGAACCCAGGGATAGTACGGACTCATGAAATTTTTTTTCTCAAACAAATTCTTAATATATATCATCTAGCTGAGCGAGAAAATCCTATCATTTCGATAAGTGCATCTAAAAAAATAATGAAAAACGGCTCCCATGTATTTTAAAGGGCAGATCTTTGCATCGTCCTAGCATCGAACCCAGGATAACTTTTGTAAAAGTCATTGATGTTTTCGAAAGTCCAAGACCATAAATATAGGCACCTAGAGTTTTACTTCTCTACCTATCCGGAAAGTATTTTTTTTTAATTCCCGAAAATCACGGCAATGCATTCAAACGGGAAAAATCGGGACTTTGGGGCCCTCTGGAATCGAACCTATGACACTGAGGATCAAAGTCTCTTTTTTCCTGGGGGTTTCACGTTATGGCCAATATGTCATAAAAATTTCAGATCAATGACGCTTGTAGTTTAGGCTGTGAATTTGTATCCTATCTATCTATATAGGTATACGAGTAAAATGTAGCTTGCATACTGCAAGCAGATCGGCAATACTAATTTCATATCGGCATCATATCGGGACGGTCTTTAAAAGAAAAAAAAGGATTTAATTTTTTCTTAAAATTCGCTGAAATTTCATCGTCTGGCATCGAACCCGGGTCTTACTGGTAAACCTAGTATGAAACACAATAGAAGATCACCATCTCTAACTATGTGTGAAAATTCAAGCAGAAATATTTGCTATAACTGCCTCAAAAAACGTTCAAATTTTCACGAATGTTAATGCCTCTCGGGACTCGAACCAAGGACGATCGTGGAATTCTAAAATATGTTTCTGATAGATATTTATGATCTCTATCTATATGCCGAATTTTAAGTTTCTATTTTAGTGGGAAAGGTTTCAAAATAATTCCTAAAAATCGGATCAAATTCTGATTTCAGAGACACCTGGTGTCGAACCCAGGACACATTGATAGCTATGAATGCATAGTTTGATTTGTTTAGACTGGTTCTTCCATCATGCTAAGTTTTAAGTCGATAGCATGCAGGGAAGTACCTAAAACTTGTTTCCGTTATCTCCATAAGAAATGCATTGAGGAATGTAAATGGCCCTCTGGGATCGAACCAAGGAACATCAGGGGAAACATAAAAATCGATTATGAAATATATTTATGATATCTAACCCAATACCGAATTTCAAGTTTCCATGCCATCGGGAAAGGGTCCAAAAAAAATCTTAAAAATCGCCACAATACATTTTAAACGGCAGATTTTTGCATCGACCTAGCATCGAACCCAGGTTATTTTCCATAAAACTCATTTATGTTTTCGATAGATCATGACCATATATAAAGGCTCCCTGAGTTTTGATTCTCTACCTATCCGGGAAGTATTTTTTTTTAATTCCCGAAAATCAAAGCAATGCATTTAAACGGGAAAAATCGTGACTTTGGAGCCCCCTGGAATCGAACCCATGACACTGAGGATCAAAATCGCAATTTTTCTGGAGGTTATACGTTATGGCCAATATGTCGTAAAAATTTCAGCTCAATCACTCTTGTGGTTTAGGCTGTGAGTTTGTATCCTCTCTATATATATATATATATGGATACATGAATGAATCCGGAGAAGCATCTATATATAATAGATACGAGTAAAATGTAGCTTGCATACTGCAAGCAGATCGGCAATACTAATTTCATATCGGCATCATATCGGGACGGTCCTCAAAAGAAAAACAAAGGATTTAATTATTTCTTAAAATTCGCTGAATTTTCATCGCCTGGCATCGAACTTGGGTCTTACTGGTAAACCTACTATGAAATACAATAGAAGATCACCATCTCTAACTATGTGTGAAAATTCAAGCAGAAATATTGGCTTCTACTGTCTCAAAAGACGTTCTAATGTTCACAAATGTAAATGGCTCTCGGGACTCGAACCAAGGACGATCGTGGAAATCAAAACATGTTTCTGAAAGTTATTTATGATTTCTATCTATATGCCGAATTTCAAGTTTCAATATTAATGGGAAAGGTTTCAAAATAATTCCTAAAAATCGGATCAACTTCTGATTGCAGAGACACCTGGTGTCGAACCCAGGACATAATGTAAGCTGTGAATGCACTGTTTGATTTGTAAAGACCTGCTCTTGTATCTTACAAAGTCTGAAGTCGATAGCATGCCGGGAAGTACCTAAATTTTGTTTCCGTTATCTCCGTAAGAAATATATTGAGAAGTACAAATGGCCCTCTGGGATCGAACCAAGGACCATCAGCGAACATGTAAAATTCGATTATGTTCTATTTTTATGGTATCCAACCTCATACTGAATTTCAAGTTTCTATGGCATCGGAAAAGGGTCCAAAAAAAATCTTCAAAATCGCCGCAATGCATTTTAAACGGCCGATTTTTGCCCCAACCTAGCGTCGAACCATGGACAATATTCGAAGATGTCTTTTTGATTTTCGTTAGATATCCACGGCATCTAGCGATCCCTCGAATTTCAACTCTCTTCCTTTCCGGGAAGTGCCTAAAAAAAATTTTCGAAAATCTTCACCATGTATCCTTATGGAGAAAATCGGGACTTTGGGGCCTTCTGGAATCGAACCCATGACACTAAGGTTCAAAGTTGGCTTTTTCCTGGGGGTTTCACGTTATGGCCAATACGTCGTAAAAATTTCAAGGCATTGGCACTTGTAGTTTAGCCTGTGAATTTGTATCCTATCTATATAGCTATATAGCTATATAGCTATATAGCTATATGGCTATATATATGAATGAATCCGGAGAAGCATCTATATATAATAGATATGAATGAATCCGGAGAAGCATCTATATATAATAGATAGATATATATATAGAGAGGATACAAAGTCACAGGCTAAACCACTAGCGTCAATGGCTTGAAATTTTTACGACATATTGGCCATAACGTATAACCTCCAGAAAAATTGTGATTTTGAACCTCAGTGTCATGGGTTCGATTCCAGAGGGCCCCAAAGTCCCGATTTTTCCCGTTTAAATGCATTGCTTTGATTTTCGGGAATTAAAAAAAAATACTTCCCGTATAGGTAGAGAATTAAAACTCAAGGAGCTTATATATATGAACATGATCTATCGAAAACATAAATGAGTTTTACGAAAATTATCCTGGGTTCGATGTTAGGTCGGGGCGAAAATCGGCCGTTTAAAACGCATTGTGGCGATTTTAAAGATTTTTTTTGGACCTCTTTCCGAATGCATGGAAACTTGAAATTTGGCATGGGGTTAGAAATCTTAAAAATATTTTATAATCAATTTTTTTGTATTCGCTTATGGTCCTTGGTTCGATCCCAGTGGGCCATTTGCACTCCACAATGCATTTCTTATGGGGATAACGGAAACACATTTTAGAAACTTCCCGGCATGATATCGACTTCAAACTTTCTATGAAATAAGCTCAAGTCCTAGCAAGTCATTTTGTGCATTAACAGCTTCCAAAACGTCCAGGGTTCGACACCAGGCGTCGCTACAATCAGTCACTGATCCAATTTTTAAGAATTATTTTGAACTCCTTCCCAATAATATTAAAACTAGAAATTCGGCATTTATATAGAACATATAGATACATTTCGAAAACATATTTTACATTTCCTAGATCGTCCTTGGTTCGAATCCAGAGAGCTATTAACATTCGTGAAAAGTAGGTCTTCATTTGAGGCAGTTGCAGCCAATATTTCTGCTTGAATTTTCACACGTATTTAGAGATGATGATCATCTGTTGTGCTGCATAGTAATTTCACCAAAAAGACAAGGGTTCGATGCCAGACGATTAAATTGAAGCGAATTTTAAGTATATTTTAAATCCATTTTTTCCTTTCTGGGACCGTCCCGATATAATGCCGTTATGAAATTAGTGTTGTCGATCTGCTTGCAGTATGCAAGCTACATTTTACTCGTATATTATATATTTAATCTAGTCATAGGTAATGAATAACTGAATTTTAAGCTGCATTTGTCTTTGAAAAAATACATACAGTTGGAAAAAAGGGGGAGTAACACAGCATATCTATTTATATAAATATAAAGACTAAGAGAAAGTAAATCTTATAAGTATATTATTCAGACGTTTGTTAAATATTGTAAAAGAAATGTGTCTTTATCTGTAATGAAATTAATAAATTTATAACGTTGGGTGATTTTGAACATAACGTAATAAAAATACATAAGATGTTGGCATTGGAATATCTGCACGGAGCCATTCAGGGAGGGGGGAAAATGTATAATTCTATAGTAATTAATAGTAATTGATCTTTAAGGGGATATTATGCAACTAAAAAATCACCCAAAACCAGGAATGAAAAAATAAGACATTTAAAGGCATAATAGAGGATGAGACAAACCTATAGCAAAGAGCAATTGTAACGTTTGAATACATAAATAAAATATGAATAAAATAAAATTTTGAATATAAATAAAATAATACACCAGCAAAAATTCTGCATTTAATGATCATTTGCTATCGCTTTAAGCTAGTATAGTGTAGTTTATTTAGTACATCTTCCATTCAAAACTATAATATTTACGATCATTTGATACGCTTCGTCGTCAAAACATCCGCCTCGAAGGGAAGCCAG
This sequence comes from Sympetrum striolatum, assembly GCA_947579665.1. NCBI lineage: Eukaryota > Metazoa > Arthropoda > Insecta > Odonata > Libellulidae > Sympetrum > Sympetrum striolatum. The sequence continues at coordinate 56,728,143 of OX388347.1, read as the reverse complement.
AGTAAATACCCGCTGTTGATATTCTCTATGGAGACACACCGAATTTAAAACAGTGGAATGCTGTCCTCGGTGCATAGAATTACCGCTAAAATGCTTCCCACGCTCGGGCATGGATATTATACTAGATAAACAAAGGACGGATCTATTCCAGGAATCAAACGGCTCAGAACATGTCAACTGCACATCTCATGCACTTAGATGAGGAATGCACGGAGCGAAGTAAATAACGAAAGAATATTCGGGTCTCTCCGGAGCCGCTTGACCCACATCCGGCAGAATTCAGCACCACAAGCACCAATGGTGGTACCTGAAGGTTTCTGTGTTTGTTTATAACTCGAAGGCTGAGTTTGGATCGCTAATTCAGATGTTTATCAGTCATTAGAAAAAACAGTAATAGAATTGATCATCATTTTTAATTCAAGAAATTCATCGATATACATCAGACAGGTTCTTCTGAGAAAAACCTCACTATATTTGAATTCTGTCTTGATATTGAAAAGAACTAGTTGACAGTTAACTAAATTATTCATTTTGTAAAGAACTGATAACAAGGGAAAAATTAGAACATTTTTCAAGTTTTCCGATGGATATTTCCTGGATCCACGGCCCTAAGTGCAAATATACCGTAAGCCTTTAACTAATACCATTCTGAGTGACCTTTCTGTGGTTTATTAATTGAACTGAACCTACCTATAGGTTTGCGCAGGTTCATCACACCCCCTTCTATGTGGGTGTTGATCTGCAGAAGATGTAATTTTTAGAAGGCGTTACATTCCATTTTTTATATCTATTCCTTTTAAAAGTTGCTTCTCTACCTCTAAATTATTTTGTAATTAATATCATTGAGGAAACTAAGTTTTAATTAGATAGAAGAATAGATTCTTTAGCCACAATCTCGCCTTAATAAAGAACTTATAGACCTTGTGAAAGAATATGTATCAAATCAGCAATAAGGAGAAATTTAAAGTCAATATGCGGTACAACAAAAGTATGACGGGATTATAGGGTAACTGGGACTGGGTAACTTATGGATAGATACTTGGCGAGAGAAAAGAACAAGTAAATAGAAAAACTACTCTACGGAAAGAGTTTGGAGAAAATAGAGAAAACCGATAGCACTAACACTGAACACCGATGATTTTTAAAACACATTATCCTGAGGAAATTCTGAGTAGCGAATTAGTATAGAACGGCGGAATTAGAAAAAAAACGAATTTGAGTTCGGAAAAGCAGCTGATGGCAAGTTTTAAAATTGCGGAATCAATTCTCTCTCAGTAAAGTGGGAGGGGGGTGAGTGGAAGGTTGTTAGAACTGGAACAGAATAATTAATGTATCGTTTAGTTTTTTAATTGCTGGAAAACTTTAGAAGAATAGCTAGAAAATACAATAATTGTTCCGAAACGGAGCATCTGATTTTAATTCTGAAATTTCCTAGAAAATTTTATCTCTAATTTTACCCAGAAAAGGCAAATGCACAATTAAAGGAAGAAATTCACTCAATTTAGATGTTAATGAAGGAAGATTGTCTTGGGAAACTAGGCTTTGCGGCTTCTCTCATTTCACAATAGAGCGCTAAGCCTAAAATATGGCGGCGTTAGAGGGGAAGTAGGGGAAACCTTTTATGATTTCCTGTCCAAACTCCACCCAAGTGGAAAACATCGGCGATCTTTCCCACAGTTATTAGCGAGAAAATATATCGCGCTAATCCAAGGTCGAAAAGGAGGGTCGAGGTCACGAACATGGGCGAAGGACAAAGGGAGATATTCACCTCTCTCTAGATTCAAGGATCAAGTGAGAAAGATATCAAACGCATTATACGTAATCTAAAGCAATAAATTTTGTTCTTTTGGTTTTGATTAAAGTTTCCACCAATTATAATCTAAATGCTTAAACTTACAAGTACAATCGATAATAAATCTATACTCCTCATACACAGTTAAGACATATTTCATGAGAGGATATTTAATTCGCTGGGCACAAGAAAGTTAAGAGGTAAAAGTCCGGTAAAAGTGATGGTTAGGGTTCAAAATGATATACTCAGTGTCATATAAAAATTGGGAAGATACTTGAATTATTAGGTAGCTTATCAATACGTCAATTAAGGCTCTATGGAGCAGTATGGGTTCAATATAGCACAAAATGTCGTTTGGCAATGCTATGATCCATTCACAATGCATTGATATTATTATGACTATTACATGCTTTTTAAACCAAAATTTACCCTTAATCACTCTGATATAAATAGTTACCACATTATGGGACCCATGTATCAAGAAATCGGATAGCCATAATTCTGATAATAAACGTTTCTTATGTAACGCAGATAGGCTCCTGAGATAGATTCTCGACAATATTGTAATTAATTACACATTAATGCGGGGAGGGAATATATTTAGAAATCCTGTGGTAGCTACAGTAAAGATCCGAGAGTTGCAGAGGGCAAACGCAAGAGATAGAACATCCTAAAAAGAGAAGATTTTTATAAGGCATTTCGTTTTAGGTTCAACTGTTAAGAATGTAAATGAATTCAATTACACACCAAAAATCTTCAAATGCAATTAAAGCAATATTAAGGTCGACTTCAGCCGATTCTATAAGCAGCTAACTAATCATCGTTCCAATGCGGACTTGGCGTAATCTAATTAGGAAGATGAAAGCTCTGAAATGTCTCAACAGTTGAGTATTGTGAGTGTTTTGCTGATTTCTTGAGAAATCTGATAAGGAAAAGGGATACGCAATACCTCTTGGTTAACCGCACGGCATAACAGGATGAGACGAGGCTGATTCATTTTGACGCGAAATCTGTACCATATTGCTAAATGTCGGATGAGGAAAAATGGCATCAAACACTCAGAGGACGCTAGAATGGCAAAGCTGCACTATTGTAAAACAAAATAAAATTGAATAGCTCGCATTAGCGGACTTGCCGACGAAACCACGACTAATAAAAAGCTATTAATAAAAAATCTGATGTGGGCAGCAGATGACTTTCTCTAAATATAAGATGTAAATATTTATCTACGACAGTATTTTCGAACTCTATATTCAATCTAAACTTGGAAGATATACAAGTTATTAATTGATATCATATTAACTTTTTACGTCACAAACATAATCAATAATGTTTTTCGGGACATGTTCGATGAAAAACGGTGAAATTGGCCTTTTGAGTCCACTACAAGCACCACTATAGGATGAATCATAAAACTGATTATGATAGGCGCTGGAAACGAAATCACCCATTATATTAATTGGATATTAATCAGTCCTATATTGGTACTTGTGGTAGACTCAAAAGGCTAATTTCACCGATTTTCATCGAACATGTCCCAAAAATATTTATAATCTTTGCGACGTAAAAGTTGATATTATATAAATTTCTCAATAATATATCTTCCAAGTCTAGATTGAATATAAAGTTCAACAATACTGGGGTAGATAAATATCTACATCTTATATATAGAGAAAGTCATGTGCTGGCCACATCAGATTTTTTGAAAGAGTTTCGCGATTTTAATAGTACGATTATGTAGGATCCTGATCTTACATTTTTGTGCTCTTATATGGAAGACAAATACTCAAAAAAGCATACGATAACATAACAAATACTCAAGTAATAAATGTCTTCTCGAAAAATATTATTTGTGAATCACGCTTATCTTGTGCCTAAAAAACAATAATGAGATACTCATATAATCGCCACAACCTGTTCACTCTAAACAAAACGAATCATCAATTAACTTAAGTAATTAAAATGAGTATCTTAGTATTTTTCTATGTGACGAATTCCTTTCCGTTTTTACATAATTATTACTTGCTGGGAAAATAAATGAATAATTTCTCTACTCAGATATGGTTAAATTCTTCTATTCAATCCACGCCATTCCCATTTCATTACACTCGTTAAATAGGAGATAGTAAATCTTGAAAAAGTGTTCGATGGAATTCTAGTAGTAACATCAATAGCCAAATTAGCTGAAGTTATTAACCGGGTTAAATAACTATATCTATGTGACACTTATACATGTTAGCATACGTGAATCTGAGAATCAATGAAACTTATACAGACTTCTTAAATTCTAATCTCCTTGTAAAATTGTTCATCCTAATAAAAAATAAAAGCGACGGTTTTCCTCGGAATTAAATTTTAAACGTTAATCACTGCATAGGTAAATAGAAGATAAATGTGAAAACTCCGTAAACAGACGCATTCGAAGATCAAACTTCCGCGATGGAGAACGTATTACATAAAAGTTGGGCAATCGGGTCAGGTCAGCGACAAGGACAGGAAATTCTCCAAGTTTCACGACAAAAACTGACATCTTGGGCGGGCATCAAATCCTTACCTTACAGAGAGGAAGTGAGGAAGCCGTAAATCAGAAAAAAAGAGTGACGTAACGCTACTCCTTTAAGATCACCTTTGATACCCATGCTCGTCAATGCAAAAAAGGAGGAGCCCACACGCGATGTCCTCACGAAAATCACGGGAACGGGATCAGTGTGGGTGGGTTAATATATGTCACGTAAGGAGGAAGGAAAATGAATGGGCAATGACGCTGAAGAGAGAGAGAAAGGGGTAAGGAAAAATTGGGTTGAGAATCAGCTGAAGGAAGTGCTGGATTTTACCCGTTTGATCGACGACTGCTAGAAAAACGCAAATATTTTTCGAAACCCCATTTTTATGATGTAGTTTAATCAACTTATTAAAAATTCTGTACCTAAGTCTAAATTTGGGTTTATTTTAATCGTGTATAGTTGATGATTTTCAGTATTAATTTAAGTTAGATTTCGTAGTCATAACATTTAATTTTTAAATGATTTACATGTTATTTACAAACAAGAAGTCTACAAGTATTTCAGTAAGTTTTTTTTCATGCTACCAGAACTGTTAACAGTTTATTAAAAAGAAGTAGACTGATGAACTGGTGATTAAAAATCATTTATACACAGAAGAAAGGATAGAATGAAAAGAAAAATAATATGAAAATAAAAGCAAATTAAAATGTTCCGCTTCTTAGCTTAATGAAAATGGTTCCAAAGGTAATCGAATTTACATTATTAAACTCTTTCCTAGTAGGAAATTAAAGATATTTAGCAGTTCTGATATGTCTTTCCAGGAAATTACGCCTTACAATATCGGTTTCATCTTTCTTAATATTTCTTTTATTTTTCCATAATTTCATGTGCTGACAAAAGTATATCAGCTGTCGGTCTAGTTTGAAGAACCCACGAAGAATTACGAAAGAAAGAAAAAAATAGATTTAATAGAAAATGTGAATATTGTAAAAGAAGTGGACTGAATAAAAACTAAGCAAATAAAAACCTAATATTATATCATAGGAAAAAAATGAATGAACATTCGAATTTTTAAAATGAACAGACACGTTAAAAATAAATAAATTTATTCAAAACAAACAATGGAAGATAGGATGTAAACGAGAATAAGATACGAAATAAGAAAAGGGAGATGAAGCAGGAAAAGAGAAATGAGTAATGAATAAAATATGAGGGATGAAAGGAGAATGAAAGGTAAAAAGGAGGACGTTTTTGAGAGGGTTTGCGGAATTGGATGGAAATCCAAGTGCGATTTCCTGCCCTCGTCACGTTGGGAGGCATCACTCTGAAGAGGCGACAAAGCAACCCAAAAGAAAAGATCCCCTTTTTCCGATCGGAAGGACTCCATTTACATACTGAGGATCGATCCAAACGCTTGCCAATTGAACAGAAATCGTTCCAACGTCATAAATGTCGGTAAAGGATCAGACTATATTGTAGATTATTATATTGCCTGCTGTGTTATAGTAGATTTTACCATATAAGACTGCACTATACAATAGCAAAATCTTTGGTTAAAACATTTTTTTCCTATTTAATACAAATTTAAATAGTAAATGGGTGGGAAATAACTTAACAAAATTCCACTGTTTGGAAAAAACAGTGAAATTTTGTGAAGTTATTTCCCACCCATTTACTAGGATGGAGTTGCATAGTTAAAGCTTACCAGATTAATTTTAACAATCTGCATTGCTGCATCTTGGAACGAACATGGCTGCCAATGAATGCTCGCAACAATAGGAATTTATCCGTTGCAACAACAATCAGTTGCATCTACAATAAAAACTATAGCTGTCGTTAACTTTCACACTACTCACTAACAGTTCCAGCTGTAACATATACCGCAGCCAGAAAAAATAATATTGTTATAAATTTAGTCTCTTACAGTATTTAAAAAATTTTCATTGATATGCAATTAACAGGCGCTATTTTTAGTTTATGTAATATCGCTAGGTATCGTTCCAGAACAATTTTACTCATACTGCCTTCGCAAATACATATTAATAATACACATATACAGTATTGTTTTAACCTTCAGAAAGTTCATGTGCTTTAATATTCCCTAATTCAATGCCCTTTCCATTTTTTCTTGTTTGCTTATACCACTTTTTATGTCATCTAACATCTTTTGCATTTGTCTTTCTCTACGTCATTTCCCTTGCATTCTAACCTCAATATAAATTGATGATAAGATAAATGATTACATCAGGTTGCTAAAAAAAGATAAGATGCACCATATTAGACAGTTTCAACTAGAATTAAAAATAAAATGCCAATTTTGTAGAATTTTTGTTTAAGGTGCTCATGTAACGAAAGTATTACTTAATTGTATACTATTGTCAGATCATCAAATTTAACCTGATCTAAAATCGGTTTTATACATCCAATCACTGAAGGCTGAATATAGCCTAAAGAACTCACTAAGAATTTATTTCCTAGAAGTCCGTGTTTAGGACGAGATGCTCGTAGATTATGTAATTATCTTTCCCGAGTATCCAAAGATAAGACCGTACACCCACGCTCTTACCCTCTTCAAAAAGATATCTCACATTCTCGCGATATTTATTCTCCCTCTTGTACGGATATCTCCCTCTCAAATCTGTACCTCCGTAATATTAGTTTCCTCCGTAGTTTCCTCGAAGAATCATCCCTGAATCAATTAAACAATATTTTAAATCATCTTTAAGAAAATAAACTCTGCGAGTTCCTCAAGGTTCAGTACTAGGACCAATACTGTTTTTATTTATATAAATAACTTATTTACTGGTGTTTTTAATAGAAAATTAACTTCTTTCGCAGATGACACCGCATAAAGTTATGCCTATACAGGAAAAATTTTTCAATCTCAAGGCTCCTATGCAAGGAAAGTGCAATAATCAGGTCGCACTTGAATGCCACATTTCATGGATGAATCAGTTTTCCAACATCTTAATGTATCATAAGATATCGAATTCAATCGCTAAGTCAACAGAGATGGAATACAAGGGTAAGGTAAGGGAAACAATATTGCACGGATAGCTGTGCTAAGTAAAACAGGATAAACAGAAGATATAAATATCAAAGTACTAGGATTAGAAACCCAAACCTATAGCATACGGTATAGCATATGTTGTTAACATAACTGCCTCGAAAATCTTGGTTATTAGCATATGGTATAGTAGTTTAGTTGTTAACATACTTGCCCCGAAAATACGGGTTATATTTCAAGTCATAATGACATGTATCACATCTATTTATCTTTAGAGGTAGAATAATTTTCCCTTTCGTTTTGCTAAGCGTGATTAACTAGGTTGAAGCACAATATTGTTTAAATATATAATTTTGTTACAGGAAGCTATAAACCGCCAAAGTAGAACACAGGAGGTTACTATTTGTAGGTAAAAATAGAATACATCTTAGGGCCAGATACAATAACTTTATATAATCGTAAAAAAAATCATTCCGTATGCTTCTAAAAGCACGCGACTAATCCAATTAATTTTCATATTTCTATAACAACAAAAGAATACAGCTTTAACTGAAGCACGTAACGAACTTAAATTTTCCACGAAAGTACTCGTAATTCCAGACTCTTTCCGTTCGATTCCCTAAACGACGAAAATAAACTCTTGAATAATGAGAGAGGGCGAAAGGAGACGAAAAACATTGAAAAGGTCAGAGTTCATCGAGGACGTCGTAATGAATACATTAAAACCTTCCCTTTCCCAGGACGTCATTCCAAAGAAAATGCCGATATCCCAAGTTCGCTTATCACCACGACGATCTAAAGAGAAAAAAAGCAAATGGGAAATATCTTATTCTCTCCACTTCTACCTTCGCATTCGAACGTGTTAACCCTAAATAGGACGAGGGACCTCTCTTGTACGCGAATGCAACCCGAGAAATACTGTGAAAAGGAATAGTACAACTCAACTTCAGAAGGAGAGAATACATATCAAAAAATAGATACTGCGTTTAATATGATTTTTTTAACGCCATGTAGAGAAAAATACCATTAAAATAATGTTGCGTTATACATAAATTTGATGATTAGTAAAATATAAGAGAAAAACAGAGTTCAGCAAGGAGACGGGATTTTAAACACAATAATCCTAACCTATACAGACTAGACGAAAACTAATACTTTAGACCAATTCCCAAGGAAAAACGGACTTGAAAAAGAGCCTGACGGCCGGGAATCGAACCCGGGATCTACCTCTATCCGGGAGGCTGCCTTAACCATCTAGGCTACCCGGCCAGAACATTTTAACAAGCCTTTTTGTGGACTTAGTGTGCAAGGGCAAGTGTAGGTTCGTCCGACTGAGCGGCATCGTCTACGACCACGGCCTCATCGAGGCACCAGCAACTCAAAGAGGTGAGATCCCAGGTTCGATTCCCGGCCCTGTCTGAATTTTTTCAAGTACGTTTTTCCTTGGGAATTTTCCTGGGTGCACGCCCTTATGTGCAAAGTCACCTCAGCTTTAGACCAAGACTGAAATACAAATTAAAATATAATCCAGAAATAATGTAGTCTAATACGTTGATTTTTTATGTTTTGTACAACTTAAATCCATTTCATGCAATCTATCACTTTAGCCACAACTTTTTGGTTGGACTCCAAAACGTAAAATAAGAAAAGATAAGACATTTTAATCAATAGTAAGATAAGATTTTCAAGCGACGCGTCGAAACCTAGGAAGCAAAATAATTGATTCCAGTACTTTTCATTTCTTAACGTTAACTCCATTTCTATAGCTAACAGTTTTGTAATTCTGGAAAGTACTGAAAGATTTAGGAGTTAACGACTACGCAATAGTGATAAATCTGAATAAAGGATATCTGGACAGCTAAGGGAGTAGCGCATTCGGTATTCGCCTTGTTGAATGCTGTTCCGGGTTCAATTATCGGTGGGCGCGAAATGACGTTGGCTGTCAAAGTATTTTTAAAAATACTACTACTACTCGGAAATAAGAGTAGCTAGTTCAAAAAGTTGATTAATTATTCTCATGACTAAATAGCTATTCTTAACGATAACTGGACTTGAAACTGACAATTTCAAACAGGTTGCGTTTCAGCAAATGTGAAAGTAATAATTTAGCAATTGATGAAAAGAATCTTTCAAATTACCCTCAAGTCTCAGAAAAAGATTCAGGTTTCGGGCTCTTAGATTTGATTTACGTAATACAGTATTAGAATGTAAATACTTCTTAACTTTCCTTAGAAGACAAAATACTAAAAAATTTGACCGTATGCATTCCGAGAATTTGAAAAAAAAACGCAGACAGCAATCTCGAAAAGATAAATCTAAAAGAATGCTCGCGCAGGGACTTAATTTACTCTTTCAAATGTTTCACCTTCCGCTCCAAATGATAAATAGGAATGCTTTTTACGTAAGAGAATGGTAACGACAGTGAACTTCGCAAAGAGTAAACACAACTAAGGTTACGCTTTTCGATTCAAGAAAATCAAAGAGCGAATCAACTCACCAACTCGGAACAACTAGTGAACACTGCACTCACCTGGAATAAAGAAAAGAATACATTAAAATTAAACTTTAAAAAGAGTTTGAATAAAAAATGTAGCTACAATCTTAAATTTAAGCATATTGTAACCTTTAGGATAAAATAGAAAATTCAATACAAAATAGCAACAAAGTTTTCCATGTCATTTCAACCGGAAAAAATATATACATAAAGAGCGTAATTTTATTTTTACTGCTCGAATAATAAATTAAAATACCTTATCATACAATTAATGTCCACCTAGTATGAGCCAGACCTATGGAATTCTACTCTTCATAGCAAAATTTCCCCTACTACACTTTATATAAATTCTTACGGCGGAACTTCTCAGACAGCACGACAATAACAACTACTAGCATTACGCAAATGTCTGCGAGTCTTAGTTTTGGTAATATAATGAAACACTGAGGCTTAAATTTATGAATGTATTTATTTTAAACTTTATTCTACAGACTCGCGAATAACTATTGTAATAATTGCGTCTTGTTCGTACAACCGAAGGATGTTACTTCCTTAATTTAAATTCAGAGAGACACTAAACAAAAGTACGATTTAATGCGCCACGAAGTTTGTATTAATAAATATTTAAGGTGAGAAGCATGATAAATATGGGAGCAATTCCATAAAATAGCTCTCACATATTATGCAATACAAGTCAACGATGTCTGTAAAACAGGACATACTTGGGCACACTATTGTATTTTTATATTTTACTTACTGAACGACAACTATCTGACGGTCTTACGATTCGCAAATACAATAACGGAATTGGTACCCAATAATCTCAACAAATCATAACAACAGTTTAGAGAACAATTAAACTTACACTGAAATGCTAATTTACCTTAAAAGATAAAAATAACAATGTTTTTGAAAAAAATAGCGCTACTTTGTAAATAAATGTAAAACAAACCAATAAAAAACTCACAATATCACTCAGCAACTTGGAGCAGATATAACTCCACTAACATCTCACTTAAAAATCCCAAATCAATAACAGCATGGGATCTCAGCGAACAATATTCCTTGATCGTACACGCAATAAAGATATCAGCTAGCGAAACTCACACTCCGGAACATAAATTAACCACACACTACCACAATTTTGGGCACAAACTTGAGAATATAACCGCGTTATCCACTTTAAACGTACGCGAGAATCTCTTTAAACCCCACTGTCGCGGGCTCGGTCCGTACTGCGACCAGAAAACACGCGGTTTTCGTTATCTGTCGTGCGTTTCCCCGTAGGAATATCTGAAGGATGGGAACCGCAACACCGCGGTATCCGGAGCCATCGCAAGGGCAATGCTGGGTTGCGCTTCAAGATTGGGGTGACCCTTATCTCCTCCTTACAGGAGTGCGACCTGATAACCTTCATTCAGAGAACTTTACTACTACTATAGTGTGGGCCGTCTGTCGGTATCAATCTAAATTACGTCGTTAAAAATATCAAATTATTTTTTAATATAATATTGGTTATATTTTATTCACAATATTTATATTTAATTTATAATTTTTATTTTATTTGTGATATTTATATTCAATTTTATTATTTATATTATACATTTATTTAAAAATCATTAAATTATTATTAAATATAATAAATAAAAATCTGATGTGGCCAGCACATGACTTTCTCCATATATAATATGTAAATATTTATCTACGACAGTATTTTCGAACTCTATATTCAATCTAAACTTGGAAGATAAGAGATTAATTTATAATCATATCATCTTTTACGTCACAAACATTATAAATAATGTTCTTCGAGACATGTTCGATGAAAAACGATGAAATTGGCCTTTCGCCAAGAGCGCCCGCAATGTACATAATCAGCAACTTCCGGTTTATCAGTATTTCATGAATAACTCCTAAACAATCAGTTATACAAAAATATATTTCACACAAAAGTTATAGTAAATTACATTTTCTAAAACATTTTTAAATAATAGTATATACCCAAATATCAGATTAATGGAGATATTTTGCAAAAACGGAAACGGGCTTCGAAAAGTAAAGCTCAACTTCCGGTAAACTGATTTACTCCAAAAACTAATTAACTTTAACGACACCAACCAAAGTAATATATATGAAATTTGGTGTTGATACGACAAATAGTTTTCATGTTAGAGCGCCCAAAAAGTACATAATCAGCAACTTCCAGTTTATCAGTATTTAATGAATAACTCCTAATCACGAACTTAGAAAGTATTGAAATTTGCTTCGAAAAATAAAGATCGACTTCCGGTTCACCGATTTACTCCAAAAACTAATCAACTCTGACAGCACCCACCACAAAAAATATATGAAGTTTGGTATTGATACGACTAATAGTTTTTACGTTAGAGCTCCCACTATCACACACACACACACACACACACACTCACATACACACAGAAATAATTCCGAAAATGGTCAAAACGTGTTCTAGGGACCCCAAAACATGTATTTCCGTTGAAATCTCGAAGTCGATTTTTTTCATGAAAACAATACTTTCTCTATACTACGTATATGGAGAAAGAAAAAATATCAAAAAGAACTTTTGAATGGTCCACCCTTTAATAGTAAACCCCTTAAAAAAGTAACTGGCAGAATAAAATGCAAGGAGGAAAATCATCAAACATTTTCTCTCACTAAAGAAAACAATTTAATACGATAATTCGGAACTAAGAAACTATATTTAGAAGGAAGTGATTTCAGCTCCAACTTCAGAGAGGTCTGACGAATCCGGGAGTCGAACCAAGATCTTCCACCTGCTGGGAGGCCGCCCTAGCCTTTGAGCTATCTCACAGGAAATTGAATAATTCCGACGGGAGTTGTCACATATGCTGCCTGGCAATAGGAAGATCCAAGTTTAATTCCAAGTCTCCCTATACATTCTCATGTAATTTTTTGTTAAGATATTTCATGGATGCACTTTTCACGCTCTATGCCAAATGATATTCTTCATTTAAACTAAATAATTACAATCTTAAATTACAGATATATCCAGTATGAGTATCCAAAGCTAATATTTCCCTAGTAAAAAATATAAATTGAAACTGATCAGAATAAAAGCAAATTCAAACGAGAAACAAACATTTCAACTCCTCTTTTAATGTATAGTAACCTTATTAATGTATGATAACGTGCTAATCCAATGCATAATAATGTTTGTAGAAACCCAATAAAGTACACCATGACGCAATTTAGATTGCAGACCTACGTTAGGCTATATTTGAAGTTCAGAATCTTACTTAAAGATGTTCATGTTTAAATAGTCGGCCATCTCAAATGAATTATCTTAAACAGCATAGATGATTTGGAAACACTAATTAAACGTTCACTTTCCTGCAGAGCTGGAAAATTTAACGAGGTTCAATCCTCCACTCAAATAGGATCTTTTCCGAATGCTTCGTTGGACGAGTACACGAAATTAAGATCGACTCAATTACGAGTATGACTTGGAATCCAATTACTCCCGGTTCAGCGAGTTCCTTCCCATGGCTCAACCAAACTTCTCCTGCGAAAGGAAGATGTTATACTTTTTCTATTTTCTTCTGTGTCATTTTAAAGGCTCGATAAAGAAGAAAAATTAATCAGGATGGCAAAAACGTCTGGGAACTGCTATTTCCTGTTACTAGAGGAAGTGCTCGTGAAAATTGCGTTAAACTCATGCAATGACGTATGCCACTTTTCCAGAATCAAATAATGTCGTCTGAAATAAAGATTTTTAAATCGACAAGATAGAAATATCGTAAGAAACTTCATAGCTAATGAGGTTTCTATAGATAGATCATCTATAGATATGGTATCAATAAAACCGTGATATGACAAAAATATAATTTATGGACACATATGAAAATATATAACAATTTCTTTTTAATACAACTGAGAGTACGATATATACATCTAATTTAGCATTAATTAGCAGCTCTAATCCGGCTTGTATCTTACGTTGAATTTTCGCTAACTTTTCACAAAATTTAATTAGCTGCAGTTACGATTTCAGATAAAAAGAGTAAATACCTCTTAGAACAAAATCTTAATGAAACATAACTGTTAAAACAATTTCAACATTTATAAATGTAACACACTGTATCTAATGAGCATTTCATTTCAAATTTCGCTCTTATAAGCAATTTTTCCCGGATACATTTTGAGTTATCATCTCTACCTCGTTCTTATGAGCCATAAGAATGAAAGCCCATTGAAATCTCTCTCGAGATAAACTAATTTTTGAAAATTAATCTTACTTGGTGATACACAGGATAACAGGTAACTCACCGATATGAGAAAGTTATATCAAACTCTATTTTTAAGAATAAAATTAAGCAAAATAATAACAATAAGAGATACCGATTACACGAGGCAAAGAATCAGTACTTTCCGTTTCCTACTGCTTTCTTAAATGTAATTTTGAAACGTTTATTCATATCACAAGTAGATATTAATTATGTATTTCGATATAAGAGAAGATAAATACTCCAAGCAAGGGAACCCACAGTGGTGCACTGCGTTAGCAAGGAACTCGGTTAACGAAAATTCCTTCTCTCGAAATGTATAGGTTGGCAGCCTTCTTGACATGTCACCCGACTTCCACTGTGTTCGATTCTACCGGGGCATAATGAGGCAAAATAAAGAGGTCGAGATATTTTTCCGTATCGATTCTTCAACCCAACTTTGCGTCAAAATGTCACCCTCCTTACCATCTCCCATCGCTTTAGAGATCGGATTATAGATTTACGGGAGAACGCTGAATCGGCGTTAACATAGCCTCGAGGAAGAGAAAGTCCTTATTAAAGCAAGAAGGGGAGGGGTAAACACTGATCCCAAGAAAAGGGTCCAAAGGAACCAGAGTTTGGCAAACGTCATTAGGGTCCTTTCAAGATCTCATTACGAGCTGTGTATATAACGTTAAAGTTCATCATTCGCTGGGGGATGGAATTGTGCGGCAACAGCTTGTCAATAATCAGAAAATACGGTTCCGAGTTATGACGATGGAAGAAAAGACGAGCAACACGCGATGAGAATTGTAGTTTCTACAGCAACGTCATAATGAGCAACCAAAGTAGTGAAATCGTACACCGAAGAATTAGCGAAGAAAGTGTATGAATGAAAACTTTTCTTGGGATAATTTTAATCTGATCCGGTTTGACAAACACATTATCTGAGGGATAGAAAGTGGGCTTAAATGTAGACAGGCATCTTCCTCGAATACAATTTACTATTATACGAACTGATTCTAATGGTTATTATACAGTGAATAAGCATAGAAACTGTACCTATGATGAATTTTCAGATAAGACCTCATTCTGGAAAATCTTACTCCTTTTATTTATATGTGAAAATTTTGGCGTAAGAGTAAAATATGACTTGAGAAATAATTTCATGCATGGAAACGTCATATTATTAAGTTAATGATTATATTTAAAGATACAATGAATAAAGTTCACTGCTTACACAACTATATTTTACAATCCCTATTAATATAACTATATAAGCAATTTATACAACGATATTCAAATTCTACTTTTGTTCTGTATCATTTACATTACCTAAATTTTCCGCTTAAATATTAAGCGATATCATTTTTTACCTTTAAAAACGATTAATAAAGTGAAGTTTTTAAATTTCAGTGAAACAGAGGCTAAAAAATTGTTTTTTATGGACAGAGTTTCAGATTATACATTAGTATTGATTTTAGCCGACAATCTCTAAAAGTAGATATTATAGATATACATGTGATATCCAGTGATAATAGAAGGGCGGCAATTGTAGAAAATTTCGGCATAACAACTGAATTCACACTTCATTCCCTACACATTCTTCTCTTAAAGGCTTCCTCAAAATTCCACCACCTTCATCACTTATTTACACGTCTCCTTACCGCTTGGCCCGACGACTTGTTAAATTTCAACGACGCACGCACTCCTGAATCCACATGTACCGTTCATCTCTTCGAGTCTCTTCCCCTTAACTCCTCGACCGAGCGTCCTCAGCGAAATCGATGAGAGAGCTGTTTGCCTTACGTAAGGTGATCACGTCGACAGCAAAAAAGTTCAAACGGAAAGAGGGAAGAGCACTGACCATCCGAGAAATGGGAATGGCGCAATTCACGGTTCCGATCATCCCTGGAGCGTCGTTCTACGAAATTGTGGATCAGCGAATTTCTCCTTCGAGTCGTTTTGGTCACTCGATGGCCTTAGACCATGGTACTCGATCAGGGGGGATAGGAAACCCGGGGTGGGAGGAATTGCGAGCTGTTTCGACTATGGCTTTAAAGCGTGCCTTTTTATATGATGCCATGCTTCTCTTTACAAAATACTAATATTAAATTAGTTAGACGCACATTCTTAGACAGAGTGACCAATTTTAATTACGCATGTTAAAATACATTGGCGAGAAGGCATTTGGAAAATTAAGTGAAGTCAGCCGCTAAAGAGAAAATTCACTATAACGAGATTTCACTAAGAAGATGGCGTCTGTTTTGTTACTCGGTTGGATTAAATTATGATCCCCGATGGAGAAAGAATAATTGGTAACCTGATAATGACCAAAGCGGTTAAAACCATAGACGTGTAGTAATAACTATATTCTGTGTTAAAGATAGAAGAACAGAGTATTTTAATAGTCTTTAAGATGAAAACCTACCTTTAAGTTGAGGCTAAATTTTTAGATTCGAAGGGGAATGCAAAACGAAAATAGCTTCCGTGAATTTTTTTCATGATTGAAGGTATTTTAGATATTGTTTTATTTTAAAGTTGAACCTGGTTTTTAAATAGACTTCGTACACTATCTGGTTTTAGTAAAACGAATAAAGAGTATACTAAGTACATGTAATTATATGGAGAATTATCCAAGAAATATGAACTCATACTGCTAACATACTAAAAGCAAACCCTTCAGTATACGAAAACATTTAATGACATCAGCTGAGAATTATATGTCATTAGATAATACTCTATATTTTTTAACCCTATTTTTATTTTTGCAAAGCTTAACCACACCACCTAGAGAAAGAGCAAATGTAATAAATAAAACATGGGTCGCCTAGGTAGTTAGGTTACTAATCCCCGCACGGTCACGGCCTAAGCACTGCATTCAAATGGCAAGCACTTTAGCGCTAAAGGGAAAGCAATTTTATCGAGCAGGTGAACAAAAAACATTGAAGGCTAAAAAGCTCAAAGATTAAGGGAGAGAGAGTCTAATGCAGGAGGTAAACCGTTGAGAGAGTATTGCATGTACCTCACCTTTAACACCTTATACCCTCCAGACAATCCCATTACGACTTTTTGCCGCGTATTTTGCAACAGAGGATTTTTTCACGTAACACGATACGATGGACGACTAAGGCAATTTAAAAATGCCTCGAGGAAGGATCGCAACGCTTTATTCTTCACTTACGCGCGCATTATTTTGACTCCTTCATTAAATTCACTGGAAAGAGTGAGGAAAAAATATGTTGAACTGGTAACTTCCTCGCGGACAACTAAGCCATGCTCAATATTATATTTAATTTTATAAAATAGCGCAGAAAATAAGAAATAAATTTGAAATAATATATTTACTTGATAAGAAAATATCATGATGATAACACAGACATCAGCCTCATTTTTTATTTAACAAGGAAAAATATGTTCGTTAATTTATATTATGGAAATTCGTATAGAAGTGAAAATTAGTGACTTGGCTGGGACACAAACCCAGGTCTTTCCACTTTCCAGGCATGTATTGTAACCACAAAACTCATCATGAGTCGTCTGAAATGTTAAAATTCACTTTCTATCATTATATTGTCTAAATGGGAAGATTTCATGCGGTCGTTTACAAGAGCCCTAAAAATTTAAAAAATGCAAAAAATGTAACAATTTAAAAATCGATTAAGTATACTCACAATAGAATGAAACTAAAATTAAAAATTCTAACAGTATCATAGAATACTCATAGTATTAATGGTTAAGTTGCATGGAATACAGTCAAGCCACAAATTTTGTACACATGAGAGACTACTTATTTATTTAGAATTGTATTCCGAAGAATATGAAAATTTAGTCTGAAATTACTACAGCAACTCAGATTTTTCAGAATCCATTAAAATACACATATTCAAAGTAATATTAAATTGAAATATAGTATGTACTTTTATAAAATGAAAAATCCAAGAAGAAGTAAATTTTCAATAGGAATGACGACGAATTATTTTACACCAAAAGGACTGAATAGTTTTTACAATCAGAGAGATTCATTCCCAACGAGTAATTGTTAAAAAAATGAAAACCATTTCAGGGAAACATGAATTAAACATCCTTTCAACACATTCTCGTGCCTACTCATTACACTGCCATAATATTCGCCTTGATCACAAAAGGCTTTTTGTCACTGTAGAACTCGATCGAGGGACCACTAAAAAGCTGCTGAAACCCGGAGGAAATTTCGATTAATTTCCGGGAAATAACCGGGCACAAAAGCGATGAAGGAAAATGCAAAATGCGTCGAATAACTATCGTATCGCAAATTTTCGGCTCGTGGAGAAGTAATTTAGTTGACCTGTGAAACGTTAAATTGCGCGGTAATTGCGTTGCAAAAGTTTGTCGTTCTCTCCTATAGTTTCTGTCCCGCAGACCACGTTCAGCTCACCACTGAAAGCAAGCGTACAATAGTTCCCAAAAACAACTCGTTACGCTCAATATAACTTGGATAGGGTAGGGAATATTAAGCGTGAAAAACCACAGCATTGTATCAGACATAGAAGGGAGATAACCAGGTTTTGCCCATATTTCCAGACCAAACTTTACAAAGCATATAATTTCTGTCAGAGGGATACTTTCAAAATCTCGTATTTTGCAGATTAATCACCAACATTTATTCCATGCTTAGAGAGTAAAGAGGATATTACTTCATGAAATTAAATTCTTAAAGAGGGGCACGCACAAAGATGCATTGAGAATACGTTTTGTTATAATGAACTTAAATTGTAATGAGACATTTGTAAAATTATGTAGTTAGCAAAGAGAAACGTTATATATATATATATATTCCGCCGAATACCGAATTACTATTCATCATAAAATGTTATATTTTAGGCATTTATTCATAACATTTCAATCTCTCAGAATAAATGACTAGTTTAGGTATCACAAAAAATTACGGACAATTTGCAATTCTTAAATTATTCATATTTTAGATTAATTTTCTTTAACAAGTCACATCAGTCACATCACTTTTCATAGAACATGTAATTAAATATACTTTATCTAAAATTTATCAAGGTATTTTGCATGGAAAAAATATCCTGGAAATATTTTTAAATCAAAAATAAGAAGAGAAGAATCAAAGAAAATAATTATCTCAACAAGACGCACGTTGGTTTGCATATAAGCAGGATGATGTGTGCTGCGGGTTGCATGCATATCAGGCTATCGTGGGTTAGTTGGATTGCCTAATCACAAGGTGTTTTAAGTGCTGTGGGTTGCCGAATATAAAGGATACCTGCTTTAAAGGGGAAACGTTTCTAACTCCTCGCTTCGTTCTATGATTTCACATAAAATTTATTTGGTTATCCTATAGCCCACTCCAAGAAAAATATACTGAAATTCTCTAATTGCAAACTTTTAAGGGATACTCTGGGATACCGTTTGATGAAATTTAATTTATTTGATTGAAGTTTCTACACATCTCTTTCATAAAAGAATTTTGGTTTGGATAGAAACTCAAGTAAATTAAAAGCATGACGCTGTGTATCAATTTAGACTTAAATTGGAACGAAAAGTAACAGAGTGATTGAAAGCAAATTTGCTATGAGATTGATTCCATGAAACAAAAAAATATGGAGCGGCCGAGATATCTAATTAAATGAGGCGGGGCACTCCGCATGTATATAAGCTCTTCAAAAACGAAACATAGTTACAAGATAGGAAAATAATTTCAATGTCATCAAAGGGATATATAATGCACATACAAAGAGTAATTGAGCAGAAAATTTTCTGTCAAAATCAAAAGAGTCAGTATTTAACGTTGAATACCATCAACCCCGTCCGTAAATTAGATCGCAGTATACATCTCGAGAAAAACTGGAATTATTCTCAGAGAAAGAGAACAAAGGCATGGGATTTTCAACCGGGCTTAATTAGTCCTTTCCGGTCCGTCAGTTTGATTCCACAATCGACCGCTATAGAGCGAACGAAGTATTCCCCATCGGAAGAAATATTATTTGAGTCCGAATCGAAGCGCCTGCGAGCGTAATGAACGCATCTGCGGGGAACCAGGGAATTTTCCACTCGATCCCACCTGCCAGATTTATCAAATTAAAATCAGCGCGGAAAATTGCCTCCACAGCAGAGCTTAATAAGATTTGGAATTGAATTCTCACACACAACGCGCATGCCGTGAACGATGACGTATGCAGCGGGCTAGAAGTTTATCAACCACTCCAAATATTAGATTCGCAAGGCATGCCGAAAATTTTGAAATATTGACTCAGCCTGGGAAGTTCTTATCAGATAAAATTTCGATTTAAGGGAAGAAAAATATTGAGTGGTGCTTGCAGTCACTTAGTGGAATTCTAAAAGGGTTGAAATAAAAATGCTTTGTAATAATTTCATGGAATATATTTGATGTACACACTACCGGTTTCAACTACTGAATATTCATCAACAGATGAAGAACCTGACCATGGTAGTGCGTTCATAATATATATTCCAAAGAATTATTACAGCGTTTTTATATCAAAAGAATACGTATAAAATAGATCTCAACCCTAAAAGATACACATTTCCCTGTGTATAAAAAGTCAAAGGGATGAATGAATTTGAGAATTGTAGCAAATAAATAAAATTTAAAAATACATATATCGATCAGAACCTTTGTCAGATTTAGAAATTAATCATAAATTCAGAGAAAAACACAGGAATTGCCACGTATATTATCGCTATCGCGAAGCGGTCATACATTTTTGTATAATAAATTGTTAATATAATTTAATAATGTATAAAATTATTCTCGTATTTCGTAATTCCCAATAAACACAACATGTTTTCAGAAATTAAATTTCATCCTATAACGTTTCCTCTTTCTTCACTATTTGCCATACTGCGTATCAGCATTTAAGTCCGCATAAAGTGATGGAATAACGCAGCAATTTTAAAACTACATTGAAGAAAGATGAAAATGACCCAGAATACATTTAGCATAAGTACAGCGTATTTTGTACGACAGAAAATACTCGTAGAACTGTTGAAGCCATCTGCTCAATATAGAGGGGATTCCCACGTTTAACACCCATGTCAGAAACGAAAGAAATGCTCTTCGTCCTCTCAGCGCTTTATATAGGAGAAAAGCAAGACGCAGGCTGCTCTAAACAACGTGTTAGTCGTGCCTCGCTCTTTCTCGACATCTTTCACACATTCTCTAGCTCCAAATTCTATTTCCCGCACAAAGAAAAGAGCCATGAATAAGAAATCGATGCGAAAACGGGATGATTGCGGAGAATAAGACTACAGTGGGAGAAGATGGAATAAACTCCCCGAAAATAAGTCTGATGCTCGCAAAACACGACGATATCGACATTAATGCTATCCCTAGAAAGATGTTTCATCGCATAACAAAGACGCAATAGCTTTCCTTCTACAAAGACTGCTTTGACGGCCTGAGAATAAATTTCACGGCAAAGTCGTAGAGTTATCGCGAGAAATATATAAAAAATATAACAAATGTATCGCTTTATCACATGCAAACCCCATTTAAGAAGAAAAACTTTCTTATGGAAATTGAATACAAAATAAATCGGTAAGCGAAGAAAATGAGGACAAGTTATTGCATCTTTATTTCTCAATGTATACACCAAATGCTATTTCTGCGTACAAGCCATTAAATGCTCCGGAAGAAAATTCTCAAAATTCTCGCATATATCCGTAATTTAAGAACCTCTAATTCGAGTTTTTCATTCTGAAACCAATCTCAACTGTGACTAGCATACTAAAGATAAATCTCAATTCTCCCGTTTCCTATAACTTGATTATAAATTTCATGTTATTCATTATTATATTTATGTTATTCATTATTGCTATTCATGTTATTCATTATTATATTGATGTTATTCATTATCATTATTAATTTGCTTATCTCTAAACACCTTTTTTCCAAGTGTTTTTTATTATTTTATAATGTGATGGATTTTATATTACGATTTTCCTTTTCTTTTCGTGTGCAACGAATGAATTTAGTTTTCAACAATTAATGAGATTGGTTGTTTTTTACTTTAATCTCATATTAATGACGTTTTACCTTAATGTTTATAGGATCTCGTTTTTACAAATGGAATATTGTTACCGACAGTATGTTTTCTTTTACTTTAACAATAACTTAATCGGCATTTGCTATTGCCATAATAATGTAATATTAAAAACTGCACTTTGTATTTTCCAAAATACTTCAACAATAAAATAGAAATAGGTTAGTAAATTAGCAATCACGAAGCAATATAATAAAACCAGATCATATAATACATTAGACACAGATTTTAGATCATCTTATGGGAGCGGAAGGACATGATAGGAATATATAGGATCAGATTTCTGAAAATATCTACATTCTCAAGTTTGCTGAGTAATCAGGTGGACTTTTTTACGATTCTGATGATGGGAGTGCGCTTACAATTATCTACTCAACATGCAGGAACGTAGGATATACTACATTTCCTTTCTCGCCGTGATCGAACGTTACTTTAAAAAATTGATTAAAATCTACGGAGGCGACCGTGATGTTGTGAAAATTCATTATATAAAGAAAAGTATAGTTCTTCTCTATATTAAAAAAAATTTAACTGCCACAACGTTACTTGGTAGAATTCCATCATAAAAACAATTTATTATAACAAATAACTCGTACAATGATAAACATAAAATTGTACATTTACACACTATTTAAATTGTCACAATTATACTCTATTTAAATAGTGTGGAATTGTACAAGTTTCTGAATATTACAGTACTAGTTTCTTGTTACAATGAATTGTTTTGTGGAACGTTTCGTATCCCATTAGTTTTGCACAGTCAATCATGATACCTACGGTCATTAGATGAAATTACACCAACCACAACAGCAAGGGTAAACATCTGAACGCCGATCCGCTCTAACAATAGCGATGGAAGATGGCAAAATAATACAACCACGCCTGTAAGCTTAAGTAACAATTTCCCTCAGCTTGATTGCAATCACTCGAGGAAATTAGGTTTGCACGCAGAAGCGAGTCCTGGAGGGAAGTTGGGTTCAGATTGGCAACATGAAACTTGTGCTTTCTAACTATTCCAAGTGCTCGAGGCGAAACACTTCAAGACATGTTTGCAGCCGTCCTCCTTTCGAACGCATGAGCCAATTTCCCCTAACTAGCGATCTCGGAGGGTGCGCAGTCGCTCACAGAACTGGTCTATCCGGAAAATTCACATGCGTTCCCACCGTGGGCGGATCAGTCTACGACACTTGAAATTCTTCCTCTAGGATATAAAAAAACCCGGGTGTGCATGTTACATTCTCGCAGCTATGCATGCGTGTATTTCAAGCTCACACATGCATGGAGAATGGGAGAAAGTATTATGTAATTAAAAAGATTCGAGGATTAACCTGATGGGAAAATATGTCTTAGGACTGGGCTGACTATATGGTGACTTCAATTAATTCAATGAAAAGGTGATTCTCGATCATTCAACGATATTTTAAGCGAAAGAATTAATATCCTACAAATTTGTACAGAAGGAAGGGATAAGATCGTATGGAACCAAGAAGATGGAGGATAAAGACAAAATTTACATTTGAATTACACCTCCAGTTTACTTAATAAATTATAATATAATCATGGTAGAAAGTCTAAAATGAGGAATCAGAATTATGCTAGAAACTAGCAAATAATCAAGAATAAACGTTTACCAATTACCTTTTCAACGTGAAACCATAATATAAAGCGATAAATTAATTATACGAATTTAGTTTTCGAACAAATTGATAGGAACAAATAGTCACACAGAACTATTAAGAAACTTAAGTGCGTAATGTTATGTGTCTATGTACAAGTAATAGATATACTATTTTTTCTTCTCAATTCATCCTCTTCTACCTGTTGGGTGTAGTGATAAGAGATAATATTTTATTAAATTTAAGAAATAAATACCTTATATCCGTCATAATTTTTTATGGGAAAACCTTAGGCGTGATGCGTCAAAGGTAACTCAATATAATATAATGTATTTCATTAATTCGTGACTGCAATATTTTCTGAAGACACCATAGTATTATTAAAACTAAACATGAATGGTTGCCGCCAGAGCATGTATCTAAATTTTAACATTAACGATACTAATAATTATAACAGAATAAATAATAAAAATGTAAGAATACATGGGAATATTAATTAAGAGAAAAATTTAAAAATCATGAAAATAACATATATTTGGAATGAATTAGGCATAAAGAAGAAGAAGATAGAGGAATAAATTAGGTAAGAAACCTCAGCAGTAAATCCCAACCGGATATCGAATTACGACAAGACCACGACATAATGTTTCCATGGAACGAATTCCCACGAAACGGGACATGAATGTCCAAGTATGAGATCGCGGCGTATTTGCCAGTAACTTTCTTTTCCATTCACGTTTACGTACTTGGAGTCACTATTTCAGTTCATACGTGAACAAACTCAAATAATGATTCCAGTGGAGGAAATACCGCAAAACTCAGGCTCTTCCTTTGGTTTATAAACTAAGCAACTTCATTAAGTTCACTTCCGCAGCTGTCGTGAGAAATTTTCCGATCACTAGGGGACATTAGGTACCTTATACGTTATACGCGTTCGTATGTGTTGATAGATATTGTAGCAGAATGAATTAGATGCCAAACCACTTTATGTGAAGAAAAGAGAAGTAGGAAATTGAATAACTGAAGATTTTATTTCGGGTATGACAAAATAAAACGGTATTTCAAGAGTACCTCTAGTAAAATTACCATTCTTTTCTTTATTAACTTTCATTGTTTGCCCCCGCACATAAGTAGTTAGGGTAGTTGCTAGCGGGGCCTCAGACATCCAGCCGCCCTGAGCTGGAGGAGAGGGTGAGGGGAAATTTACAAGGGATCCCGCACCTCTAGGCGTTTGGTACCTTTGATAATCTACAGTTGAAACAGCCTTTGAAATAATCTACCTGAATAATAAAGTAAGGCGAGAGGATAGTATTAAATGTCAACGGGATTATAAAAGTACGAGGGAATATTTCCAAGGTCATTCTGTCAAATGAAAATGAGGAGGTTGATGATATTTACACATCTAAAATTGTCTAGATGTTTGCGTGAGTTTAAGTTAAAAATATAATGTTTAGGCAGCGATAATTTTTATTTTTACAAATGAGTGAATACAGGGTTTCCCAAACTGTGTTCCGCTGAACCTGAATAGGTGTTCCGCGGCAATTTGTAGTCTCGATGGAGAATTGTAGAATTAAAGTCATTAAATCCTTAATTTATTCAAATTTTTATTTTTATGTTATAATATTATAGTTTTATATTTAAAAATAATTACTAAATAAATAATTTAAAAGGCAAAGCGGCTGCTGATGGTTATGTTATAATTAAAGAATAAATTCCAAAAGCCATCAAGAAACTAATAAGTTAACTAACTAAGTTTCTTGATGGTTTTTGGAATTTATTCTTTAATTATGAAATAAATAATTAGTTGTAATTAAATGATTTTTTAAATTTTACAAATAGAATTACCTAACATAAAAATAAGCTAAGTGTTCCGTTAAACTTCTCAGGTTTGCGAAGTGTTCCATTACAGAAAAAAATTGGGAAACCCTGACTTAACAAATGGTTTTAAAATATATTTCCCAACGTTTTAAAAGTAATAATATATAATTTACAATACAGTTTAAAATAATCTTGTTATGATCAAGGGATAAGGCTAATCAGGGACATTGTAAATCATAACTATTACGACATCAACTAATATTCGATCATTCGATTACGATAGATCGATTTACGATCAATTTAATAATCATACTTTAATAAATTCACCTAATCAAATAACTGATTTTAATTTATTTATGAGAAGTAGCGCACAGATATTAATTAATTTTGATTTGGATGAAATAACGTTAGTTTCTTTAGAAAAGGCGGCTCGTATGCACGAAAAGCATGATTTTTCTTTTTACTTTTTCTTTTTACTTTTTCTTTTTACTTTAAGTTACAAAGAAGAAAGCAAACATTCGGATAGATTATTCCTCAAAAGAAAGAGGAAGGAAGAGTAAACGAAAGGTTATGAGTGAGGAAAAGAGTGTTCGATAACATCGTCATGAATCTGGGAAATGACACGAGTAATTCAAGTCACGCTCCGTGAAGGAAGAGGTATCAGATAGGTTCTAGAGATCAATCAATAACAAGAAGATTCCCTAGATTGAATACTGACCTGGAAAAGGAGGCCTCAAGATATTATTCGGGATCAGTATCTTAATTGTTCTCAAAACCCTTTATTACCGGGGTAGACACGTGTACCTCATAATCAGTTGAGTATCGATATACATTCACAGAGTAGCCTGCGAGTTGAATTATATCGTGTGACAGATAGTGTATGCTTAATAAGTCTTCTTATCTCTTTAATCTCATACAGAACCGCAGAAATATTTGAAACTTTCAAGCACCAAGTTCTAGCATGTCTTCACCATTTTTTTCTATCATCATATAATCTGTCTAAGCGGCATTGTACAAATTATAATAACTACGTCATCCAAGTATGAATTATCTCTGGCTACGTTGAGCAAGTTTATTGTAAAATATAATTCGTTCAGAAACCTAGGTCGTGTTTTGCATCTATTTACTGCAATTCAAAATTTACTCTAATTATATCCTTTCGATGAATTCATTTAAAATTAATTATTTCGTTTATTTATAAGATTCACAACCAATGCCAATAACCTTGGGAACGTACCCATTTGTAGCAGCAATTTTTGGCATATGTGAGACAAACCGTTGAAAGGGACTATTTTACACGACTGATTTACTTTGTTAAAAATAAAGTTTCGGATAAATGGCCAAACAATTATAGCGCAAAACTTTCTTTTCTGCAAATTACATTTGCGTCAAACTAGAACAGTATATTGCAATCACTAATGTCACAGGATTTCTAAGTACAACTCATCAAAGAACACTGATTTCAGAAAGCACTCTTTCAAACTAGCGAAATTACCCGTTTTCCTACGGATTCCAATTCCATTGCATTGCGAAGACAAATAAGCTAGCGCAGTCTTTTTTGAGGAAGTAAACATGTAAACAATAACTGAAAGCGATTCTGAGAAACTGCAAGCGTTGGAAAAATAGAACCGAGGCAGAAAAGTTTTGCAAACATATTTCCACTCCACTGCAAAACATTCGCAAACATCCAAATTTGCCCAGAGATATGATCTCAGCCAACAAGAGTATTTGCATTAATTTATTCATATACATTCAAAGACAGATCTTAAGCAAGTACGGAAATGGTTCAAGGAATTATAGAAAAATCGACCAGCCAGAGTCAATGCTATCGCAAACGATGTTTAAAGTTCAGCGAAACAAGATAAATAGCACTTCCAAGCACTCAACACGATAAATTGAATACTTACTAGTAAAAATCTGATGTGGCCAGCACATGACTTTCTCCATGTATAAGATGTAAATATTTATCTACGGCAGTATTTTCGAACTCTATATTCAATCTAAACTTGGAAGATAAGAGATTAATTTATATCATATTATCTTTTGCGTCAAAAACATTATAAATAATGTTTTCGGGACATGCTCGATGAAAAACGATGATATGGCCTTTCGCCCCAGCGCCCAGAGCGCCCACAACGTACATATTCAGCAACTTCCGGTTTATCAGTATTTCACAAATAGCTCCTACTCAATCAGTGATAAAAAAATATGTTTCATACAAAAGTTATAGTAAATTACATTTTCTAAAACTTTTAAAAGTCATAGTTTATACCTATATTTAATATTTATGGAGATATTTTGAAAACCGGAAATGAGCTTTGAAGAATGAAGCTCGACTTCCGGTAAACCAATTTACTACAAAAACTAATCAACTCTAACGACATCAACCAAAATACTATATATGAAATTTGGTGTTGATCCAACAAATACTTTTCATGTTAGAGCGCCCACAAAGTACATAATCAGCTACTTCCGGTTTATCGGTATTTCACAAATAACTCCTAATCAACCGGTGATGCAAAAATATGTTAAATACAAAAGTTATAGTAAAACACATTATCTAAAACTTTTATAAGGTATACAATATACCTATATATCATATTTATGGAGATAATTTGAAAACCGGAAATGAGCTTTGATGAATGAAGCTCGACTTCCGGTTTACCGATTTACTTGAAAAACTAATCAACTCTGACAGCACACACCACAGTACTATATATGAAGTTTGGTATTGATACGACTAATAGTTTTTACGTTAAAGCGCCCACTATCACACACACACATACACACACACACACACACACACACACACATACACACAGACATCATTCCGAAAATGGTCAAAACGTGTTCTAGAGACCCCAAAACATGTATTTCCGTTGAAATCTCGAAGTCGATTTTTTTCATGAAAACAATACTTTCTCTATACTTCGTATATGGAGAAAGTAAAAATGGAGAATTAATCACTAAAAATGCTGTCTCCGAGATACTCTAAACAGCCGTTTCACAAAAAAGATATCACAATTTCATAGATAATTGAATTCAGGAGCAGATATTATTATAGTCATTAAGGACCGACCACAGTCTTGAAGGAACTTTCGAAGTCTTTAGAAAACTTTCAGGAATCGATTTCATGAGGAAGGTTATGAGGAAAGTTTCAGGCTCAAAGGAAAAATGAATTAGGAGAATCCATAGACTGTGGAAAGAAAACTTAGAAGAGATAGGATAGCCCTCCATTTATAGGAAAATGAATTGCATTTAATGTAAAAGAGAGATTTCGCATTGGTTCCATAACCATCCTTTTTAGATATTCCAAAGGATAATTCCGCGCAATTCATACTTCGTATAATTTGCTGGCATCGGTTACAACAACCAAAATAGTAAATATTATTTGAAGCTCGAAAAAAATTTTCACGCAACAAAATACTGAAACAACAAAATTTACGAGATGATATACGATGCAAAAATTAGCTTTAACCAAGGCTACATGAAGAATATAAATAAAAAAATACTCGATTCATCATATACTTTTTATATTTACACAAAAATCTGTATATTTTTAACATTCTCCCAGATTTTCAAAGCAATAATCACAGCAACCAAAGCAACATGAAAGTTAGTTATACTTGTGTAATGTAAATCCCTTAATTGCTTCCAGCCCTTAACCACCCGTAAATGAAATAAAAGCAATTCATCTGCGCAATAAGGAAATTATATAAACACAAAGCGAATGGGAGAATTAGAAAGTTTTTAATGTAATTTATACTTCATTCAAGTTGTTAATACACAAATTATGAACACCGCATATCTTTCTATAGCCAGGAATTTCAACCGGACGATTCCAAGCTTGAATCAAATCAGAAACAAACGTTTGACACGTGCTCGCTAGTGCTGATAACTGGGTGTTAACTGGTAAACAATATAAAGAAAGCTAAATTATTAAAAGGAGGGGAAAGTAAATCTGCTGTTTCTTTGATGTGAAAATTACTTTCAATACCATGAAATAAATATGGCTCAAAGGGAATTCGATACTAAATTCCATACAACCCAATAGTCACATTTTCAGCAGCGGACTTTCTATATTTTTTTCTGCCTTGTATTTTTAGCCCTCTTTTATAGAATTCCCGGCTCTTTGAGGTACTTTTCTGAGGATTCTTTCCGACGAATAAAAGCTTCAACAGACTCTCGAAAGCGTTTCTTCGGTAAAATACCCCCTCAAGAAGCGCTTTGTATGTAGCCTCGACTGTGATGGAAAGTTATAGTTACGATATGGAGCGAAATTGAGAGCATCCTTACAATTACTTAGCTTGCAGAGGTGAAGAAAGTTTAATCAAGTTAAGGAAAGAGAGCTGGTAAAATTGGCGGTGGTGAATACACAATGAGTGATGTAGGATACCAAAGAAGCTCCTGAGGAAACAAATTACCTTAGTTGCCCAAATAAAAAGTTTTTCAGACCATTTAAAGGGGTAGGATTTTTAGGGGAGCATTTCTAGGAAAGAAATTCATCTAATCTTGGTCAAACTTGGTTATCGGCCGTGGTGGCCGAGTGGTTAGCGTGTTCACACGATATCGCTCCAACCTCACAGCCACAGTCCCGGGTTCGAATCCCGGCTAGGCGGATTAGGGAATTTTCTTGTGTGATTTTTGTTGTTAATACTTTACTGTAAAAGTCCAGAAAATGGATGTTTGTTGGATGTAAGAAAAATAAAAAAATAAACATTTAACTAGCAAAACCACAATTTTATGTATGAAAAATCACAGAAAGAACCGAAGATTGATGGTCTTTTACATACAGCCATGTACAACACTTCCCTTTCAGATACTCTGAGGAATCATGTGCTCACTGTAATCTGGTTATATCATAAGCATAAATTAGCTTATTAACCCTTAACCAGTGACGTGCGGTCTGAGAGACCGCAGCGATTTTTTTATTGTGAATAAAAAAATTATTTGATTTTTAACAAATCTGTTATTTGTGGTATCTTCTTAGATACCTTTACGTAGTATATAAAATTCTTCGAATTTCATTTATCTTACTTGTATTTCTATTAAGTTGCGATTTAATTTCATGCGCGGTCTGAGAGACCGCACGTCTCTAATTCGGGAAAACTCAATTCGTAATATGGGTGAATATTATTACGGAGGCTTACAAAATTCAACTTTATTTATTACATTTGTTTATTATTTTCACATTTCTTTGTTATTACTATTTGAAAAGCATAAATTAGGCAAAATATATGAATTTTATGGTAGTAGGCTAATGTTGAGGTCGTCCTCAAGAATACTGATTGTTTTGGTTATTTTATAATATCAACTAGAAACATCCAAGCAGGAAATTTTCAGAAATGACGTATGTATACAGCATGAATTTCGGCACTTGACTCCTTATCCTGGTAATTCGCTCAAATTTATATGGCAATGAATTCAATTCCCATAAACGCGGGCCGAAAATTCATCACTTGGATTAATGCAATGAAAATGGATTTAATGGCCCGGGAACGGCACTAACTGGGCGTAAGCGTCAAGCGAAAAACACCATACATCCATGAACTAGGTTTAAACCATACGCAATGCTGCAAAACCAGCAGAAATTCCTCGTTATTCGTTATTCGAGAGAAAGACAAAAATATTCCCTATTCAGTTTGATAGGCAATTTGGCTCATCGTCATCTTTCTTTCTTTCATTGGGAATCCTTCGAATCCTTGCCATTACTTTTTGGTATAAATTTATGTAGAAAGGGGTTATATTATTCTCTTCGAGTTTAAACATAGCTACCACACATTTCCATTCCCTATTTCCACCCAATAGTAAGTTTTATCTTCTTTTAATTGCCTAATTGGACTATCTTATGCAATTTTAGACCGAGTGAAAAGTAAAGTCAGTTTTAAAATACTGAAGCATGTGCAAACGCTTTCCGAAAAATTATTTGGAATTGCTTCTTTTGAACATCCATAAGTTACCATGCCAAATGTGTCCTACTTTGTTTTTCCTGATATTAGTAAAGTAGTAAGCCGACAGGTAGCATAGCTATTTCTCAAAATATGGTCTACTAATGCATTACATGATGCAGCTATACTTAAAATATAGAAAGCACAGTATTTCTTTAATAGGGAATGATTTTACGTAAGCATATAGATTGGTCGCTGGCCATGTACTCAACTCGTTTACTATTAATAATAATGCGCCTTTATTGTTGGGCCTATTTTAGATAGTGATAACCATTCATACAGTAATCCCATTTATTCTTTAAATTATTTTAACAAATATACA
This sequence comes from Sympetrum striolatum, assembly GCA_947579665.1. Classification (NCBI taxonomy): domain Eukaryota; kingdom Metazoa; phylum Arthropoda; class Insecta; order Odonata; family Libellulidae; genus Sympetrum; species Sympetrum striolatum. Next base: position 56,696,329 of record OX388347.1, on the reverse strand, counting down.
ACCAAGGCCTAACCCATGCACCACTTTGCCACGAATGCCGGCAAATACTCAGATTATTATCCCATAATATTACTCGAATGCTTGGATTTAAGTCTCGATAAAAATCATAGAAAATTGACACGTTTCTCCAGACAGTGAAAAATTAATACAGCGTATATTAAAAAAAACAGCGCGACAAAACTTTTTATAAACCTTCTAGAAAAGACTGTCCTGAATGTGACATCTCTATTTCGGCTGTAACCGTAAACGAAATAGAACGAGTCTTACAAAACGCGGTAAGCTCGCAAAGAAAAATCGGAATAAAGAACATCGGGGATGTACACAGAGCCTCCGGCATGCAAATCCTCCCTCTCTAAAAATACAAGAATAAATCGGAGAACAGAAACAAATGCCGAGCGGAAACAGATGAAGGCGAAGAGGGGGGCAGAGACAAATATCGGCGGGAGGGAACCTTATTAGATTCTGTCGGGGTTTCCTTTGAAAAACAACGGAAAAACGACTGAAGAAAAGAGGTTAATGTGAAAGAGAGGGGAGTTGAGAGGACGTTGGGGAAACATGAAAAGAGAAAGAGACAGGTGTTTAAGGAAAGAAAGAGAGTTCGATTCAGAAGGAAGTTGTTGATGATGAAAGAGAAATAAATAGACTTAGCTTTCAATAAGAGAGCGGAAGAGGAAAGATATTTTGGGAATTTCCGATACAAGGGTGGATAAAGATGAGGAGGAACTACCTTTTCCTGGTCTATCGTGCAGTTTCAATTCGATCGGTGAAATATAAAGAGATGTTACAATTTGTACACCTGACGATAAAGAATCACAAATACTTCTACAAGCTATAATATTGCAGATAAATAGATATAGGTTTAATGGTTTAAGATCGAAGTTTTGTTTTGAACTTGTCTAATAGATTTTTTTCTTTTTTACTACAATCATTATACAAATTTCTCAGGATCTGACTATCAAGAGATGGTACTAGAACATTCGAATGTGACAAGGAAACTATAAAAAGTCTACAGTTAAAAAATAAATGGGTGGGAAATAACTCTAAAATATTCCACTGTTTAAAAAAAATGATTTTTGTTAAGTTATTTCCCACCTATTTACTAGGATGGAGTTCCACACAGTTAAAGCTTACCAGATTGATTTCAGTGAAAAAAGAAGTAATTTGCACACAAAAGGTTAATAATAATCCATGGATACGAATCAAGTTTTTATCTTCAGGAAATGCCATTTATTAATAGTAAATAGAGGAAAGGTAGAACAATTTTTGGTAGCTATTCAATTCTTTTATATCTTTCCAAAGTTTTTAAAATATTATTTGCCAACGGTTTAAGATAAAAAGATATGGTATCCGGAGATAATGCATAATTAAAATTGAAAATTATTTGGTAATATCTCGTCTTATACAAGACAGAGGATCATAACTAACTGATCATCACATAGAATTGAAGACCTCTAATATACGTTTTAATTCAAATGTTAGAACGAAGTATTTGCAGGCATCAATTACAACTAAAAATGACAGAATAGAGTGGAATTTTTCCGTACCATTTCTTAATGAGAATTCATAATAGTTTTATTCCAAAATGATATGATTTCGGATCTATGACAGATTTTACCCGATCATTTTCAGCCAATTATCGCTGAAACATTGTCAATTTAACTCCTGTTATCAATGCGAATAATTCCTTGTAAGATCGCTTATTTAAATCATCCATAGCGACACATTTTACAATTATATACACCATTCAAATGCCAACCTACAAGTGAATAGATTCTATTAAAATAATCCACTTCTCACCACCATCAGATGGAAAGCTCACGAGCAAATGAACCCATAAAAATAGAGTAGATTTTTCCATTAGAATCGATTACTCCAAATGGAAAGGAAAATTCGATCCATTTTAATGTCTTCCGGAAGCTTGAAATACTTTCCAAATCGTAAATCCCTACTTCTGCATACGACATGAACGGTTCAGATGGCCTTTTTTCCATAGAGACAATCCCTTCCGATTGGTTAGGAATCGGCGCCTACGCCTCTCCGAGTGTAAAAGAGAAATAGCAGCTAAGAGGATTTAAGTAAGGAGATTTGGATCATATCTCCGTTTCTCCCTAAATAAAAGCCTCAGTCGAGATGAATTACGAAGAGCTGCCAGGCCCATCTGCATATCAGAGGAGTGACTTTTTAAAAGACTGATGATTAAAAAAAGGAATTAAGAGGATTTAAAATGTCTGAAAGATATCGAAGGCTTACGAGACTGATAATTTCTTGCTAATCCCGAAAGATTACATCAAGGAATTAAATACAAACCGGATATTATACTACGCATAATGAAATAAAAGAAAACGAGATTAATGAGTTAATTTAGAGCAGTTTTTGCTAGTAAGTACTAATGTACCAACATGCAAGTCTTTCTAAACTGACCTGTGACTTCTACTTCTATAAATTACCAAGAGATATCATTAACCTTAAGGGTCAAATTGAATTATCATCTAGACATATTGATAGACAATCGCATTTTCAAAAATTCTCTAATGGAAAAACAAGCTATATATGGCCTTGGGGAATGAAGCTGGATAGAGTTTTTCAATGGAAACGCTTTCCGTGTCTAATATGTTCATACTACCAATTTTAACAAAATAAATCCGTATTTATCTCAGGATGTGTATTATATAACATTCCGCAAAAAAATATGTTTAATCGAGATAGCAGATTTTAAAAGTCGAATACGATATTTTTAAATATCAGTCTAAACTTATCAGTTTAAATATTCATATTGGCTATACACCCACAAACCGAATACAATATAAATGTTTATATTTTAGGAAGGAACACATTTGCTTAATAATTACGGCAATATATGTATAATACGATTGGACGTTCCAAATTTACAAGCACCCTTTGATAACACAACGCTCGACATAACTCTCAGCATATAATTTCAGAACATAACATCAATAACGTTGTAACATCGGAATAAACGATCTCTTTAAACAGGATATTGCAAATTAAAGCTCGAGAGAATGTTTTCATGAATGAATGAATTAATAACCATGGTACTTAACCATGTGCTTTGATAATTTGAGTATCTGTAGAAAACACTGGCTCCAAGTTAATTCAAGTCCATGCAAACATAAATATTTCCATCTCCGATGAGGAACGAATTTCGGAAGGTAAGTAAATATTTTTCAATTTTTGTTTAGATATTAAATGCGCAATGCCAAAGTGAAATTTTACTTAAATAACATAATGCATGTGGAATGAATGTCATAAATACTTAATGGCAATTAAATTAACTAAAAAGTTGAAGGAAAAGGACAATCTACATAACATATCAGTCGAAAATACCCTTAAATGCGGTTGCTAACGTTCCCAAAAAGATAAACAAATGAGTTTATAAATAAACACGATTAGTGTGTGGGACTGAAATGAATTAATCACATTACACAATCTTTAAATTTGAAAGAGATTCGAGCAAACATGATTTAATCGACTCAATATTACAGGAGAAGTTAAAATAAGAAACTGAATTCATCGCAGCGACAAATAAGTAAAAGAACGGAAAAGAACAGATGAAAGTGAGTTTTTTGATTCACTAAAACAAAAAGAGGTACAGTGAATGAGTTCTTAGAGAAAATAAGTGTATAAAGAAAGCCATGGAGGCAGAAGAGCTGAGAAAATGAAACAGAGAGGTGAGTTCTTGGAAGGTTTATAAAAGCCAGTTACTCAATTGAGATGAAAAAATAAATACTGAACAGAAAATCTCTAGGACAGATCTACCCAAAGGAAAAATTGACTGATGCAGGGGACAAAGATGAACTCAAGCCTTAACTTTTTGTAATTCTGCCAGCTCCTTAGAAAATATCCGTTTCTATATTTCTATTAAAGGCAAATATTTATGGCTATCCCGCAACAGATATCTCGCGACCATTATATCGTATCTCATCGAACATTTCCCATTCTTTTACAAAACGTAATAATTAGTACAATAAAATATTCGGTATTCGATTTTCCCAATCTTAAATAGTATGTTTACTATCGATGTAAATTCAGTATGAAGTTGGGCGAGGTCATGATACGCCGCCAAACTGCTGCCAACGATGTTATAAGTATAAGATTGGATGGACTCACCAAGCACAGAGTATAATGTTGAATGGATTTGATTTCTTACCTGAAAATAAAACAAAGATATATTAGGAAATATTCCGTGAAAGTAACTTCATTATTATTTTTAATAATCAACTACATTTAATTAAAATAACATTTGACACGTAGCAATGCAAGAAGGCATGATTTGGTATAGAGCAATAACAGATTGAAGATAAAATTTGGATTTAATTCATCCGTATTCTTCTACATCAACACCCTGCAAACCTCCTTCCGGTGTAAGGCATGGGTTGATACGGTTATGTGAATTTATATTTCTGAGTAATTTGGTAGTATTTTCCCAAACATTTAAAAAAGAATGTGCCCCAATACTAAAAAAGCTCCAGTTAATCATACAATCTTGTGCCTATCATTATAAAAGGGCTCAAGTATTTCAATATCTGAAGCCAGATGAAAGAGTTTGCGTACACAAAATCCTTTCTATGACCCATAGCAACAAGCGATATATGCCTCGATAGTTCACAGAAGAGGCATATAGTAAATAGAAAGGACTAATAGTAAAATATCACAAGCAGATAAAAGAAAATTATTGCTGACATGACCAGATGATTGATGAATGAATATACCCTGACCTTTTCGAGGTTTGATAGAGTCTCATAATGTAAACAAGTATCATTCAGCATAAAATATGGATTTATGTTACATCAGCGCCATCGACTAAAGACGTAGATGACAGATGGTGAGACGTTATCAAATCAAACATTCTTGTTTATCAATCATTATACCAGAGAATATCACCATAAGACGATTAAAATAATATTAACTTTAATTAGATAGGTTTGAATAAAACCTTTGTATTAGTTTACAATTTCAGTGGTTGAAATTTCCGTTCCGATCAAATATGAATTAGCTTTATCGACTACACAACGAATTACTACGACACATAATTAAGATTCAAGGGAGAGATATTTTAACTAAATTTTTTATTGCTTGGATGGGTTTAAGATTCTCCGCACATAAGGGCACCCAGGAAAAATCCCAAGGATAAAAAGGAGGATCTCGGGTTCGATTTCCGGCCCCGTCAGACTTTTTCAAGTCCGTTTTTCCTAAGGACTTTCCTATTGTTTAATCTAAGAAATGGAAAGATGCTGTAAAAATGTTTACAAGCAGAAAGCAGAAAATAGCATAAAAAAGTGAAAAATTACCTTAAGATTAACTGAAGATTTCACTTACGAAAAGATTTCTGAGGGTGCGAAAACGGATGAGATTTTTTTCTCAAACTCATTTATTTATTAATTTTACAACGACGCTTGGCCACATTTACCAACTGATGGTTAATGTACGTTATCCAAAATTCCATAACTTGAACATTACAAAAATTTATGTGACTGTCACAGATATAATATTAATATTAATGTACCCCTAAAATTAATATCTTAAAACAAACTAAACCTAATTAAACATAATTACAAAGGATATGATTTGAGGACATTATCGTTTACAATTAAATCGAAATATGTACAAGTCATATACATATATGTACAAAATCAAAAAAACAAGAGGTGAAAGGTAACTGCTGCTGGTTTATTTTTACATTTTTGTATATATTTTATCTTTTTTGTGTGAGTTTTGTTCTTTATATTTTTATTTTTATTATCATTTTTATGCAGACAATTCCAATAGTAATTCACAAACCTTATTGAATGAAGCAACTAAAAGGTATTGGCAATTTACAGTTAATATGAAATGATTTGAAGAGTTAAGTATATAAAAGAGGAAAAATAAATAAATTACACAAAGTTTAAGAGTTTTTTGTTTGGATGATACTTTTACAATGCCTTGTACTAATAGTTATATAATACCAAATTTAGGAAAGGAGGGGAGTCTAGCTGTAGTTATACATAGCAACTACATTTATTTATAAATAGTAACTATTCTATTTATATTCTGCTATAGCAACTGTATTTATTTACTTGGACGTATAAGATTACATAAGGAAATTTAATGTGAGTATTGCAAGAAAATAACGCGAAAATATGAGATAGATTGACCCTTCCCTTTCACGAACAGAAGGGTCCCAGAAAATTCAGCAATTCCCAGAGGACGGGGAGATCTCAATTTCTCCGAGATGACACCGTGGGACAGGGAGGAACTGAAGGGATTAGGGAGAAAGATGGTGGAAGGATGCAAGATAAGAAAATTGGAAGGGGAGAATGGGAGCATTCGCAATTAAGAGGTGAGCGTTCGCACTGACACCGATCGCAATGATGGAAAGATTGAAGAAATGCATGTATCATCTCCAGAGTCCATTGACCCCGGCCTTTCACCGAACTCCCTTATACCTTTCTAGCCCTTCTCCGCTGTCACACATGATTTCATGCGTCGACCTCCATTTCTCCTAGACTATCTCGTGAATCCTTTTCCCAACCTTTCACCCAATAAGTGAATCACTACTCTTGGCCTTCCTTACCTCCTCGAGTAATTGAATTGCTAGAATACTACGTGCATACGTAGTTGAGACAAACTTCTCTTAAGTAAGGTCATCTGATGTCCACAAATTCTCGGATCGCTAGCACTAACACCAAGTTATCACCAAAAAACCAAACAGAATTTTAAACAATGTTTCATTATTCGATAAATTAAAATGATATTCATCTACGTATTGTAAATTCTACCGTGATTAAGCCAAAAAATGTTATTGTAACACAAATAAAAAAATACTTCCTAAATCAGCTTTTTATTAATATTTTTTAAATATCGAATTTTAAATCGTATTTGATCTATAAATATTTCGTTCATTAAATTTTAATCCAACGTTGCTAATAAGCGGTAAAATCTTTATCGATTTTTTTCCTTCTGGCATCTCTTCCAATTTTGTACGGAACATTATATCTATTTTAATTTCACAAAAGTAAAAAAATTATGACTAGAAAATGATTAGTGACATTGAGTAAGTTTCATTATTATTATAGATGGTATTCGATTTAATAGTTATATATGTTTGGAATTTCTAACTCTACGTTATGCTTATAAGCTTATATATGCAATTCTTTGTGAATAAAATAAATAAGTCCATAATAGGACGTAAAATCGGCTTAACTTTATGTTTATAGGTTACGGAAGGTGATGAGATTGCATGCTTAAATGTATGATTTAATAAATATATCCAAGACAGTGATCATCATAATAGATACAATTATCTAGGATTTAAGGCGTGTATGTATTGAACAATCCATAAACTGAACATTTGAATCCCTAAATTTCATTTTCAAATTCCAACAATGATGATTATAAATACAACAAACAATCCACGGCCACCGCATACATGCCTAGCTGGGAGTAAACCGCTAAGTCCTCCAACGACGTGGACAGCAGTAAACATTTCACCACCGAGGATGTATGATGCGGTACATGGAACAGCATCCATGCGCTCCATCACATCCCTTGGACGGGTCACCGAATGGAATAAACTCCGAGAAACTTGTTGACCTTTACCCTTTTCTACTTTCGAATCGATAGGGCGTCGAATGAATCTTTTTTTTTGGTGGACGTTACCGAAAGATGATTGCTGCGCAAGGCGTCAGTGGAAGAGATAGCGTGCGAACGAAGTCTGAGGATTGAAAGGGTCGTTAATCTGCCGCGAGAATAAAGTTTTTTACGGATGTCGTAAAATATTATTTGTCGCATGGCAGCAGTTCGGACCAATCTGCGGAGGGCGGGAAAGGACAGGGTGCGCTTAATTTTTATGGGCGAATAGAGTCGTTCTTTAAAAAGGCACTTTCCCAAATGGATTAAACGGGGTTGATAAATCATTTTCTCTGCCTTTGTCGAGAGTCGGCCGGTCGAGTCCAATTGATTAATTAATTTCTGATTGGCGATGAAGGATCAATTAAGAGATGCAGTAATGTTCATGTGGAATTTCGAAAAGAATTCAATTAATAATTGTACGAATACGTGAAAGTTTTATAAAATAAAACCTTTAAAGCATTTAGTAACATAGTACAGTCCTGGCCAAAATTAACGCAGCACCAGCCGTAAGGATCGCTAGGGAGGTGCTGCGTTAATTTTGGCCAGGAGTGTACATGACATAGTACATGACATAGTACATAATGAAAAATTTTCAAATTATCTGTTTTTATTTTTAAAATCTTGTCTGCAAAATCACCTGACTATTTGTACCATCTAATCCTTGTAAATCTTAATGATTCAGACTAGTCAGGTCTGGAAGAAAATTTAAGAATCCTAAATGCAGGACTAATATTTTCCAATCATCCACAATTAATTTCGGCATAAAAATATGGAATAGCCTTCCTTGTTATTTAACGGACGTTACTAGTTTATGTCAATTTAAGGTTAAGTTGTTTCAATATTTGTTTAAGAAGTATTATTAATTTCTTGTGTTTATGAATTTAAATTCTAATTGTATTATTTGAAATTTCTTATGTGTTCATTTTTTCCGTTCTTTTTCCTCCACAGTGCTTTGGAATTTGTGTTTTTTTTCCTTTGTAATAAGCTGTATATATTTGTGTTTTTATTTTTGTAAACATGTTCCATAGGACTTTGTCCTAAAACACAAATAAATTTATAATTAACTTATAGTTATATGTAAATATTTCCATTTTTTAATAATGTACAGTTAGAATATTGTTATGAAATACTTAGTGCATGTACTGAGAGTTAAGTCGTAACTTAGAATGTTATGTCATTTTATGCACTGTATTTTCGTATTGTTTTCTCTTGTTCTAGTTAGGTTATGGACTATTTTACGGACTACACGACGTACCTTTTTCTTAAAAAACAGCCTCCAATATTCAGGTGAGTCTTATACTCAAAATTAATATAAATATCTCCAGTGTCTTATTTAAAATTCCCACCAATCCTAAAAATTGTCATATATTCGATGCCGCGGGAAACCTATCTCTAATAACTGGTAGCATTGGATTCTACAGGCAGCAGCAGTGCACCAATGCGATGAATTAAAAAGTGATTTGTTTTATTGGTAACAGAACAATAATTTTGTTAGTAGCTAGTTTCGCAATGGAAAAAAATCTGACGTGGCCAACACATGACTTTCTCCATATTTATTGAAAACAGAAGCCTATTCCTATAATATATTAAAAACTCCAAAAAAATAAGTGTTAAAGGAAAATTTTTCATACAAAAGTTATAGCAAAATAGAGAGGAAGCTGTAGAAAGAAGATTTGAATAATTATAAATCGTATAAATATTTCGTAAACGAATTAATCATTTAATAGGAATACATGAAAATCTTAAAACAGTAATTTAACCAATTATTAATCCATAAACGTATAAAGAAGATGGTCAATATCTATTGGGAACCTGCTGACAAGAAATTATTTGCTTAGCAGGACAAAAATTCTTATTTACACAGTAGAATACACGGGTTTTACCTTATTGTAATATGTAACTGTGAATGTAATGAATATTACATTATGAAGTGCAATGTTGACATTTTACACTATGGAAGGTTGTACCTTGAAATATGTTGGAATTTAAAAATTATTAGGTGAAGGTCTACCAAAATTAGTTAATCAATTAATTTTGGTAGCATATAAACGGCTAACATTTTTCAGTATTATAACATTCTCCTTCAATATGAGCAAAATACCAAGAGTCAGGTATGATATTCCTATATCCTACAATAGCCATGGTAAACAAGATTTAGAAGCTACTGTTCCCATCCTTTTTAATGACTTATCACATGACTTACAAGCATTACAAAAACATTCAACAGTAAAACGAGAAGTGAAAAAATGGTTACTTAAACCTGATTGATTGATATAAATTAAGTTATTTTATTTTTTTTACATCTGGCACCTGCTGAATAGTCCTGGATATGGACTTAGCAGGACCTTAACGATTTTGGAATACATATACATAGAATGCTGGGATATTTTCACATTTTTATGTTTCTTTCCACTATCATTGTGCAATCCTTAAGCATCTGTGCAACTGTTATTTCTGAAGTTTATGTATTCAGTGATTTTATGAGAATTCAAATTTCATTAAGTCTTCATAAGTGATTTACATTTTGTATTGGTGATGAATGAGTGACAATTTTGTATGTCTATATCAAAACGTTTATAATATTTAATTTAATTTTGTGAAGTAAATAAAATATTCGAATATTGAAAAAACATAAAAATGTATGTATGTATTATGGAAGATAATATAAGAGGTATGATGAGGAAGCGTGCGTCATTTCGTGTCATACTCTCTTCGATCCACACCGCGAAATATGGTAAAGGTGCACACGCGGTGATAAATTGCTCCAAAACGCAAACTTAAATTTCGCACGGGTATAAGAGCGGCGGACCCCAGGGCGACAGGAACCGCAAGCGAACAAACGAGACCGCGTGACAGTCCGGGAAAAGTAGGGGCTTGACCACGCGTGATAAGGTACGTGTCCAGAGGCTCCCAAAAGCTGGATCCCGTAAATATCCCCGAGAGAGACGCACCCACGCAGCCGATAAAATGACATCAATCACGCCGCGGACACGTGACCTATTGGGCGGAGTATAAAAGGTTGTCGTCGGGATAGACGTGACTAAGTGCCAATCAAATGGGCCCTCCCTACAACAGCACACATTTGACTCACTATACAAACGCTTCTAAGGTGACGCGCCATCCCACGATGAGCGTGTGCACCAATTTAAGGAGAATGTCTTCCCGGAAGAGTATGATTCAGCGACTGGGTGTGGGTATGGGGGAAGTGATGGCATCAGAGGGAGAGAGAGCCGCATGAACGAGGAAAAGAGGTATGGGATTGACAAGGAAGGATGTAAACTGTAGGAATAAAGGTTGAAGGTGGTCAACCAGCGATGTATGGAGTATGTAAACCGTAATAAGGAAGAGGCTGAATCGTTTTATGTATAAATGCAGGGACTTAAAACAATGGCAAACTTTATAGGCTAAAACCTCTTAGCTCATGATATACACCATATAATCAAAAAAGAGGTGACCCAAAATCTGTCAGACATTTCACTACACGAAGATCGTCCTTAGTACATTCTTAAGTACTCGGTGTTACACGCAAACTCAGAACCATGGAATTGATCCATAAACACAGTTCACGCATTAAATAACACCTTTATTTGGGCGAGATTGAAATTCAAAACAATTGCTCTTCGAATTAACGAAATTTACGGAAAATACATCCGAACGTACAGAAAATACCATCTGAGCAATAATTGAAGAAATCTGAGTATTCTGTACATACATTATTTTAACCATCAAAAGATGACAAGCCCTTTCTCTGTAATACCAATAGTGAATTTTCAATCTCTGCACTAGCTTACTTACCCTTCATTGCCTATACAAGTAAAAATCAAAACAATGACCGCAAGGGTAACCTACATATTTGCTCATAAAATACTAAGGAAGATTTATATAGAGAGCTCGTTGAACCAATAGTAATACATTATATTGCCTATTTCAGTGGAAAATACATCAATAGGAAAGGTGAAACAGACAAAAAGTGAAAAACAGAATTTAACGGAGTCAAAATGATGTTTTTAAAAACATATTTAATGGAAGTAATAATTATTCGAACTTTACATCGCCATAAACGGTCACATCTGCACAAAAAATATCAGATAGTTCTAAAGAGAAATATTAAGTACGAACTCTAAAATTTTAAAAGAATAATTAACTCGATCTTCTCATAATAATCAACAACTGAAGTCAAAACTAAAGTAAGAAATCTACTAAATGAACTCCTAAACCATCATTTATTTATACACAGTTAAATTGTAATGTATCATTAACTGCTAAAAACTGTCAGATTAAATCGTAATCGATTACCAATCCTTAACCAGTTTTCAAAAATTAAAATAGCAGAAAACACGCTACATGCCGCAAAAAAACTAACTAGTAAAGAAAAATTATCTCTCGTTGATTTTATAATTAACCCAAGATTGAACAATTGGAAAAGAAAAATTCGCAATCTACAGTATAAACAACCGAAGAAAGTATTTTGTAGAAGATATTAGCCAAACCAATGGGGAAAAAGTTGAAAAGAACCGAAGATAGATAAGAAATGCGCCTTTGAGAGTAACACAGCAAGGTCGATCTGCTGCTAGGGAGTAAATCGTTAGGTGAACTTAAACCCAATAAAATTATCCAACAGAAAGCCATAAAAAGAAAACATTGGACAGAAAGCATACAGAGGGTCGTATAACTTAAGAGGAAAAAATAAGAGAGAGTGAGATTCGATGTAGAGATAAGGGGCTCAAAAAAGTTGATTTATGCCGTGAGAGGGGGCGATAAACGCCGTGAGTTGAAAGGGCGATGTAGAAAAAGGTAAGGAAGGTCAGGAGAGAAGCTAGCGACAGTCACTGAACTATGATTACCATTTTCAAAGATTTAAGTTGAGAAATATAACTTTAAATTTTTTGATAAATCTACACGCTTTTGCTATAGACTGATAAAATCGTATTTTCTAACATCACTTATTAAAATCAATGTCGTTTCTGATTGTAATTATATACAGCTTTTAGTTAATAAAAGCGCTCTAAATCTTCTGGATTTCGTGCAAAACTTAAAATAAAAAACTAAAATAATTTAAACGCAAATTATTAAATTAGGAGTAGCTCTTCATTAAAACATGTGTGATTGGCAAGTATTGGCAAATTAATGCCTAATTAGACATTCATTTTATAATTTTTCATTCATGCCTTGAAATCTCACTTCTAGATTTTACTGCCTCGATTTTTACAAATGCATATTAAAAGGAACGTTTTTGCAATTTCCATGCCCTTCTAATCATTCTGAAGTTAGTTTTTCCTTCTAATTAACAATTGAAATAAGCCTTGCTTTAGTTGTTTGTTTTTAATCTTTTCCCTTATGTTTTATTTTATATTATTTTATATTTCGTTCCCGTCATCTACATCTACATCTACATCTACATTAATACCCTACAAGCCGCCTTTCGGCGTGTGGCAGGGGGTGTAAACACCAGTTGAATCTAAATTACTTCCTTATTCGATTATTGTCACGTATTGTTCGCGGAAAGAATGAATCTCTGAAACGATTCGTCCTAGAATCTATTTCTCTTAACTTACGGTCATTATCGGATCGACCGACGTAGCAGGGGGGTTGCATGATACCGATTGTATCTTTGGAAAATGTAGTTTCCCTGAATTTATTAAGCAATCGCAGCCTAGCTTCCAATCTCCTTTCTTTCAAGGATTCCCAACCTACGTCTGAGAGCATTTTTGTAACGCTTGCTTTTTTATCGTAACATTTCTTAACAAAACGAACCGCTTTACGCTGCACTTTCTCGAGTTCGCGAGTACACGTTTCATCCGCCGGATCCCATATACTCGCCGCATATTCCAGAAGGGGTCTGACCAAGGTAAAATAACATCGCTCTCTCACCTTTTCGTCGCATTTACCGACAATACGCTTTACAAAGCCAAGCCTTTTACTTGCTTTGCCGCAGATTTTTCGAATATGCGTGCTCCAATTTAAGTTATTAGTAATGTTGATCCCGAGATATTTAACTGAATCTACTACTTTGATACTAATTCCATTAATTTTGTATGGGTGATTTGGACGCATTTTTTTCTTTTCGAAGAAATTAACTACGGAGCATTTACTTACGTTAATATCTAATTCCCATTTTTCGAACCCACCTTTGGATGAGGACTAAATCGTTCGAGAGAGATGTCCGGTCTTCCTCGTTTGTTATTTCCCTATATATAACCGAGTCATCCGCAAATATCCTCACATTACTAACTATCTTGTCACTCAAGTCATTGATATAAATAAGGAAAAGAAGAGGTCCAATTACACTGCCTTGAGGTACGCCAGAGGTAACTTTGACTCTATTTGAGCTAACGCCATCCAGTACAACTTGTTGTTCCCTCTCGTAGAGAAAATCCTTAACCCAGTCGACTACTTCCTTGTTAATGCCCGCTAGTTTTAGTTTGTAAATTAGTTTGTAGTGGGGGACTCTATCGAATGATTTTTTGAAATCTAGGAAAATAGCGTCCACTTGCTTTTTACTTTCGGCGGACTTTAAGATATCGTGTACAAATAGAGCAAGTTGGGTTTCACATGATCGGGACTTACGAAAACCATGCTGGTTTGCGTCGAGGAATTCATTTCTATCTAAAAATCCCATGAGTGAGCTTACGACGATATGTTCCATTACCTTTCCGGACAGCGAAGTTAATGATATAGGTCTATAATTTCCTGGGTCATTATTTTTTATTCTCTACATTCTTTACTTTACTTTATTATAATATTTTTACTTTCTTCTCATTTAATTTAAATTTAATTTGATTTATTTCTGCATTCTTTTTATTTTTTCTCCTTTTTTATAAATAAATTTTTATTATGTTTTCCATTTTATACATTTCTTGGTTGCATTTCCATGCTCCTTTGTTAATAATTATACGTATGATTATTTCTATTTATACTTTTTTCCACTTACGATTCATTGTAATTTGTTAAATCGGCTGTTTATGAATCAAATTTAAATAAATAAATACATAAATATACTTCACGTTATAATGAAATAAAAATTAGAAAGATATTTCGTAAATAATCGAATGATTAATATTATTACAATTCAACATATTATAATCAAATCAAAAATACATTAAATTACAATTTTAGTGAATGTAAACTTTCAGAAAAGAGATGAAAAATAAGTTGAGGACAATAATTTCTCCAAAAGATAACAGGTGCAGAATATTGGCAAAGTATTTGGCATTTATGTCATCGGTATGTTAGCTAAGCGACGTAGGATTATGGGAAGTCATCCGGGAGCAGAATGGAAAGTCGCCGTGGGGAGTGAAGAGGAGAATGCCGATATTACAAAGGCCAGAGGATCGAATTTCTCCCATGAATCGGGCGGAAGTCTGAGTCACCAAAGGTCCGACCGCGTCTCTTTGTCATGGTTATGCCTCTCGGCCTATGGACCATCCGATTCCCCGAATTTAAATGGAAAGGTAAAGGTAATCCGAGTTTTTTCAAAATGGGAATAAACTTATATAGCCAAAATTCCATAAGGGAAACATACTTCTCATACGACGATATTTGAAATTCGGACCGCCTGCACCCATATTGGATTTATTTTCACTCGATACTACAACGAGAGCTTCATCTCTGTCGTAACCCAAGTCAGTACTCACATACATCGTGCACCTAATAATAGACGCCATGTATTAAACTAGCTACTTTCGCTTGTTGATAGAGTATTCCAAAAACAACTCTTATTATTTTTTAAATTTTTTCACATCATTTTCAAATTCTTGCCTTGATAAATTTTGTGATTCCAAAACATACCCTTTAACCAATATGCATACAAAAATCTTAAAAGAGCAACTGGACTAATGTTTCTTCTAATCAATAAATAAATCGGCATGATAATTTTGAAATTGAAAAGTTCAACTCGGTCATAACGATTTTAATAAATATATAATAACGGTTAAAAGTTGACCACACCTACTTTTAAGGATGAATCTATTTCTGTGCAATGAAAGAATTACGCTGAAACTACTTGGCAGTATAATTGTCTTCTACTTGACTTCATGATACATATGTATTTCTTAACAAAAGAATTAACTACACCGAGAATGATTCTGCGATGAAATTAAACACTATAGTACAAAAATTCTTGGCTCAATATTTTTTCGTTATGAAACTCCACCAAATACAATAATATCAGTTTAATCTTACATTTTTGTCAGGGAATGTATATTAAAATATGTTATTAAAGTCCTGTATTGTTAAGTATTATTATTATCCGTAAATCTTAGACGTTGAATTTACTATCTTACAATAGCTGCAATTCTGATAGCGTAATTCATAGTGTCAGTTTTACCATTCAGGACATGTACGCGATATCAGGACGGCAATGCATCATGAATGCCCTATAAATGGACACATGTAAGGCTCCTCCGAATCGTCAGAATGCCGAGACGTACTGTGATTCAGGGCGACCTTTGTGTTCGATGATAGCGGAAAATTGCGGAAAAGATGCAAAAAGAGGGCGCGACAGGTGCAGAATGCTTCACAACACCGAGGTTGATGATTCAAATGGTGACGCATACATCAGTCATACCTCACTTCAGCGAACGACTATGGATCCAAATGACCCATGATATAAATTGCATTGAATTATTAGCGTAGAGGTTCATTCATTATTGTTATTATTCATTTCAGGTGAATTCATTCGTATTGTAATGATAGAAAAAATAATTATCCATCTTAATTCATTATAATTATTATTCATTTCAGGTGAATTCATTCGTATTGTAATGACAGAAAAACTATTTATCCATCTTCATTCATTATTATTATTATTCATTTCAAGTGAATTCATTCGTATTGTAATGACAGAAAAACTAATTATCCATCTTTTGAGAACATTTCATACTATGAAATGTTCAGCGTTTACGAGATAATGTAGAAGTAAGTCAATATAAATATATGCTTACAATAGTAGTACAATGAAGATTCAGTTGAAGATTGAAGTGACCTATGTTTGGAGCAAATAAATACGAATTTTAGACCAAACAATTACGGTGAGGTTTTGCTAAAATAAGTAATTTTTATATCAAAATGATACATTGTCTGTTTCGAAAAGGTCTCATTGACAACTGGCATTTCGTAACAAATCAAAATCATTGACAGCTTTATCGCAGACATGATCAGCATAAAGATAGTAACATAATTTTCTAAACATTATTTTTATGGTGGCTACTTTACCAAATGTTCTACTATGGTTTTAGCATATGCAGGTGCTTTCATTGCATCTATCTGAAGCAGTACATCCTTACGTATGATCAACATCATCCTCTTGCCAGTGATACTTTCATATTCATGAAGAATGATTGTTACCAAGAGAGAATCTGCTATACATCTTGAAAGGTTCAAATAACGCATACAGACATCAATCACAGATAAGGAATATAAATGACGTCAATATTTTCCTTTATGTGACTCACTTCCGTTCTCTTTCAAATTCCTAAAATTTCGAAAGTTATGACCAATCTAACGTCGTATCGTTGCCCTAAAACCGATAAAAGGTGCTAAAATCAAGAAAAATATTTTCTGAGAGAGGATTTAAAAACTTCGGATAGCCTCTCTCCAATCAATTTCATATACAGCTATGCTGGTCTGTTACATTGATATTCTGCACATTAAAATTATATAAGGGATAAAAAGTTAAAGTTGACAAATATTGCGAAGAATATCTGTCTTAGATTTTGAGCATAGTCCTTAAACTTCAAGCTGATGCTGAACCCCTAGGAGAATATAATTTCACTTTTATGAATCTATTTATATTCTTCGATATACCTGAATCCTATGATCACAGCTAAATATTTTCCAATATTCTCGTCATTTTTCTTCATTTTAGTCATAAATAACATAATTACACATATACATCTAAAGTATGAAAAAAGGAAAGATTGATGTGAACATCTCTTTGCTGAACTTCATATTAAAAAAATATCGAATATCAAGTAAATGGAGATTTTAGTATTCAACTCGACGCACCCTACGAGAGATGCCTGAGGCGGTTGCAACGAAGCCACACTCATCGGTACGGCCCTGGTGGATCCAATTCAGACAGCGTAATGCGTAACGCGTCAAAAGCAGAAAGAGGGGGGTTGAGACAGAATAATATCCCTAATGACGCCCTCAGAAGTTCTCTTTTGGTTACCTTGCAGACGATACACAACGGAGAAAGAGAGGCAGATTTTGGGGGACCTTGGATTGCCAACCCCAGAAAAGTTCCAGAAGTTTTTCATTCCAAAAGTAAACAATTCGAGGATTTCGAGAAGCATTTTAAAACATAACTCCAATTACCATAAAATAAGTACTCATCGTTAATGAACAACATAAATATGCAATTTTATAACAATTTATAGTACCTGATGTAATTTTGTGCTGTAAATTTATAATATATTTTAAAAATGAAAAATCCACTAATTGAAAATGCGCAAAATGCTGTGTGATAATTAAATATTTCTCTTTTTTAATTTTATTTTATAATTGTTAGCTCACTTCTGTAGTATTTATAAAATTAAAATGTTTCGTAAAAGTTGCAACATCATGTAAAAATCTTCTTAATTAATATTTATTTGTGTTGACATGTGTGATTTTAATATTTTTGTTGATAATTTCTTCTTTGTTTAAAAAGCACCTGCTGACACGCAATTGTAGGCTTGGTAGGACCTATAATGTTTATTTCCTTTAAATTGTTCGTAACTATTGTGTAATTTTTAAAATTTTACATTCAATATGTTAGTCATATAACTTGTGGATTATTAAGTATAGATATTTTTTAATCAGATGGTTAATCATAATATATATAGTATTGTAAATGATTCCACTTTATTCGATGGAAAACGTTCTTTAAAAAAATTAACAATAGAACCAAGAGATGTAATATTGAATAATTTAACGCGATTTTTTCAACAGAATAATATAATACTAAATCAAACACTAAGTAACTTCCACAGACATATTTTTACAAGCTACTGGTTTCATCTAATTTTAGACATCATCTGTGCCTGGTGATGTCTAATTAAATGTCTAGATTTTAGACGAAACTTGCCGACTTTGAAAAATGTATGTGTGGAAGTTACTAAGTTTTTGATTTTTTATTTTGTATTGTTCCCCTCCACAGAGACGATTTCAAGCGTATTAGATTCAAATAAATTCACTGTTAACGTCATTATTCCAAGAAACTTCCAGAATATTTCCAAACATAAGGAGACACAGATAAAACAGAATTTAGACTACGCAGAAGGCTGCAAGCATTAAACCATAAAATAATATGAGCAGCGAAGAATCATGAAAGTCGATGGAGTAGAATAAAAACCATTAGAGAGAGAATGGAGAAAACAGTTTCAATCGGGAAACAGAAGATTAAAAAAAAATTGTTATTCGATTCCATGAGTTTACCAGCGAATACAAGAGAGTTGGCAACACTGGGAGGGGGCCTTGTTTCGAACCCCAGTCAGGATTCTCATTTGGATGGAGTCGGCGCCGACAAGGCAGCACTACATTCCCACTTTAATATCGTCGCGAAGGGCATGACGGGAAATAAAAAGCTCCTGGGGCGAGATAACAAAAATGCGAAAGTCGGAAATGCGAGGATGAACCGAAAGAGAGCCGAAATACAAAGAAATTGGAGGAATGCAGGGGATTTCTCATGATAATGGAAGCAGACCTGCAGCTGAAGGAGAACAAAGAGAATGGGCTAGGTATCAAAACGGTAATTCTATAAAGAGCAGGCATAATGCAAAAGGATCTTTGCGGATTAGTGGTCTGCATGTGCCTAGCTCGAGCCGGGTAAAGCTTGCAGTGTACAGGGCCCGAGCTAAAGTATAACTTTATTAATGCACTGAAGAAAGAAACAACCTTCCATAAAGTCTACCTCTGACACCGATGATATTCCCTTGGAGAACGAAAAGGGCATTGGGTTCATTTTCCTTTTCTGATTGATTGTATTTTTCAATAAATTTCACTTTATCATCAGTAATCCACTGTATTACAACTTTATTGAAAAAGTATTCGTACTCAAAAAGCCTTTTGGGTTCTTACATTTTTTTTATAAGTTCTCAGTTGAATATGTTTCATATAATCAATGAGCCCTGCCTCCTTCTCTACAAATGGCATCCAACTGGGCTCAATCTTTTCTTATTTCTCTCGACACTTCTTGATTAGTTAATCAATGAATGCTGATAATTTATGATTTTATTAAGCATCAAAAATGCTTACGTGGGGTTTACTATATTTTATTAAATACGAAAATATGTATATTTTTGGAAAGCAGGACACATTCTACTAAATTTTACAATTTAATTGGACATGATGCAATATGGGATGAGATTTTACAGTGCCATTTCAAAATGTTTCAATAAAGCAAAGAAAGGAAACTCATAAAGTTAGATGAAACACGTTCGGTCCGACTATCCTTGAAGCTAATACCCTATAATTACCCAAAAATACCAAAATACCATTGAATCTACCCTGAATTGAATCTGGGTATTTAATTAGTATTTTAAACTATGATAATTCCGTATATTTTCTCTTTTTGTCTTTTAACACTTTCCTATAAACTATGTTTTTGATTATTTTCAGTGTACTAGACCTTTTAATGTTTCATTTGTATGTTTTTCTTAATGAAATTTCATTTTCTTCATTTCTTTGAGATTTATCTCCCATTGTTCAACGTTTATTTTAATTCATCTATAATTAATGTCAGTTTAGTGAAGTTGATTTATTTTATCTGATTGTTTGTAATGCAGTTATGTTTTTTCTCCTTTCGTTTTGTACAATTTTTATATTTTCACTGCCTGTCTATTATAACCCTTTTCTTTCTCCTTCATCAAAAATATAATTTTCTATTGTAGATTTCGCAAGTTTTTCACACTCCCCTTCCTGTGAGTGTTTTCCTCCAGCGGAAATTTTTTTCCTGAGCCCTCAGCTTAGGTTTTTTAAAAATCCACATACTAGTTTTCTTCGTGTACTTTTGCAAACTATCTCTTTCTTTCTGTTTCGCATAAGACGACGGGTTAGGTGTAAGAAGAGACTTTCTCGTCTCAATCTCGCCCGAATAAAGTCCATTTATTATTATTATTATTATATCTGTAGCGATTTAATTTTTCCGACGCGTATCACCCACACTAAAACGCACGATATCAAACGTATGAAGCCTACAAGGAATTCCCCACGTTCTTCACGCAGAGAACACCAAAGAGAAGAGCGAAGTGCACCATAGAGGCACAAAAGGCGATAAGAGACTAATTCGAAGCACGTGCGACGCGGATCCACCTAACGGAGGAAACCAAACCTCTTGTCTTTCATCCTACGCCATTCACGAAAACCGTGCGTGGGAGAAGGTAACGTGACACCCTCTCCTCAATGCACTAGTGCACCTCCGTGCCCGTGACTTATCTTTCCCTCTTTGACAACGGCGATCACAAGGTAGGCTTTCACACGGGCCTTCCATACAACTCGAGAGTTATTGTCCTGGGAGCATGTGTGATATTTTGGAGAGGGTATTCACCAGCTTCCGGACTACGCCTTCGTGAAGAAGGTGTCGACGAGGATCACGGATTCGACACTTTTGAAAAACCTTTGACGTACTTCAGTGCCCTCTGGTGCACCAACCTCCCGCACTAACAACAATACTCATTTTTTCATCTTTTACAATAGCAAGGAGCTTATAATAGTATAGCTCCCGTGAGCCGCATTAGCATTAGTCACAGATAACCTATTCCAGTTTCACCCTTACAAATTTGATGAATAATATATGGTGATCTATCATCAGTTTTACAGTGTTATTAACTCAATAGTTCAGGCTTGACTGAGTGGAAGTTCATGTCTATGATAAAATTAATTTTATTTTTATAAGTAAAAATAAAATAAGGAAACTAATACATAAGGAAACTAATTAAGAAAGAAAAAAGAGGAACAATTTTTCACTAAGGAAACTAATTCCGTCTTTAATGGTTACTATGCAAATTACAAACAACTATTGAGCACACGAAAATGTTTCGATGCTTAATCATCATCTCTTAAGACTTGAAGATGATGCTTAAGCCAAATTAATTTTATCATGTATGTATAGTATCCTTCTGAATTGGTTACCCCTCTCTCCTTTTTTCAATAAAATGTGCCTTATGCGCTTTGTAACAACTATTTCTTTATAATGAATTATGTAATGCAACACTACCCAAGTTAAGAACTACAGAATAAGTGTAAGAGAGTATGCCCAAAGACTATTCTCATAGTAACTTTAAGATAAACCACTTTTTTTCAAAGTAGAAAAAATAATTATATATGCTAGTGGTAGGACTACCAAATCAAAGACTAGTAAAGTAAGTTATTTTGCTATGTATAGTAATAATTGTTATTTTGATCGAATATGAAAAGAAATTCATTAACGGCGAAGGTATTTTTCAAGGAATAAAAATAACAAGAATAATTATAAAGATCGAATATGGAAGAATATGTATTAATGGCGAAGTAAAGACGAATTTTCGAAGCCTGTGGCCGCAAAGAAATTATGAAAATATGAATCTACGCCGTCATCAGCTCCGTATTAAGACGTCTGGTTACCATGGTACAAAGAATATTCGTCTAAATACTTTTATAATTAAACATTCACACACAGATACACCTTGCAAAGCATAAATAAAGATATTAAATACCTGTACTTAATAATAAAATTTACAAAGTCGACTCTTCCCCTATTTTATTAGAATATCCCTGTTTTCATTATCTTTACGTATATCTCCAAGTTTCAAATTATCTTATAGAGGTGCCATTTCCTCTAAATGTTAATTAAAATTGCTGTTGATAAGCGAAATCTCTCTCTTCCTCCCCTCTTTGGCTCAGTCTGTTAAGACTCCATATAAGCCTCCTATAGATGAACGGTTTGATGTAAGTAGAGATTAAGTACCAATCTCTTGCATTTACAACCAGATCCAATATTCTCTAATACGCCCGATAATTTTCGCAATTTCACCCAATCGACGGTCTTTTCAAGATTAACTAAACGTTATAAAGTTAAACACAGTGAAATTATCATGTATAACTCAACCCCACGAGATGAAGAAGCAAATCAAATTTACCTCCTGATCGTTATCTTGAATTAATGGCTTGGTTATCCATTTTCCTCTCACTTCCTGTTTGGCGAATCACGTATCGCTCATCCCTCGGGGTCTTTGTCACTTTGTCATTCTCATCCGTGCCTCCTACACCTCTTCACCCCAATCTCCATTACTTAAGCCGGAAACATGTCAAATGGATACGGTTTCTCCAAAACTAATCATAAAGTAGATATTACATGGACAATATTCGCAAATGAAACATGGCTAAGTTGATAGATATTGTGACAGCGTAGGATCAAGAATTTGCCAAAGGAGCAAAATTCTCTTAATGGCGTTCTGATTTAAGACAATTTAATCATGAAATCATGTTTAATGAATATTTAAAATACAATGTTGCCGTGATTAATGAAGTAGATGTGCAGTTATCGTGGAATACCTTCAAAATCTAATTTTAATACAAACGTATCATTAAATACGAAAATACAAAGCAAATTGCATTTAATATCAAACCATCCAAGTCATCCAAGGGGGAGAGGGGTTATTATACTCTAATGTTAAATTTAAACGACATAATACACAGATATGTTACATCAATGCAATCATATTCATACCTTGTTGATATCGCAGTGCACGATGCAATACTTACACCTACTACGATAAGAATGTACGAAGAACAACTACTAATAAACAATGACTGTCGATTCCGAAGAGAAATAGCAGGAAAGTGATATGTGAACTCATTTACTAAGCGTCAATGTATTTCGTTTTTATTGGTATACAGCAAGTATTTAATTTGATGCTCTTCTATCATGTAGCCTGTATATCTGCAGAAAGATGCTTGGAATTAAAATGGCAAATAGTGAAGAAAATAACAAATAGAGATAGAAATTCCCGGTAAGCTATTAAAAATACGTTAGAGAGAGACCTCAGAGAACAACTTCCACGATTCCACAATCAAAATTTCTTCATATCTTTCATCTTTTTCCATTCTTTCCATTTTTCTCGGCTCTTCCCTCGAATTTTCTGAGACCTGCAATCTGCCGAATCCATCACTCGCTCCCACTTAATTAAGCCGATTATCCGCTTCCTCTTCACGAATCCCAAAGATAAAGCTCAACTGGGTTTTCCAGGTTATATATATGTAGTATGAGAAGTAAAAATTTTGAGTCCCACTGCGGATTCAGTCGATTTCTTGGAATTGTTTATAAAAATGTGAGTGTCAAAAAAAGCAGGGAGCAAAATAGGCAAATGCACCGATTGTTTAGCATTGTCCGAAAGATGAGGATTAATGGAGAAAGCAGAATCAAATGGTACAACATCCGAGAGGAAAACTGAGCTTTATATCATTGTTGCGGATTCTCTAACACATTGTTCCTGTGTAGCTATGCGATGGTTTACGTGAGATGGAACATCAGTAACTCTCGTACAATCCATTCAAAAGATGAATTTCACATTAAAACATTATCAGCACATAGTGTAGCAACTAAGGAGCCATTACCCAGGAATAAATCACGAGTCCATGTTCGTAACAAGTAAATGTATATAAATGAAGCAATCCGTTGACGAACTGTTAGGTAATTTTCTTTCCCACTGACCTTATTATTGACTGTACTAACTATTAAGTAATCACTATATGTATCATTGCGTTGTCGTCAAAAGAATTCGATATTTCATCATTACAAAGACGTTATCAAAATAAAAAAAACTACTTACGCGAAATACAGAAGACACGTTTCTCTAATATCCATAGCATTGATTATTCTCATAATGTCCTTTATCTATGAAAAATTCATTAGATTATTAACAACAAGGGCTGCAATAACCACACAACTATATCAGGCCCAATATGATTATATATCCAAGGAAAGAAAATGACATTTCTAATCATTTAGAACCAATTCATCAATTAAAGATTTACTTCGTAGCGTCAGTTAGTTAACTTTACCTTACATCACCGGTGATGAGCCATTCTCAATCGATTACATTTGAAAACCCTAGAGCCGAATGTGATAATATTCAAATAAATCATACATACGAAAACTCGGCGTATTGTACACATTCAAACATCGACAAACAAATATTGAGATAAAAATTGAGCTGAAAAAAGTATTCGGTCTCAATGATAACTAAAACCCATATCACCCATTTTATTCTTACAAGCCATCAATGGTAGTAGGTAGCGAGAGTAAGATAAAATAATACGAGTATTTGAATATGTTTCATCCGAAAGAAAGCCGCAGGTTACGCACTTGTGTCATAGAAATTCCCTTCTTCAAGTACACTAATAATGTCAACCGAAAAGCGTAAGATATACTATTTAAAATATCAAAAAAGCACGCCATTATATAACTAAAACTTTTCAGCACTCTAACTTGTCATAAAGTTAAAGCCATAAAAGTGATAAGCAGTTTATGAATGAGGAAATAACAGCAAAGAGTTAACTTTTACGCAACAACTGCAAAAACTCTCGCACGCTTTCCCATCAAATCGACCTACTTGCATCTCTCAATAGCCGCCTCTAATTCATATGCAAGCCATAGACAGTTACCAAAGGAATAGAAAGTTCCCAGTGGATTACCTTAATAATATAGCGCCCCACTTTTACGCGATTACGTCAATGGCACTCACGAATTATCCCTTCACCCCCGTTCGCCCAAGGGGGGGAGGAGTAATAAAACCACTTGCACCCTCTATCGGTTAGGGATTAAAAGTGGAACAATTGCCGGCTGCGAGGCGTAATCGAGCGGTGGACGCTGTGACAGCAATAAAAGGACCCGTCCTGCAGCACTCTCGTCGCTTTCGATGGACTTAAACGACCGATGCGCTGCGTACAACATCCGCCGGAGCACGTGGCCCTTTGCAGAGGGCGGTTGCTTTCCCAGCGGAAGGAGGGGGTGACGATATGATGATAAGAGTGGGCCTTCTTCAAAGGCCTAAGCCGCTTATTTACATTAATTTTGCAACTGGAGGAAGATATCTTAATGACGATGGTCATGGATGGCATATCTAAGTCTCCATTATTTACCATAGCGTACATACGTGCAAATTAAAATTACCCGGTGTCAGAAACTTACAAGAGAAATACATTTTAAGTTAATTTTTCATATCGCTACATAGTTTTTCTTCAATAATAGGAAATATAAGAAAGGATACATTTTAAATTTAGGAAATTAATTAAATTAGGTGGGTCATTCCACGCCAATTCGACAAGGAAATCGGCAAAATTGACCCTTGTGGAAACCGATTTTGACCAAAATTGGCAGATCGCT
This sequence comes from Sympetrum striolatum, assembly GCA_947579665.1. Classification (NCBI taxonomy): domain Eukaryota; kingdom Metazoa; phylum Arthropoda; class Insecta; order Odonata; family Libellulidae; genus Sympetrum; species Sympetrum striolatum. The sequence continues at coordinate 56,670,351 of OX388347.1, read as the reverse complement.
TTGATTTGATAACAAAATGAAAACCCTCAAACCGTTTTGTAATTAACGCAATTGTTTACGAAATATTGCAATGTTAAAAAATTGAAATTGCACAAAAGTGCCTTCGAATTTGAGGCCATATCTCCGATAATATAGAAGTTAAAAATACATAACATAGCTTAATTATAATAGTCTATATAATAAAGGTTTTGTGTTAAGAAATATAAAAATAGGAAGGTTTTATAAAATTTAAACATTTTAATATAGTTTATAACAATTTAAAATTTTAAGATTTCGTAAACAATTGCATTAATTACAAAGCGGCTTGAGGGTTTTCATTTTGTTATCAAATCAAAGCGATCTGCCTGATTTGGTCAAAATCAATTAACTCAAGGGACATCACCTAGTCGAATTGGCATGGAATGACCCAGGTCTAGGTCTAAATTAGAACTACTTCGTCGTTTATTCAAAGTGAATTCAATTACACTTTCTCGGGAAATATTTAAGTAATAGAAAACTAGATATATTTCAACGCAAAATATATGCTGCACTTTTCATACTATAGCTTCAATGCATAGATTTATCTTTAGGGAAATCATCTTCAAACCAGCCATGGTGATAAATTACGTCGAGCTAACAACTTTGAAAAAAGAAAATATTTTTCACGATTCTCAACCAACAGACGTTTGCTGGTAAAATTAATAAATTTTATCTACTACAAAATTGATGCTGCGATGTATGAAAATGTATATAAAAAGCAAACTATTTACAGCTTTCTTTAATGCTATTTCCTTTTTCAAATCACGAATTCCAAGATATTATCTGACAAATAATTCATGGGATGCATCAATGGAATTAAATATCTAGGTCAGCGGTATTTGATAGTAACTAATGGGCATTAAAACTGCACCCGATACGAAAGCATTTTTAAATAAAATTATGTAAAATATATACTGCGAACTATGAAACGTATCTACTACTCTAGAAGAGGTTTCAAATTGAATTTATTTATTTCGTAATACACCAAAAGCAATAATATTTACGTAATTTAACTACCACGTTTACTTATTTTTTACTTTTACCTGGCACGATATTTAAAATTTTTGTTCCCTCAAAATCGAGAGAAAGGAAAATTCCAAAAGTTCAACTTTTAACTTTTCCTCGCCTCAGAAAGAAATTTTTGGCCGAAAATCTGAGATGCGAGTTTCGATTATATGTTACGTTCAGAAAGAATTGGGGCCCTTGCAATTTTTGGTCGGACAACCCGTGAACGTGATAACCGTGAAAACGTGAGTTGCTCTCTCAAATCTGAAAGGCGTGATGAAGGCCACCTGCCTGATCTTAACTGGCACTTATAACTTCAGTGCCATCCCTAGCACGAAATCAACATTATTTTCGTTTTCAAATATAAAATATATATTAGATGTAATAACCACCATCATTCTTCATAAGAAAATCTTCTTTAATTCGATAAATGAAATTTAGGTGTACATAATGGGGCTATTACAGATGGATAATTTCAACAAAATCTACCCTGGTTCGAACAAAGATGAATCGAAAATATTCCCATAGAAAATGCATTTAAAAATCATTCATCGGTTGCAGACATTATTTCATTTTGCAAAACTAGATTATAAATAATGGTACACGGAAATAATTTCAAGTTCCAAAAGTTGGGCAATTATGAAAAATTCTTATATTTGTCGTGAAAAATCGTTCTAGATTCAAAATTGCGAGAATTCGAACAACATCGATAGAAATTTTAGAGAATTCCGCGGTTGTAAACAATTTGTCCCCTTGACTACCAAAGTGGTTTTTAAAGCCGAGATTATCAGTTTTCTAATAAGATTACGTAGGGAATTATGGCTAATTTGTTAGTTATGATTAGAGGATATGTCCTTTTAAAGCGGAAATATCGAATCAAGTGATTCGAGGATTTGCTGTTATGATAAACTATATGAGACAAAACTTGTGACAATGTAAAAAATTTGTAAAAATTCTAAATCCTTGCGTCAGTACTTGGAGAGGAAATATAAATATTTTTTGAGATGAATCAATTTTCAGAAAAAAGTTGCGAGTAAAATATTTTATACTCCATGTCTCACGTGATAAAATAATTCCAATAAAATTTGACTAAGCTATTTTCAACGTATTTCGCAAAGTAAAAATTTTATGAATGTTATTATTAATAATAAATAATAATTCCACACTTCATAATAAATGTAAATTAAGTTCCGAATTTTCTGTTGGGGGTGTTTACTAGTTATATTTGTTATATACAGGGTGCGGCAACATAACTTTATTTTTTTATTGCTTTTTAATGCGAAAAAAGGAAGTTATGTTGCCGCACCCAGTATTTAAGTAACTGGGTTATACTGGAAATTTTGGCGGTATTTTCCATATAACATTCATATTAACAATATACAACGGTACATTATGCTTTGATGGTGTAATTATTAGGACAAAACAGTTAATATATTCACAGACATGGAATACCCCTAAGTTTCTGCTTTGGGACATACTAAATAATACGAGTTTTCTAGTGCCGGTCATTGTTGAAAATGTGTAACACACCTGAGGGACTTAGCCCAAAATGCAGGACATGCTTTTATGGCTCAAAGAATAGTCCCTCTTAATTAAACAAAGAGAGATGAAAGAATAAAATCTTTTCTCTCAGAGACTACTACCAGCGACACTGCGTATCATTAAATCTGCAACTGGAGGCGGATTTATAATTGGACACTGGTAATTGAGGGCATCGTCCTAAGGCAGGCCTTTTTCAAAGAAAACCTAAATGAAGATTGACCTTATGAACTTCGTAAAGTACGTAAAAATAATATATCGTTTCCTTCAGTGTATTGTGTAATATATCCGTCATTAACTGCAACTGATATAAATGCTATATTTATACTTTAATATTTACTACCATAGTTCAGCATTAAAATTTTTCCCAACTATTTTTATATTATACTAAAGGTAATTTCCGCAGGACACTTCGATATGATTCAGGGGTGGGAGACCTTTTTCTAATGGAAAGAAATGTAGCATTCGGTCCAATCCACCAGGCCACACTTTTTTCCTGTGTTGCCTGTATTCTAATAGTTATACATCGAAATTTTGTATAAAAAATCACATTTCTGAATAAACTATATGGTAACATTTTTTCCTTTAATTTTGACTTAGCTACATCTACATCTAGCATCTATTTCTCTTAACTTACGGGCATTATCGGATCGACCGAGGTAGCAGGGGGGTTGCATGATACCGATTGTATCTTCCGAAAATGTAGTCTCCCTGAATTTACTAAGCAATCGCAGCCTAGCTTCCAATCTCCTTTCTTTCAACTATTCCCAACCAACTTCTGAGAACATTTTTGTAACGCTTGCTTTTTTATCGTAGCATTTCTTAAGAAAATGATCCGCTTTACGCTGCACTTTCTCGAGTTCGCGAGTACACGTTTCATCCGCCAGATCCCATATACTTGCCGCATATTCCAGATGTGGTCTGACCAAGGTAAAGTAACATCGCTCTCTCACCTTTTCATCAAATTTACCGGCAATACGCTTTACAAAGCCAAGCCTTATACTTGCTTTGCCGCAGATTTTTCGAATATGCGTGCTCCAATTTAAGTCATTAGTAATGTGGATCCCGAGATATTCAACTGAATCTACTACTTTTATATTAATTCCATTAATTTTGTACGGGTGATTTGGACGCAATTGTTTCTTTTCGAAGAAATTTACTACGGAGCATTTACCTACGTTAATATCTAATTCCCATTTATCGCACCACCTTTGGATGAGGACTAAATATTATATTATATAAATATAATTGCTACATTAGCAAGATGAGAGTGCAATATTATGAAATACTACACTTTGTTTCAGATAGTGACTAAAAGGCTGCTGGCTCCCCAACTTTGATACAAGTCCTTACACCTAGGGTCTAAAGTAATATATATGAGTAAATTCGTCATCGTATATACAATAGCACTGGTTTTCAAACTCTGTGTGGTTCACATAAAAAGGGAAACTATTTTATCTTAGCACATCTTAAACTTTTCCTTTCCGACCAATGATGAAAAAACTACCAACCACCGCAAATATCTTCATCGGCAATTTTGGAGAGAAAAAAGGCTGGGAACCTCGGTAAGTACCACAACCTGATCTAGACAGATCCTGACATCAGGGACAGTCCTAATATCATTCTACCCCCCGAGGAAAAAAACCGCCAAAGGCTACCCTATATTTTTTCCCTGAGGTCAACGGCCCGACCAGTTCGCTTCACTAAAATTTTCCCCAGAACATAGACCCCTATAGCACACCAGGGGGTCCGCAATTTAAATATGGGAAAGTTTCATTGCTTACATGTGCATTCTCTGTAAAGTATTCAGCCCGAAGGCAAGCTGTGTCCTCACCCCCCTCAAAAATTAACTACCAAGAGCTAGAAGAAATAGATTTGGCTTTCTTAGCGATATGAGGAGTGAGGTAGTTATATCAGCATTGAGGAGAACTGGAAAAGAATCGATCAAAGAGATCAAAATCATTATTACATTTTGAAATGCGAAAAGGATACAATAATTTCCAACATGATATCCAATCAATACAATCATGAATACCACTTTAAAATTTTGAAAAAAATCATGATAGGTGAAGATCATAAAATGATTCAGTTTCACAGATTAAATATTAACAAGCCATTTTTTGGGATTTCAGACATTAATAAACAATCAGCAATACAACGCTACTCAAGAAAGTTCCTGATAAAAGTTACGAAAGAGATTCTATATGTACAGTCTCACAGCCCGAAGACCGACCCCCGTTGGATACAAAAACCCTTATAGAGGGGATGAGGCAAAATGAGGAGTGAAGTAGTTTTCCCACGCTTTCCGTGGACTGAGCCAGAATGCAAAACTGAGGGAAAATTATTAATTATTTAGATTATCTAGCCGTACTTCGCGAAAAGACATTAAAATTATCAAACGACAAACTTAGATGATGGCTTGTAGCTGAAACCTTTCCTGTATTAAAGTTTTATTTGAGGATATTACTAAGTTTGTTGTTCGTCAATTATTAATAATTACTCGACCGACAAGCCCAATTTAGGACTTAGCAGGACCTTAACCCACTTTATGAATACATAGCTATGCTCAGTATTTATCTCCAAGGAAATTGAGACTATTCAAGCCACTCTATTGTTATACTCAGAATGATAATACATTTTAGTTTACTGTATTCTTATTACTGTGTTGTACCTAGGAGATAAATGTATCACAATTCTATTAACATAGCTAAATGAAATACATTCTGTTATAGTCAACAACGTTGCATAATTATAATAAGTATTGTATGCACTATTGTATCAGTCTATATAATGGATATGTATTAATGTAAACTAGTGTTGCAATAAACGTTATTATATTTAAAAAATACGAACAACACATTGCAGTGTTAAGGGTTTAGCTTGAAGATATAACACGCATTTTCAATACAAAGTAAAATAATTGAAAACTAAGGATGGAAAGTAAATTTGAACTTAGCATTTGAGGGCGTGAGATTTAACCCAACGTAATACAGAAGTGAAAAATAGTGACTTGGATGGGACTCGAACCTAGGCCTCCCACTTTCCGGGCAGGTATTCTAACCATATTCCCGCTATAGAAGTGAGAATTACGTGGCTTGGCAGTTCAGTGGTTAGAATAATATATATATATATAGAATAAAGTAGGAGACCTGGGTTATAGTCCCAGCCAAGTGACTATTTTTCACTTCTGTGTTACGTTAATTGAAAACTAGATCGACCTTAAATTCTTAATAGACTTTACCTCAGATTAAAATACGTATACAACGTGTGCGTAAGGGGTAAAATTCTAAAACCCTCCCTAAAATCCCACCACGCATAAAACAGAATGAATGCAACAGAGAACCCTTAAATAAATACCGGGCGGTAATCACACCACTTGCATGAAACCCATACTTTGACCTTGTTTCCAGCCGCTTAACACCCCAAATCTCCCGCCGAAAACGGTGCCCCATATAAACACACAATGGGAACGAAACCGGCGAATTGATATAAAACGGGAAGGTCACGAAAGCACAGAGGATGAAGGCAAAGGGGTCAGAGACTAGGATAGGAAAAAGCGTGTGAAAAGAAATTCTACCATTCCGACTTTCCCACGTTACGTAAGGGGGAATTAAACTATAATGGGGTGGTGGAGAGATGTGGGAAGGACGTCTAAGGGGGTGGCAGAAGGGTCGGCGTGAGAAGAGGGCTTCTGGTCACAATGAGAGAGGGTAAGCCGATGAGGGTGTTGATAAAGGGCAATGGGGTGGGGTTCCGTTTGTGACTCCCAGGGCAGGTGGGGAAAGGTTGCTATGGGGAACACGGTGCATGGGAATTGGGGATCACAAAGGGTGCAGCGGGATTCGTGAATTGGACGCACGGATGTGTCGTTACACAATCGGAGGCTGAGATCTATGGTGTGGCACATTCCTTTAAGGAAGCCAATTAGGCGGGGAAGACCGTTAACAGTGGGTGCGGTCATGTAGTACATAGGGTAAGTAATGCGTAATTTGGTAAGCTTAGGAAATCTTATCTTGACTTCATCTCGAAATGCAGGGAGAAAACATTAAGAATAAATTAAAAAGCTATAAAATTCCATGAAGGAATATTTAAAAACTAAATAACCTGTTTTGACTACCAAAAGTCATCTTCTAGTAAAACTGCCGTAAGAACAATGCATATATAACGACAACGAAGTAAAAAAGAAATTAAAAAGAAAGAATAATAATTCCACAGACATTTCATTTAAACTAATTAGTGTTAATAAATTAAATAGTTGAATAAGTTTAATTAACTTTTTAGTACGATCTGTAGAAAAAAGTACCATTTCTTTTGAATAGGATCGGTTTAAAGTATATATACTCCGAGGTTTTAAATATTTTTACGTGAAATATGACAGTGTTTTAATTACTTTTGGTTGTGAAATTTCACGTTGTGGAGACTTCAAAATTCCATCATATTCCAACAGTATTTTTATTTATTCCTAGCCCAAGATTCCACAGTGAAGGCTTCAACCATTCATCAGAGAAAACATCCTATTTTTAAGTTAATTTATACTAAATTATATAATACGATTCATCTTTGAGCCAGTCCCACTAAATTCACGTTAGCTGCAGTAGCGACCGAGGTAGTCGTAATCTCGTAATACCTGTAACGTTTTCCATTAACGTTCTTCCTCCAAATTTATTTGACATCCTCGACCCAGCTCCTGTTCAAGCGCCTTCCGAGAATTCCCAACTCGCTTCAGAAGGCGTTTAAGTGAGCCTTACTGATTCATTGTAACGATGTTCAACAAATCGTGCCGACTTGATTAAACCTCCTCGGGTTCTTGGATGCGGGTTATTCCCACATTAACCGATGCGCTCGCACCGTATTCCTGTCGGGGTCTGACTTAAACAAAGCAGGATCGCCCCCTTACTTCCCATCGCGTATACTGACGTCATGTGCTTCATAAAGGGTGAGATGAATAGATGAAACGCCTCTTTATATTGGCGATATTGAGGCTTAAAAGCCTCATCTTCCATCTAACCTGTCTTAAGAGGGAAAGTTTCTAATTAAGAAACTAAAAATAAAAAATAACTGGAAAAACTTGGTTTGTGAATAGTGAAAGACTTGAGTGAAAAATATATATAAACCTACAGAAAGAAATAATTAAAAACGAAAAACCAGGTACCTATTAAATACGATATAAAAATATGCACCACCAACAAATAAATGATTTAATGAATGGAAGAATAATGATTCGCAAATTGCTATGAAAAGACGAATCAGTGAATATCAAAACTGTAACAGCAATATAAAACATTTACAATAATCAGGATAAGTAATAATGACACTTCTCAAAGGGAATAAATAAAGTTCGAAATTAATTGATTAACAATGTAAAATATCTGAGATAATATTGATAATTAGTAATGAAAACCCTTAGAATGTCAAAACGATTCACAAAGAATTAATTAATTAATACTACTTATCAAAATACCATAATAACATATCTGATGATGCCTGATTGGTAGAGACTCGAGGTAAAACAGAGTTTTTAGGTTTGGTTTTAAAGCAGAATTCTTAAATTAGCGTTTTCTGTAGGCAGACAGTAAGCAAAGGAGATGCACTGCTTCGGGGTGCAGCAATGAAAGAGGACCAAAATACTTGAATAATGAACAGTAGTGTATATTCCAGGTGCTGCATATTGAAAATACAGCATCATAATTGTTTAAGGCAAAGAAGAAATCCTGCATAAGCTGAAGTTGGGGATATTCATCTTAAAATGAGTAAAAAACGAATAAGACATGATTGCGGAGTTTGATTACGAATTACGCAACAATAATCGATTGAGTAGTCAATAACCAACAATTAAGAAAAGAACAAAATAAGAATCAACAATTACAACTCCGAGTTTGCAACAAAGACAGCGCTACGGTGCAACAATTGACGAGATTAAGAGATGAGGTAGACCATTATTACTGTACCAATTGTTAGCCCAGGGCAGTAATGCTATTAAATCCGGCAATGAGTGCAACTCACAGATATTCCACAGAATCCCCTGCTTAAAGAGCATGCCTATTTGCACACGGGTATAGTTTAGGTCCCGTTATTAACTGAAAGGACGCTATCTCTGCACACACCGACGAACTCTTTTTCAGAACGGCGATTCCGCAGATGACGGCCCCGCGTGAAACTGTCCCTTTCGATGGCGTGAATCCGTGATGAGATAATGAAGGCACTTCCTGTCCGACTCTCCGCATGGGTGCGTGGGAAGTAAAAACTAATGGGATGTGCATAATGATACCGTCTGCCGCATCAAATGATTATGAAACTGTGTTCAAATTCAGCATTGCGCGGAAAACGTCATTTCAAAGCAAATTCTAGATTAACTCTGCATGAATCGCTGGGATTGACGCATAAAGCGGTACGAGCATAACGGAGAAGATTGCTTCGATTTATTCGTTGAACACAAAAACTACATTGCGATGGACAAGTAATAAAAACCTTGCACTGTCTAATCATCGAGTTTTAACTACGAGGCATATTTTTAATAAAATGTTAATTAGTATTAATTATTTAGCAGTTGTAATATATTTACGCAAATTTCATAAAGGGGTTATCTGAAAGACCAAGCATCAATATCTGTCAAAGAACGCTAAATTAAAAAAAATGCCGAGGCAAACCTTCCCAGACATTTAAATAAAAGCCATTAATAAGCCACAAGATTTTATACAGTAAATTTAAGAAAGACAATTTTGCCGAAAGAATATTTTTCGACATTATTTTATCTTTTCATTGAATGTATCTCTGGAATTATTAATCGTATCTCAATATATTGCATAGTTTTCCAAATTGAAGATGGAGGAATATGAACTCATAAGCATAAGAAATCATAGATGCTAAATAAATATAATTGGCCATCGGTAACAACTATTAACCGACAATTGTAATTAGTGAGGCAATTGAGGTACCAATCAAAAATATTTCCATCTGAAATAAATTATTTCCTAATCTTTTACATCCTACAGCCCTCATGGTTGCATATCACCGCCCCCAACCAACGCTTTAAAAAGTTATTATCCTTCTGACTGAATCCTGGGAATGATAAAAATCAAATTAAAAACTAGCATGGTAAAGAAAAACGGAAAATCATTATGTAGTAACTTTCTGATATTGACTAGCGGTATAGTTCCCAGTAACATTCAGCTAAGACTGAAACATGATCGGCAATGAGATAAAACATCTAGCATCAAGCCCCCCTATAGCTTAGTCGAGCGGCCCCGTGGATTAGTTCTGCACCCTTTTGAGGGGAGTACTGCCCACTCTCGGAAACACTAATATAAAGGATAAAATTTAATTGGAACTAACGTAGCGTCACGTCACTATCACCGACGCCGAAGCTAGTGATATTTTAAAACAACAGCAATAGTTACCTTAAGGCAGCCATCTTGAACACATACAGCACACAAATAAGGTCCGAGACAAAAGAAATAACGCCTACAAGGATAACATTGTAAAACAATTTTACTGGAAGAAAATCGGAACACGGCTGATAATGAATTAAAGGTTTAAAATCTTCCTACGAATACCGATGAAAGAGGCAAGGAAAGCTGACTAAGACGTCTATTTGGGATTTTATAACAACTTAGAAACTTAGTTAGTTAGAGACTTGAAAGAAAGAAAATTGGCAGAAAAGATCTCTGTCAAAGAAAATTGGCACTCATAAACTTAATTCCAGATTTACTACAACAAAATTAAAAACTGGATTTACATTTACAATTAAATCTTGCAATCCGCCAGTGGCGCGTGGCAGGGGGCGTAAAACACCGACATCCCTATCTAACCTGGAGAGCTATTAGCTTCTCTAATACTTCGCGGGAAAAACGACCAAAAGTAATTGTCATGGCAACTACTTCCCTGTATCACTTTTTTGTTTTCTCCCGAAGATAACGAAAGTTTATAACTGAGATAACAATATCAGTTATCTCCTCCCCAAAATCGGTAGAGATAAATTGATCAAAAAGCTTCTGTCGATATTCAAGAGATATCACTAAGAGAGTTCCATCCGAGGGATTCTATCATAGCCGAAATACTACTGTCTAATCTAAAATCTCCCCTGACGAACTTTGCTGCTCTACGTTGAACCATCTCAAGATCGGAAATTAATCCTACTTCGTGAGGATCCCAGATCGCACAGCAATACTCAAGTAGATGTCGAATCAGGGAAAAATACGCTATTTCTTTTACTTTAGATGAACATCCCCTCAGAATTCTACTGTATTCATTATTTTCAGCAGCACACTCCCCCACGGTCTCGATCCCTTTGTCGGCTTTTCTTCGACCTCCAGTGACCCTTTGCACTTTTCCCACACCATCAGCTCCGTTCGATTCCTCGAGAATCCTTAATCGAAATCATCGGAAGTCTGATTGATCCACTATCTGTAACTCCGTCGACCCACTTCGACACACTTCCCTGTTTCCTTATTCATGCCAATTTCATCCGTCCCTTTTCCGCATCGACGCTCGCCAACCGATAAATTATCAAACGATTTTTAAGGTTAATCGATTTTCGTTTCCGCGATCGACCGCCGAGAGGCGCTGCAGGCGGCCTGTCGAATGGAACTCATTACTGGACGAAGAAATTGCTTCGACAGCGTTTTTATGTGTAAAGCAAAGGACTTTTTCCATACAAGTCAGATTAATGAAACTTAATGATAAGAATTCTTGGATGAATAAGGCATCAAAAGAATGGTACTTGGACCAGGTAGCGTATCGTTAATTGTATTGGACACCTGGGCTGATCGAAACCCCTTATATTACATTACCGTTCCATCGCGCAAGTATTATAAATTTTCTCATAACTATTCTTTAACTGATATCTTACTTTAAAAAACTCCGATATCTAGTTTTATCATAAAACTATGCACGCAAACAAAGTAGCAAGGGTTTCAATCCTCAAATGAGGTTAAGCTTGAAATAAAACTAGAACTTTATTAACGACTTATTCTACTAAGTTTTAGATATGTATCAATACAAGGTTATAAGCTTCTGAAATCGAAATTTATTCATAAAAAATCCAGTAGACCGACGGTTTCTGCAGGCCGTTATACAACCCTGGGTTCGACTATTATGTTAATTTCATGATAAATCTCGGATACACGATATTTACGTGGATATTACATTTTTTCCAATAGTTTAATGACTGAATCTTTCGATAAACACAATTCAAACTTCCAGGGCCTTTATCAAGGATTCTTTAGACTTCCATCGACCTTGGGCCCACCCTCCACAGGTGCTGCGAGGGTGTCCCAGACAATCTTCATTTTCCAAATAGAACTCAGAATAGCTGTCAATCAAATTTTTCACTTACGTAGCTTAAATGTTAAAACATAATATCCACAGACCTCATTCATCCTCAAAGAATCGATTCGAAAATGGGATGGATGGAATCTTACCTGTAAAATAAAAAGAAACAGGAATTAGACTCATGGAAATGTTTAAAGAGATAAAAAATCATTACAATTTGTATAAATGTAAACATGCACTGTATAGAATGATTAAGAATACCTCCCCTTACGGTGCCTTATTATAAATGCGGTACATGTCAGACAGGAGAATGAGAAAAAATAATGTCGTATCAACATTATCGACGAATTCCCGCAATTTATAATTGACATATGAAAGAATGAATTTTCAAAGAAAAGACAAGTTTTGGTTGAAATTTCTATAAAAAGTACGTTGATAAAATATTTTTTTAAATTTTTATATTTAAATAGAGAAAATAAGTCATCCATGAGTTGTAAAATCTTGTAGGGTTTTCTTAGGAAAGAAAAGTTATGCTTTATTATTAGATGAAAGTATTTTGTAATATCGAGTTTTCCTCGGGATAGGCAGCAGCATACAAATCTCTCAAGCTTCCAGAATGGTTAGAAAAACATACTTCATCATATTTAGAGTAAACTTTAGAGTAAACTTCGACTCAAATCTTTCTAATCTAAGTTTATCTCCAACTCGTCTGATTACGTTCTCAATGAGAATATTTCATCAGATTCGAGAATCTCCAAATAGAATTCGATTTAAATTTGATCCAAACGGCCCACCGAAAATGGATAAGGGAGACATTGGAAATAAAATGGGAATCCATAAAGTTCAAAACTTTCAAGGTCGGTTTTGGATCACAAAACATTCACCGAACCACTCTGGGTCATAAATTATTCTCCGTGAATTGTACCAACTTCCCTCTTTCATCATAAATTACAAATGTGATGTAAAATCAAGCTGGAAGATGCATGATCATTTTCATTAAACAAGAAAAATAATCGTCACGAAATATTCACCTTCATTTCGATTAATTACATGAATTTCAGGCTCATTTGGGTCATAAATATCAAAAGAGTCCAATATTGCTTTACCACAACTCGTTACTATAGTGACCGATGCTTTAAGCAACATGGAAAGGACATGCGAACAAACATTCCTAAACGTGATTCATTTTCTATCGCATGCATTACTAATGAAATTCATCAATAAAGTATGAGTTTGGCGAATAATAAACGCGCTTTAGAGATTTAATTCCACAAACACGATTTAACAGATGAATAATACACATTAGAACTTTAATATAAATCTCGCACCACCTTTTTTCGTCTTATTTCCGAGGAGAATAATCCATGCTGAAAGTGATTACGAGGAGAACGAATTCAAATATCATGAAGGTTGGATTGAAATTAAGTCATGAGTATCCTATGATGAATGAGACTAATGAATAAATTGTACGTAAGTTTACGTGGAGTATGTGATGCCTCTGTAATGCAATACACTGCCATCATTTTTGAATACATTAAGATATATTCAATTTCAAAATTAATTCAAACGAATTCTGAAAAACACAGCTCTAATCCTGAAAGAAATCTATAGACTCACTGACGATAACTTCAGAAAATTTAATTATCAAAATACAAATAACAAATTTATGATTTGCAGTTGTTTCCACCCACTGGCTACGGCCTACTTTTAGGGTTTTTGGCATACATCTCACCGGGTTCTTTTAGGGTTCGAACATTCAGAATTGGATGCGCTATCAATTAGGCTGAGTGGGGATCTGAATTAACTTAAATTTACTATTTCAACGATGGAAATAGAAGGAAGCGAGAGTTATATCACACTCAATGTCATTTACTAAATTTCCAATATTCAAAATCCATACTGCAAACAGAATTTCTCCGAATTCTTCTCAAATAGTTCAAAAACTTACTTTCACCAAATTTAAAAAAAATTACTTCTGGAATGTGGATGGAGTTTCCTTTTTAGATACCATTATTTTCAATCGGTATTTCATTTCTTTCAAACCATTTTCTTCCTCTTTATATTGCTTCCATTTTATTAAAATTAAGAAACTCTTTTAATGAACAAAGGGCAAGAAACACAATTCAGACGGTCGATATCTGAAGGATTTTTCTTTATTAGAATTAAAATACCAAAATAAGCTATACCATTGTAGCTTCGAATAATATCATATATAATAAAAAAATAATAATGAAATAAAATAATAAATATGCTCTATTACCCTTGGAATAGAGAGAGACTAGTCTTGGAATTGAAAGAATTCCGTGGAATTTATTTACGGCTAAGTAATCAAGCGGAATTCGCCTGTTCCTAGAATGCACATCAACTCATGCGTATCTTATTTCTCAAAATATATTACTTCCATATTGTCGTAGATCTGACACATTTATGTTGAGACTAGCCGAATGAGAATGTATCTAATACGCCGATACCCACTGGAATAAAAATGGTGCTGTAGCAGAAACGCATCACCACCTACAGAATGTATTCGAAAGATGAATTCGAGGAATAGATGGAGAAAAATTCCTATCGAGAAAAGAAAATATAAATGGGGAAGAAATGAAAATGGCTCGGCACCGATATTGGAGAGAAGTTTAATGTCGACTGAACGCTAAAGGAAAGGCTGCTACACGTAAGGAAAACTATAGTCATTTGAGGAATGAAAAAAATACTTCTGGAAGCTGCTATGATTGAGGAAAATACACACAATATAACTGCGAAGAGGATTTTTTTCTGAAAAACTCAAAGAAGAGAATATGAACAAGAAATGCTTTCTAAAGTAAATCTCATATAAGTAAATCAATTTACAAAGACTTTTCAAGCAAAAATCAACTACATTATCGAAGAACTCAACAGGAAGTCGATTTATTGCTACGAGCGTTTTTACTCGTTAATACCATTTATAATGACATTTTCTGTCGCGCAATTAAATTAGTATTGAGTTCAGATACATTATGAACGAAAATGCAAGAAGGTTTTTCCTCTATAACGAATCAAAACTAGAATTTCTCACGGTTGGAAGAATAACTACTTTCTCTTAAGCTTAGTAAACTGCTGCTTGTCTGTTATTCGTGATTAAAAAAAGGTAAGTCCGAACAAGAATCTTTTGAAAGTCAAGAAAAGTAGGAAACGTAATTCAATATACTTAAATGTCACGAAATATCTAAGACAGTGTATCCCAATTGATTTGCTGCTGCACACACAAGTATACCATAAGCTCTTTATGTGCCTAGAAATATTCTAAGGTAATTCTTCTTCCATTTTCGTATTATATTAATGAAATACTGTATCATTTAATAAGATGTCGCCATGAAAAGAGAAAATATTCCAATTCATTATTGACATTATTGGTTATTTCTATTTCAGTTGGAATTTATACTGATCTGCACCGAGACTGGCAAATGTGTGATTAAAAACATAAAGAAAAGATTGGGAAGCACTGCACTAGGGTTACCATGGTTTCAGTCGTCATCAGGCCCTCCACCATATTCTGCGTTACTCGAAAGCTTTCCATATAAAATAACAATTAGTTATAGGTGTGAGTACAATTCAGAAGATAGGAAAAATACAACAAAATCATTGGAAGCGAGAGCTGGGCCAGAAAAGCCGACAATGATGGCCCTCTTTCAAACCGAATATTATTCCGCGCTGATACTCATCTCACTTCCTCAAAAATCTCCTCCGCCTCTCCTCCCTTTTCCTGGAACCCGAAAAACACCCCGAGCGACGAGATGCGTACCGTTATAAACATTGGAAGAATTCAAAAGGGGGAAGGAATGGAAGAAAGAAACGGATCGAGTAAAACGACGAGAGATGGGTATTGAAAAAGAATGAAAGGGACCAAGTGCAGAAAAAGGATTCGAGGTTGGGTTAAGAAAGGAGACATACCGAATTGGGACAGTAATCGAAATTGGATCTGGAAGAGGATAAAATATTAAAAAGAAAAAAGGCGGGGAATTGAAGTAGATGAGGAATGCTTAGCATACAGACTGACGTGGGAACAGTTTCCTTCCTTCGAATTTTCATCCCTTCGCTATTCACTGCATTCCTCAAAGGAGCTATTCTCCGAGCAATTTCCGTTGCCTAACCCTTTCTACACAAAACACATAGAGACTCGTTCAAAATAATAACAGAGTACACATAATTACTTCAAGTAGGACTTGAGCAATTGTTAGAATAAAATTAAAGTCGCATCACAATTAGGTAGAAAAGAAAATAACTTGCTTCACAAGCAAAGAAAAGAAAAACAAAATCATGTTTTTTAAGACAACCAAAAATAGGAACACTTTTCCATCAGATCAAATATACTAGTTAAGTAACAACGTAGTAGTAGTACATTCTGATAATAGTAACATTTATTAATCATAGGGAAATAAGAAAGTAATTTCAAGTATAGAGTTACTTGGGTTTTATGAGATAATGCATGCATGAACTTTATAAGGGAAATAACAGAAATTTAATAATATATTATTGTAGCTAGTTGACAGCTGTGTAGTAATATTGTATTGATTGTACACTCCTGGCCAAAATTAACGCAGCACCTCCCTAGCGATCCTTACGGCCGGTGCTGCGTTAATTTTGGCCAGGAGTGTAATTGAAGATAATTACATTTAATAGCCTAATGTAGTAGCCAGGGAATAAATATATAGCAATACTGTATTGTTAAAAGTATATGATATATATTCTCTAATAGCGAAGTAGAACGTTTCATTATTGTAATTAATACTGTATAAAGGGCTGAGTTAGAATAAGGTATGGAAACGCTTTACGTAAAATTGTATTGTGATAATGTTACCACCTGTGCTATCACTCCATCTGCAACATAGTCATCAAAAATAATAATACGATAGTTGTAAAAGTTGATGTTATTGAACTGACATTGCTGGTTGTGAAGGATGCTATCTCACAAGAGCTGATCCAAGCTACATAACATTTCGCTTCCATGACGACTTCTTGGATTATACAACAATCAACGAATAATACAATGATAATGAATTAAATACTTTGTATCCTCTCCCTGCATTGTCCCTTCGTACATAATCTCCTCGCTAACTCCTATCCTTTTTCCCCTTCTTTCTCCACGCACGGTTCTAATATCCTTCACCCTCTATTCCTCTCACTCTTCTAAAGCATTCGCAGCGAGGAGATTGGTACCGCGACGGTCGATGGAATGGAAGGAATGGAACGCAGAAGCAGCGGCGAAACGAAAACACGGTGATTTAATATCGGAGACGTGTATATATTCGGCCAAGTAGTAAATTCCGCTTCGAGTGCTAGTCACCCGCGGGAAATTTTACGAATTCATTCGGATTCTAGATGAAAAGGGTGACGTCAGAATTTTAATCTCGAAATTCAATATTTATCGTGTTCGGAGAGGGTTCTACTCTCCCAGAAAATATTATAGACAAAAGTATTGATTCGGGTGAGTCCGAATTTCGATTTAAATTGAATTGGCGCTGAACCAGAAATTTAAAGGATTGTGAGGAGAATGTTATCGGAATTTGAGCTGCAGCTTATGGAACTGGTTGGAATCCATTTCTTCGGAAGATGAGATGTTGAAGGATTTGCTTTTGAACTGGAGAAAGAGTATTCACCAATAGTGAAAAAAGGGTTGGTAATGTTTTTAAACTATGGAAGACTCTTTAAACTTGTTATCAATAAGAATAATTATAAAAAAGGGTATTTAATTTGATCTCTTTTTACATCTAAACACACCTCACAAAAATATTTTAAGGTATTAGGTTTTTAAGTTCAACTTATGAAATATTCAAGTGAAAAATATAAGTCAAACATATAACATATTGAAATAAGTCAATCATTTATAATGCACTAAAACTATCATTAACTGTTTTTTCATAAATGAAGTCAAGTCAAGAAGAACTTATGTTACAATTTTGTATAAGAAAAGAAGGAGAGAGATGGCATAAAAATCATAAAATACGTGGAATAGTTAACGTTTGAAAATTCTCAACTTGTTTAGACGGTTAATTAGAAGAAATTAAGATCAAGATATTTTTTCCTTTCAGAAAAATATAAAAGGTTACTAAAATATTTTTCAGTACCTACAATTTGGTTCATGTCTCGATTCTGTTAGTCTTACCTATCCAATTAAATTTCTCAGAGGAAACAAAGGCTGCAAACGATAAGAATCTACTATGAAATACTTGGTTCAAACCACATAGAATTAGTGAATAAAAATGCGACAACATTTCAATTTTGGACTTAGATAAGACGTATCCAAATTTTTACACAAATCGAACAGACTCCAATCTCAGACCAACACACCCACAGAATCTCTGCTTTAAATATAGAGATTACAAAAACCTTTGTAAGTCTCAAGATCCGCCCCTGCTGCAGGGCCCCTTACGATGTACACACAGTACAGTTGGGGTTCGATTACTGCAAACCAGCACACAGTAAAACCCGTATGCGTCTAATTAAAAAATAAATACGGAATATAAACTGAGGGTATTTTACGGGAAATGCTATCATGGCGGAACAAGACCAGAGGCATTTTCAACCTTTTTGATGTTTTATAAAAAGGAGACGGAAGATAAAAACCAATCCGCCATCGAAGTGAAGAGCATCGCTGGCGGGTGATAACCCTTCGGAATTAAAAGGCGTGATTGGCTTCAGACCATCCGCTTTGATCGCCCGGGGCAGGGAGATTCTCCGTGGAGAGTTTCCGCATTATTAAGTTGGCAATCCTTTCCCGAGGGGGCGCATTGTTGTGGAGTGGTTGGAGGAGACTCCAGCTGGTCCCTCGAGGGCAAAGGGAAGGGCAGCAGCGGTGTACTGCGACGCTCTCGAGAACGTGCATCAGGCGCTAATGGAGACTTCAACAGACGAATACAATAAACATCCGTTACGTCTGAGTCCATTATTAAGCTTTTATGTTTACTGTGGGTTTCATTGGCAACAGTAGACGGTTTCTTTGAATACGTAGCATTATATGGATAAAAAGATTTCAAGCTAACATTTTGCTCACTCGTACATATCGCTTACTTCGTTTGCTACTGTTATTTACCCCATTTTGATATAAAAATACTGTTAGTTTTTAACTTTTTATGGAAGGAAATAATTTTTTCTTCAGTTTTTGCTATGGATAAGATACACATCTAAAGCTCAAGTTCATCATAATATTTATTAGAGAATAATTATGTTAATAATAAATTAACATTAATTATCTATTTTTAGCGAATTATTTGTTTCATCAGTGAACTAATGTCAAAATTTGAATATATAGTTTACTAACACGTAGGTGTATAGTCTTACCTGAAAATCCATGTAATAATAAGATATTTTTAAAACTAACCAGCAAACTATAATAGAATATGTCACATCTCCAAAAATACAAAAGGGGATAAATCCTCCAGATTTTATTTTAGACGACACCATAGAAGAAAATATCCAGTAAAAAGAGAAATTGATGAAATACGCTACAACTATATTTGTAAATACATACAGAATAAGTTAGTTTTAACACGTCGGATAGCAATTTAAAAATTTAATGGGATAACGCTTAAAAGTTCGGAGGCAAAAGAAAGGCTAAAAATTTTTATGGGACTTCAAAGGATTTTTACGAATTTACGTTACGTAATTATTTCCCTCTTCCGCCGAAAATTTCATTTTTTTTAACCACTGCTTTTCAGCAACTACGCGAAGGAGAATTTGCCAAGCATTCCGAGGGCCTGCAGCGATGGGTAAGGCACGGAATAGTCAAAGCAATGGGGATGAGGGGACAAAGGAGGCAGTTGGGGGCCAGACGGTCGGGGAAGGGGCGAAAGGTGGTAGATAGTACCAGTCGGTGGCCGGATGGCTCCTGACATCCCCAGAGGCATCCAAAGGCCTCCCTTTTGGAATCGGAATACGAACTCAAGGTGCGTACCTTAAAGGATGGATATCTTCAGGAGTGGACAAGATCTTGGCTTTTAAAGATGTCTACTCCCGCAATAAAATATGTAAAGAGGCATTTAATTAGTTTTGGTATTCATGTGGAATTGTAAGGGGCGAGACCAACGATTATTACTTCAAATGGACCGGTGACAGCAGCTGCCCTTTCATGCGGTTACAAGAGGGGGAGAGAGTAATGCTGCAAGTGCTTCATTGTGGTGTAAATGGAACGAAAGGAAAGTGGTTAGATGGTTAATCACACGTGTAATATTAAATAGTCAACTTTTCGACAGCAGTATTCCGAATATGAGTCCCTCTGGTGGGATTCACTTAAAGAAAAAAGGCTTTATCACCGACGGGAGCTAATCGAAATATGCATCCATACATATCTCTTTGACGAGATTATCGGTATTATAATGATATCAAAACTACTTTGTATCAGTGCGAATTTGAAACTCGTAAGAAACTTCTCAGATCCAAACCTATTCCATCAAAGATTTTGAGAAAGAGCTGTTGGTAATTAGAATTTTTAAGGATACTGTTACTCCAGAACACAGCCTTCGATTTCTCCGAGAGAAAACGTAAAAGTTTAAGTATTTTTATAGGACTTCTGGTCGTTCTATTCACGGAGCACTACAATGGTTAATATAAATTAAAGTTAAAGATATGGCTGTTTATGTACCCGATACTACGTACCAATCGCGGCTTGCAGGATTATTATGTAAGTGCAGCAAAGTCCTCGAAAATAATTCGGTACAAAGAAAGAAATTTTATGACTAGAAAATTGAAGTATTTAGTATATTTGAACGTATGCTTTGAGGCGTAAACACGACGGGATCATTCTGTTATCAAGCAATAGGATAAAGCCGATAAGCAAAATCTATCACTAAAAAATAGTGTGAATCCCACAAATAATCTAAACATACGTACGTCTCAATACGATAACAAACCTATCCAAATGCAGAAAATTGCTGCATTCGGTACACGGTACTTAAAATAATAAGCTGCAGCCTCCACCACCTTTAAGTCACTCGTCGATGCGAAAGCTGCGAGGATATTTAAAAATGGGAAACACGGGGGACCAATGAGTAAGTTTCTTAGGAGCAGCTGCGCTTTCTTCAAGGTCCAAACTTCCGGGGATGCCCTCACCTTTAAGGCTCCTGACACACGAGAATCTGCCACGGCAGCTGCTACACCACGTGTTACCCAAGATAATGGCAGAAGACTCACGCCGCGTGCCCTCAATTATTGAACATCCTTCCCAACGCATTGTAAACAAAAAAATCCAAAACTTTCCAACAGTACACAGACGATTTCTTCTGACAATTTTTTTCCAATTTGGGTCGGTAGGTTTTTAAAGAGGCAAAACAAAACAAGACTAAGAATATTTCGTCAAATTTAATCCTAAATATTTCACAAACGTACGAAATTTTCCGTTCTTTTCAACTTAGATAAGGTGTGAAAAGTGCTCCAAAAGTTGCCCAGGAAGACGTTATTCTAACAACAAAGCTTCCGGAGAGCCAAGTTATAAGTTATAGTATAGTGTAGTTATAAGTTATAGTAGCGCCATCGGGAATCGCTTAAGAAAATAATAACTGAGTACAAGCAAAAATTATTCGAGAAATTTTTAAACAGTGATTTACATTTACGAAATACGCGACGTCGTGATCACAATTCCCAACGAACGCGATTTTTGCAGCCAGACGACAAAAACATTTCGCGAGATTATAGCGAGAACAGATGGCCTTTATTGATCTCTTTTGCCAGACAGTATAAGGTGCGCTTATTTGAAAATTATTTGGTTAGTTTGGTGTTTTACACCCCCTGCCATACGCCTTAGTGCGGCTCGCGGGGCATTGATGTAAATGTAAATGTAAAAGTGGCCACGGATTCGATTCCCAAAGAAAGCCCATGTATACGAAATGTTCTCAGCGAAGTCAAAGCACCTCTAGGAATACTACAACATTATTCGAACTACAATCAAGAATGGCTCATTATGGCATAAAATAAATTACGAAATATTAAAGCGAAATAGCTAAATATTGCAGTGGGAACTTTTTCCTGCAATTACTATCTTCAGTTACAGCACTGAAATGGTATAAGGAAAAATTAAAGAACATTTGTCGATTCCAGCTATTTTTAGAGAGGGTACGAGTGGAAGAATAATGGGACGGGAACATTGGCAGATCCTAAAGGGCAATGACCCTACCCTTGATGACTTCACAAAAGAGGCAATTTGCTAAAAGGTTAAGGGGGAACTAAAACTAAAAACTTACAACGAAATGCTTTTGTGGTTAAATTTGATATAGAAATTGCTGTAGAAATCTACAAAGTTTAATTTTATCATTGATATTATGGATTTCCTCATGGCTAAGTCTTATTTAATTAATTAAATATTAGGAATTTTTTAATATAAAAAGAAATTTTAACGGATATCTGACGATATCCTTGTATGCAGGATTATCATATCTTATATTCCGAAGGAAAGACATTAAAGCTAATACTTCAATGATAATGAAGAGAAATGTTACCGTAAAACGTGAACTATATGCACAGACAAATGGATACGGATGTTTCACGTGATCACAGACGTGTTATAAAGAGAATGGTAGCAAATATGGCGTTTACCAGTAATCCTGATTCATGAAATAGTGGCTAGGAATCGGACAGATGTGTTAACTCAAGCGTGCACTGCACTATATCCTCCATTCCGGAGACCAATAAGCAATAGCACAAATTGATTTAAGGGCGTTTCGTGCAGTTCCGGTCGGTAAATCACCCTTCCTTCAACTGGTCCTTATTGCCACATGTTTCACCAAGTCTGCGAAAAAAGAAGGAATCCCGGTGTCGCGAAGGAGAAAAACGGACGATGTAAAGGCGAGACGAGGTCGTTTTATTCTCCATCGAATGCTGTCTGTCGGCGAAGCATGAAAGACTTGCCAGACACAAAAAGAAACTCGATCGGATCGCCCACATCTCTTCATTTCACATCAATTGCATTTGCGAAAAAGGATCGAAAAGTTCTTTTAAGGGGAGCTCAGTAATGGATGGGTAAAAATTGGAGTAATTGGTACAATGACGACAATGAAACGAAATAGCTACAAAAGTTATTTAAGACTGAAAAGTATTGTTGCATGTTTTAAATCCTTCAGTAACAATCACCATCATGAAAGAAATCAATATTAGCAGGCGTGACTTCGTGGAAAGCCATAGTAAAATGAAAGATTTTTATTTTCTTTAAATGATCTGCAGTAATTGACCTATGCACCATTTATCACGCAGAGCTGACCAGTAACACAAGATTTTTGGAATTTTACGAAAATTGGGGAATCATTAAGAACGATTAAAATCGAGGACTGTCGTTTATTAATAACAGGTTAGAGTACAGAGATTATGAACAAGTAAGTTATTATAGGGAGAACCATCTACGTACCCGTTAAAATTTAATTTGATGTTTCCCGAAGAGATAGAGATAATTTCAGAGAATCACAAGTCAGAGTTTAGGTTCTTGAACGCTAATATACTTTCCTCCATGTAGCAAACGTTATTAACTTTATCAAGAAGAATGGTCATCATTTATCGGTAGCAATGTGGCCGATCAAGAAAGGAAATGAGTGATGATGATAAAGATGTAAAATCAATCCTATGGGATAGTTGAAAGATGTTATAAATAAAGGCCTCAGGAAGCTCAGATTTAGAACAATAGAATCCCAACATTATTTCATTCAGGCACAAAAATTTCGGATAGTAAAAAAAAATCTCAATGGAAAAGTACACTTTTACAGTTAAGTTTGAAGCTAAAAAAATCCAGGAAACTGTTTTAGTATTTTATAAAATACATTTGTCGCAAAAGAATTTCTCACCACGAAAATCTTTAGTAAGAACGCACATGTTTTAAAGAAACGAGGCAATTGCCTCCAATGTCGATCCCATTTGCAAGGGAATACGCCCTTCGATACGACTCCATATGCCGCTTCCTATTTTGAGGACAATGTTCATATACCATGTCCGGTAATGAATAAATATCCATGTCAAAAAATCCTGGTCACGCCACATCGAGTTCTCACTCATGATGACATTTTAATCTCAGCTACCCATCGCGTGTTTATTGATCATATCTAAAAGTACTCAGAAGACCTGAGAACGAGTGGTAAAACAGCCTGATCTTTAAGTTGGGTGGATATTAAAAGAATTTTTCGCAACTACCAAGTCTCTCGCTAGGATATGCAGCTTCTTCGTCAGAACTCATTCACTCTTAAAGAATGAAATTAAAGTCCATTTTTATTATAATGAATCAGAATTAAAGGTAAATCGGAATTCATAAAACATAAAAAATAAACAGCTTGGTATTAAGCGATCAATATTAATACGAAATCATATAAAAGTAAAATAAAATGTGGAGTAAAATTTAAATGAAAGACCAACCGGTTATTTCGTGGATTTCCAATAATTTTAATTAATATTAAGCAGAAAATCAACCGGC
Organism: Sympetrum striolatum; assembly: GCA_947579665.1. Classification (NCBI taxonomy): domain Eukaryota; kingdom Metazoa; phylum Arthropoda; class Insecta; order Odonata; family Libellulidae; genus Sympetrum; species Sympetrum striolatum. The sequence continues at coordinate 56,646,104 of OX388347.1, read as the reverse complement.
TTATATGATCATCTCTTTAGAGGAAAGATCGCAATATATATTTACGCTAAAATGCGGCAATCTAATCAGTTTCTCAAGAATAGATGAACAGGCATGTTGTGGCTAAATACACCACTACAAAATAGAAATACACGCACAGATGGAGTAAAATTACCAAGAAAATTAATTAGATTCTTGAGCTATTTAACTCGATACTTTTATCAAAGTAAAACAAAAAAATCTGATGTGGCCTGCACATGACTTTCTCCATACATAAGATGTAAATATTTATCTGCGACAGTAATTTCAAACTCTACATTCCATCTAAACTTCGAAGATGAGTGATTAATTTATATATTATTATCTTTTACGTCACAAACATTATAAATAATGTTTTTCGGGACATGATTGATGAAAAACGATGAAATTGGCCTTTCGCCCATAGAGCCCAGAGCGCCCACAAAGTACATAATCAGCAACTTCCGGTTTATCAGTATTTCATGAATAACTCCTAAACAATCAGTTATACAAAAATATGTTTCATACAAAATTTATAGTAAATTACATTTTCTAAAACTTTTGTAATTAATAGTGTATACCTAAATATCATATTTATGGAGATATTTTGAAAACCGGAAATGAGCTTTGAAGAATGAAGCTCGACTTCCGGTCAACCGATTTACTCCAAAAACTAATCAACTCTAAAGACTGTAACAAAAGTACTACATATGAAATTTGGTGTTGATCCGACAAACATTTTTCATGTTAGAGCGCCCACAAAGTACATAATCATCTTCTTCCGGTTTATCAAAATTTCACGAATAACTCCTAATCAACAGGTGATAAAAAAATATGTTAAATACAAAAGTTATAGTAAATTACATTATCTAAAACTTTTATAAGAAATACAATATACGTAAATATCATATTTATGGAGATATTTTGAAAACCGGAAATGAGCTTTAATGAATAAAGCTCGACTTCCGGTTGACCGATTTACTCCAAAAACTAATCAACTCTGACAGCACACACCACAAAACTATATATGAAGTTTGATTTTGATACGACTAATAGTTTTCACGTTAGAGCGCCCACTGTCACACACACACACACACACACACACCCACACACACACACACATACACACAGACATCATTCCGAAAATGGTCAAAACGAGTTCTAGGGACCCCAAAACATGTATTTCCGTTGAAATCTCGAAGTCGAATTTTTTCATGAAAACAATAATTTCTCTATACTTCGTATATGGAGAAAGTAAAAAAGAAGGAAGAAGAATAACTCAAAATAGTCTTCAAGTCACCACAAATGAATTTATGAACTCCTAACACTTTCCAATTTTCAAGTAGGGATTCACGTGCACTAAAAAGGTTTCACTAACCATTGAAAAGGTAAATAAATGTATTGAAAAGGCCTCACCCTTCCAAAGCTCTATGGCAATTGGTTTACTTCAGGTGATAACAAACATTGATTCAGAAATTAGGTCACTGTGGTAATTTAATTTGGAACAGATAAAGAGTTGCCCATAAAATTAATCAGAAATACCAAAATTCCCTCTCTTTCCCTAAAACGACGTAATTACTCAAAATTAATGAACAGATGTCCAAAAACTCGCTAGAGTTATATTTCATTGGGCGCGAAGCCCATCTGCTCCTTTATTTGATTTCCACGCTACCTTTGAACCGCAATTCATTGACTCTGAAAGGAATAACCTCCTCAAGCATCATGCGAATTTTGAGCTCAGCTGACCCGTGCAAAACGCATTGCGAAACCTTAATTAAAGAGATTTTTAACCTCTTCCAGAAATGCTCTGGGCTTCTGTGTTCAATACCCTTCAAAACACATTAAGGGAAGATAAAAACAAAAACCGAAAAGAAATCGTGGCTTTACAGAGAGCTTGTCGTAATGTTACAGAGGGTTAATTACGGCTCCAAAGTAAGAGAGATTTTATTTTTTAGAAAATGCACTCATATGCAACTTTTTCACTCACATTCTCACACGCAAGGAGAAGTTTAAAAGCCAGTTCATTACCACCAAGCACTTGATTAAAAACCTCCACCCAGATCAACTAGACTCACTTTTCTTTCTCATGCTCACATCTCATGCAAAACGTTCCCTACTTTATTTACTTACTAACCTTCTGAACCTCCTCCTACTTGCCTACATAAGCCCTTTTTGGCTATCACAAGACTCGTATTTATAAGAACTTTTGCTTCAATATTCATGTAGGTAATTCCTCAGATAAATTATTTGGTAATCACGTAAATATTCCTTCTAACTTCTTTATGGTCGATTTGTTGCTAGTTCATGCATTCTACTGAATTAGAAAGTATTTTATAGCTTACTCTAAAACAGAAGCATCTCCTCATGTAAATCCGTTGAGTACATAAATAAATTAAACAGCTGTAGGAATTGATAAAAAAATCCTAAACAGAAAATCAGGTAAGAATTTAGTACCTTGATGATTGCAAGCAAATTAAATTAGATATTTAGGAGAAAATACGTCGAAAAATAGAGGACCTATATCAAAATTGTTTAAAATGTTGCTCTAAATATTGAATCAAAATAAAATAAAGTCCAATCAAAAATTAAATGCAAACAATAAAAGTGCAATATCCACTTGATGCTAAAAGCAGATGAAAGAAGTAAATGGTGCTAACTAAATTCAGGAAGATCGATTTCCAAAAGGGAAAAGTAGTTATAGAGTAAAGAGATCAATTAATAACTCATAAAAGTTCGCATTTTCTTTCTCAGTGGTTGCTATCGGATACGCAACATGTTTAAGAGGAAAATAAATATGCAAAGAAGAAAGGAACAGAATACTTCGTTAAAAATATTATTCTCAGAAAAATATTATCTAAATTTTGTTAGGTGTGTACTATTTCCATTTAGGGTATAAGCGAGGAAATTGTACCATATCAACCAACCATAGCAACCAAAATATCGTGAAAGAAAGAAAGAAACACAACCTTCCAGACAGATGGCAAGGAGATCTTTGGAGAAAGCGTGATGTTGTCAAGAAAGTTCTTTTGCACGTGTAACTAGGCGCTGGACTCGGGCGAGAACTTCGGTGAATAAAATACAGCTCACTTGCGTCAGAATTCGAGAGATGAAACGTCATCCTGAGATACGTGCTTGGAAGGACGAGGCACAACTCCCTCAAGAGGTTGGCGCATAACACAGCATAAAGAATGACCCTTGATGAGGTTCATGGGACCGACCGTCCAAACTTATTTCAAGAGGCAAAGTTTTCATTGAGGCAATTACGGAATGAGATCTAGTTGGAAGGCATATTTGATGAACGCTAGCTGGAATCTTTTTGTAAACTTCTGTTTTTTACTTAATTATGACTAAGTTATCGGCGATATATTGGAAAAAAATTCTCGAATAACTCACGATTAACGAATCTAATGGTGTTTCTGTATTTGTCGAAAGAGAAATCAAAACGAATAGGGTATTCCAGGAGATACTTATAATCTGAGAATAAATTATCGAATTTATAGATTAGATAACATGGATTATTAATAGATTTAGTAAGCAGAAACTGTTGATTGACTTATTGATGATCATTTATAGAGACAGATATAACCAGAGAAACTAAGCTAGTTAATAAGAAAGTTATTTCTGAAAAATTTGCCGTATTAAAAAACCTCATTTCTTCATAAGATAAATGTATCTTAAATACCAATGATATGGTATTGAATATTTAAATTTGATATTTAAAAAATTATTCGAAATGTCTACAAGAGATTAACAAAACATGTAGAATTAAAACAAATTGCGGGAGTTAGTGTTTTTTATGGAAGATATGTGCTAATTCATTCCACAAAGATACACAATATCATGGCGCATAGCAATGAAAAAATAAATAAACCTATTGAATTTCATACAGAGAAGAGTTCTTGATGTTTTGTTTCCACTAGTAATTAATTAACATTTAAGAACTGAGTTCATTTCTTAGAAGATAAAATATTAGGCTAAAAGCTATGTTATGCTAATAAAACTAGACAGTTAAAATAAAAATAATACCCATCGTGCTGTAGTATACATAAATTTATGTATGACCAATGAATTATGAGCTATTTTTTGTATGCATCTATCCTTCAACTATACACAGTAATAACTACTGATCATGATGTTAAAATACATAGGCAACTTCAATCACCCTATCTACGTATTACCATTGAAAAAACTGTTCTTTTCCTTTTGATTGAATCACTACCGGAGAAAATTTACGCAAAATTTATCCGCATATAGAATCGAATTAAAATTACACACTTTTCCTCAATTGAAGTCTTAGAAGTGAACGAGAAGAAATATATATCCGTATGCAAATTATTTTCAAAAGACTGCCTCACAAATTCAAATTTTCCAGTGCTTCAAAATCCAAATTTTACAGAAATGTAATTTATCTATCAGTGCATGCATCCATATTTATGCTCTGCTTGATGCTGGTACCTAAAAATGGGTTTCGCAAAAGGTCAGCCTGGAACGGTTTGAGTTAACTGCATTTCAATTAACTCTTTCTAAACAGCTCGGGGAATTATTCCCATTCATGAAATTCTAATGGAATCTGCTAAGGAGAATTTGTATATTTCAACGCATCAAACGGAAAAGATAACGAGGAACGAGAGAAATTAAATTTCCCGGGCGCGTAATGAATTTCACGCCTTTTGATGCAAAGCAACAGCATTAATCAAAATATTGCGCCCATCTCGCTTAAATTACGTGGAATTATTCAAACTTTATTCCTTCCCGCAAATTAATATTACAGGTGTTTTGATGGTTAATGAATTAGAATCAATTAGCAAAATTAAATTACGTCCATACAAATAATTAACTACATCTCATAATAAACCTAGTTAACTCTTAAGTGCACGCCCGCTATTTTTAGATGACACATCTGACCATAGGTAAAGCGTAGTATTAATCTGATGTGTTTATTTAGCATTAGAAAAGGTAAAAATAGTGTGATAAATTAATGTATTTTTCTTCACTTTTATCTCAGTCGTGTTAATTGCAGAGATTATATGAAAGCTAATGAGGCTTTTTGACGAGTATCCCGATAGTAATATGAAGTTTATCAATACGTTGATTGTATTGAATTCGTACAACTGATTGTGTTGTGGCTAACAATAAGTGAGGAAAGCTAATGCAGATCGGCTCTATATTAATCTTGGTCTCATTCCCTCAACGGCAAACTACCTCATTCTTCACCTTAGCCTCATCCCCTCTTCAAAACGTTTGGGGTGAGGATCCAAGAAGCCTTCCCGTTGATAAATAACCGAAAAAAAATACGTAAACTTGTTTTCTTGTGAAATCTAGATGATCAGGCGTTACCTTGTGGAAAGCCATTTAAATAGTAAAAAAACACTGAAAATTTTCCACACTTTTATTTTGCTTACGACCGGTTTCGCTACCGGAGTATCATCTTCTGGTACAGAAATTATTGTAAAGCTGCTTAAATTTCTAGAAGGGTTGGAGGGGAAAGGGGAGGAGAGGTTATGGGAATATATTTTTGGGAAGGGAGATAAGATACCTACCCCCATACCTCACCTCTTATCTCCCTTCCCAAAAATATATTCCCATAACCTCTCCTCCCCTTTCCCCTCCAACCCTTCTAGAAATTTAAGCAGCTTTACAATAATTTCTGTACCAGAAGATGATACTCCGGTAGCGAAACCGGTCGTAAGCAAAATAAAAGTGTGGAAAATTTAGTCTTTTTTTATTACCTTACTTGTTTTCTTTCTTAATTTTACTGTTAATCCTTTCTATACATTTTATACTGCAAACATTTATGGAAAAACTATATGAGGTACGGAAGAACAGAGAGACGCTCGGGTTAACCTCGCCTAATTAATGATCAAATAATAATAAATAATATGCTACAATAGGGACACGTGATGTATGCGCACTTATAATTTGGTGAGACAAAGAATGTTACCAATGTAAATAATTAGATGTATCCTGTACGGCCCAAAGGAAGGAAGAAATGACTTTTATAGAGTGCCATGGGTGGATGTTTTTGTTTGCATACTGGAAAACTACCTGAATTCTACCAGATAAGAGCCATTAATTACTTAATCAATGAGTTATTGAACGATTAAAAATAAATGCGAATAAACGTCTGTGATAATCAAGTACCTCATCCCATTACAATCGCATATTTCCGTAGTAATCATGTAAATAGGGAGCATGTTATTCCGTGAGCTACTGGAGTGGGTTCAGCCACTTCCTAAACCCAGATTACGCGTCAAATCTTGGTCGCGTGCAAGCAAAGCAATCATCCCAACGCATCCTCTTCACGCTCCAAGACTGTCCTAATGGCACAGCGGTCATTGGAGAGCGAATGAGGGGCCATCTCTCGAGAAGATCCCGCGAAACAATCAAGAGACGGGGGAGAAAAGTAGAGGCAATTGGCGCTGATGGAGAAGATGAGGTTAAGTGGGTCTAAGGAGTCCTTTACTGTTGACTTCGTGCCGCAGAGTGCAGTCACGACGGATAGCGTGGGAGGTGCGATTGACGCGCTGGGAAATAGAAGAACACTGAGGTAATTGACAAGAAAGTGGACAAGGAGTAGAGTACATATAAATGACTTAAAAGCGTTATGCCGCAGAATTTATATGAATTATTTGACCGTGGTATCACCTTACCTGAAGTATCCTACGACAGAATTCTTAAAGATAATATAGAAATTTTTGTGATAATGTGGAGATGTAATTACTAATCTTCTATTAAGGGTGTCCCAACCTCAATTGAAGATACTATATTTGATAAATGACGCAAGCAAGACTTCCTATTCCATTTCGCAGAAGATACACCAAAAGGAGGGCAGGAAAGAAACTACCTAAAGGCTCCGTGTGGGAATGTAAAGAAAAATAAATTATCAAGGTAATTAGAGAAGATGAGAAAAATTGTAAAATTCTTTATAAGCTTGAAAAAATAACGATTTATTTTAACATATTAACGATAATTTGAATTTTGATTAACTCATATTGATTTCATAATTTCCGCTAAAATTTTTGGTTTTTAATTCTTGCAAAGTAATCGCTGTTATGAGAAGCAATTAATTTAGACATTAATGGGTCATTTTATCTAATAGCACATTAAAATACAGAAGAATTACAGCAGTATTATTGATGAATTATGGTACTCGACTATATTTATATTCTGTCTCTGTTAATAACCATATGTCGATTTTGAATCAATTATTTTAAACTTCTGATTGATATTTAACCTGATGCCGCATTCAAACACAGCAGAATTAAAGCAATCACTGACGTTATCATTGACAGATTATGGGATCTGAATACAATAATTTGTCATTACTAATAACTTAATATAATTTTTTAATCAAGCTGTTCAACAACCAGTATCATGAGAGAGGCTTTTGCAACCTTTCAAGATTCTAAAATATTAGAATTAATAATTTTTAATTTTTATTTAATTAGAAATTTCCAACAAGTCCACCTATCACATCAAATATTAAATTCTGAAAATAAGCTATTTCACTTCCCATATCAGTTTATTCAAACTCTGATCATAGGTGTCGCAAATTAAAATCCCTTTCAAAGCGAGAAGAGAATATCATTGGAGACATCATAAATTCAACGGTGGAGATCTCGCGAGATGCGAGACATTATAATTACAATCCCTCACTTGAGCATGTTCGTGAGCGGGGAAATTTTAAGCGAATCTCCGATGACAGCGCATAAATATTCAACGATAGCAGGCGACTCACGTGGAGGAACCTCCAGAAAGCATTTTAATAGGGGGACCCTCAAAATGGCGGAGGAAGGAGATTTCAGAGAGAGACAGGAGAGGGAATTTTTTTTGGAAATGCCTTAAGACGAAATCTCCGCCTCGATGGTTCGCCGAAAAGAAAACAGGATTTCAGAAACGTCTTTCCGTCTACATGTAAATGATTCTCAAAAAATTTCTGCAAAATCTGTTGGAAATGTATTATAACAGGGGACACTGAAGAATGACCAGAATTTATACAAGTTCAAAGATGGCAATGATGCTCTGAAATTAGCTTTGAAACACTTCTGAATGGATGGTACTTTCACAAAGATGAGAATGATACTTGAAAAATGTCCTTCCTCAATCGACATGCATCAGTTTGATCAGTTGAGCTTTCTTCGGTCTCTTCATTCAGCCTTTAAAACAGAAAAATCTTTGCAATTCCATCTTCGCTTAATAATTATGCACCATCAATAACATTAGTGAATATGTCCTCCGTTAAATCAAACAGGTAACACAAAATTAAATTACACATAAATTGATGTGTATAATTCGACACATGGTAACTCCCTATCCTCTCCAAAGTAGACGAAGCATTCTTAATCTTTGTATGAACATTTCATAGCCATTACTGGCATACACCGCCGAACGAAATTACATAAATATTAAGCACATCTGACATTACTTCTTTCAAACTAGAAATACGCAAAATAATAAGGAATTAGAAAGCAACATGAGAATAATTTAATGAATAATTTTTCCTTTGAAGATAGAAGAGCAAACATAGTTCAAAACCGAAAACAGAATATTCAAAATATAGAAATTCTTAAGTATAACTGAAGAGAAAGAAGAAATATTTGCTCAAAAAATATAAACTAATGCTAAATACGGCGAAAAAATTACCGAAATTTAATTAAATATATATATTAGACGAAACACACTTCAAAATTTTCTACGATTCATGCCATCTTTCGAATGCAGCTCATTAAAGAAATGGCTCCTTCGTATACTCTGCATAAAGTTATACTAAACATAGTGCATCGATTATTGCCTAGCTTTCCGGATGATAGTTGTCAGCAGGAAGGTCATCCAGACATAGAAATCGGTATTGAAACCAAACCCATTCCAATCACCATTCATCAAAGTCATTAACAGAACTTATTATGATTGCTAAGAAAAATTAATAACCACATATTGACATGTTTTGGCGCCATGCGTCCAAGAATAGACGTTTCTAAGCGTTCAACAATGCAAACAATCAAACCGGAAAATAACGTGCTCTCCCGTCTCATTGTTTACTTCCCTCTCTCTTCTAATTGTCGTAGTGCGCGCGGTGTTGCAGCGATCGTGGCGACCGCAGATATCTTTCAGTTGATGAAAAAACGTCTGCAGAACCACTGGAAGTGATAGGAATGCAGCTGCCCCACCTATCCCCACTTACATGGCCTTCGGAGGGAAGAAATAATAGAAGTCATTGCGACATTTCCCTTGGAAGTGTTATGCAAGCGTAGACCCTTGAACGATTCTCGGAATCCAGCCAATACCTGAGGAGTGGTTGACGGTAAGGTAATCTTCCAGGCATGCCCTTTCAAGCACTGTTCCAGCGATTACACAGCTTATGGCGTTGGTGGATATTTACACCTTGCGGATGGATAATTCAAGAGCTAAGTCCATACATACGTTCATGCATCATTTCTTAAAGCTTATGAGCACCTCTTGTTTCTTCTCCGCATAATTGATATGTTCAAATTCTTTATATTATTATATGCAAAATATTCGTCCAACGTATAGCAACATGGAAAGATCTAGTGTACAGATCAACTACACCTCAGAACACCGGGAGTTTACAGTGTCCCATGTGAGTGCATAGAGATGGAGAGTACCCCCTCCACAAGACTTGGAAACCTATTCCCCGCAAAATCGCAGTGAGCAGCCAGCCAATAAGAGCTGACCACCGCCAGCGCCGCGGCCATGAAAAAAGTTTAAGTTAAAAAGTGAAAGTTACTCCAGTCCTACCTATATATACCGGACCTATTTTACTCCGTCCCTGAAGATGATTATGGAGATAACACTCGCAACGTCGGTAGTTGGAACCCTGATGGGCGCTCATCAGTTCGAGAAGTTGCGGAAGAGAAGGGAAAGAAGATTATTGGCCTTTCTTTCGAGATGCCGAGATAACAACATCGTTGCTGAATTTTCCAAAATCCGACCCCCGGTGGAATCAGCGGCAGCGAACCACATCGCTAGGCGTGATGGCCCCGCCATAGTTGGAGAATGCACACACGAGACAAGGTATTCCGTTGTTTGGAATGTACGGGACATTTTAGCTGTCGACCAGCTACTTAAAAATTCAGGGCTTGGAGTATGTCGACCAATCAGCTAAAGTACTTGGCAACAAGGCTTAATCAACTATGTATCAAAACATAACGAACAGACGGTAACTTTCGCTGAGGGCTTATTCAGCTTCTGGCTTGTCTAATTGTAACGCGTATATTTGTTAAGGTTGATCCTCTCTAAGAATGGTAATTACAATATGGCTTCAATAAGTGTTTAACTGTATTGCAGCTAATGGAAACGAGGACATTAATCAGATGAAGAAGTGTCCTTCCAAATTTTCACAAATCATTATCAAATAAGATAATCCATTCACTTTTCGAAAGATAAAACGCCATAAAATCGATAATAAAATGGATTTTTATGCTATTTCAATAAAGTTAGATGATTAGCTCCTACATAAAATTTTTTTTTGTATATTTTTCCAAAAACAGGCTGGAGTAGAAATGACTGTAAACAGGATTCATGTTTCATAAATAAGTACATATAAATATATCCACTCCAATACAAGAACTAGGGGCCGGTATTTAATAATTTAATACGTAAACAATGCATTGACATACTAGTAAAGTTAGTAGCAACAAGCAAGGTGGTGGTAAATAGTTCCGTAAATACAGTATTTGCCAAACCGTTTTCCAACACTTCTAGATTTTGAATGAATTCCAAGCTTTAGCAAAGGGGATGAGATGTAACGACAGTTAACAACTTCACAATCATTATCAAAATTGTTAATCAAATATACATACCACGAGTTTCTTGAATGAATAACATTTATAGCACAGCCCCATATGATGTGTGCTCGACGTTTTACAAAATTAGCTTCAGTTTTCACCCTAGATTTATTGAAAGTTGCATATTTTGCAACCTTTCATTCAACAATGACTTATGGTATAATATTATGGGGTAACTCCTCCCGTTGGAAAGAAATATTTATATTGCAAAAGAGGGCTACACATGCTGTCCACATTCCCCAAAAAGTGTGGGTTGGTACTCTAAACAGGAGGATCTGCACATCTTAACACATTTATTTTACCAGAGGTAAAGAAAATTTAAGAATCCCGCCATACCGGATAAGTCTTACTGGAAGAAGTTTTGAAGTGATGGCCTTAAAAGAGTATAAAAATCTACCTAACTCTATCTAAAACAATAAAATGGTACATTTCTGTAAAATATTAAAGAAATATTTTCTAACAAAGTCATATTATAGTGTCAATGAATTTTTAAAAGAGGGGAACTAGAATATGTTGTAGAGATGAAATGTGTTAAGATTTTGTGAAAATTGTTTAAGAACAATTTTTTTGCTGTGATCACCACTCTATTGTATGTTATAATGTGATTATAATGTAAAATTTGACTGTGTTGTGTTGATTTGACTAAATATATTATTTTGTATATATTGTAAATTATTGACATGTCCTATACATGCATATGTACGTCGTTGGATAAATAAAAATTATTATTATAATTATTGTATTTGCAACATATATACATGCCGCATCTTCTGCCACACCCAACGTCGACGTCACAAGTAACGCATCTTTCGCGATTCGCGTGATATTCGCTGATTTTAAAAAGTCGCAAAAAATTCGAAATTAATGCGGAACGGACAGCTGTGCGTAGAAGCGAGTTGCGTGGCAGGCCTGAGCGGAAGGGCAGTTGGACCTAATGAAAAGTGGCTTCCATAAACACGGGGGAGGCAAACAAAATTAGCCGAGTGTATTAAAAAGGGACGTTAATGGAGGTTCCTGTTAGCTCCGCGGTCACGCAGACGATGAAATATTTGAGGCGATGGCGGCGTTGTTTACTGAGTATCACCTACGCGACCGCGGAGTTGCGAAAATCAGCGCGCGGCTGAAATAATAATCGATCTGTTAGTCGATCGAAATGAGCAAAGGGGCATGCGGTTGATCCAAAAAAAATGAATCAAATTCTATTGAGTTTATAAGGAAGGAGTAATAGTTGTTACAACATTGAGGAAAATATTTGAGATACTTTCACTTCTAAAATGGTACGATATCGAAAACTTACTTCTTTACCATTCGAAATTAAATTTATTGCAATAACCTCATGGCTGCATTTAACGAGTCAAAACATGCATTTAATGAGTCAAAATAAGCTATAATTCACTCCGACTTGTACAATTGCGGAAATATTAATTCGGAAAATTCTCAATACCTAGATACTAAGGACTGATTGAATCAAATAAAAAATATCTTATTTTAAAAGCTAAAGAATTTATTTTTGAAACATTCTATTCTTGAAAAAGTGATTAAAATTTCTATTATACTCATAAGCAAGGACGAAGCATTTTTTTAATAGTTACAAATTTTTTTCAGTGTTTATTCAGATTATTTCACAAGCATAAATCCCAGTAAGTATGGCTGATATTGACTATTTTATTTGCAGAAATAAGGTAGAATTCTTGGTTAAAATGTTTAAAGATTACAATATTCCTCTTTTCACGATATCAGTATCTTACATTCATGCTAGAATTATGGTACAGCAATATGTGCAGACGTCAATCAAGCGTAGTAAGATTTTAAAATTAAAAATAAATCTATTTCATCATATTTAATGGAGGTTTAAAGAAAATTTCCATGATCATCTCTTAAAATATCAAATTTATAGATTATCTTTTATTATGAACATTATTGATTTTGTGTAGTTTTATTATTCCTATTATATATTTCTTAATCCTTTATAGATTAAAATGTTTTAAGATAAAAGTTGGGTAAAATAAAGCAAAAATTTCATCCTATCCCATCCCATCAATACCCTAACGTTCTCTTAAGGTTTGGTTCATCGAGACTTTTACTGCGCACCTGAGACAGACTTACATTGGCTAATTAAAAAAAAGAACAAAGGAATTTATGCGAGCGGTTGAAGGGGCATCGAGAGAAATTAAGGTAAGTAAAGCCAAGGAATACCGGAAGCTTACGCAATAACGACGACACTTACGCACAAGAAATCTAACGAGGTCGCGGCAAATTCCTTTGAAATGACATCTCTTCGAAGGTATTTTTCTCCACGATTAAAATTTCAATCCATAGGCATAGTATATGATAATTACAAAACACTAAATAATAATTATTTATCGATTACATTATTAGAATGTAATACTGTTAGAATTACCGGAATTGGAAATGTATATTCAAACTGTTTCCATAGTAACATAAGGAAAACAAAATGCGGTTTCTGCCATGATTGATTAGGAATTTAAATTATAATCCATGTCCTAGAAGTATTGCTTCTTAATCAATACTCATCTGCATTTTTCACTTTAAATGCAGAATATGATCATCACGGATGATTTAATACATTGATTTAATATATTGAAACCTGCAAAATTGAATGAGAGCAATTTTCGATGATGTGAACATCCCTTCTTATGCTCAACCAAAAACTGATCAATACAACGAATGATTTTTTCACATAAAGATAACATACAAAAAATAAAAATTGCATTGCAAAAATGAAGATGATTGGATAGCAAAAGATACGAGATACGTTTAACCTATCCTCACCTTCAAAAATATCTAACTACTTTGTAAGACAATGGTAAAGTCCACGTAACGCCTAATTCAAAGTCAAAATTTGGCCTAAGGATCTCAACGAGACTTCGATTCCAAGAGTTCGGTGGTTCTTTACGAAAAAGAGGACAATACTTCTAAAGATCGCAAAGATGAAAGGAAAAGATGGAGAGAAAACACAAAGATCAACAGGAACGATTGTGTGCGAAGTGAGACGGATCGGGTGAGAATGGGCGAATATCACGCAAGTCCATAACAGGATTTGAGGTCATTCGCGAATCTTATGTTTAGATATATTCAACACTTGTACGATAAGAACATGAGATATGATAGAGTACAAGATGGGAGGAGAAAGGAGGTAGGTGATGGTATAAAAACAGGAAGGATAGAAATGATGGCATACAGATGAGATTACTGCACGGAAGAAGGCGATGAAGATCAGAGAAATGAATGCTCGAACAAGACGCTTCAAAAATTCGTACTTTCAGCGAACGATACGCGAATGTAATCTATTGGTGAAGTAGATTGGTGCATGCACTCACTACCACAAAGCGAAAGGAGGCTTGCAGAGTAAATATTCAAGATATAAAAATATGGAAAATTCGTCATATACAGTTATGATTATATCTCGGGATGAATAAATTCGTACTTTCTGCGAACGATACGCGAAGGTAATTTATTATGGGAGTAGACTGGTGTATGCAATCACTAAAAGGCGGCTTGTATATGCATATGCAAATGACGATGTAAAAATAAGGAAAATTCATCGTGTACAGATATAATCATACCTCGGAATAAATACTACATTGAACAAATATATATAACAAATTCTGAAGCCGATTCTACCATTGATTTCCCCTACACTGCAACCTACGTAATTTCATCTCATAAATTTCGACTTCAGCTACCAATATGTGCCTAATCGTTGTACGTTACGTACACAATAAAGGATTATTCTCTCAATTGATGAATCATAAACATAAAGGTGGAATATTGGAGACATTTACAAATTAAAAGAACCAAATTGCGTTTTAAAGATGGATAGGAACGTGAATTACGAAGAACATGCATAGCGCACTGTATAGAAAAGGCATTAGTCATGTGAAGATTGAGCAAAACCAGACATAGACTCGGTCGTAAATGAATCTTTCGTATTCATCATTTCCAACTTTTATTACCCTGGGAGAGAAGAATAATCGCTGTGGTTTGTTAATAAATCCCCGCACTTAGAGACATATTCCTTTTTTAACAATAAATTTCCTAGATTAAAGGAGTGTACATATTCATCGTCATTCATTTTCACTGCTCATTGCCAAACATACATCATTTCATTTCGTTGAAAATTAATAAAAGGATGAAAATTCATATAAATGCGTCCCTTACACTTGGAAAGCATCAGAGTAATGTTTAACAATATATAAGAAGATAAAATGCAAAGTGATCGATTGATCGAAAATTTTACGAATTCCTGTTAAATTTGATGCATATTGTAACTTTGATGAAATTCCAAACTAATTAGGCTTCGGAGAAATACTTTTATAAATTTAGAGGAATATTCTTGCATAACCATGACATAGCTACGTAACTTAACATCAATATAATCGTATTATATCCTCCATATATATATTTTTCAAAACGATCAAATTCTGTCGATATCAATTAAGCATAATAATCCGTAAATAAGTCTACAAAGAACCAATGAATATTTAAACTGTAAATATATAAATTCTGTTCGCGAAAATTAATTATGGAAATTTTTTTGGAGAAATATAGATAAAGTAATAGATCTGCATAACCTCAGTCATAAAGAAAATATTGTAAGAACGCCAATGAAAACATCTATGAAAATAGATCGTAATCTTCCCCGACCATTCTCACATCCTACTTAGATTCCTTTCCTTATTTTGTTTAACGACTCATTCGCTTCCTCGGGCGCCATGAAGTTTACCTTCCCTTTAACAAGTCCAAAGAGGAACTTTCCTCATCTCCTCCTCGCTTGGATAACCTCATTCAATAAAGCAATCGTTCTTTGCGCCCATGAAAACCCTCTTCCTTGTTCGGCGTCATAAAATGCCTATTTAGCTCTGCTTCAGAAATGGATTGGAATGAAAGAATAACGCTCATGGGGCAATTGGCGCTGTTGCAGACAAGCCTCTCGAATGGAGACAATGCTGAACTTGAGCGAGCTACTTGAGGGCGACGACCTCTTTGGCGAAAAGTGGAGGAATACGAAATGATATTTGAAGATGGCGATTTAAAGAAGTGGCAAAAAATCCACTCAAACTCTGAGAAAGTACTCCAGTCGATGATTTGGCCAATGAAGACCAGGTGCAACAGGAAAAGGAAGTGATTTCAAAGGTGACTTTACATCTACATCTCCATCAATTTTAGCAGTGCGACTTTTAATGTAAACGACGGTAAATTTGTAGAAAACATTTAAGCTGAAAATCTGTGAGGGATTAAAAAAAAACATTTTCACTAATGTAAGAAAATTTAGCACTAAAATGTTCATAGATTCATAAACTAGTGCACGTTCTTGTTTATTACAAATAGTAACTGCGAATTACATCTATTGTTGATATCTATAATCCATTTCATATCTGACTGAAACCATCGTAATACGAAATTGAGTCATTAATTGAAGAATTAGATTTTGTGCTATATAAAAATTGATAAAAATTACGTTATTCACATTCATAAATTATATTCTGAAATACATCAACGCTATAATCAATCTAAAATGAGAATAATTATATTTTTAATCGATTTTTCTAATCGATAACGGAATTTCCCAAGGATAATAGGCAAAACTTCAAGTTCTACATTGCAGACCTTCATCACAAATAAGAGTGGTTCCCAACGATCGGGAAAAGTTTTGTAAAATTCATCGTTTGGGCTGCATACCACGGAATCAAAGACCTTGCCATTGTACTTTAAATAAAGCAAAGATTTTGGAATCTAAACGAAGCATAAATATTTCAAAATTAAGGCAATCCACTTTGTTGATAAATATGCAATTCTCCACTAGTCTCTACTTATCCACTAATCTCCATGGTGATAGCTTCACGCATACCCAATCGCATAACGGACCCGATATGAATTCCGCGAGCCATATCCGAGGAGCTAATAAGGTACTCAGGAGCGTACGACCAATGAAGGATTCCCAAGGTTCGTTTACCCTGCACGCCACGCATAGAGCAAATGAAACGGAAATCCAGCCGAGGATTAATGGAAGCGAAATGCACGCGTGATTTGGTTCAGAGAGTCTTCCGATGCACGCAAATTATGAAAGGTTTAGGAGAAGATTAAACGCAGATTTTGGATGGTTTCCTCATCATCGAAGTCTGGAGTGATCGAAATCCTATTAGGATTATGAATAAGGGAAAATAGGGGAACCCAAACAAAGATTGCGTGAGGGAAGGGTTGCAAATGTAGGGGAATCTAAGAGGGTAATGGAGTTATATGGTAAATGATTCGGTGGATAAATGAACTGGAATAGCCTTGCACCATGGCGTAGTAATGTATGAAGAGAGAGAACATAAGGATACCGTATAACAGGGTTGGCTACTGGAAACAATGATGGTAACCGACCCAAAGTTTGGCATTCGATGGGGTATCGTTAATTGGGCAGATGAAATTTGTGTGATTGTAATCACATTCACACACTGTGATCAGATCACAAAAAATAATTAGGAATGCAGAGGAGAGTACTTATAATGATTACATACGTATCTACAAATAATACATGTAAATACCTATTAAAATAAATAAATACACAAAAAGCTGTTTTATGCGTATATTTAAATATATAAGATACATATTCAGAATTTATACAAATAAAAAAAATATAAATAAAGATGCAAGAACGCAGAGTACAGTATTTATAATAAGTATATCAGTAAATTTCAACAAATGCATAGTGCAGTATTTATACCCTACAACATCGAGATGGTAAATAAATTTGTAATTATTGAAGCATTTTAAGATAATTATTAATTCTGCTTTTCCTCTGAGGAGAAAACATCATTGTAGCATACCTATATTGAAACGTTACGTAATAATCATCAACGTCGATATTCATTGATTGCATTTTCATCAGAGGAAGTTAATCAACAGTGAAGATCACGGTGATTGTTGTTTTAAGGAGACCAAATGCCGGAAACCGTATGCGATCTTGCGATGTTTATTTTCATATTAACTTTACGAATTGTTGTTATTTATATCGTATCATCGAGTCTTCTGCGTCGAGAATTCATGAATTCGAATTCTGTTCAATTTGGAAGCAAATCAACTGCATGGCAGCGATCTTTCGTTGGAGTTTATCGATCAAGTTCGAAGTAGTACTTAACGTTCTCTCTCAAATGGAGTTCGGAGTTTTACTGCTCACGTCGATGGCGATGAATTTACATCGAAAATCATTTGCGCGTACTCCCACAATTCCATCGTGAATCTCATCCGACGGAAGCTGCAAATTCAAATACACAAACTTCGAATCAAATTCCTCTACCGTACTTTCCGAAATCGACGACTAACTCCGTATAGAGCGCATTTTAAACGGCATAGTAATATTCAAGCATCAGCCGAACGTAAAACGCTTCTCCGATACCACTGTTAATCAGGCACTTCATCTCTTTAGACCATGACTGCAATTCTACCCGACATCAACACTTGATACGTTTTTCGACTATTTAAAATGAATTCGTAAGGAAATTAAAAAGATTATATCGCATTAAAGCCAATCAAAAGGTAGATCCTATTTCGATTCCATGACAACAGTAATTAAAATTAATAATGAAGAATTCCCAGATTTTTATGAGATCATTAAGTTCCGTTATCAGAATATTATACGATGATTAAATATAGTTTCATATTTGATGTTTCATCATGCATGCATGTTCTCATTCATAAATCGCGAATCCAATTACGAATCAATTATTTCCTTTATGAATGAAAACCGAAAGATTTAATGAATATTCTTTGATCACCTCGACCGGATATGCGACTCATAAAAATTAATACAAAGAAAAATTGTTTTAGCATCAACTGGAACACATCTTTATAGAAAGGATAATCAATGACGCAGTGCCAAGAGAGGAAATTAATGAGTTGATGATCAAAGATTCTTGGATTATAAACAGGAATCCATGAAATCAACGAATGTAAATTGAATTCTGAATGAAATGGAAGAGCAACGTTCTTGGCACTGAAATCCGCGCGAGCAAATACAGTAGTGGACGACCTAAGGGCTATTACTACTATAATTATAACTAAAGAAATAAATGAAATATTAAATAATAAATTCAATTACTTCGGGCTTCATTAACTGGAATTCCAGTTTAAACAACACATAAGATAAAAATAAACGGTTGCATCATTCCACAAATTTTTAAAATATAAAATTTAGGATTAAAGTAATAGTTTATTTTTATCTTATGTGTTTATAAAATAACAAAATTGATATAAATAGCTCGACTTCCAGGAAAGATGCCGCAATTCAGCAAGAAAATCAGCTTTTCTACAACCATAAAATTCTTTAACTCATCGAATAGTTTCGTTCACAAGTAGAAGTTTTCATTATAGACGAAATATGGACAATTACTGCTTCACCACGATTTCTTGGTACACCGCCATGCCATAGCACAACGGTTGAGAAACATTACCTTAATAAATTCGATACCAATTAAATCAGGAAGCACCTTCCCAGATCTTTCCCATGCTGGATCAACATTACTAACCAGTTGTGCCTAGAGGAATTGAACCCAGGACCGTTTCAAGAATTCCTCACCCAACTGACAATGTACGGAACCATCTATTCAGAAATTTATTTCGTTTTATGAAAGGGCACAACGGCTGTGAAAGCCAGGTATGGCCCACTGTATTCTCCAAATAAGAAATTGCACGATGTTAATCTAATAAGGAAAGATCCCCATAATCAGTTGCGTGCACCTTTCTGCCTCGAATGTGTGCCAAATCTGCACTTCCATCCTACTTTCTCATCGCGAAATTATGCTCGGAAGACACGCAAATTTTCGCCACAGTTCTCAGGACCGTTTTAATCGACAGCGCCTCAACATCTCCAATCTCTCTCGCTCCATTTAAGTAAAATTTCCCTCCGGACTTTTAATTAACAGACTCTTCTCCATTAGAAGTCTCACGCATCCCCGGGAGTAATTGGAGAGAATTCAAGCACTTTTCCTTCTGGCCTTTTTAATTTCCTCGACGTAAGCAACTTAATTCTTTCGTGGGTATTTATTAAGAGAATCTACTTCGCGGCCGAAATGAAAAAAATGAAAAAAATGAATGTAATGAATTACGATGTGGATTTTTAAATATTAATCTATCTATCTGAGGTGCTAGTTGCAAATACTGTTGTACCAAAAATCATTGGACCCACATGAAGGAAAGTAATAGGTGATAGAAATGCCTGTCAAAACGTCTGAATATATGCAACAGGAAATATTAGTCACATTACTAGAATAAGAATCATAAAATATTGCAAATCTTTGGTCAAAATGTATTGTTTCTCATACAAGCTATGATTTCACCAAATCTTATAAAAGGCAAGCATTATAGAATTTTGTGTAAGTAGCCCTTCCATGAACGTTTAGATCATCTCTTGAGAAAAATTATATAAATCTGTGAATTCCAAACAGGATTGATATTGTAACATATCATTACACAGTTTATAAGCCTGAGTTTTTCATTTACAAGTATCCGATAAGTACGTAATTACGAGTCTCGTATATATTAACATACTATTTTCATAGTAATGAATAGACCATCCCTGATACTGGGAACTTATTTATACTAATACTCAACGCAAAATTGACTTTGTGGAGCCTCATCGTTAACTAGGAACACTTTACATACTTCATTATGATTTATAACTTTATGACCTCCATGCTGGAATCAACAAGCTCGTATAATTGTAAAAAATCCCCGTTGGAGTTGCAAAAGAAAGCTCGCAAAGAGTGATGGAATGAAATATTCTAAATATTTCGAATCTATATTCGAAGAATTCAATAAAAATTTCTAAATTTATGCTTCTGAATTCTTAAGCAATTTAAATTGGTATGCACAGACTCATACAAAAATTATAAGGTCTTTGGGGAGTAATTTTAACACTATATTACAATTTCGTTGTCGCTAAACGAATGAAAGCTTCAAGTATTTGTGGATACTACTAATATATTGTTATTAAATCTAGAGTAGTGTGGAAAACTGGATATAATAAACTCAATATGCAAAGGTGTTATCATGTTATATAATGTTATGGATATTATATATTTTTATGAGTAACTTCCACTTAAGCAAATCGAGACGTCACTTAAGAATGCATTTCTAAAAGCCAACAAACAAAAATAAATACAAACTTGGGCTAAGGAATTACCAATCTTCGCCAAAACGCACGACGATATATCAAGCCTTAATTTATATCAGGAGATGATAAATACTTATCCTACGCATCGGTTCTCCCCTTTAAGAGCTCTCGCATTCATTTCAGCCTGAATTTTCATCCCAGACGGTGTGATATCGGTCAAGATACGTGAAATGCTGATGGGAGACGGTGGTGTGAATTGGAACGAGAGAGGTCAACGACAGCAAAGGAATATGGGACTTGCAGACTTCCCTATCCCATGGAGCAATTCCATTTTTCATCAGCGTGTCAATGAGAATGGAATGAGGATGCCCAAGGCGGATCGTTATACTCCAAGGATTTGATAGCCAGGAAAGGAATAGATCGCGATTCAGTAGTGCGATCACATCCGCATTCCAAACCGTATAGATACATTGAACTATCGGTGGGTGATTAGAGTAAATTCCCTTTAATGACCACCACCAATCTAATATTCAAACTTATAGGGAGAACACGTTGATATTTTCACATGTATTGTGCACCTTTAGAAAACCCCTTAGTTTCAAAAACCCAAAAGAATTACCGACTAATGGAAACATTATGTCTGTAAATCCATCCGCTGAAAGGCAGGTTTGATTCTCATATCTCAGATTCTCACTATAAGCAGCATTGGGAAGGGAATGAGATTTACTTGGCAAAATTTCTGCATCCTCCAATACTTAATCCTTCCAATACTCGTCGTATGATTTGTTCTATGCATTCCAGCTATTTGCATATTTATCTCATCGTATTTTTTTATTCTTATAGTATTTGTTATAATTGATGTAGTTGTGGCTGACCAGTATCCTTTAAAGACAATAAAAGAAGGTTGAGGACCTCGCCTTTTCCTTTCTTAACTTCCTGAACGTCTTAAAATAAAAATGTCTTTAAAAGGTCTCATCTCATGAATTATACCTTCCATTAATAAGGGTAGACAATTAATAAGGATGGACCTAAATTCCATTATACGGGACCACTCATATCTCAGTTACTTTCATATTGTCACAACCGTGAACATCGCTCAGTCTAAAGAAAAATCTGATGTGGCCAGCACATGACTTTCTCCATATATATAAGATGTAAATATTTATCTACGACAGTATTTTCGAACTCTATAACAGTATATACCTAAATACCAGATTAATGGAGATATATTGCAAAAACGGAAACGAGCTTCGAAAAGTAAAACTCGACTCCCGGTAAACCGATTTATTCCAAAAACTAATTAACTCTAAAGACACCTACCAAAGTACTATATATGAAATTTGGTGTTGATAGGACAAATAGTTTTCACGTTAGAGCGCCCAAAAAGTACATAATCAGCAACTTCCTGTTTATCGGTATTTCACGAATAACTCCTAATCAGTGATACAAAAATATGTTTAATACAAAATTTATAGTAAATTACATTTTCTAAAACTTTTATAAACAATAGAATATACCTAAATATCATATTCATGGAGATATTTTGCAAAAACGGAAATTTGCTTCGAAGAATAAAGCTCGACTTTCGGTTAACCGATATACTCCAAAAACTAATCAACTCTGACAGCACCCACCACAGCGCTACAAATGAAGCTTGGTATTGATACGACTAATATTTTTTACGTTAGAGAGCACACAAGCATACACACACATACACACAGACATCATTACGAAAATGGTCAAAACGTGTTCTAGGGACCCCAAAACATGTATTTCCGTTGAAATCTCGAAGTCGATTTTTTTCATGAAAACAATACTTTCTCTATACTACGTATAGTTAACGATTAGTTAACTTATATTTTGTTTTAGAATTTTCCTAATTGCAAGCAGCAGATGTTTTAATCCTTTTGATTTCCACACATCTTTTTAATTTTTAATTTAATTTATTATATTTTTTGTTTATTTTCTCTTTTTGTCTTTTAACACTTTCCTATAAACTATGTTTTTGATTATTTTCAGTGTACTAGACCTTTTAATGTTTCGTTTGTATGTTTTTCTCAATGTAATTTCATTTTCTACATTTCATTGAGATTTATCTCCCATTATTCAACGTTTATTTTAATTCATCTATAATTAATGTCAGTTTAGTGAAGTTGATTTATTTTATCTGATTGTTTGTAATGCATTTATGTTTTTTCTCCTTTCTTTTTGTACAATTTTTATATTTTCACTGCCTGTCTATCATAACCCTTTTCTTTCTCCTTCAGCAAAAATATAATTTTCAATTGTAGATTTCGCAGGTTTTTCACACTCCCCTTCCTGTGAGTGTTTTCCTGCAGTGGATTTTTTTTTCCTGAGCCCTCAGCTTAGGTTTTTTAAAAATCCACATACTAGTTTTCTTCGTGTACTTTTGCAAACTATCTCTTTCTTTCTGTTTCGCATAAGACGATGGGTTAGGTGTAAGAAGAGACTTTCTAGTCTCAATCTCGCCCGAATAAAGTCCATTTATTATTATTATTATATGGAGAAAGTAAAAAAGCGAAGGATACGTTTTCCTTCATCCCTTAAAATAAGACAAATGAAACGTTCCATTAGTAAAACTGGGGTAGTAGGAAAGAGATAAGGTCATAAATGAAAATTAATCAACAAATAATTCCTCCTAAAACGAAAAACCTCCTCCGTTTTGCTCTTCCTAGACTCTTAACTCGTTCCGCGCATTTCCATTCGAGTTCCTCTTTAAATTAGGTCCAAAAAAATTAACCCAAAAAGGTCGTGATTTAAATCGAATGCCAGGACGACTCCACCGCGATTAAATTGAAATAAAAAAGCCCTGACTAGCAGTTGATGTGCCATTTACACCTCGGCTTGGAGGAGGGTCGGCAAATGGAAGAGACCCTTTTTAATGCGTCAACCCACTTCTCGCAACACCCCTCTGCCTGTCTGCCTTTTCCATTTGCCGTGTGTAGGT
This sequence comes from Sympetrum striolatum, assembly GCA_947579665.1. NCBI lineage: Eukaryota > Metazoa > Arthropoda > Insecta > Odonata > Libellulidae > Sympetrum > Sympetrum striolatum. Next base: position 56,622,214 of record OX388347.1, on the reverse strand, counting down.
TTAGCGACCCGTTGGCCTTGAAACGAAGACCCTTCGCAAATTGCCCGAGAATGCAAGGGAAATCCTCCCCCGTTTACTCATTGGATAATAATGCCTCATCTGCTGCATCTCTTTACTGCTCCCCGTCTTTTTAAGAATGTTTCAGCCATCGCGTCGTTAAGGCTGGTAGCCATGGTGAACTGAGGTTCATTCCATTGTTACAGTTTGTTTTCCCTTTCAATTCAATTTCCATACACAATAAATGTAACGATTATGTTTATTTTAGGGCCTCCTTTCGTTTGAGATACATATTGATTGATGTAAAGGCATTCGAATGGAGAATCGTTGGTTTTAATATTGGTTAGTGCTCCGTGTTATTCTGTACTTACACGAAATCTTACGATCAAAATATGTTTAACTATTTTGCTTGGGATTGTCCAACCTTCCTGGCCGGAATGTTTTTTTATATGTACTTCAGTAACCGAGTAGGCCAAGGAGTCATTGAATAAGACACCTTTAAAACAAAAAAAATTACAGCCCTAAACTATTTACAAATCACTTTTGTTAACAATGAATATCAAAATTTGTATTCAAATGTTTGCCTCTAAGGGACAACTTATTAAATACACCAACAAGGTAGATTAGGACAAGCTAAAGCGAATTTGGCCAGAATGAAAACTATTATAAAAATTAAATGTTTAGCGGAGACACTTTTGATTAAGATGTGGTTATAAAGTTATAAGGGAATTGATTAGCTACTCCAACATTATAAGTCTCCAAGTACTTATGATTCATATTCATGATACAAAAAATGAGGGTGTATTTATGCGGATTTAAAATCTTTAGAAACCTGTTTTCTGGAAAACCCTTATAAAATCATTTATTCGTGATTCCGGTCTTTCTGGATTTCTTAATACACCTTAATACTTTTAATGAATATTGTACTAAATACATAGTAAAGTACTTTCAAGTAAGAAAGCCATTACCTCTTTTCTTTGTTTTAAGTACTTTTAGTCCTGATAAAATTTGAAATATCCTCTTATAATACGAAGAAATTAGATTATGCATAAAAACACACACTTGTCTACTTCCCTGCATCTTAGATACGGGCATTCAAGAACGTGTACAAGATCTACGCATTTTTTCACATTATACAACAGCATCGATGTATATTTAGAACGAATTACTTGCCTAAAACCTTCTTTTATATAAATATTCGGCTCAAATACGTCACTGACTTGAGGGGAAATTCCCCCGCAGGTGTATCTCTGGGAAAAGGTGATTCTATAGATCGGAATGCTATGATATGGCAGTGCATACCTTTCGGATGACCTGTGTCGGATTCATTACCTCTTCCACGCGTTGAAAGATCCCGATGCCGCCGCGTTGTCATGGTTATAAAGATTGTTATGCTCAATAATCGTGGTTTGCCTTGATCGGAAACCTTTCTAAGCATACCAGGAAGGTAGATTAGGTCAAGCAAAGACGGAATATTAACTGAGGAAAATAATTATCGGCAGCAAATATTTACATAAGGAAGCACTTCATGAATACCTGTACAAGAAGTGTCCTTAGTACGCCTGTAAAACATGCATGATAGCAAGAGCAGAGAATAAAATATTAGGAGAAATAATGATTTGATCCCGGAGGTAGAACTTTGTCACAGTAGATTAGAAGCAAAGATTAATTGATCTTATGGGACCGATCCCGCCCGAGATATGAGCAACCTGGGCGGTAGCCCAGGCCAGCCGCCGGCTTCAGAGACAAATTTGGGAGGTTTGTGACTGCTACCATAACAAATTAAAGCACCCCTAGGATCAGGGGTTTGATATTATCGACCATTGACATTCAAAGCTATAACTAGATGCTTTTCTAATATGGATTTCATCTTGTTTATAAAACCATTTCGCCTCATTTAATTATTAATTTTAGCTAGTAAAGGTACACGAAATAGTATATACTTATCCGACGATTATTGACTTCAGTAATACTTTTTGATAAGTGTCAATACTCTTAACGAAGACGATACTGGAATGAGTAGTGAAAGGAAGGAATGATATAAGTTGGAATTTTAGAGGTAGAACAATGTTACATCATACGAGGTAGGCAATGCTCAGTACTAAGTTTAGAAACTTTCAATGAATGACATGTTACAGGGCAGCTTGGATGGGTGAAACAAACCAATCCTCGGATTGTCAACATAGGAAATTAGAAGTAGCAGTATTATTAAAAGTGCTTCAACAGCTTAGGCCATTCGCACATTAGCTCCCACCGGGAATCGAACTCGGGTCCGCTTTCACCAAAGGCAAACGCGCTGTCCACATGACAATGCGGGAGCTCCCCGAGATAATAGCCGAGGAAAAACGAAAATAGAATCCAGCAGTAAAGGAACGTTAGCCAACTTGTTAATAACCCTTTCCGAGGCGAAAATATTTAGCTATAATTATGTCCTCCCTCTAAGCCATGTTTTAATGATTCAGGCGCCGGAACCTCATGGCGCTAAGGAGGTAACGCAGCCCTTGCTAAACGATTTACGGTAAGGTATTCTAAGAAAAGCCCCCTCTGAGATAACTGCTCTAAAGAAGGAAAACTTTACCCCAGCGACCGAATTTCCTACCTCCCTTAGTCCCTTTAAATCTTACCTGCGCGTGTGTGTTTTCAAGAAAGCGTCCATTGTGAGCCACCCACACAAAAGCTCAGCTGCAGAGCACACCTAGACGGGCCGTAACCAGAGGTGGGGAACCTGCGACCTATCCATGCCCTCGCTGGGGTCGTTTCCTCCCTTCTTTAAACTTTAAATTCGTTTTCCTGCATCATGTCAATATAGGACTATTTGGGCAACTAATAACTGGAGAGCAGCCAGATAGTTTCTCATGAGGCCTTATGTTTACGAACGGTTTCCCCTATTCTTGCTGTGATTGCTGCGAACATTTTCATGGAATTTTCGAGGCGGTCGAAGATGTGATGAAATTCAGAAAATGTATTCATTAGATTAGTCTAGTTCAATGTCGTTTTTAGAATAATATGATTAATTATTTAATTTACATATCATTGATTGTTGATATTTTTACGCTAATTGCAATACCTGTAGCGTAACTGATATATTATTGTTGATCAGCGATCAAACCTGCGTAGTTCTCGCGTCAATTATTTAATTTTAATTCCAGATGAGAAATGCAGGCTTCTAAAAATTGCCAAAATATAATTTTACACCAGGTTAAATGCACTCTTTACAATTTAATGGTACACACCTGATGTCTAAGGTGGAGTATGTGGACTAGTGTGGGAATATTAATTAATTTTTTTCTGGTCTCAATACGTCACTTACAATCATACTATTTGCCAATTATGACACACGATAGGTAGGCCATTTCTACTTTAGATAGATAATATTGACATACATATTTAAATATGTTCATGATATAATGATAATTATTGATTTGTAAATAAATTAAGGAATAAAATAAACTGAACCATTCATAGATATATTATAGATGTTTACAACATATATCAATAGGTAGTTTTACTTAAATTAGATAAAATATTTCATAAAATTCACGAGTATTATGATTAAACGTAACAAGTTATGTTCAGATTCGGGAAGGAAATAACACAAGAGTTCCCCTTTTTCATACATAAAATTCAAAAGAGAACTACTTGGTGGCAAATGTCCTCCCGCATCTGAAACATGAACGAAAATGTTTCCTGGTCAACGGAACGTCACACTAAAAAGCTCCCGCCCAATGCAATTCCGAGCAGTGCTAGAAATTAATGACACTAAAATTCGATGGTGTGGGTGGGCCAGATTGAGCCAATTACCACCGCGATGGAGATATGCAGATCTCTTGATCGTGGGGGGGGACCGTTTCGAGACTATCGGAGTATGACATTTTACGGCAGTCGTGGGACTAGGCCCTTTTTTATCGAAAAAGCGATGCGGAAAACGACAAAAATCTCTCATGGAAATTCGAGCGGAAGTTGACCGAATGGAAGACCTTGTTCCTATCGCGCTGGCCCATCGTCATCGCAACGGAATGTTGCGCATTTCATTCCTCTTTTTTTTCTTCGGAAAATGACGCGTTCCAGTGATTGGCGCTGGTTACGAGTTTCATTGGAAGGAAGAATAACGTCATCGATGGAAATAAATGCAAGAAATGGGAATTCACCTGTGCATTACTCGAGGTAAAACTGGGGCGAATGGAAATATTCCAAGAGTTTAATAAATTTATTATATTTTTATATTTATTCTTAAGGACTATAAATAGGCACCAGGCAAGGTGATAGTCATTCCTCTGGGGGAGGGAAAAATAAAATAATCTGCCTAGTATTCACCCAAGTCGGAAGGAAAACCTCCCGATGGCAGAATGTAAAAGATATAATTACAAAATTTACAACAATCATACAATAATTCAAAATTTACTACAATATTTCATTATTTAAAAATTTAAAACAATATCAAAACAAAATTACGAAACCCTTTTAATTTTATTCATGAATACATTGTAAGAAGGGGAAAAATGTTCTAAAACTTCAGGTAAATTGTTCCATTCTGCTATTCCCCGATAAAGAAATGAATATTTTCAAACATCTGTTCTCTGTTTAAGAGTAAAGACTTAATAATTGTGGTCGTTTCTCCCGAGGTAATCCGGTTCCTTGAGTCTATTGTTTGATTCTTCATTTTAGTTGTTATTTATCAATATTAGAATGAAAATATGCTAAATAAGTTAGGGATTAAATATATAATAGATAGATGTAACATAGAATTAGGTAGTCTCATTATCTGGGGCGACTCTAAAAACTTGTAAAGGCGATGGCGATTGATGGCGTGCGAATTAAGATCCCATCGCCCGATCCCTAATTATCTTTTCAAATGCAATTTTGTCGCAAAGAATGAAGTGGGCGTATAGTTATCTTAGAATCACTCGTGATTCTTTGATTATTTCAAGCTCCTCGTCATATCAAATATAAAATACTACTACCACAAAGTCCTCATGTACCCACAAAAAGGCATACAGTTGTTTGAGACATTTTAAGGACTGATATTATTATATAACTGCATAAATTAATGAGAGAAAATAATATTAAATTTAGATCTGAACTGAGAAACTAATTTGATCATATCTATTTTTTAATCTAATCTTTATCTTTGTAGTATGCGATTTTTAAACCTCGTAGTACTTTGCGATCCATCTAAATTTTTGGCGTTTCAAATCTTAAATGGTGTATCAATATGATGAATATTTAGCTCGTAGAGTTTTCATATAGTATAAATTTTAGAAATAGAATCATAGAGAGACTTAATACATGACGTGATTTAAGATATATGCAGTGCTATGAGAAAATGTAAATCCTGCGTTAGGGTAATGTATTTGTCCGATGCTTTCTCGTTGGTGCCTCAGAAGGCTATGTAACTGATTGTGAGTTTCACAGACGAGACAAGATGGATTACTGATATAAATAAATTGATAACGTAATACGTACCTTCAAAACATTTGGAATTTCCTAGTACATATATTCCGTTATTATACACATTATAACTTTACCGAGAATTTTATATACGCACATTCATTGTCAGACCACTGAGCGCATAGCACCACTTGGAGGATTTCCAAAGAAAAAATCATAAGATTTAAATATATATGATGAGTATATTAATATCAGACAACAGTCAGCAGACGAGAATACTAATGCATGAAATCTAATGTATGAAAATCACCTTAAAAGCCTAAAGCTGTAAACACTGGCAATTTAGCGCCATAAGTATAATTGCAACACGTCTGCACTTTCCGAGGCAATTGAGCAGTAAAAGCAAACGCAATCGGAGCCCAACATCTCGAAGCTGCCGGTGGGAGAGCCTATTCCTCGGGCAGATTTACGGCAATTACAGTAAGCGACTCTAAGGAATGACATCAGTATAGAGTGACGCAGGCCTTTCGATCGATCCGGAAGAAAATCGCCCGGAGGAAAACAAAGCACAGTCACGCGATCGAGAGTTACGAATTCGATGAATCAAAAGTCTCGAGGGAGAGTCCACGGCGTTTATCCGGGAAAATTGGGAATTCATGCGATCGCATTGCGTGATACGGGATATCCTTGTGCACTCGGTGAAAGTCCCTTCAGCCCCTTGGATTTCCAACGATCAATTGTCGTCAATTATGGTTGGTTGTTAAATTATTGCATATTCCGCTATATCGAACTATTCCTACCTTTGTTAATACCAATTGCAGTGAATTCAAATTTCAGTGCTTGCATTTCGTTGGAAAATAACTGATATTAAATGCAGTTATATTATAGATATTATTTATCAACAATTGCTACCTACGAATGTTTTAACAATCGATTCCAACACTTATAGTTTTCGTCCAACTTTCAATGTCGTCAATCATTGTTGTTTTTTAATTTATTACTTGTCCTTTACATCGAATTGTTCATTACTATTGTTGACGCTAAACTGACCTAAATTCAACTTTCAATTACCGTGGTAACAACTCGTCGCATAAAAATGATATTATACAATGTTAAATTAATTAGATTATTAATTAACAAACAAAATTTAATTTCTAATAGACGAGGTGGCCTAGTGGTTAAGGCTTTGGACTGCTAATACCTTGCTCTGAACGCGTGGGTTTGAATCCCATCCTCTTTGGAAGCATTTTCTGCCTTCAGGAGGTTTTGGTGTGTTTTCCTCCCGACTAGGGTGAATACCAGGCAAATTATTTAATTTTTCTCTCCCCCCACAGGAATGACTACCATCTGGCCTGATGCCTATTTGTAGTCCTTAAGTATAAATAAATAAATTGTTACCTACGAATTATGTTAGCAACGTTCTCCGACACTTACTGTTCACGTTACAACAATTTCAATTGTTGTAGTTACAATTAGTCTTACTAAAGGTGAATCGACTTCAAGTACTGTTGTCAACAACGACTGTTGCCGAAGTACATTGTTGTAAATTAACGATTAAATAAAAGTGATTCGTCTTCAAGTACTGATGTCAACATCGATTGTTGTCGAAGTGCATCGTTGTAGATTAACCTTTCAATTGTTGTGATAGCACTAGCTAAAAAACAGAGATACGAATTATTGTTATTTGTTGTTGCCGCTGATAACTGTAGATTAAACTTTCGATTGTTGGGGTAAACTCACGTAAAAGGCCGTGGTTATACATGCATAATAGGTAATCGATTGCGACAATAATGATTGATTGTTGCCAATACTAATTTTCGTGAATTAAACCTTCAATTCTTGCGATACTTCTTCTCTTTCAAAATGCGAATAGATCCGAAAAGTCCCCGAAAACTGCATCCAAGGATAAAACTTTAGATTCCACGGATGGAGGCAAAACCGGTCCAACGGGGGAACGCGGGTTGGGTCGTCCGTTATTCTTATTTTAAAAAAGAAGAAGATGCGATCGATTCGACGGAGTAAAGTGATTTAATTAAGCCGGAGGAACGCAAACAAAATGAAACGACACGTACGAAACCCCTCCGATGAGGAGCAGTTGAAGGGTTTTATCGGTGACTCTGACGGCATTTACGTAACGTTTAGAGTACTAGGCAACGCTTCCACAACAATATGACTGCCATGACTGTCATCGAAATGCAATTATCTGATTGTTGACATGCGTATAGAATATGTATATACATATACTCACAAATTTTATGAGGATAGAATGGTATTGATCCCTAAAGAAATATCGTAGAGGTCCTGTATGCTCATAGGGAGACATGAGATTGGGTCCACATAAAGAAAGCAATCTCGAACGAATATCTTTCGCTTGCACGGATATTTTCCTAGCCGTAAAGGATACGATGCGTCGGAAAAGGATTCCTTCGTCAAATTTACTATCCACCAGCCAATCTATACCAATATCACCAGGGGTATGATGATAAGATGACCACGATAGATGGCTTTAGGAAATAGAAAATAACAAGGTTCCCCACTCTCAGACCAAAGCAAGGACCGGACCGAAATAAAAAATCGTCACGTATTCCATTTCGAATAAATATACAATTTCACTCCAGTGCAAATGGATGAAGCTATTAATAAATATATGTAAATGCGACAAACAAAATTATGGGAATTCAGTGTCTGTACTGATATTGTGATGATTAATTCTTTCAAAAATCATGAGTTATATTCAAATTCAATATTATCTTACATATAATTGAAAAAGGAGCTCAAAATAAAATATGATTTGAAGAGCATTTCAAAATTCGGGGAGGAATAAATCGTTTCGGATCTTGAGTTGAAACACTTATCAAAACCGGTACTCAACGTATAATATTCATTGAACCAGGGTGAAAACCGAAACAGAAATATAACGGTTTTGATGTCTTGTAATAAGTAAAAATTAATAAAAAATGCAAAGTAGTTGTTGAATGGACGGAATAATTATTCGACTGAAATTATAATTAATAATTTGGGAAATGAAATAGCTTTAGCTGGTATAGACAATTAAATAATTAATTTTCAATCACCCTACACGGGGAAAATGTTTTTGTATAGCAAACGCGCCAGAATTCTCAATTTTTTAAGGCAATTATTAATCATATAAGTATTAATAAAACTGAGCTGTGGAAAATGTTTAACGTATTTCATAGTTTGTTTTATTTCCACGATAAAAAAACCGATGTCATCATGGGAATGATAAAGAGAGACATAGATTTCACATAAGAAAATGCACTGAATCAACTTTATCAGAAATATTTTTTCGCGTACTATGTATTAACTCCCAAACTTGTAGAAAGCCAACCAATTTTTCCTCAGATTATTTTGCCATTTCTACTCATTTTCCCACAGAATGCACCTGCATGAAGACTCCTATAGCCATTAAAAAAACCCAGGTTGGTCTTTTTTACTCCCGTTCAGATGAATTGCAAGCCGAGTACGTGAAGGGACAGGGAATAACAGAACTACGCCACAACGACGACTTACAGCAAAAAGTAAACAAACAGCCACGTCGCTAGGATACGAGCAGAAAATAAACTGAATTTTCGTGTTCTCTACTTGTCTCCCACTAAATACTCAATCGACGAAGAGGTACTGAATTTTAGACAGAGGGGTACAGAATAGGGACAAGGTGGAAACAGAATTTCACTGAATTAATAATCCCTGTTGCATGAGGAAGCAGGAAGGGTGAATACCAAATTGTAACGAGGTATCTAATGTATAACTGAATTGATGAAAATGATTTTAAATAAATAAATCCTCATCATATGGGCAAGTCCTAAAGTAGTAGCTAGTTACTGTTGTAACGGATAATTTTGAATGATGATCATCAAGTGATAGGATTATCTAGGGGAATTTTCAAAGTTTTGTGATACCGTAGTAACGGTAATACAAAACTTCCAACTATCTCATGATTATAATGCTGTCTTATGAAGAGAAATCAACTAAGAAATCTGATTCAATTAATGGGTAATACATGTTCCTCGGGGTGGAACAATTCATAAAACACAGAGGGGATGACGATCCACCCGCCTGATGATATTTTTAAAGGTTGGCAATCCTACAGAAAGGCACTTGAAGTCTAACGCAGTTGAATTTTTGGCATAGAGAAATTTTATGGCTCAATATTTGTGCTGGGTTATGTAATGGAAATATTGACAATATGAAATAACATTTTAAAATATTTCGCTTGATGATTTTCTCAGCCATAAAAATATTCCATGTCCTATGATAACGTAATGTAATAATAATATGCCCAGTCTAGATAATGGTTACCAAGTAAACAAATGGTACTCTCGTGTTGAATACTATTTTACATTGAAACAAAGGGTTCTATTTGGTATACGATTTGAGGAGGCAAAAATACCATACACTGATATAAATTACAATAAATAAGATAAGTACACTATAATTTCATTTACATCGACAATATGATCGTTTAATTGTAGAGGATAAAAGCGTCTTTATTATAATAGACACGCTAACAATAACAATAAATAGCAACAATGATCTGATTATCCTACTAGCAAAAGAATGCTAAAAATACCGTTAATAGTCGTAGAGGCTTTTTTTCCTCTGGAATTTATAAAAATATGTTAATATACAATCCTACCTCAACTGCATCGTATGAAAGACCCCTAAGAGATACTCTTTACCAGAGGGCGAGAAATTCGAACAGCATCTGATGTGAGGCAATCCCAAAACTAGCTATTCCTCAAAGAAACCATGGACACATGGACGAATACTCAAGCTATTTAAGAGGAGCGAAATCCAAATTCTTGCACCCTAAACCGCCAGAGACAAACTGGGACACGAGACTAGTACACAAAGGCAAATACAATAACGAAACCTTTTCTACTTAAGAAAGTAGGCCGAAGAGGAGAATTTTTACATTTCCCAAATTTAAAATTCCCATGAGAAGTCGAGAAGTCCCTCAGCAATGCCGATTTTTTCTGAGTTTATTCGATTGCGAAGATTTGGGTTATTCGTGGAGAGAAAAACACACATACGAATGCTTCAAGATGCGGTGAAGGTATAACTTTGGCCGATATTGGACAATTGTTCTTCTTTTCCTCAAAATATCCATTTCTTTAAACTTCACTAGCAAGCATAAGTCTTCATAAAATTGGTAAAAATCGACTCAGAGCGTTCAGAAATATGCGGCTGCGACTAAAACATTTAGCTAAAATATTTAGTTCTTGTCGTGAAGATACTTTGATATCTGAGGTCTTTTTATGCATGAACCTCTATCGGGAACTAATAGCTGTTATCAAATATAATACGGCACAACGATTTTCTAATGAATGGTTGTTTAGACCGAGATTCTCATCATGGATTTTAAGCTCTAATTAAGACGAATTAATGAAGAAACAGCAGGTAACGCCATTGCTGTAAATCAATAGAAACAGAGATAAAACTGTTTTTAACGAAAGACACTCGAACACACTCAAATATCTAAATTGAGCGATCGAAACTTGCAGAATCAGTGAATAATAATAATTAATAAGAAATAAAATAATCAAAATTAGTAAATATATTATAATAATTCCGCATACTCCAGGAAAATTACCTAGTAAATAAAATTATGAAAGCAATTTACATCCCGTGCCACAAGCCGAAAGGCGGCTTGCAGGGTATTAATGTAGATGTAGATGAATAACAATTGTGAAGAAATGAATGTTGAATAATTGGAGCTTCGTATCCATAGTAAAATCTACAAAAGGATGGAGTATCATAACCATAGTAACATCCACAACAGAAGCACCAAACATTTCGGAAGCCAATTTAGAATAATGGAACTCTGGAATTAATATCCCTTCAATCCAGAATTCTCTAATCATATCAATAATGTGAGAATCGTGATGGTAGACTGTCGCATTACACCGGCACTTTGTGGCAAGAATAAAGGAATATAAAATAATAACAATAATAAAAATGGATTAATGATAATGCTATAAATTAACGATACTACATGAAAACATTGAAACAAATTTTAACTAAACCACACAATATAACAATGAAATTCAACAACACGTGACGATGCAGCCTTTCTGCGAAACTGGTCGTTTATTGTTATATTCTTTGTGACTTAGTAAAAGTTTGTTACAAATCTCTCTGTGCCAATCAATACCAATACAAAACAATACAATACAATACATGAATAATCAAGTTAAGCCTCATCTAGTGTTTCATTATAATAATTATACTCTACAATATTAATAAAAATATAAATGACTTAATGTAGCTATGAAATGAGATGTTTTACATAGCCATAAAAATGATACTGTTCAATAATAATTATAAATACCGAATATTAAAGATTTGAGATGAAATGTTTTACAAGGCCATAAGCTACGTGTAGAAAACATGTCTGAAGCGCATCACGAATAAAAATTAGTAACAAGACCGATGAGGCGGAGTGCCCGAGTCATCCATCGCACGCTTCCAAGAGAGCTTGCTTCACTTTTCCAGCGATTCGATGAGTTGAGGACGGGATTCCCGCTCCCGCATCATACCAACGGATTAGTAAACAAAGACGAGTCGGGAGAGAAGAGCATCGTGTCACTAATTCGTGAAGCGATCACAGCTTTCTGGTGAAGAGGAATGCCAATCATCTCTAAGCGATAGCGATGCAAGAAGCAGAGTTCAAGGGCACTGGGCACATTCCTTTGAGCGTCGGTTCCCTCAGGGACCTAGTGAAAGCGTGGGCAAACGTAGGGCTTCGTCTAAACAACGCTAATTTAGCTGAGCAATTTACACGAGTCTTCACCGTGATATTTATATATCGGGGCTTGCTCAAGGTACAGAGGCGAGAAATAAATCTACTGCCATTATAAGAAATACGAGAATATATCGTATATGCAAGAGGCTTATATAAACTGCATGAGGTAAAATCGCCATTGTCCTCACTGACAACTTTCCCTTTCAGATTACATTTAAAACATTTCGGCGTAAATTATTGTTTTAATACGCCTTATTCATTATAACAGGGGATATTAATTGTTAACTTCATTGTTAATAAATAATTACCCACAATTGTCACTCTGTAATATCACGCGACAATGATTTCGTTGACAATTGTTGTCGCCTTGCGCTGCACTGTTATCAACATTAATTGTTACTTTCATTGTTAACTAATTTTTACCCATAAGTGTATCTATGTAATCTTACTCGGCAATGATGTCATCGTCAGCTGTTGTCACCTTGCGCTGCATTGTTAGCAAACAAAAATGTCATATTCATTGTTTACCCGAGTTCAAAAGTACATATTATTGACGTATTATCTCAAGTACCACAACAATCTCGATTTGATTTATCGTAGGGAACGATAAAACCCCAGCGTTTTCAATTCCCTTTCAGAATGTGACGTCCATTCTAGATTCCGATGCACTTAAAAAACTCAAAATGGCCTTATCTCTTAGAAATTGAAGTACTCATTCTTGATTCGAAGTTCCGATTATACTTTTCTTATATTATAACTCAATCCCGTCAATAATATATCCATCGATCTCGTATTTTTTTATTGGGAAGCGGATTCAAATTTTGGTCTCACGGACGTGAGAATTTTACACTGAAGCGATTTTTTCACAGATGTTATTCAACATTAAATTACTAAGATATTTTATAAAAATGAGCGTCACATTAACACAGTGCAACGCTCCATTCTTCCTCCTTGGATGATTCAATAACTCTTGCAGCTAGCTTTCAACGTTCAAAGGGTACGGCTCTGAGTAAAGTACGTTATTTCAAATCTTATTTACCAAAGCCTTAGCAATTCCGAGGGCACCTCACCAGTTCCATTTTCAAACTCTCGCCACTTTTCCTCCAGGGGGAAAGGTTCATGAAAGCAACCAACATTTTCTAAGGTGGATTGAAATATGGGAAATGTCTCACATAAAAATAGCATATTATTGAAACTCGTAATAAAGAAAACTTTGACTCGTCAAACATAGGCGAAAGACATACAGCTCCTAGCAATTATTTAGAAACTATTCAGAAATGATTTTCCTGTTTATACTTTAAAAATTACTTAGATATCGCTATCTTCCATGTTTTCAAATTAGCGGTCTTCTAATTGACTTCTAGAAACGAGATAACTTCCGTATTCATTCAAAATTCCATAACATTTCCAAACGCGACAGGGAGACAACATAAATGAGCAATAAAATGGTCGATTTATGTGTAAATAACCACACCCAACGATGAAATATCCTTCATCCTGAGGGTTCTTGATAATGGACAAAGGTTTTCGTATAGCATGCCTTGGGATATGTCACATAATGAGGCATATATCCACACCTACCCTTCATTTGTATGGTGGATTAATTATTATTATTATTAATTAATTCCATAGAAGTAAGGGACAAACCGGAATTTAACTAATTGAAACTAACGTTTAAACATAAAATAAGAGGTTGGGTTGCCTTGTTGGTGGATTTATTTGTATTAGCATTCAAAAACATTGCTATGAATTAGTAGACAACGGAAACGATATGAAAAACAATACCAATACCATACAATATAAGTTAGCTTTAGGTAGTTTCTTCTAATAAAGTACGAATTTGCTTTTAATAAATCTGAATATTCTTATCTTCGTTTTCGTCACGAGGAATATTTTCTAATTCATTCTCTGATGCAATTACAAATGAATGTATGAGTGATTCGCTAGCTGCCGACCATCAACAACATTTTACATTTTCCTAAATACTTTTTCCTTCCATGCATGTTTTATTAAACACTACAAACAGAAACTTTATCGTCGTAAAAAATACAGAACTTAGCCGCAAAACCTTCACCGTACTGCACTGGAACGGTAAAACCAAGCGCAAACCGAGTGTTTGGCGCGGTAGGTGACTTAGGTGCTCTTTCAAACGAGTTTTTAGTCGAGACGTACTGGAAAATACCAACGCCATCGGCCGACGCTGCACCGCACGCCGACCGTATGGAAATCCGTGAAGATCGGAGGGCAAATACTAATCCAGAGGACCCGTCCGACGGCATGCGTGGTAGAGCTGGCAACAACATACCTTTTCGTGCGCCACTCTGTCCAGAGGCTCGTGCGTCGACGTAGCTGCACCCATGGCAACGGCTATCCAATCACCTCGACACTACAACAACAAAAACCGTCGAAAACTATTCCCACCGAATCCGAACAGACGTCCTCCGGAGCACTACAGCGGACGATGAGGACCTCGCAACCGAAAAAAATCCTTGGCGCTTCGTAAGATAAACGGATTATTTCCAGTGATCACACACTTTTGAATCAGCAGAACCAAACACCACACTTAGTAGAGTCACTCGCGCCGGGAACACGGCATTATCACTTGGAAGGATGGCAACCACACGCGCGCACCACACCTGCGTTACTCGTGCATCACGGGATGGACCGAGACGAGTGGAAGAACGTAGAAAACGAGGTATAAACCGTGTCTGGAAGGGAGAGAGGCTTTCGCAGCGACAGCCTCGTCGGCCGTGGAGAGACTGCCTGTGCCTTTGGGACCAAGCACGCGGCGGGCTTCTGGGGAGAGAGGGGGGAGCGGCAAAGGGGGGAGGACGTTCAATGTCCGCTATAGAGTTTGGAGGGGAAGCAGTCAAACCAGAGGGGAAGGCACGGGAGGTATGAGGGATCTGTTTGCCTCCTGCAGATGGTCCGAGAGGTTCCGGCGAAAAACCCGGCTTTTTCGACTTCCCATGGAGCACCGCGCCGAGATCTCTTCCCACCCTCCTTCTTACTTTAAAACCAAACGAAGGTGTATCCCAGACTGGGAAAAAATCCTCGTCCTTGGGAGCGGATGATTTTCCAAAGCGGGGAAAGTGTTGCAGAATATTACCACCTGCGGTTTCCCGCCCTTTGGACTTCTTCCGTCGAAGTTATCGATTGGAAGGCGCGTGTTACACTGGGAGAAGGTGGAGAAATTGCGGACTCGCGACTCTATGTCGTCGCTTAACAAATGGATATCTAAATTCGTAAGGCCTCCGCGGTGGCTCTTTCAAAGTCGGGGCTGATTACGGAACTTGCCTCCGAATCCAATATTAATATCCGACCTTCTCAATATATAAGCGTGCGAAGGTGTACCTATGATTTTTGGAACAATCTCCGATCTTATCCAACCTCCTTCCTCTTGAAATGCGGCATAACATAACAAAGGAAACCTTAAGTGAATAATTTAAACAAGTTAACTTCGCCGACACCCAACAGCTGACAACCTTAGATTTTTAAAGCTTCTCTCAGAGGACTTAACACCAGTATATTTCTTATTAGTTCATGTCGTGGTTACGAGCCTTCAGGAAATCATTTAGGTATGATGCAATGCTTTTGGCTTAATAAAAACGTAACGTTGTTTTATTCTTCGAAGTTGACTGACAGACAAACGGAATGGAAAAGATAATAATCCTCAAATAACGCAAACGGTCGATCTCTTCATAAATTGACGGAAAAATTCATTTAATTTTCAAATTTCATTTATTTTCGAAATTCAGTGACCGAATCCTTGAGTTTAAAGTTCTGTAAACAAATGAGAAAATAAAAAAATCAGGGTATTCCGTCAAAATATTTCTATCCCTGGAATATGTTCTCAGAATTCGTTGTTTAAGAAGGTATGTGAATGTAAATATGTGAGTATTTTTTGCAAAAGAATACAAACAATGTTAATCTATAAGCAAATTAAATGAGCGATTTTGATCTTTAATTAATTTAAATGAGGTATGAAGTTAAGACAGTAATAATCTAAAATAAATCTATAAAATGAAAATTTACCGATTAAATTCTTAAAATATTCGTTTATCTTTGGTAAAATGTGAATTTAAATAGGTTATTCCGTTTGCTCCAAAAAATAGAAATTATGAAATCGATAAGCAAATCATCTAATATTAAGAGTGAATTTAATTCGAAGGCAGTGCTGCTATAATTAAATTACACGAAGAAAAATAAAACTAATGTAAAAACGAAAAATTTAAAAAGTGAGTGTTTAACGACGAATAAGTGAAGTACTTCGTCTATCGCCCAAAGATTATCAATAGATAAGCATCCGTGAGTAATAAAATAGTTAGCGTTACCAACGGTCAACACCAAGCAAAATCCCAACAAATGCACCGTTCTTTTGGGAGAGAACGCCCGAAACCCGATATACAACAGCGAATCCTCCACTTAGGCGAACTTAACACCGTCACCAAGCAGTCTTGAGAGCGCACGAGTGCGGCAGCGCACGGCGCTTTCCTCGCGAGAAAACCGCCACGCGAAAAACTTTTGAAAGTCACGCAGCACGGGGACGGCCTCAAAAACGTTCCTCAACTCTTCGTATTTGCATACGAGGCGAGGTCGCCGAGAGAGAGGTGTGCCTCGAGAGAAAGAATCCTCCTTTTTCTCCACACCTTCAGAGGCGCGAATTGCAAAGTCTTCCCTTGAGGTGCTCAAGAAGTCCAAGAGGAAGGGTCAAGTCAGGAGGGTTTCAATGAATCTTTTTGAGCGAATACATCACGGATCTTCTTCTTCCGGTCCTTCTGAGAGGGCGAGATTTTTTCCTCAGCTGAGCCAGACGGGTGAAGCCGACACCTCTTCAGACCGCGATTAAAAATTCTCCCTGCAGCCTCACGCCGCGCTATGCATGAGGAAGGCCCGACAGCCACCCTAGAGGGTTTATTCTCTGGAAGCAGACGCTAGTACGCGTGTTCGAAAGTTTTCTTTTTCGCGTCTTCTAAGCACACGCGCTCGCAAGAACGCTGGCGCAATTTCCTTCCCCAATACAGTTTCCTCTTCGAAGGGTAGTGACCACCCGGGGACAATAAGCAAACCGGGGGGTAACTTTTTCAATCCACGAAATGTTCTTCAGCATTGATATGCTAGAAACTTCCAATACGTTAAAAAGAAAGACGTGTGTTGCTTAGTTGGAAGGAGTAAACTTAGTTGGTTTTAATAGTCGATCGACTAGGGAATACAGGATTTTGCCTATAAGTATTCCTTAGTAATGGTCAATCTCCTCGGAATAATACAGGGGTAGATTTTGCCTAAAAGCATCCTTCAATAATTACTTTCGTAGAGTTCAATTCAAGACGATGATTTCAGAAATACCTTCCACGCATATTTCCTTGGTATTCAGTCCAGGGAATCACTTTATAGAGGGGATGGTCGGACGAAAGTGAAATCTCCCTTTAATCTTTTATGCCTTTCGTTGAGTTCAGTGCCAAGGAAGAAATGTAGAAAGAATTCCCTCGTATCCTAGATAAAACTATTTCCTCGTAGCCCTTACTTATTTTGGGGGTACGACAGCCCAGGGAGTGATTTTCCTAGGTATCTTATTTCAGGTTGTTTCAGGGTCTACGATTTGTTTATAGTGAAGCAAGAATAAACGGAAGAAAGATAAGGTTTTCAAAGGAAACTTTCGTATCATCCACAAAATCGGGGCATAGGGCTCACTAAAGCGAGATCGCTTGGCATATGATATAAAAAAGTACTTTATGAAAGAAGACAAGGGGTTTACAGTTATAGTTCTTGATTTATGCGCAAAAGAGAGGGAGAAATCAAATCGAAGACTAATTTGATAGTACTGAAAATGAACTATGTCCGAATAAATCTATTCCCTTTCCAATAGTTTTTCGAAGAAAACTTTTCACAGGTCACCGAAGATGAACACAGAAAGCAGGTAAGTCCACAACTGTGTAATTACACTATCCAGGGTAATGGATCCGGTTGGGTCAACATGGAAAATATTCCAAAATTCACAGCCCGGAGGTAATAAAGGAGAAACACATCTCCGAGATAAACAACGGCGGTGTTTTCACTTTCCTCTTGCCAAACATTCGAAAGATAAAAAACGGGGAACGAGGGAAAAAATTCTTTTCGATAGTTATTTTCGCTTCGATGAACGGCTCTTCGATCACTCACTTGTTCCTGCAATTATTGCAGGCTGATACACCCGTACTCAAAACAATTCATGCAGTAAAACCTCGAGGTTCGTCTCCGTCAACACTTCGAATCTATCTATAAGGATCCAACGAGGAAGAACACTTCTTGCGATCTACAAAATACTTCACTTGCTTTCAAAACAGCTTGAAAAGTAACCTAAGCTCTCTATATCACAGGTAACTGGTATCTTTGCTCTTTCGACGGAGATTCCACCGAGAAAAGATGACTTAATGATAACTGGTAAAAGGAATAACGTTCAGTTGCTATCACGAGCACCTAAGAAAATACTTCAACGGAAGATTGTGTGGGATTCCGTGCTGCTATCTCCGTACTCATTGTTGGGGCGCCTAGAGTGACAAAGATGCGTGACACCCACACTTCGGAATGCTTTTATCCTAACGCGATATCCGTGCCACTCTTTCGGCTCTACCCCTAGCGCCTTCACCGTCGAGACTAAAACTGCTTTCGGAGTAACCGAAACTCCTCTGGTAGGCCCACTGGTAAGGGGGTAAAAGGGCTGAGGGGGTAGGGATGAGGGATCTTCCGTTGGGAGACTCATCCCCCTGGTTTTGAGCAGCGATAGCGTTACGAGGAAGTTCCTGTTGCTAATTTGATGAAATTTGAATCTCGAAAGAAAATTACGTTATGAAAACAGCAAAAGAATATGGGTTGGCAATCTTATTACAGTGATATAATAAAGCTGCAAATATTCTTCTAGACTCTAGATTAAAGAGTGATCTATTTCAAGGCTTCTGTATCCATAATAATTGAAGTAAATGACGTATAATGTACCCATCGTCGATGCTAATCAATCTCAAAAAATAAACCTATAAATTCCTTGTATCGATTTAATGCAGCCAAATTTAATACACTGTGTACAGAAATTTTTACCACAATGTATATTGGGAAAATAAATGCGTTTAGCAGAGCACTATACGAAAATAACATCTTTAATATTGAAACGCAATATACATATTGCTTACACTTATAAGAATCTATTATTTCAGTAGTGAGATTCTAGAAGGATTCCATCACAAAGAAACAACAAACGCATTAACAATAAAAAATAGCTTTTCATATCTCTGGTGTCACTAATGTGGTGTGGTAAATATTGTAAGAAATAAACAATAAAAATTATTTGGAATTCACTCGTTTGGAGGGTAGCATTCTTTTCAATCAATTGAATCATTATTCCATTTTGGCATTTACATTTGGAAACCAAAAATTAAACGCAAATTTGAAATTTTCTAATACAAAAACAAAATATAAAATTTAAACTTAAACCGAAGGTCAACATTGACACAGATGAGTAAATGCTTAAGAAAAATGAATATTTCGTCGATGGAATTTTTATTTTCATTAATGGTTTTAATTAATATTCACCATCCTTTCAGAGATCGAACATTCTAATAGTAATTTCAAAGAAAATTTTCTCAGATACAACTCGGACAATTTCATTGTTACAAGATGAAATTGAAATTTCGTAGAGTTCGTGGTTATTTTCATTTTGAAAAATACCCTAACTTGAAACAATGCTCTCGACTGTTCAATAGAGAGAGAGAAGATTTCCTTGTATCTAATAAACAGTATCAGCTGCTCCTTTGGTGATAAGTACCGTCGCGACTTGAGGTCACCTTGGAAACAATGGAATAGTCATCTCAACCGCGTGACACTTCTACCACCTTTCGTAAGGACAGATAATCAATGACTGGCGTGTAATCGAACAGCTAATATCTCCGCTTGGGATCAAACCAAAGAGTTCGCAATTAGTAACTACATCTATACTAGCATTTAGGTCTGACAAGCTGGCTATCGACGTTCGTTAGAAGTTATAAGGACTTCACGATCAATACTTTTCCTTTGTTTATCATATTCGCGGAAATTACGATGTTGAAAAATAAACACATCAACTGGATCTCTCTTAATTATGAGCTACTCGTCAGATCAGTGGAAAGAGCAAAAGATGTTGCTTAATGCTAACATCTTCCATAAACGTACTGCCTCTGATTTTATTTATGGCTGCAATTTTGCTTCGTATCTCATTTCTTCCTATGATTCACAAACTGTGTCAGAGATTGTTTCATTGCCATTTCATGAGAGTAATTTTCAACGATGCGTATAGCATGGCGTTGCACCTAAGAATGACTGAAATCGAGGTAACATGTAATTAAAATTCCGATTATGATGATTAGAATATTCCGATTTTAAATTGAAACGAAACGAAAAAAATATCGAACAATCTCTTCTTAGCTACTAACACTCAATGATAAAGCATACAATATTATATTGCTAATACTGAGCAGTACTGTAGCACTACGTTTAATTATTTCATACTTCCACGGCAAGTCAACAAAAGCTGTGGTCCCACTTGTTACTTTAATCAAGAAACTACTTATTTCTTAATTATCGATTGGAATGTTGTATTATTAACCCTGTTCTTTACCGTGGAGACGTTTCTATGGATACTAATTTAGAAAATATGGTTTAAAAGAATTAAAAAGAAGTTTAATTATCAATGGGAATGCTTAATTATTATGGATACAGATTAGATTGGGAAAGATAGTTGAAAAAATTCAAAAATAAGCAACTACATCTATTTTCTTAACTTTGCCACATAAAAAAATTCCTCATGGTAGTGCAAAAAATGAAGCCGGTTAACTTTTTATAAAGTCCTTCTAAAATTTCTCTCAGATGAAATACCACAACCTTCGCTACCTGCATAAAAATTCCTTAGGAGATTTTAATGTTCACTTGAGAGACATTCCACGAAAAAATGGAGAGAAAATAACATAATTAAAAATTAAATCTTTGCACTTGCATTCATCCACATGATACCCTTTATGGCAAAGTACCGTCCGTGCATTTTTGCCCCTGAATCGTCAAATTTTAAGATTATCTTCGTTCTTGCAAGCTTCGGCGGGCATGGTTCATTTCAGTAAGCTCAAAAAAATATTTTTGTACAGGTCTGAGACCTAATTTTTCATTTTCTAATATAGCTTGTATATATCTTGATGAATTCATATTGCATCACGCACTAAATAAAATAGCTTAAATTTTAAACTGACTACTCAGATGAACATTCAACCCCTACGAGGTTGTATAAATCCACTTTGCCATTTTATTCCGACCCGAGAAAAAAATCAGGTAGTCGCAGGTTCTAACAGGATCCATGGCAAAACTGCTTTCGCGGCTTATTGCCTGGATCGAAACCGGACTTTTTATGCATTCCCAGCGATCCCTTACGCAGGGACGGTTCCTATAGGCGGAAGAACCCCCTGAACGACGATCAACAGCTTGCGACTCCAAAAACTCACCGCACGGAAGTGGGGCGGGAAGAAAAGCCGATGGGAAATAGGGTGCCGGGGATGGGTGATGGAATGGGAAGTAGGGATGTGGGTCGGGAATAGTGGTGTGGGGAGGGATACCAGAGGGGTGGGGGGAAGGGGGCGAGTCCGTTGGGTTGAGCGGAAGCAAGCCGCCATGTGACGGAGGGATTGGCGGGAAGAATCGGCGGTAACGGTTGCTATGTACTGAAAAAGCGTTGTGCTCCTGTTTAGGAAGGTGGCTGAGGGCGACCGGATCCTTGGATGGATCTATCAGAGGGCTTCCTAGTTCTAACCTGCCGATGGAATCAAGGTCGTCCTCGGAAGAGGTTTCAAAGGATGCATTCTGCTCTGGGTTTCACCACGATTGAGCACTACTTATGTGCAAATATCTCCAGTAGCTCCAAGCAACATAGAGGAATATACAAATATTACAGACGAGAAGGTATATAACATCCTGGAGGTAGCACAGTTATTTACTCTAAAAATTTACTGAAGACCTGTAAATTATACCAGCTAAATAAAGAACTTTACTCAAAATAAATTAATATGTTCAATCTTCACTTCGCGGAAAGGTGATATAGCCATCTTAAAAGAAATACACTTTGTAGATTCCATAATATTAAGATGTGGAAGCTACAATGTGTATTTCTTTTAAGATGGAACTTTAATCATTTATTCACAAATTTCACAAGGAAGTAAAATTTGGGAGTTTGACTAGAAAGGTCCTTCGCAATAAAACGGCCTCAATGATGGTAGGGGCAACAACTCAGTGCAAAACTTCCAAGTACCAAAACAATTTAATAATTCATAAAAGAGGAATATCGCCAATTTTATCCATACCTATCTACGTCGATTACCGTTAAGACAAAAATTG
Organism: Sympetrum striolatum; assembly: GCA_947579665.1. Classification (NCBI taxonomy): domain Eukaryota; kingdom Metazoa; phylum Arthropoda; class Insecta; order Odonata; family Libellulidae; genus Sympetrum; species Sympetrum striolatum. The sequence goes on along the minus strand of OX388347.1, from coordinate 56,599,683 downwards.
TCAACTTGACTTCATGGGTATTCATGGAGGAAAAATTTACGTTTTTATTTTGTCCGACACTTTCAAATATAATATCTACGTAAAATTCAAGTTCAGATATACACATGAAAACCGTTATTCACTCAATCTCCAGATTTTCAAGTAAAACATAACCAAAAAGCATTTTCATGCCAAAAAAGTCTTCTTCCCACAAAATTAAAAATCTCAAAATACAAAACAATTAATCATAACAAAATCTAGTAACAAATATTATTGTTACAAGTGTTTTTGTCACAATAAATTGTTTTTTTTTTTGGGGATGGAATCCCACCAATCATTATTATATCATCATATAATTGAAGAAGTTCCATTTAATTCACAAAATAGTTTCCTTGCCCCCTGTCGACGATGCTTGACAAATATGATATTGAGGTTACTCTTAACAGAGTACAACCTTTCACGAGTGAATTTGCTATCCTCTTTTATTTGGTTGGATTACTTATAAAATATCGAGATTCAATTTTCACATCCATCAATGTCACTCGGCGATAGAGGACAAATTTAGACCGAAGATGAAAAAGTAGTCATGGACACATTGCTTGGCAACAACGTGCTGGATGAGATTTGAAAGGATACGTCATGCTTTAATTTGAATAGCATCAGCGGGACAGACTCCCTCTACCCATTTCAATCCAGTCCTTCCTCACGTGGTAGATGTCGAATCGGAGATAAAATGCTAAAAATTAGATTCCGAATCCAACTGTTTCTATAGAGAATTAAAATCCATCAAATCTGGATAAAGATGTTCCTCGATTAATCTCATCCGGGAAATATGGCCTTAATAACTTCGTTGATTAAACACAGAAATGATTCTCCGATATGTTTATTCAATTGGAAACGTAGGTTTACGCAAGGGGTCATTGACCACGGGGAATTTCTCATCAAAGAGCTTAGGGAGTGAGTGCGGACTAAAGCCAAGCAGTAACGAGGAGTTCTGAGCATTTAAGTCGATCTGTGAACATGATATTATTTCGTCAACTAAGGGGAATTCGATGATAAATTTCAAATGCTACGCATGGAAACAGTTTAAGAAATGCAGAAATCTTAATTCCTTAAATGAAATTCTATTAAAAACTCTATAATCTCAGGCTTTACTGAGAGGAAGTTAATTTACATGATAAAACTAATTCCTATCATGAAAATTATCATTAAAATTAAATTCTATTGATTAACCACTGGAATAGAGTGATATTATTCTGAACCCAGATGAAATAAGGTGACTGAAGGAAAAGACTGAGGGCCGTGGTTTTGATTAGCTACATCAGAGATTACTTGATCAGATTACCGACGAAAGCTTTCGAAAGATTCATCGGTTCAAACTTTTATACGAAGTGAATGAAATTTTAGTGCCAGTAAAGAACGAAAGCCAACCTCGAGAAGCATTGAAATAATAATACAAGAAAGAAACAGCAAAAACAGATAATTACTTTTGCTTGCTCTTTCTGCAGTCTTTTAGAGTGGCTAATACGGCAGATTAGGTAAGGATAATGTTGTTGCTACAGTCCATGCCATTCCCCACAGGAAGTTTGCGGGATATATATCTAAATCTAAAACACACAATCTAAATCAGAGATGGATCTTGCCGTTCTCTTTAGTTACAAATCTACGTTTTTAAACAGCAATGTTTACCAACCTCGTTCAAAGGAAATAGTTGTTTGAGAATTAACGGAAAAAATTTCCTCTATGTATAAATATCGATTAAACTTGTTTCCCTTTGCTAAATTTGCTTACCTCTCTTCCTTAAAAACAATAAATATGAAATATTATAAGCAAAAAGAGCGACTAATCCCTAAAATCCACTTTTTTGCACCAGCATGTATTCGACCCATCGTTTTAACGATAGTTTCTACAAAATTTTTGTTGTCTCCATATATCCCACCCTGGTCGACTCAGTCCTTCCTGAGCCCTGGGGCGGGTCCCTCGCGGTTCGAAACCAGCCCTGAATACTACCAGACGCAAACCAGCATCCACTTTCGCCAACTTCCGAACTCGCAGATTCAAATAAGTGCTCGGAAGTCAAGCGCACACAAAGGAGTATTGCCTGCGGGAGGGGCAGCCATAAAAGCCCAACATTTCGAAAGACTCTCGTACTGTAGAGGCAGGTATATGAGAGCGAGTCTAGGAGGGGCAATAACGCATTCCACTGCTCAAACGCATTCTTTCTAGGACGTCATAAACTCCTCACTTCAAGTGCTACCCACAATCTCATGTCGGTTTCTATTCTCTTCCTTTCTTACTTTAACTTACCGCGCTTCCCTAACATATTCCACGGCTATAGTGTGATGTGAATTTCCAATCAGTATTATCGTATGAGAAGAACGAGAGGGTTAGATATGTAGAAAATTCTTAAAGGAAGATCTAAAATTTTAAAAAATTCCTCGAGAAAAAATAGACATTCAAACTGATAATGTAAATGACCCTATTAAGTGCTAAATTATAAAATTCCGGATTGGTCAAAATTCGAAAATCAATATGACCAATTATTTTTCATGCTGACCAAAACAATTCAAGTTTTTTCGATCTTAAGACAACAAAGGTTTAGATGTAATATTTAATTGACGAAGCCTTGACATTGTGGATACCCCTTGCCATACGTCCCTAGCGGCTTGCGGGCTATAAACCTAAAATCTAAACCCAATAATAAAGAGTATGATAAAATAAAAAGCGTAACATGCAGGTGAAGACATATTTCCACATTAATCAGGTTGTTACCTAATCTTTTCCCTTGCAATCTATATTCATTTGATATTTTTAACCACCCATCTCACCCAATAGTATGCTTTGTCTCCGGTTTCTTAATAAAAGAGAGACAGATATTCTAAAACATTTCAGGAGACTACAGCAGCACACAGGAATTCCTCAGTTGTTTTTCTTTTATCATAGTTCAAGAGCTTTATTATGTAATTAAAACCTTAACAAAATATTTTCTATGTTCATGGATGGCTAATTTAAACTTTGTTGACCATTAATATGCCAATTAATATTAATTATTAGGCTTCATAATTATAAATTTTCCCATAAAATATATTGACTAAAATTACATTTCGAAGTGTGATTACGCTAGGGCTGCGATGTTCTCTGACTGAATCCGCGGTCTGACCGATCTTTAATCGCGACGGACCGAAAATTATTCTACATGCATGATTTTTTATGATATTTCATTATTGTATTAGCTATCTTGATTCTTAATTAGCAGAGGATTTCACAGAAATAAACTGATGACGTAAATACTTACAAGAAACAAGGTTGAGATGCTTCACTATAGGAGGGGTGCAAAATGCCTATTGCTTACCTGCAAAGAAAAATTGGAGAAATTAAAACTCAGAACGATGTGGAAAAGAAAGTAATTCATCTACTATTGTAATATAATAAAAGTGAATGAAATGTAAATAGCAAAGGGGAAGCTTTGCAATAAGAGAATAAAGCAGGTTAATATTCAATAGGGACACTGTGGTTCAGACATGTAAATAAAATTCAATTTAAAAATGCTGGTGACGCAGGTTCTTCAAATTTTTTCATCACATAAGTTTTAAACCATTTAAAAAATGCGTTAAAATTTGACAATTCCAGCTCTCTATATACAAAGACATTGATTGATGCTTAGCCCCCTAAATTATTTAACTACAAGATGATATTAATTCTCTCCATCGCAGTTATATTAAGGTATCATTACTAATACCAACTGCATTTCATTGACACCAAAGTTCGCCGTGAACTTTGTAACATCGAGTGTAATTTTCAGAACAGCAGGAATCAATGCCACCCATTCTTTTGAGCAAAAACGTGGTGGGATTGTATTGCGCGAAAAATTTCCTCGGCTAATCGCCAATCACTAATTTCTAAGAACGTTTGATTGCCATGAGTCACTTCCTCCTTTCCTTCGACGTGAGTTATTAGGAAATTCCTGGGAGTGCGAAATGTGAGAGTGAAAGCGAGAAGATGAGGAGACGGTCTTAAAGGAGAGGAAGAGAAATACATTACACAATATGGAGAAATGAAACAAAATGGCTTCACTGAAATAAAATGTATTACTACATGTAAACATACTTGCATGTTTTTGTTTTCATTCTATCTAAATAGCCTAAAGTTTCGTCGTGTTCTTTCACAACAACTCAGAAGATGATTTAGAGGTTAAAAATCTCCAATAGCCGTTTTTGTCGACGTTCCTCTTCTCATTTCCCCGAATTCCGAGAAAACACGAAAGGACACCGAACTTTTTGATTGCTTTCTCGGAATACCGGGGAATGAGAAGAGGAACGCCGACAAAAACGGCTATTGAAGATTTTTAACCTCTAATTCCTTAACAGCCATGTCCCAACTTACCTTTCTTTACTTTCAGAAGATGATCTAATGTTACATATTCAGCAAAATTATATTTCATTTCAATTGTATTCCTAGTCTTTTCTATTGCTCCACAATTTGGCCTTTAACCAGCTCTAACATCGTCTACTCGAAAAAATCTTCAGCTTTTTCGCTAATTTAGTAAATCTCGAGTACCCCACCCACAGAATTCTTCCATAGCTTACGTATTAAATACCTTTCTTTGAGACACCTAAAATAAATCCTAATAACATCAGATATTTCTTTCGCCTGCAATATAATTAACTGTAATATTCATTCTTCTGAATTAGTTTCACTATTCAAACATCACGTTCCATCCAAGGCAACCAGGCTATGTATGTACAACTCTTCTCCATATTCTTGCATTTAGATTATCCCTTTTCCCTACTCTATCGACTCCCTAATCCCAATCCTACATTCATCCATAGACTATTTCAGACGTTCACAACTCGTTATTAAAATAATGTTTCCATTCATTTTCATGTAAATAATGTCTCATTTAAATAATCTTGTACTTGAAACGTTATTTTGTAAATATTTCTTTACTTTAGTTTCAGCTGATTTGTTTCCAGTCCACGCTTTCTTACATATCTGCTGTAAATTCTTTACTTATCATTGCTCTGAATTAAGTTTAATATTGAGGCACCACTGCATTTAAATATATTAATTTACTTTTTGAATTATTAACATGTTTTGCTTTATATATCCGAGCACTTTTCACATTCCCTTTAATTGTTTGCGTTACATATGTATTCTCTCTTCGATACGTCACTTATCGTCTTTAGGCTTCATTCACCACTCTATTCTGTTTTCATAATTGAGTACTTCAATTTATACGACTTCAATTAAAATAAATCGACAGAGATCTAAAGATCGGTAGGTTCATAATGACACAGCTCAATTTTTTGGGGTTTATTACCATTGCATTACGTTTGCATTGATCACCGTCTTGGACCATTCTCCTACTTACAAAGATTCCCTTCTAGTCATGTTCGTAACTTGACGAGATGAACAAACACTGCCCAAAAGGACTTCCAGTAATCTTAGCAGATTGGACGTTTATCAATCAGTTCCGAGAAGAATAACCTTGAATTTTTTTCCACAATTCGCGACCAGTTTTCCTTGAGAGATACGCCTCGAGGGATAGACCAACATTGATGGTCTATTCCCCGGTGATAGGCGGTTGAAAGCTTTTTTGAAGCAAAAGCTTTGTCATTGGATTTATCTCTAAGAGCAATAACTAACAACATCTACTTCGCCTGACTCCTCTTAGGCATGATAAACGACCTCATGAGATATTTCAATTGTCGACGTATTCCCATCCTATTTAAAAGTCAACCATCACGACGTCGATGCTTACTTCACTGTTGAGAAAACAATGGTAATTGGAAGTTTTCCAGCTTTGTCGTCGAATTCACTTGTATACAATGCTGCAAACATTGTTATGCTAATTTTTATGCTAAATAAATAGCCTAAGGTAGGTTCTCTAATGTAATCCAGCTCTGTTAACAGAATTTAGAAAAAGATGTTGTAAAGCTTATCAACCTGTTACGTTTCATACATAGCACACCAAGCTCAGAAGCTATTTTAATTTCTGAAAAGGAGCTCGTGAGCTATTTCAATGTTTGACAATTTACCCTTCAATTTTCATATCGGCAATCACGACGTCAATGAGAACTCCATTGTTGTGGAAAACAATGGAAATTAGAAATTTTCTAGCTTTATTGTTGAATTAATTCCTTTACTTCGCTTTTAAAAAACATTAATATATTGATTGTTACATTATGAGTTGCTAAACGTATTATCTAAGAAAGCAAGCCCTGCTAACAGACTTTGCTTACAAACTTTGTAAACTATTTAAACGTATTACACTTCGTTTATAGAATTCACAAGAGCCTTTTATAGATTTGATAGCCTTCATCTACTAATAGCAAGCATATGAAAATGACGTACAAGAATGACATTCCCGACTGAAGCTTTCCTAGTTATAGCCATAATTCTTCGAAGCAGATATCGAAGAGCCTCGACAAAACCAACTCCGAATCGTTCGTTGACGCAAACCTTCGAGATAAACTCCTCCCACTTCGGAACCCAGCCAAAGAAGACATTCCTGCACGGATAAAGATGAATAGCGAAAAACTGCTCCTTTCCCGCCGCGACGCCATTGACATTCAGCGCACTCTGGCGGTGGATCGAAGAAGCATTCCGCCATCGATAAGAAGCCGGAAAATATTCCCTCCGGTACTTCACGACGCGGGATCACGACAGCACGCGTGCCACGATTTCTCCATCGGACACGCGATACGGCGAAAGCACGGGACAGGCACCAGACGCCGGGATGGTGGGCTCTCGAGTGTCAACAGAAGAGAGGCGATAAGGGCAGAAACAGGCGGCAAAACTCGACAGCAACCCTGAGCCTTTGGAGTCCAATCCCTCTTTCCTCTGGTGGGTGGTTGTTGAGTCGAAACATCTGCTTTCCACAACGCCCACGCCTCCTACAACAGCCCTCAACCCTCGAAGTGAAAGCTTCAAGTACTGCTACGGCAACCACATGCTCCGAAGCGTCCATCAATGTGGCTGAGAGGTCATTGGTCATTCATAGCGTTGTAATCTCCAGCCTAGAGTCTACTTCTCGAAATCTTTAAACAAGTTTTTAGACTAGTTATCAAAGATCATGGGTATCCATCAAGCTGTCAGCTATTAAATGCAATACTTTTGAATAAAAAATGTGGTCAGTAGCACAGCGAAGGGTAGGGTTAAGGGTTCAATCCCCCAAAGAGGATTTGATTCTTTAGTATAGCTTAGGAAAATATCTTTGGTATAGTTTAAATGCATTTTCAATTCCAAATATTAGCCTTATAACTAGCTTTGTGCTATTATTTCTGTTTAAGATGGCATTTCCCTAATCATCATGAATGCGGTATATCTTAACTTGGAGAAATTTTGTAGAGTCAATCTTCTAAGAATAATAGGTACTTCGTAGCTTCCGCAATAAATATTTCTATCGACCGGCTTCGCCAACGTGTTGACATCATATCGTATTGTCGAATTGTGAAAGCTACGAAGTATTTTTCAATAAAGATGGACTATACTTAAGAATTTTTATCTTTCATAAATCACTTTCCTAACCGTGAAAGATGTTCCTTCATGGACTCACGATAATTTGACTAACGATGATTCAAGTAAAAGGAGCCAATGTTTAGGTGCTTCAAGAATTATATGAAATGTAAGTTAAAATTTTGCTTATGGTAGAAGTATATTCCTAGCAACGTTGAGTTTTGTTTTTTCAGAATTTTCCATTATTACGGGACGTATCCCTCTGTCCATTGCTTCCCAATATCTGTTTTCTTAAAACCCGATATTCTTTCCACGCCTTTTAGCTGAAGCCTTTTACAACCAATTGCTCTCCAAACTTCTCTCAAATACTTTCTTTATCCCTCCTTCTCTTCTCTGATAGTCATCAATTCATTTAGTTTTTTCTCATTCCATCAAAGCCCTCCAACTCTTTGATACGCTTCTTCATCCTTAATTTAGCTCCACTAATAAATATTCCCCTATCTTTCTCAACTTCCACTGATCAACAAAAGTCTGTCATATTCCGATTAACTCTGATATCGCCTTTTTTGGTTCCTGATAAGTATATAAACAACTTAATTTCATCGCCAGCTTTTCCCTTTCTTCCTTAATCAATACTTCACAAGGTCTTTCTTTTTTAATCGAAAGACTGTTAAAATAAGTTTATCACTATTTTATGATTCCACATTTATATTAACTCTGTTTCATCAATTTATGCTGCCTCATTTGTTAAACATCTCAAAATATGATAAATGTCACGGAACCTGCCTAAATATAACTTTAGGTATTTTTCAACCCACTTCATCCGTTTTACGAAGGTCTAACAACATGACAAATATGCGACTAATTTTATTATGGCTTGTTCTTTTCTCTTCACTACACGCATATCCAATGAAAACACATATATTACAGAAAGTTTTAATGAATGGAAATTTTAGAAGATGCACAAGAACTGATCGATGACATTACTAAAGTACTGGAGTAAGTTTAATTTTTAATTTTTTTTGGTATCATATTTAATAGACTTAAAGATTTGTACTTTATATAAGGATGTATTATATTAGTATTCTTTTTCATTTTGTTATAAATTTATATAGTCGTATTTTAATAATATGTTTTTAAAGACATATTTTATTTTGTTATATGATTTGAATCTTTTTTATATACTATGTCATAGGTATTGTGAATGTTTTTGGTTAAATGGAAGATGGGACTAAAAAGTCCCAATTTCGCCAAATAAAGTTCTCTCTATGTATTTAGAGTAAAATATTTTTACATTCAGCCCATCTGTTGGTAACAGCACTTCCAGGTACGAGGCAAAGTAATTATAGATTTGATCATCTTAAAATACCTCAATAAAGCTTCTTTATATCCTTCTCCGTCGACTTTGATTAATTTAATGCAAGCCTCAGTTCATTTTATGAGCTTATCTTCAAGACAAACGTCCCCTTGCTTGTGGCATAGACGGACGTCTGTAATCTGTTGCAAGAAGTTCTCGGAGATGGAAAGGTTAATTACCTGACATTTGCACTCTCTGGAGGAATTTCAACTTCCTTCACATTATGATAAACCGCTTTGAGTGAAATATGGTATCATTTTAAGTGCACTTCGGTTACAAAGAATGCAATCATAAAAAGTGTACTCCTTTTCTTAAATATAGTTTCGCAAATATCTTATGGCAGAAACCTAGGATACGCGATCGAGTTATAATTCGAATAATACGTACTAGTAACTAAGTAAGTTATAGTAACATGGTCAGGTAATAAGTAGGCCAGGTTATAGTTACACATTGAGATTTTGTTTTATGCTACACTTATTTTTTTGTTCTTTATTTACTAATATTTTATGCTCTCGTCACGCTATACGCTAGGTAGGCACAATATGGTACGCGCTGAAGATAATTCGCTAATAATTTTTATAGTTAAAATTTCCTTGAGTAATATATAATTAATTCCTTTTGCTTTTAAATGAGAATTTACGTGGCTCACGGAAAACTTTACCAAAACCTAAGCTAAGTGAGTTTACATTTTAAATTAGTAATTCTTAAAATCGTACTTCACGGATTTTAATTCTAAATAAAACTTATAATTTTTAACCTCTATATAATCGAATAATTCATTTTTAGCTGCTGTCAAAACATAAACAGAAATAATAAGACACCAAGGTTTGAATCACATACAAATAAATTTTCAATGCACACCTTTATTAAAAAAATCTCATGCTAAGTTTCGAATTTGAAAAATATATTATCCTCACAAAGTATGTGGCACGCTAACAGCTTTCTCGCGGCACACTGGTTGGAAATCAGTGGATTTAAAATTAACCGTGAGTTTTTATCTTCGATAACAGCGTGTGAAACAACGAGATAATAGCATGTTCTGTTTACATAATTCACAGTCCTGTCTTTATTTCTCACTGTAATGAAAGACTCGAAACATGTAATCATGCAAAGATTAATAATTCATTGTCACAGGAGTAATCACGGAAGCTTATAAAAGAAGATTGAAGCGTATGGCATTACATGTTTTGATGGGGGTTCCGCCGACGGCTTGCCGTGAGCATATCCATCATCTACAGGTATTATCGATTAAGCTGACATGGATGACCTATCGGAAGGGTGGAAAAGCTATAATTATGCAGGGGAGGAACTGCTATTGACGTTTACCAAGCAAGAGATTCGGAAGGCTCCTTTTGGTGTGTTTGAAGGTTCGTCAATAATTTTCAAACTTAAGTCAGATTTAAAATAAAACTATATTTCATATAAAAAGGACTCAGCGCGTAATTATTTTCAAAATAACGAGCCATTAATAATATGATGATAGTTTTGGTATACATTAGGGTAATTTGATATTAATTGCAATTAAATTCTAAGAAAAATCATATTAACCACTTTTCAGTAAATAAATTGCTCGATTGTACGAAGAAAGACGTTATTCAATTACAGCACCTCAAAATCCGCACACCATGATGTCTGCATTACAGCTTAATCTCAATGACCAATGGTCATTCCTAAAATGCAGTCGGTCTGCCTATATTGAACCTCCTCCAATCATTTCTAAAAGTAATATATTATATACCCTAATGTTAATCTTCCTTAGCACAAAAATCTCATGTATGATTAAATCCATTAGCCACTCGAGGGCGAGGGAATGGGGAAAAAGCCCATGGAACCGGTACTCGAACCCGGAACCCACACTTCACGGTAGCGTGCTCTGCCCATTGAGGTGTGTCGCCAAACAGTCTCATATCGCTTGATTAGTAGGCAAGGAAGAAAGTTCGAGAATGTTAGAGTAGCCTCAATGCAAGCGGAAGATCCGGGTTGGGTGCTGTAAAATAAAATAAATTTATTCCATCTTGCAAAGTATACAGACAACATGAAATAGATACTAAGATAGGTACCCCATAGATATAACCTGATTAGTTATAACCATAGGTATTATCCTATAACGATCAAACTCAAATAAATATAAGGCAGGTGACTGGTGCAGATACATTATTTAACTTACGAAAAAAACTTTTAAAAATCTGATGTGGCCAACACATAACTTTTTCCATTTTTATTGAAAAGAGAAGCCTATGCCGGTAATATATAAATAACTACAAAACAATAAGTGTTACAGGAAAATGTTTCATACAATAGTTGTACCTAGTGAAATAAATTATCCATAACTTTGGTACATAATTGTATATACCTACATTGCATTCTGACAGAGATATGTATGAAAAACTTCCATTTCTGGATAACAACATCTTCCGGTTAACCATTATTCAAGAATAACTCCTAAACAGTCAGAGTTACGAAAAACAGTTTCACACATAAGTTGTAGTAAAATACATTATCTATAACTTTTGTACATAATTGTATATACCTAAATTCCATTCTGACAGAGATATTTAAGAAACAATATTTTGTTCCGGATAAACCACAACTTCCGGTTAAGCGATATTCATCAAAAACTAATCAACTCTTGGCATTGATAGGAAAATACTAAATATGAATTTTCGAAATGATTGGATAGTTACTTTTTAAGATAGAGCGCCCACAAACGTTTTTACCACAGACAGACGGACACACAAAGACAAACAGACACACACACAGACAGAAATATTCGGGAAAATAGCGAAAACGAACTCTATGGGCCCCAAAACATCTATTTCCGTCGAAATCTGGAGGTCGAATTTTTTTGCGAATACAATACTTTCTCTATACTACGTATAGGGAGAAAGTAAAAAAGGAAGTTTTTAAACATGAAAAAGAAAATGTGTTTTTTTATACATTTTCTAAAAACGGTAATACCTGTTAACTTTACAAATTACAAGATACATGTATTTAATAATAATAAATACATCCGATAATTAATTTGCCTATCCTTGGGTTATCCTGGGTTAGGCTTTTAATTACAATTTCTCATCGCAATACCCCTGTCCTGAATCAATTATGAATACCCAAATTAGAGGTAACAATAAATGTAATGGTGGAAATGGTGAACCAGCTAATAATAACAAAAACTAAGTGAATAACGTAGCCTCATCTCAATACCGAGACAAACAACATTTAATTCCTTCATTTCCTCTGAATTTTTAAAAGCAGAAAAGTTTACCTCCTATTCATAACATGCCATTTTAATTAGGTTATTCCGTAAAAGCTTCCACGGACTTTAGTTGAATGAGGTACAAATTCTAACTCAATACGATCCGCTAATAACTTTAAAAGCCTTGCGCTTGCGATAGATGAGTACCATTCCAGGGAAATTAATTCACTAGCATCAAAAGTCGAGCTAATGCCTACTCCCTATATGTTTTCCCTTCATGACTAACCTTGACGTAATGCAATAAAGCAAACATCCGGCTATGATAAAGGGAATTTCAGTTAGGTGGGTCGTAATTAAAAAGTTATGGAAACGACAAAATGCGACAGGGCTTAGAGGAGTTGGAGTCGAAAGAAACTCTGATTTTAAATTTCAACGTGTAACGCAAAAATTTCGAGAAAAGTTACATAAAAAAGTTATGATATATTTTGGTAATATCAGCAACAATTCATACGAAGGAAACGTTGACAGTAGCTCAGAAAAAGTGTTCCACAAAAAATGATTAAAGGAATCTATTGAATAAATATAAAACTGAACCATGGAATAAATAGAAAACTATTTTACCCAAAAATAAAATAAAATTGTTCCATTATAATAGAATTCTACCTAGCAAATCCTTTTATTGTTGATCAAACAGAAATAATGAAGTAAAATCGACATAATGAATTGATAATAAAATACAGTATCGCTAGACAAAGTAGTGCTACCAAACAATGATCGAAAATGTTTACGTGGAGAGAAAGAAAATTGCTCAACAGTAAAGAAAGCCAGTTTACAACAAACACTCCAAATATTAACTATGATTAAAGCATAAAATGAAAAAATTTCAGTCGGGCGAAAAAAGACACCACCTAGGAAAGTAGCAAGGATTACTTCACGCATGAGAGACCTAAACTGATCAAGTCAACTTAGAATTTGGCAGTAGAATAAATAAGGTCATCGAAGGATGGTGTCTTCTGATTTTTCTACGGTTCAATGAAACTGTCAAATTTGTACTCATTTCCAGTTCTTATAAGCTTTAAACAGGTTCGAAACTGTTTTCTATTTCCAGAATTCAGTTAAGTTTCGGTTCTCCTTCGTCTTTCGACGTCTCACCGGTGTATTCTGGCAATTGAAAAATTACAACACCCCGAAAATAATTGTATTATGTGTTGTTTTCTAATAACATTAGATTTAATTGAAATTTAGAGTAAAACATACTATATAACCGGCATAAGGTCCCGGGTTCGAATCCTGGTTAATCGGATTTTTCTGGCTAGGGAGTGGTTGTGTGTGTTTGTAAATAGTAGTAATCATTGAAATGGATGTAATTGGGATTCTTTCTGTTTCCATTAAAGAAATCAATATTAAATAAAATTATTATATTAGAGAAATAATTACCTAAAGATAGGGTTACAAATTAAAACGAAAACCATTGATTGCAGTATGTTACAAGATGCTGCTTCACGTACTTGATACATCTTCATTCGATTATACTTACACGAAACGGTATTTTTCGGTACCTAAATTCGGATCCAAATAAAAGTAACAGCTTTTGTTTCTCATCGGATTCAAGAATCTTAATTTTTCGGTTCAAGTTTGGTTTTCATTCCCAGAAAATTCATAGTTCTTCCTCGGTTTTCAGTTAGGCTAGGGTTCAATGCCCTAGTGCAAACAGAACACATGAGCTCTAGAGTTAAAGCAGATGCAAATTAGCGAGAAGTGACATCTACCGAAAACATTCAAGTACGGCGACAAGCAGTCTTGGAAAGAGACCTGATTAGTGGTCTGAAGAGGGAATACGCGTAGGTATGAACGGAAAGAGGAACTTTTCCACTCCAGTCCCAGAATTTCCCTGTCCTCGAGAGCTTAACAAACTTCAGCGTTGATTTGATCTCAATATCATTTCACATGATGAAAGCAGATGATGCCTGCTGGTTTGTTAGCGAACTTTCGGGGGTTTAAGATCTCGGTTACGGATGGACTGAATTTGACGTCATTATATTCTGGAATGATGAGTTGATTAAAAGATTTTGGATGCTTCCCTCTCCTCATCAAGTGTTGGTTGGTTAAGCCCATTTATAAAACACAGAAAATATTTTTGTACAAAAATTTTCTATTCGTATAAAAACTTGAGAAATCAGGAATTAAAATTTTTATCTACATTACAGATAGTGTTGCCTTTTACAGAAAATAAACTGTTACAGATCATTTCACTAGGAAATGCTTATTCTGCATTTAACGAAATAAATTTGATTATCAATTTTGGGGTGTCGAAAATATTTCAACAAACGACATCAAATATGTATTTATAGAACAATATGGTGCAAAAGAATTTATAAGCATTTATACACCGGTTTTGTCACAATTACAAGCTTTTTTTCAGGCAAATCATGAACCAAAAATTACTTTTTTATCGTTTCAAAATAACTAAACCTAGACGCAAAAGAGAATAAAGTATAACAACAAAGAATATTTTATGCTTTTTCAGACACCAGTTCACTTCAAGGATATATTCCCAAAGCTCAGTGCTTAGACTTTTCATGAGCATACGGATAACTTTGCGGAGTTAGTTTTCTTTATTCTATATAAAAGTCTTTAAAATAATAAAGTTATTATATGATATTAATAATAATCTGAATATGGTTTATATAAAATCCACTATTGTCTGCAACTGAATTTTTATGATTCATTATATCAAACAAGGCATAATAACACGTAATAATACAAATGATGGAAATGAAGTATTGCTTAGAGCAGGAAAGCGTGCAACTTAAGCCAAGGTTATGCAAGAAGTGAAAGATAGAAAAGAAGCGAAAAATAGTAATAGTCCAAACCAAGCCACTATTTTTTACTTCTTCTGTAACACGTAATAATCCAAAAATACCAACAATTTCCATAACGTAGTATCTGTACTTTAAGATTAGTTAAAGTATTCATAGCTAACATCCATAAATCCTGTACATGCTGAAATCTAAGTAACACGCATTTCAATGAATGCCTGTTCTTTAACCCATTACTCTCTCACAACTACTTGTAATAATCAAGAGTTGGGATAAAAGCCCTTAGCTTTCACCTTTTCCCGCCTCGTAAATCACCGTTTCCGTTCGCAGACCCTTTCCAAGTATTTGCTCATTCCTTCAATTAACCCTTCCCACCGACCCACACCCTACTTTCACTTCCGCCGGTAATCGTTGGTCCAGCTTCACTATTTGTCAACACCTCTAAGTCATCCGCTGGTTGTTCCTTTCGCTCTTCCGAACAAAAAATCAACTGCCATTTAGACGTAACTGCATGATCACCAGGTTCTATACTTATTCAATAATACAATTTCCCTACTATTTACCTTAAATTATAAGGCGAAAAAAAACTAATGATATAATTCTTTACTTTGTCCAAAAGTTCAATTACTTCAATTCAAAGCATCATCGAATTGCAGGGACATGAGTTCAAGTGGAATGTTTAAAACGGAGATATTTATAAAACAAGATAATCAAACAAGTGAAAGTCCTGTAAACGTATCCAACATTTATTTTAATTCCTGACAACCGGTTCGCGTCATCAAAAACGATGGCAACGGTTCCTATGGTAATCAATTCCCTTTTTGTAACACCGTCGACATTAATTGATGACCAAACACAAAAAGCTACGTAAATGTAGCTCGGTAATTACTTGTTTATTGGAAACAGATTTCATTCTATTTATGTGGGAGCGCTTTCAACAATGGCGTTGGTCGTCAAGGGGACAGTTTATTAAAACTTGGTGCCATTATGATATACTTTTCCGTTTTATAAAAATATTCGCATCAATTGGTGAGAAAGATGAAATAAACAAAATATATAAACATGATAAATGGCTTTTGAGAGATGCCGAGTTTTCATTAATCCTACATATTGCTTTTTGATTTATAATTCTAATTTAAATAAATAAACACAAAATTATTGAAGGAATATTGAGTTGAACGTGAGAAGGCATTTCCAAAAAAACATGGTGGTGTTTCATATAGTATTAAAATATTGAGAATTAAATATACAAATACCCAGTAAATAATAACTTCTTCCTGAACAAAATCCATCACTACAACTGTATATAATTATTAAAAATATTCAACCATAAAGTCAAAATATTTGCCTTCAAACATAGCTAATATGGCAACGTTGGAATTAGAGAAAAAATTGAATATAAATACAAGGATTAGAGAACGAAAAATTAAAATGACGCAATAAAAACATAAATGGTGTCCAAAAATTGCGCGCATTCATTAAATGACAACAAATACTGTATTTTTATTTAAATTCAATTTCGAAGGATTAATTTAAAAGTATAAAATTACATTAGATGCACGTGTACGAATTAATAATGAATCAGAAGCGCAATAATTTAAATTTTGCAGGCTAATAGCGAGAATATTTTTGAGACACCATATTAAATGGGAGAATCAATGAAAACGGTGAATACACAATGGAGATTATTTTAGTACGCTGATATAGCTGTCCAATTTTGCGCTTGATTAAAATTCACCACGACGTAAATAAATATTTATCATCGTTCCCCATGAAAACCTAATTAAACCTCCCTTTTGTAATATTTCACCAATATAAATGCAAATGATACTACACCCCAATTACACATCAAAAATCGATCAAAAATTCCGTCTCTAAAATTACGTGGGATTATCAAAAGATATTCATTCACAGCTTCTCGAATATAAATTCATGACGCTGAATTTTAATGCAAACTTAACTCCAGCCATGAGCCTCGTTTGTTTACGAGGTTTAATCAAATAAAGTTTCGTTATTAATGTTAAAAAAGGGCGACAGTAGGATAAACGAAACACAAAACTATACATTCAAGCGACTGGGAAAAACGAGGACTTTCCTTCAAATGTTTGGATTGTATAATATTTCGTGTTTCTAATTAACGTAATGGTCTTCCCGTGATGAAAAAGTCCAGAAGAAAATGTAGTCAATAGAAGGATATAAAAAGATTCCTTATTTACTCTAATCTGAATTCAAATTGGAACGCTAAAGGCTATGGCTGGATAAACCATCATTATTCTGTCATATCTATCCAATAGGAACTGTTTCTGAGTTATAATAAAGTTATAATAAACAAAATGGCATTTTTGTATCACAATCTAAAGAGTGAGTGTAGGCTGTAGGTTTTTATCCAACTTCAACAATTATATAAAATGCTATTTTAACTATATATAAACGTGCGTTTAAACAGTAATATATTACCAGCGGTCACTACTATTCATAACTTGACTATGCCTCGTACAACATTTGTCAAACACCACTACTTAAATCAATAAATACCGTTATATATTTTCAATGTTCTATCTTTTCACTCTCCGTCAATTCAATTGTTTTAAGGAGAGTAATTCTCAGGATACGTTATCAATCAAATAATACGTTGAATGAATCTTCTTCAGAATTATTTTTATCCCTGGGCCAAACTACACGAAATACCATAGCTAAATAAACAAAGTGAAATTGCGCACTTATATTTAAACGCTTGTTTCTGATGACAAGTTCACCTCATGATTCCTGGGTAGTAAGATGGTCCAGGCAAAAATCGTTAAGTAATTTAGAAAATCTATTCACCTATTGAAAATTTTAACGTGTTCGAAGAAAAACTACTCCACGGTTCCTCTTATTTGGCTGATATAGAAGAGTTTTCATCATCGGGGAATATAATTCGGAAATAAACTAAAATATTAATAAAAAGAGGCACAAATCGAGGGTCTCGCAAGAACACGGAAGTTCTTTCCTGCTTTGGAGAAAGAAAAGAATCTAAAAATATACCAGAGTTC
The DNA here is from genome assembly GCA_947579665.1 of Sympetrum striolatum. Lineage (NCBI taxonomy): Eukaryota > Metazoa > Arthropoda > Insecta > Odonata > Libellulidae > Sympetrum > Sympetrum striolatum. The sequence continues at coordinate 56,581,845 of OX388347.1, read as the reverse complement.
GATCAAAGAGGAAATATGAGCTACATCTCCTATCTTTAGATGTTTCCCGATGCAAACTTCCTTGTATGGCACACAGGCAAAAATTCGTAAAATACAAGGTATGATGGTAGCAAAAAGAAAGCATATTAACGCAGCATTAACAACAGCCACGACAATAACATAGAGTAAGGATATTCCTTACTCTATGGCAATAGTAATAAGAAGTAAGTCGACTTCATTAGGCGAATAGGTTTTATGTGTAAAAACTACAGGTGATTCATGAATAAGATGCTATTCACACACAAATCATCTCCATATTAAGTTTAATCAGCGGTAGAAACTTATTTTTTGAAGTAACTTAAATATAACTAAAGAGCAATCTATGAGTTTGAACTTCGATTGATAGGATTGAAAACAATTAAAGTACTGAATCATGTGTTCTCCTTGGTCTCACAGAAGTTTACATGTGTGTTATACGAAGGAAAAGCAGATTACACACAGATATAAATTAAAAGGTAAATTGTTAAGTACAGAGTGCATGACTCAAAGGGTGAAAAACAAAGCGACAAGTGAAAAGTTATGGATTTAATTATTTTTTAGTTAGAGATAGAATAATTTGTCACTAATTGACACATTGTTACATACCAAAACCATCAAAGAATTTATTTCACATTCATTGATGGTTTTATTATTTATTGACAATTTATTTCATTACTTTGCCATCAGTGGTATACCTTTATTAGTTAGAGGTGAGTTTGAAGGGAAAGCATTACTCTCCGTGGAACGTCAATAGTTAAATATCAGAATGCTCTTGGAATTCCAAACTAAAAAGTTAGTTGAAAATTGAGGACTGTTACATAAATAAATTATGCAAATTTGCTTCTCTTTTGCAATGAATATAAAAACAAGTTTCAGATCCAGGATCGAAAATAATGTAGGTTTAAAAGAATACGGATTTCACAATTAGAAATTCATAGAGTGCTTCAGAAAACAGAAAAACTAAGCATATCAAAAGTTATCCAGGCCTGTATTGGACTTTGCATCGTCAGTATTGGATCCCTTTCAAAAAATTGAATAAAAAAATGAAAAAGGTTCAGAGGAAACAAGCAAGATATGGTGGTTATATACAAGAAGTGAAAAATAGTGACTTGGCTGGGACTCGAACCCAGGTCTCCTTTTTTCACTTCTTTCATAACCTTGAGTTTATGTAAAAATTGGTTAATTTAATAAGAAAATCAGATGATAAGATATTTTATAATAAATAAGATATTTTTATATTTTATCCAACTAGTGTTTCCCTGCCCATATTATGTATATAATAGTAATAAGAAACGAAAAAAGCAGATTCTTATCTACACAGCGCCATAGCGTCGATGAACCAGAATTTCCTACAGAGTATAATAATTTCCTAGAAAAAAAAATATAAGTACGGGATGTTTCACATCGATGCCGAGCACGCACATGCCCAAAAGCAGAAGCCTAAAGGATCGATTTCAAACGGAAAAACTCGCCATATGAACAGGGCACGAGATAAACGCAGACGTTTCGAAATTCACAATGAGGAAAACAGAGTTAATTTCTAAGATTAGAGTTAACAAAACAAGACAAGATGACCTTATTTTAATGCTCGAACCGTAGGGGGAGGTTAGGATATCTTTATCGGCAAGAGGTGAATGGCCCTTAAGCAAATACAAGAATGCAGAAAAAATCGGATAAAAGGGACCGACTTATACATTTCACATTCACCGATACTCGTCTAAACCAAATTCCACGGTAATGCATAATATAAATTCCATAAGGTTATTAATTTTAATTAAATTCATTGGAAATAATTACTATGCGTCACCAAAATAAAGTAGATAGTATTTTATTGGGAAAAAGTTCAAAAAAGATTTTTAGATTCACCATTAAACATTGTTTGCTGTTATAAACAACGCACATTTCGATAATATCTTCTAAAATGTTCTCAATTTTCATCAAAAACGAAAACAATATTCAATTACACCATTAAAAATATCTTCGTTAAATTTTCTTTCCCACGATTAAGATCCTGACTTCTTGCAAATATTATTTCTGATACAAATCTAAATAAAAAAATGATCAGCATGCGGAACGAAAAATTAACTAGGCATTTATTAATTTAGAAGTTCCTGACAAAGAAAAATAAACATGTAAACAACGGTGATATTTACAGTGGATTAATTACATTGTAAATTACTATAAATACTATACCCAGATAGTTTTTAGATAAAGCAATAATAAGTTACGTTATAGTTCATTAATTCACAGGTTAGATAGAAGGAGACTTTTTAGTCTCAATCTCGCCTATAATAAAGACCCCTAATAATAATAATAATAATAAATTAATTAATTAAATATTAATAATTAGCATACTAATCTGCATGCGAAAAAAATCGCAAATTAATTGGTACAGCTAATTGATTGCAAATTAATTATAAAGAGTGATTTTTAACGATGTCAACAAATCATGCGTTTTACTGCGGTAAAGAAGCTATAATGGCAATAATGAGCAATTAACTTTCACACGAAAACAAACTAATTTTCACATCTCAGTTTTTCGTATATTCTTCGTAGACAATCAGCGAGTACAGAGTGTCGGGATGTGCAAAAACACAAAGCCGCAAATTAAAACCACCTACAAACCGCTTTCACTTTCTCCCAAAACCGAGTTTCCTTCGGACAAACAAATTAGCGTCCCGCATTTCGTCTGCAAACAATCCTCGTTGGAGAAATGGCTGACACTCGATCGAAAAAGGCATTCCGTTAAACCCATCGATTTGCGAGTGCAAATAGCAATTGCGGTTGTGGTAATAATTCTGCGACTAGAAGCGATTCCGAAACGGCAATCCCCAAGGTAGACGATTAGCAAATAAGAAGAGGTTATTTGGAAATGTGGCCCATACCTTTACTCAGAAACATTCTGAGGGCGGAGGCGGATTTCGGAGGATTGGGCTAGTAAGAGGGTCTTGTTGTCAAGCCCATTACCAAAATCACGAGGATTTGATAAAGAAGCAAACAGCCAAAATACAGACGATGGATCTGAATGATCCAAAAACATCATTTTCTCATGAGGTGATGACCTTAACTAAAGCAAAATTTTCCTTTTAACGAATGGCAATAAATTAGCGGATATTACAGTTTGGATTTTTCTTTGCATCACTGTTAGATTATGCTGATACTTACTTAACGGCACTACAAAGATATTACTAACTACTATAAATAACTACTAACGGTACTGCAGAAAATCAAAACTCTGCAGGGGGTATATCTTCATACTACAATTTAGTAGAATTAGGTAGTTTCTATAAATAAAAAAATTTAAATTTACTAATTGATACTGATTGATGATTTAATAAATTCTAAAAAATGACATAAGATACTGAACACTTTTAAAAGTACTGGCACCATCTCCCCGTTGCATTGTGCGGTAGCGGAGTACTGAGGGTAAAACAATATTTAAATGAAGCAAAGAGATGGATTTACCTCCTTAAAGGAATAGATCTAATGAAAACGTAGTAATTCTTCTTTGGACGATGTCCCGAGATTAATAAAAAAAAGAATCAATCAACGTTCTTTTCTGTATGTCTCTATTCCTATGTATATATGTATCCTCAAAAATTAAATCCTCATGCTTATTTCCCTCGAAATGGGTTATTAATAAGCTACTTTTGTAAGGGATGGATTTAAAAGGTGGCTGTTATGTTATTTTCATGCAGTATTAATGATCATGTTCTAGGAGCTAAAATATTAATACACTTTGCTAGTCGAAACATATATTTTTCAAAACGTGAAAAAAACGGATTTCATAAGAATATGAAACCATGGCTATATTCAATTAAAAAATAACAGCGTAATTCGCGACAACTCTAACCAATTAAGTATTTTCGATAAATATATCGTTGAGCAATTTTAGAAGATGGGTGACATGAAGTCACATAATTACCACTTTAGTTCCGCACAGAGAATATCTTTCATGTCGAACATCCTTATAGATTACGGAATAATTGCATGGAATGCCTTAATATACCATGAAATTATGATTACAGTAAATATAAAATATGCGCTCACAGATATTATTAAAGTGAATGTGATAATGAATTTAACCAGATAATTAACCTTTAGTATACCTTTCTAGGAACTGATAAACGGCAATTTCCTCCGTTAAGAATACATCAATATTTGACAATAGAGTTTGAAAGTGAAATTTAAAAGGTTGAAAAAATATTGTGCCATGAGAAAGCCTTTGACATCTGTCAAAAATGCCGCTCAAAGCAAGGTCAAATGTCAAAAATGACACTCGCAGATCAAGAGGGAATAGTTTTTTCAATTTTGATAGCAGAAAATGACAGTTGGATCAAAGAGTGAAATCGAAAAGGTAAATATTGACAAAAGACGTAACACAGAGTATTTCCTAACGAATTAGTGAAAATAATCCTCTATCACTGCCATGAGATGAAATCAATAGATAAATATGGGTCGAAAAATATAACAACCGATCTTGTAATATATATCATACAGTCTGGAAGCGATAGTAGACTGCCTCAGGCAAAATATCAAAGAAAACGGAATGGATATGAAATGGATAATATGAGGAATTTCTGCGTAAAACAGTAGGGATTCATTCAATGACTAAATGAGTAGGAATGGAAAGAAAAAGATTATAGAAAGAAAATAAAAGCCTATATATATTATTTTTGGCGATATTTGGAATAAATATTTGAAAGGAAATAGATGTCAATAAAATTTGGTCATAGGAAGTCTTTTATAACTACTGAAAATGAAACTCTGCTTGATCCATGAGATGGATGCCTGCGATGAAGATTTTCTGAAGATAACTCATAATGATAGATATTGTTTCTCCTGAAGAATGACATAGATGGTGAATTATATGTGGATGAATATGTATTCAAGGATAGGAGCGTATGGAATACGGAAAAACATTGTGAAAGTACCCATTATTAGCATGCATACCCTAAAAGGGAAACAGCATGGTTGACAAGCATGCATGCAAGTACATACATTAGTTCAAGTAAATATGCTAAAGAATGTGAAAATGGCGAATGGACATCATACGCATATGCATTGTTTACAAGAGAAACGTCTGAGAATGAAAGAGGAAGGAGTTTTTGCCGACCTTCCACTCCCATCGGCGTCCGATGGACGTATTTGGTAAACAGGTTTCTTCAAGGTAATACTCGTCTCCTGAATACTGAATTCTCTCTCATGGGAATCGAAGATGCATGGGGATGTCAAAAATGGAAGTGTAGCGGAAAGGAGCAGCAACATTGGCAGTAGCTGCTTCAGATGTGAGACCCTCCAATACACGGGACACTGAATAGTTGAAATTGCACGGATCTCTGTCAATTGCTGACTACTTTGTTTCCGTCCAAATAGAAAAATTAATGATGCTGTTTTTCGACGTTAGTTTACTTGCAAATTAGAACTGTTACATAACACGAAATCAATTTTTGAGGATCTGATTACGTGGGTAACACACATGTGCTTCTAAATTCAGCATAAGACTATATGGTTATCTCCATGTATAATATCAACTCTATTATGTATAGCGTATGCATATTTTAGGTATAATAATACAATTTAAAGATTGTAATGTATCAAATAAGTGTTTGTATACAATTAAGATTGATTATATTGATATAGATGCATTCTGTCCAAAGGAGGTTTTTTGTGGGTTTAACTCCCATCTTTGGGCAAATACCGGGAATATTACTCTCCCCTAGATCGCTTCCACCTGGTCCAACGATCTAATTACAACGTAATACAAAAGATATAAATATGCTTATCGTGAAATACAATAAACATTTATAAGTTCTTATTATGATTTTTTGTATAAATTGATGCCTTACACAACATCGACTAGTGCGGTAGGGCTGTAACTTCACTAGCCTAATCTCCACACCAAGCTCTGAACAAAGGATTGATCAAATAGCGTGGATCCTATCTTTAGATAACTGAATCCTAAATTTCCTATTTAAAGTTATTCATTTTGCTTCTTGAAAACTAAAGCATTTCTTTACATCATCCAACAGTATGTTTTTCTCTGCTTTCCTCACTATTTTTCTTCTGTACTACAGACACATATTTTCTTTTGCGTTTCTTTCATCCATTCAGTATATGAATCAATTTTTAAGCCTTTGCATTATAGTATTGACAACAACTATTGAATCAGTCAAGAGCTATTAAAATTTAAAAAAATATTTCAAATGATACACATATTTGAATTGAATTATAGACTAAACATTGCTTATTCGTATATATCAATTAGGATGCTTCTAAGATAGAAAAAGCACCAAAAACCATCTAAACTCAATTTACATTTACGCAAGACAGACAGGAACTGCTAATGAAAATGTTGGCAGTTGTCTCCTGTCAGCCTTGCCTTGAATATGGTCTCATCGAGATCGAAATACGTACAGGCAAATGCAAATTGCGTTTTGATGGTTTTTGATATTTTCCCTATCTCGATAACATAACCATCAGCGACCATTCTTCCTTCATTATAAGATGATTCTGCTTATATTAGGCGTTACCGAAAAGGACGTCTATCTCCAAGACTTGAAGAAAACAGAGGGAAGAGAAAGTTTGACAGACGCTACTCAAGAGGATGCGTCGCTATGACGACTCTAATGTATTCTTATTCGCAGGGGATCGCTACGAGCTTCGCATACGCGTTACTAACTCCTTCCTTTTTCGGATGCGGCCTTCGCTGTTCTTTTATTGACGGTTTGCGGGAGGTCCCACGCGGTCGTCAAATGGGGATTGATCTGCCCCATTCACGAGCGCGCGAAAAGGACGCGAGCGCCCGCACAATGAGATGGAGATTGAGAGAACTACGAGGTATGAATATGCAATGGAGAGAGTGTTTCAAATAGCGATGCGGCGACCGTGGATAATCGAGGTGCGGTAATTGCGCAGTTGGAGGAAAGGCTTTGATGATCTGCGGAGTGAGGATGCTGGAGGAGATGTTAGTCTCTTCTCTTTTTATGCCATAGATACGTTCAGTACTTAATTACAAGGAAATAAACGCCCAAAATCAATTTTTTCGCAAATATATATTGTGAAAATATTTACATTCTATTTCTATTTACTTGAAGTTATAGGGGAAAACCTTTTAATTATTTGTAGAGAAGCTATAGGAGCCTCAAATAATTTAATTCAATATAAGCTTTGGTATTCAGAAAAAATCTGAATTTCTTATATTTACTCTTGAATTAATTCTAAAACTTCCATCTAAAAATTGCTCTTCTAAAAAGAGTTTGGTGATGTTTTGATATCGAACTTCTTTCTTTTACTCAAGATTATTGTTAACATCCATATAATGCGCCATAAGTTAGACTTAAGAATCATTAATTTCCTTTTCTATCATATAAATAAAGCGAACGTTACGAATTCAATTTTTAATAATTTTTAGTGTTTATAATTTTCAAGAATACAAAATTAATTAATCAAAATCACGGTTAAACTTCCATTGTATAATGAGGATAAGTGCCTCTTTTAGAAAAGTACAAAGATTGATTTTTTAAAAACGTCGCATCTGTTGTGAAAATGGTATGTATGTACGAGTATGTATCTAAATTTGAGTAGACAAACAAGGAAAATAAAAATATTATACTTTTTTAAAGAATCATGTATTCCCAGATTTTACCCAACCAATTTCTAAAGGCTTTACAGTTAAAATTTTTCGCGATTCAAATACAATGAAAACGAATGGCATGGATTCGGAATATCGATATGCGCAAAACTGCTACACAAATGTTTTCAAGTGGAACTAAAATAAAGAGTAGCTGTATCTTTAGTCAGATAATGGAGATATATTCTGGTCGTTCATACGTGGGCGATTGAAAATCTCTACAAAGTGGTTCCTAAGTGAATTGAGTGTACCTATATTGCTTTCAGTTTTCGTAACATCACAAAAAGGACATATAAATACAGTGAAATAATGTGGTACTTTTTATTTATCTTTTTGACGTCAATCTAAACCATATAACTCCAAAGGACTGCACGAACAAGAACATTTCATAGAGTTAAATTATTGAGAAAATTTCATCTTTCATCTCCATCACCACATCGTTGCCGAAGAAAAACGAAATTACGGTCCTTCCCGCTAAATATTAGTTGTTTTGACCTTAATTTAATCTTGAGCCGCTAGACCATTCAAATATTAATTCACATCCATATAAGGCATTCAAATTAACGAAAATTAAGAAATATTAAGGAGAAGAATGCATTTCTGGGAACTCATTTTTCAAAATTAGGAAAATAATTTGATCTAATGTTTGCGTTTTGATCTCCTACCCTGCGATGATGGGTGAGTTGAAAAAAAATTAACTAAGTTTTGAATTTTTCAATACCAGCAAGAGATGGCATTAGTTAAATTCAATGGCAAATTAACAAAAATGAAAATTTCCCCACTTTCTTACAATACTTATCTTTTATGGACTACTAAAAAAATTCTTTCGATTTATTTTGACACATTTTACCCGAATTATTGAGCTACTATAAATGCTTTCAAAATATAGCTAGAAATAAAATGAAAATATTTTAGTGAACGTCACGTAATTTTACAAAACGCCACATTTCATTCGCGATATAAATTTCGGAGTATCTTTAATCGTTCTCAACGTGCGCCACGCCCTAAGATCGCGACTCGTTAAGATTAAACCGAGCTTAGTCCTCACAGCGACAAGGCACTTTAATCCTCGCTAGAACACGTGTCACGCTACAAAGGACACATTCTCAGACGGCGCTCTTAACGACCTTATAATACCACGAGCTTCTTCGTCTAGCTTAATTCGGACATGCTAAGTGAAGGAAATCTATTTGCTGGAGAAACGAGGGCAAGGGTTTTTGGAGGAATGCAGAGGTATAGCGAATAAGGCGCTTGCTTCTACAGTGTCTACAATGTCGCACCATAGCTTAAGCTCAAGTATATATTTCCATGAATATAATGACGTAAGATTCATATATGATCTTTGATGTTCAGTGGGCGTGCCGATGTCTTACATGAATAAATATTGGCCAAACAACATAAAATAGTTGGAGTATTTTTTCATATTATTTATAATATCTTTACTATATTGTACTGGATTAATTAAGGAGAGTTTAAAACATAATTGGTAGATTTTTAAAAACAAATATTTCGATGATTTCTTTTTCTGTGTTTACATAGAAAATTATATGCGTTCACCTCTGTTCTAGAATAAAGTATATCCAAATTCCTAAAATTAATTTAAAATTTAGCATCATATATAATTATGGTAATAAAAATAAATTAGGTTCAACGATTCTATATTAATCCTTAATCTCTCTTATCACTACTTTGTGATTGTGGATAATCCTGTTAAAGATCTACTTAATGTCGCCATGAGAGGATGCAATGCGAAGACCCGATTCCAGAAGCTTATATCCACTGCAGGATTATTCAGGCTTTAGAGGCGAGCAAACGTTAAAAATAATCCTTGTCATAACATTTCTTCATGCAAGAAAGACAATGGGATTTAGAACAAAGGGAGACCGGAACTGGGAAAAGAGTCACCGGTGCTTCATAAATAAGAGCCTGTCATAATGAAAATGTAAAGTAGGTATTAAGATGTATCTATCTCAAAAAATTGAGCCAATTTTCAAGTTTTTTTATCACAAACAATGTTGCTTTCTCGGAAAGTAGATGTGTAACGGCTCTGGGGCAACGCTAACGAACTGTCTTCATTGTTGCAATTTAAATGTACCGATCAACAATCACTGTACCTCTTATTTTGCTGCCGAGTTCAACAGTAGAACAACAATTGCCTACAATTTGTTATTTCACTCAACAACAGCATTGATGACCTAATAGCTTCACAAATCATAACGTAATTTAGTAACTCTTTATTCATACCTACAAAAGTAGATTTTACTGAAATTTCGATTTGTATATAATAATGAAATCAATTTATTTATATTTATGAATTACCACTTCTTTAACTGTCATGCTTCGAGTCGGTGGTCTCGAATATTCACTGATGTCGACCCTAGTCCTAGAAATATGGAGCATATGATTGGGTTAGACCCTGGAAACTCAACCGCATGATACAGTATTGTGCAATGTTTCTATCATGTATCTATCATAATGAAGAAGAAGATTGCAGAGACGATTAGAGGAGGTAAATGGTGATATAATGAAGGTTGAAAGAGAATACAAATATAGGGCCAAATGATGAGGCATATAGTAGCTATATGATAAATTGTGAGGCTATGGTAAACACCTGTATAAGCAGACATTAACCATCTAATTCAAAGTTTTGGCGAAAAATAAATGTGAAAAAATTTTAATCGAAACTGGATCAAAGTACAGGTAAATCAAAAGAAAAATGCAAAAACAAAAAGAATAGGGCGACAAACAAAGAACCTGACGAAATATTTTACCGTATGGTGAAAATCGCGTTGATTTTTCCTACATTTAGACATGAGTACAGCTTTCACGAGATGAAAAGTAAAAGACGAAAACAAACTCACATATGAGAGCAAAATTACGAAAATTTCCAAAATAGAGGGAATCGTTTTCCCTTTGCAAAAATCGTATGTAAGCGAAAATTGGTCATCAAGGGAGAGAGCTCAAAAATGCAATTGAAAAAGGCAAATCGGCTCTTGGACCAAACCTCAGCAGCGAATTCAGCCGAAATTAGGAGGGAAAGTCCCTCCCGGGGGAGGATTTCCACTCTTTTGCGAATAAATATGAATTTCGCGTCCTAATTATAAAGAAGATAGAGTGGCTCATCTCTCCGTTTTTTTGGGGGAAAAACCAGATTCGAGAATGAAGATTAATATCGGTATTTTTTGGGTTAAAATGAAGCATGCGATGAAATCTCCTTTTTTTCCCTACCGAATAAAAGCGCCTCAAAAGCCCTTCGCGAGGAAGTTTTGAGGAAAATTTTACGGCTCTGGATTAGTTTTCCATCAATGCTCTCACGCACTTTCTCGAGAAGTAAAGGCAGTATTGAGATTAGTCAACCAAGTCCTACGCGAAGGTAATGAATTTCAATTTTTTCTATGCCCGAATCTCTACTATGGGTATTGCATTTTCTTGCTTATTTTTTTATTATTATCACTATATGTATATGCTATTATCATTCATAACGAAACAAATTAGCCTCAAACAAACGAAACCTATAAGCGGATACTGAACTTTTCAAGACTTTAGAACTGCTAAATGCCACTGTAGCATATCAAATCTTACTCTTAATTCAAGAGCATAAGTAATTTGAATTATATTGTGAATAGAGCTAATTAGAAGTGAAATTTGCTGAGTTAAAGGACATGCATGGATTCATTTGTAGATTTTTTGCATTGAATAACGCATCTGAGAGTCAGATTTTTTCTGAGGCAAGTAGATCGTGAAATGGGAAGAAGTATCCTAAACTTTCCCATCAAGAACACAGTAATTTATAGTTTTCAACTTCAATAGCCCGTGAAATTAACCGGAAATTGACACTTAAACACGTATTTTATGTCATTTCTTCGCTCTCTTTGAGTCTTTTTTATTCGTGATAAAAATACAGTATATAATAGAAAAAGGCTACTTGATGAAATTTTTTACCATTGAGATCTCATAAACATGAGTAATTAACTAACGAATATAAAATTAAATATTATAATCTTTATAGCAAAATAACGTAAGCTCAAGTGATCTATCGTTAGGTACAAATCAGCAAATCATTAAAATGCTTTACATATCTCTATGAACATTATTAAGTACTTCATTGAGTAACTTCATTCAATTTGGATATATTTATCTGTTAATCTGTCTACCCATACATATTTTCAATTCCTTATATTATACGTTTATGAGGCTTTTGTAAATTCCGTTAAAAAGCCCAATGTTAACCCAAAAAAATAAATAAATGATTTTTTCTGTGATCACCTTAAAATTCTTGATTCAAAACTATACTGATTGTGACAAGTAATTTAGTCGTTGTTTTAATAATTATCAATTCTTCGGTAAAATGGTAACTATGCTTTTGATAACTTGATTAAATAAACAACCATAAACTTAAACTGTAAATAAAGGAAGTATATAAAAATAAACTAATAATAAGTAGAAAGATGAATAAAATTAAAACATGTACCAATTGGTGGATTGAAATCATATAATGTGACTGATTTACGCTAAAGAGAAAAAATATGCATTTAAGGAATGCTAAGTTTGTCAACGAAATTGAAATAAAAATTGAAGGAAAATCAAATTTGTAATATTTCGTGAGGAGTTATATATCTCAAAGAAATAGCCAAGTATTACCACGGGAATTTTCGAAAAATTATGAAAGACAGACGTTCCATGAGAAAAAGAGAGGAAAGAAATGAACTTCAAAGAGAACCGAAAAATCCAGTCGGCCATCAATTACACATCTCCTTCGAGTCAATAAAAAAAGCGACCTCTCCGGATGCCTCGTCGCTTGACCCTTGTCCGCATTAAAACGATGCATCTCCAATTATGAAAGCGGAGTGCATTTCGGTCGAGGACGAATCTTTAATACGGATCCTTTAAGGGCGACTAATGGCACAATGAGTAACCTTCACCTTAAATGGCGGACGTGACATGCTCCTCTTTCGAAAGATGAAACGGTGCGACCTCAAGTTCGGCGGAGTCATTCAACCATCAACGAAGCTAATTCAATCGTACTTAAACAATCTAGGATTATATCAATACGTGATGAAGCAATATCATTAGAGTAATGAAAAAGAGGTAAATGATAAAATACTTGTTAATATATATAAATAGGACAAAACTTAAAAATTTACCGGTTTTTAACGAAACAGCGATATTTTCAGAGCATTTAAAGGAACTTTAAGACTCAATTAAAATAAATGTTTTTATACATTTAGCTCTGATTTTACCAATTTCACTACTATATTCTGACAATTAAGCCTAGAAACGAAAATCAGAAATATTATTAAAAACATATCCAGCGTAAAATTAATTAATCAAGTTGAGAAAAATATAAGAAATAGTTCGTGTAGAGAGACAGTTGAAAATCATTACGAATTTTTGATGAATTACAATAATTTTCAATCTATTATTTTACAATGAACGTATATGTTATATTGTTTGCTTCCGTGCCTGAGTTGTCCTCGCCTAATCCATTTGCTGTGCTTTTGAAACCAAAATGCAAGTGATAAATCCGTATCAGTCATGCCATTTCATTCCCATTTTCATGCATTAATTCATCTTTTCTGGAATAAAATCGCTTACAAATCAATAGCCAAAATGATTTTTTTATGATGTGAATTTTACTTGTATTTGCCATAAAAGTTTCTCCGTCCTTTTCACAACAATTTCGACTTTAATTTGCAAACAAGTGCAAAATGAAGGATTGAAAAATTATTCTGTTATCTATTTTTCATCAGTTTCTTTTACCCTTTCAAGACATGAAACTATCTACTATAACCTAACTATCTATCGCAGAAAGCACATCTCATTCACCTCTTAAATGCTCCTCGGCAGGGAAGGTTATCCTGTAAATTAGAGCGTTGAGATAATCTCAAATGCAAGATTGCCTTCTTACGCTGAAAATTAACTTCACTATTGGAAAAGATGAACTTTACCTACGGCAAATATCAATTAATTAAAAGCCTTCATATTTAATTCAAACAAGAAAATAATTTCATCGGAAGCAATTATATGCAACAACTGGTCATATGTAATCCATAGCATTAGCGACTTACTTTATGAGACATATCGTACTTATATACAAGAATAAGTATATATACAACTGGCTACGGTGGCGGAGCGGTTAGCATGCCAACAAATTACCAAGTTAACCAGATTTTTCTGTTAGGGAATGGTCGTATGTGTTCGTCCACTTGTTAATGTTATTACCTTCACTTTAAAGTGGCAGTTCGCAGTATGTAAAGTATTGACAAATAAAAAAATACAAACGTCTTTATTAAGGGGAATTGGGACTAGGAAGATTATATATGGCATTGAAGCTTCAAGAGCCACCATAAAATTCAGTTCTATTTTACTCCGCTTTTTCCAATATCGCTTATGGCAATTTCTACTACAAAAATGGGGCGCTAGACTGGACTTGTAGAGATCAAGCTCCAATCAGAGTTGTAATTTTGGACAATTGCTGTAATGCTATTTCCGTAACAGAATTATTTATTTATTTATTTAATTGTAAGGACTACAAGTAGGCATAGGCCAGGTGGTAGTCATCTTTTCTTAGGGGAAGAAAATACATTACCCTGCCTGTTATTCACCCTTGTTGAGAGGATAACCCACAAAAACCTCCCAAATGAGTATCTTATCGGTTTCAGTTGATAGCGACATAATGAATGAATGATTGCATGTATTTAATAATTACTATATAATTTACGTAATTTTATCAGATATTAGAGCTTTAGGCTATCCTGTATTGTTGACACCGATACTACACAATACGTTTTGTGTTCTCAATACATATAAATACATTAAAGTACTAATTTTTATTAGAATAGTGACGTGTGTATTAATATCACAATGGCATAATAAAATTATAAGAAAAATGAAGTGACATATTAATACAAAGGATAGGCATAATTACTAAAATTGAGAAAAAAATAAGGAGAAGGAAAAGAAAATTTCCGTAAATTTCAGTGCAAGCAGTGAGATGAAGAAGAAAAACGTCTCTATCCGTGAGGAGGGAGTCAGCTTTTAAAAATTATCGTTCATTTCCGAGAATTTCACGGCGTATCCGGGAGAGTTAATAACCCTAGGCGTGAGAGATTCATGTCAGACTTTTTCATCACCGTTGATGATTTGGGTTTTTCCTGAGTACATGCCATGTTATGAAAAGTTACCTTAAATACTTTCCTGGGAATGAGAGAACAAGAAAATGGAGACGAACGCCAGATAAAAAGTTGATTAAAGGAGGGAATGAAGAGAGATGTGCAAAGTTTAGCGAATAAAAGAAAATATATTAAAGCTTGAACGGATGTTGCAAAAATTCCTTTGCAAGGATGGGAACTTCTGAAATTTCTTGAATAAAAGAAACCGTTTGGAGGTTTACCCAGTAAGCGAACAACATCAATGATATGCGTCATGAATGTAATATTTGGTTGCATGCTGATGGTGACGATTTCGAAACTGCTTCATTGTAAGAGATGTATTGAGAAAATTGCGACATTTTAGCGTGACGATCATCGGAAATTCTCGACAAGAAATGGGCGTGGCCGTATTGAATCGGAGATTATCGATTCGATTAACTTTATTAGCGATGGTTCCAAGAAGAGATACTAGAAAAATATTACTGCATACATACGACCGGATCAGAGCTTCACAAATTCGTCCGGTTGTATCATAGTTGGATCAACGATGAGCTGTTGATTAATATGTTTGTAGAACCAAAGGCTATTGTCCTAAATTAACCTTTATTTTATTTCACTTTATTTGCTTAACTTTTAGTATAGTAAACTCATGGTTACTCTATCAATCACCAAAACGCTTTGATATTATTGCAAGAAAAATATCTAAGAGCACATAACTATAAAGAGAGCTCGCAAGTTCCCTCATAGATTGAGGGGAGGACAAAGGCAGAAGATGTTAGAGATATAATGATACCAAGAGTGAAGTAAGCTAACAAGTAACCAAGGGTATGGCGTTGAATATGAAATTTGCAGGCACGTGAACCTACCGAGTGATAGGGTAACTCTTTAAAAAAATTAAAGAAAAATTAATAGAAAGACAAAATATGATCAATGAAGGATATTTTGGATTGACTGGGTGATTATGAAGATGTTAAGGTAAGTGAGCCATGAAGGAAATTCAGGGAAGACTAATTTATACGACTTGGAACAAAAGGCATTTTTGCTGCCACCGTTTCGTTACCACTAATTTATAAATCCTATGTTCTATAAGACTTTCCTTGCTGTCCATAAGATCCACATAAAACTGTGGTGGCGGCGAAATGTATGTACCGCAAATGCATGGAGAAAGACAAAATTAAGTTGCAAAGAAATTTCTTTTCGCAGAAATTCGGTGATGTCATGGAATTGGTTGTCCGAAAGCCCAAATGTTTAGCAATTTTGGCAGTGTGGAGGGTGAAAGCTCGAATTCTTGGTATCGGCCGAGTTGCGTTGTCTTCGACTAAATCTTCTTCCTTTTCAAGTTATGCAAACCTCTCTACTTTCACCAGTGGATTTCATGCAATAAGGCGGACGATGGTCCTCGGATTTGTTAACAGCTTTATATTGATGGCTTACAGCACTGCGAGTCACATTTTTGTCACAGCCAATTTCTCTTGGAGGTTCAATTGAAAAAGTATTTTGTAATCGAGCTCAGAACATCAAACTGAACCAGAAACGAAATAATTCACTATTTTTCTACACTGAACACCGATTCGGAACAGAAAAATAAAAATTTCTGAACGGAAGTCGAAACGAGAAAATATTTCCGTTCTAAATTTCGAAGAAATGTCATTATGTGAGCGTAACTTGATGAAGCTATTCTATGTATGTGTAACATCGAGTTGCAACTAATAAGTAAAATGAATGGGTTGGATTAAAATTAATCCATAATACCGCAATTTATTCTCTAAAGTTCAATTAAATCTAATCTAAAAGCTACTGGTAATAGAATAACCTGAAGAGATGCATATTTTTTTAATGACGGAGCAAATTACGAAACCTATTCAACCAGGTTCGACGTAGGCTTACGAAGCTAAATCATAGCTGTAAGAAAAATCTCAGTACAGGACAATAAGGAGGAAGCAATTCAGATGAAACCTGCTGTGAGGATCTACCATAGAAGAACTAAAAGTGCATAAATAAAGAAAGAAAACAATATTGTGAAAAGGGAAAAATTGCTTTGATTGGAAATCATAGAGTATAAGCTAGAGGAGACACTTTGAACTCACTTGAAATTGCATTCAATGAGGAGTGGTAAAGAATTAGCGATGTTGTCACAGTTAAAAAAACTTCAATATCATATGAGTAGCTATTGGACAAGAGCAACAAATATAGATGAAAGATACATTTTTCCTGTACGAAAATACGAAAATATTCCAAGGTCTTCAGTCATAGGCATTAGTAATGCTTTTTCAATGGCAACAAGATTACTTATATCTCAGTAGCTACACTATTAAAACAATGAAGAAGACCCACCAAAGATAGACGAACACTTAGATAGACTTTTTCTGTACGAAAATACAAAAGAAAATAGTCAAAGTATTTTAATCCTTTAAGTTCAAAGAGAAATCTGCGACTTGCTTTCCCTTTCCAAAACGATGTTTCCAAACAAAACGCGGTATTCAGATGGAAATAAAAGGGTTTCAAACACACTTTCACCTCTAAAAAAAAAGAAGATCCAGCGCCTTTCTTCGGAACATAAATGTCTACCACGAAAGGGAGGCGTGATTGAGAAACGTCCTCCCGAGGGGTTTTGTGCACGCGCATTCTGTCACGGATTTAAAGAGACTTGGGCGTCGACTCCTGCGTCACTGGGACGAGGATATATGTGCACACCCAATGGGAGAGAACGTACGAACGCAGATCACGTAAAGTAGATGTCGCCACGATCTGATGCGGCGGTCAAATTGGCGCGCGTGGGCGGAAGGAGATACATGGCTCCATCTGTGCGACTGAGATGGAATTAAAGGGTTAGATGGGGCGGCTGATAAAAGGAGAGCCACGGAGGAGGCATTATTAGACATCGAAGACAGAATTCCAATAAGCTTTCGCTTTGGATGCGTAATTTTATGGCAAAAGCTACCGAAAAATGTTTCAAATTTTATACATCAAATATATTAAATTTAGTATTTGGATTTCTACATAAAAATACAAAACTACTCTTAAGACTATATATTCATTTGTATTTGGGAAACATAACATTTAATGAATAAATGTATACATATGTTTCCCAAATACAAATGAAAATATAGTCTTAAGAGTATTTTTGTATTTTTATGAAGAAATCGAAATTCTAAATTTTCTTTTTAAGGTTTCTCCATTCTTTTTTCTATAATAATACGAAAGCTGACTAGGAATTTATTATGATCACTTATGGAATTTACTTTAATCACATATTCTTTATTTGTATGAAAAAATTGTATTTATAGGTGCTGCATTCATATAGACGTTTTCCCCCCTTATTTCATTCCAATACGGTGAGTTTAGCAAGTATTAATAACATGACTCATCACCTTGCCCAGGTAAGGCTAAATTCCTCTCCAAGTACTACTACTGGTAAACTCAATATGCGAAAGTGTTACCTCGTGGAAGACAATGACATGGAAAAGAATTATTTTCCATACTACTACTGGCGGATTGTAGTGGAGGGTATATGGTTCAAATTCATGCATGAATCATTCGAAACAACGACTTTAAAGGTGTGATAATAAGAAGTAACAAAGGATATTGCAAAGTTCCTAGAGATAGAGTAAGACGGAAACAACAACTGTTAATCATTAAAGGATAAAATGTAGGGATAATATGTGCATGGGAAGAAGATATAAGCAATGGACAATAGAGGTTTTGAAGAAATACATTAAATTTAAGCTGGATTAGAATACGATGTGCAAACATGCGGATGCTACATAAGTCACATATTTACATCTGGTATTACATTTTTCAGATCATAATTCTGCCAATTAACACTAACAGGAACTTTCCACTAACTATGGTTCGTGAAGGAGTTCAAATTGAATTCGCAGTTGGGCGCAAATTCTTCTCCTTGGAGGATGATCGAAAGGATATCGAGTTAACGACCGATTGAAAAACACTGTTAATAGCCTTTATGCCAAAAGTAGAAAGAGAGATACGGACTCAATAATAGTCATAGATAACGTTAATCTTCCACTAGAAGCGACTGACCTCAAGGGGGTCATTCGCTAACTTTTATATTTTGGATGTCATGGGCCGATTTCGTAACATCTATAGCTCGTTATTTTTTAGTAAAAAAGTTTTATAGTTAAGTTTTCAAGGATGGGAAGCTGTCCGCGGAGTTGAAAGCAGTTCAATATTCGTTAGTTGTCTCGATATCAACTTTCTTATTTGCAGTCAATCATTTCGTTTTCTTACAGAAATATTTCCTTCGCTTCTTGGTCTAACACGATTTATATTTATATTCGTACGACGAGAAGAAACAGGAGACGTAACTCTTAAAAGGTTGGAAATGTTTGAATTACAGCGGGGTTACAATCAATAAGAAGTAAAGAGAAAGTAGAACTAACCGTAAAGTGAGCCATGGCCAAAACGTCTGATAAATACATGAGGGTAACAAACACACTAAATAACCAATTACTTTGGATATGACACAAACAATCCCATAGATTCCGGAAAATTTCCAACCAAAAGAAGTCTCATGATGAAGGTTTGGCATCCACATAGGTCTTCCAACATTAATCACCCATTTTCGGGTCTCGAGATAATTCATTATCTCCCCATTCTAACCCTCCAACTTCTGCTACTCCCTAATTAAAGGCTGACTTCAATTAATTGACAATAATTGATTCTTAATTAATTAACGATATATTGCATTCCTTTATCTCCTTTCAAACGTTTAAGGGTGAATATGATTTTTTTACCATCTGATTTGTGTGAAGAAATGACCTCGTTGTAGCGTGTAAACTTTATCGTTGCAAAAATACTGTATAAATGGTCATACATAGACAATAAAATTAATTTAAGATAAATATTATATGGTTGGTGATCGATTAATGGCTCCCGATCCTACGATAATATAAAATGAAATACAATGTGTGATTCCTTTCTTTTCAAAAGTGAAATTAAGATTTTAAAATATACCAGGTTTGCAGTCGAGAAGATTCATATAAAGATTTAATGAAACCGTATTGGTCAAAACTGGTCGTGTTGGATAATTAATGTAGAGAATGTGAAGTATGTTTAGATTTATTTAAATGGCGTTCCACAATGTCATGAAAGAGTACCTGGAATTTATCTGTAAGTACATCTTAACACTAACAAAGGGAAAAAAAGTAAAATAGAAAAACAAACACACCGATGCCATTTCACAAATATAGTTTTAAGTAGATGGTTTGAGATATAATAAACTGTCAGTAACGGGTGGTGAAAATAAAAAATATGACCTTTACACGCGAAGAATAGAGGAACTTCGTAAGTACAACTAAAGATTAGATAATTGAAAATGGCTCTATAAATTTCTTAACATCCGATTGGATAGTTGGATTAGGCAGTACAAAAACATATTTACTCATAAAACTAAGGATAATTTATGTTCCTGCGATATCACTTTCGGTAAGGCTTTCGTTCTTACACTCACGAGACATTTTCCAAGTTTCGTTGGCTGCTGGAACGCCATAATGTTTTCCTAAACACGGAGAGATACGCATCAAAGTGAATTTTCTTCATTAATAACCACGTCATACCGATAAGTAAGCTATTTATCAAACTATTTTGACTTCCAGCTTGAAAAATAAACCAAGTTCGAAAGAGCGAGCATTGAATTTCCTTGCTACTCAGGAAAAACGTAACTATCCAGAACTATATCTTTTTTAAAGAATGTGAGAGTTTTTGAGAAAAAGAGAAGTAACTAACGATGGCTATTTTTCCGTGTATTATCTTCCTTTCGCTTGTTATATCTTCTCTCTGCAAATTCTAAGAGTGAAGTTGCAATTTACGATGTCGTAAAGAAGTTTTAAGAAGAAGCACGAACTTTAATCCTATTCATGCTGAAATTTTATGGTTATTAGGGACGAGAAATGAAGTTTTACAAAGTAGGCACCAAAGATATCTTATTACTGCTGAAATTTGCAAACATTTGTACCACTGTTTTTCTTTTAACACTTAGAAATCTTACATAAGATTTACCTTAAGGTATGACTAGATTTACGAATAAATAGAGGACAAATATCTATTGCTCTTTCCCACAGAGTAAAAAGATGAAACACTACAGCAAATTAATTTGCATATAAGTTTGACCGGAACGGCAATGATTAGGAAATAATTCCTATGGAAAATAAGCCATTACGAAATGTTTTTGCAATTGAAAACATTTTTACACAAATAACTGGTCAATTCTATGAAGAATACTCTATTTTACGCTATGTTAACATCTGTGGTTATTAACATAAAACTCTAAGATGATTACGATGCGAGATAAAATTCAAATAGATTCCTCACAAGAATTTATTTTCGCAACAACATAGGTAGTATATTAATATTGGAAATTACTTCACTAATACGTTGTAACGTAGCAACGTCTGTTGCGTATCAACAAACAAATAGTTGTCAATAAACAACTCTTGTTCAAGATTATAAAATCTACTCCTTTCAAGATTTTGCTCCACGTATAAGAATGCGTATTGCACTTAAAAACTAACAAATAGGCATGATGCATATACTATTTATACATACACAAATTCTTGATAGTGAGACAACATCAATGCACATATTTCAAGAATAATTATTTAAGAAACATGTTAAACAATGGCGTCAAGAATTATGCATATTTTCTAATTTATTTAAGTTAATCTCTTTAGTTAATTGTTTTTATCTTCATTTGTAATTAATATATTTTTTGAGCTTATTACTCTTTTTCCTTTATACTTTCAATTAATTATTTTTAAGCTGTAATTAGAGTTTCTGAAATTGTAAATAACCTTTTCAATGAACTGTGCATTCATATAGGTAAACCTAAAATGTTTTCATAATTGTAATTGTTTCTTTTGTTTTCTTTTATCTTATATATATTTATAATGGGTTAAATGTAAGATGGGACTGTCCAGTCTCAATTTCACCCGATAATAATAAAGACCTTTGTATGTATGTATTTTCAAGTAATTACTGCAAGAGTGACGTAGTTGTGACATATTGGGTAGCTATGAAAACGACGCGCAATAACCTGGCATGTTCTCGTTTGAAGTTTTGATGATACGATCTAAAATGGATTCCGAGAACTTTTGGCCTGGAGAACTAACACCGACTATTAAACACCGTAACGATGTTCGGCAGAGAACAAAGCCTCGTCGTATTGCGTTCATCAATTTCCACGAAAATGGCGTTTTCTCCGAAATAATTTCCAAAATATCTTCCACTGATTCGCTCTACATAAAATAAATAGTCGAGTAAAATAAAAACAGGTAACTTCGTTCGTACTAAGCGAACGATAAGGACTATTTTTACTACCTTCGTAATTCGGATTTTTGCACGTTAATTACTATCGATGTTCCATAAAGATAATTTAGGAGTCTCTTTTATTGAAGGTAGAAATACTAGGTTGGAAAAGAAGAGGTACCTCGCAGCACCTTATCTGTATGACCCAATTCTTTGCAAAGAAGATTTGCTTTGATACATACCTACTCAGTGGAAAATTCTCTGGCATTCGCAATTCCAGGTTTTCGTAGTTTCCAGAATGTACTCTAACATTCTTACAAAGGAAAGATACGTATATTAACCTGAATTACATCAAATAGCAATGCTTTTTTAATATTTTTACAAAATGATTCTCGTGCATACACAGTCATTTGTGGAAGAATTCGTTTTTACCAATATTCCATCTGAAATCGGGAGATATCTCTTCTCAAAAAGATCTGTTTGTATGGTTATCATTACGTGTTGTACTTGAAGTAGTAAACAGTTTTGAAACACTCCTAGCTGCTTTCATACTGTTACAAATTCAAATTTTAGAAATTATGATGCATTTTAACTCTATTTAATGGATATTCGTTTATCGTATCAAAAACTCTACGAAGTTTAGTAAAGTAAACTTTATACTTTAGAGCCCCTTCTAATTAGAACGACTTTAAGCATGGTTCGAATGTTAATTAGCGTAGTACTCCTATTACTGACGCATAAATATTTCCAACCTTTTTAGTATTACATCCATAATTTTATCTTTTCATAAAAATTACCGAAACATGAGAAGAATTTAGAATTTTTCCGATCGACTCGATTCCTTGTCTCTAAACCCTCTTAGCAGTAGCTATTTGCAAGGTTATGCATTGTAAGCAAGTACGTGAATGCAAGTAAATTACATGGGGTAACTAAGATAATTTTTTCTCTATAGGGCCATTCCATGCCAAGTGGTCTAGTGGTCCCCGCTCGACCATCACGGATTTCAATGAAATTTAGTATGAACATTTACACATATCTCTTACGAACATTTGTAAAGTTTTACTTTCGCCGATGGTATACTTGCTGAGATATAGCAGTTTATTTGACCCCGTGTCGCTGCCTTCTTCAATATGACTGTGAGTTTTCAGTAACTTTGAGGCATAGTATCTCAGAGAATTGTTTTACGAAGTAAACAATCTTTGGCTATCTTAAACAACTTTTTGCGCTCTATTAAACAAAATAATAATAATAACTGTAAGAGCGACCTCCTTGCAGAAAATTCTGTGCAAAACTGGCCCAAAAAATTGCAGATCGAAAAAAAATTAAAACTTTGGCTTTTTATATTTCAAGAAGAAATGATAAAATCAACGTGAAACTTTGCACATGATAACACATCAATACATTGTTTATAAATATAAAATTTCATTATCCTAGTACTTTCCATTATTTTAAAAATTGAGCCAACATTTGACAGTTTTTGTAAAAAAGCCAAAAATAGGCTATTTTTACCCCGCTTTTACAAAAAAAACCCTCTGGAATTTCTTTTGAAAATTTTTTATTAAATAGAGAATGATTTCAACCCTCTAAAAAATTATATCTAGTTTTTCATCTCGAGCATATAAGGCCCTAGAAACTGGGACAACTATGAGGATGACATTTGTAAAAACGAGAAAAATTGGTTATTTTCTGTCCGCTCTTAGAAAAGAAAGACCTTTTCGATACTCTTGTAAATTAGTTTCATTTGAAAGAGCATGTTTCAAGCCTCTTAAAAAAGTACACTTGGTTTTCATCTGCCTTTCACTGCCATACGCCTTTTGACGTACGCCTTATGGCGTCTCGCGGGGTATTGATGTAAATGTTGCGTGGGAAACAGAATGGTAAAGAGAAGGGGATTGAAGTGGATTGGGAGATAAGCAGAGTGACCTTGGGGAGGTCTTTGTACCGCGCAGGACGTCAACACAGAAAGAATCGTCGAGTTGGACGAATGAGAACTTTGAAGGCAAAGAACCTTCACTGACGTGGGATTCCGATTGTTTAACTTTTAATAGTTTGACCTGTAAAGATAGAACATGAAAAGACTAATAGAAGCGCCGATTTCACCCTCAGAAATCTGATAAATTTAAGATACCAACTCGTCGCCTAAGGCAAGAGACAAAACATAGCCTGTCATTTTACTTCCAAATCATTTTGCCAACATAATTGAAAAAAGAGTGTACAAAGAGTCTGCGTGCTGTAAATCATTATTTTTATTATTAAAAGGCATCTTTAGAATCCATTATAATAATCATAGAGGGAAAAAATTAATTTTGTCTGTCTGTAAAGTATTTAACCAGTAGGCCGGTTAGTACCTCATCTCCTCTGACATAAGCTACTAAGAGAGAGGAATGAGGTTTACTAGGAATGATGAGGAGTGAGGTAGTTTGCCATTGATTTCCTCACTGAGCCAGAATGCTATAAGCGGAAAATGTTCATGTAAGTGAAGCATAATGACTCATTTATGGTCAGTTCATAAGGAGAGACCCTGATCAGTGTAAATATTTATTCATACCATATACAGACACAAATCGAAGTCTATTAACTGTGTAAAAAACATTTTGATTTACCATACTTCTGAAAACAAATCACCAATAAATATCTTAATTAACTCTCAAGTTATTACATTTTGCGTTATTATACGTTCATCCCAGACACCCTGGATGTAAAAATACAATTAAGATCCGCAGTTTTATGTTGGTTCAAATACGAATCTTCATTTTCTATTGCTGCAAACTTTAACTTGTGAAGCATGACTAGAGCAGCATCTAAACGAGAAGGTTATGAGCAGTGAAAACGTGATGCTATAGAAATATTAAAAAAGTATAATGACAGACTGAATAACCAATAAAGAGGGTATTGGAGGAATGAAGAGAGATGTAAATGGATAGCATTCACAAAGTATAGAGGAAGATTTATTGGACGTTCTCTACGATGTGATTTACGACATGTTCTTCAGAGGAAGATTGTGGAAGGAACGAATGACAGCTTATCAGTCCAACGAAACAGCGGGTACAGAGATAATTTTCCAAGTACTGAGAGAATGAAGTGATTGGTATAGAAGTATTGCGTATTAATTGAAATTATATTTTTAAAGATATTTATCAATTAATATTGATTAAAATCTACAATCGTAGATCAATAAAAATAATATTAATTACATTTATTAATGGATTGCTAAATAAATATCAATTAACATCGATTAAAATCTGTATTGATCGATTTAGAGAAAAGATAAAGGAAACTTTAGGCAGCATCGCAAAGTTCGAAATTAGAAAATAAAATTTCATATAAATAAGCTCGGAGAGTTACGACAAAACAATCCTCGAATTGGTAAACGTTGATGATTAATCAGAAGAAAATCAGTAATTAAATGCTTTCCTATAATGATGTTATGTCGCATTGTTAGGTCCATAAGTTTGAATTGTTGCAAACGTCCTGAATTAGAGATGGCTAAATATAGCTTATCGTTATTGCTTATTAATATTACTTATTGTTAGAGCTTTATAGTTCTAAATAATATTTTACGGAGCATTACGATGCATCCACAATAAAACAAGAAATTGACGCATGAACTATGAAATATTCGTGTCATAAATAAGATATCTCGCCCTGAATATTCAATCCTTTTCAAAATCAAAAGATCAATTCCAAAATTGATTTTATAGTCATTAGAATCAGCAAAAGAATAACAATTAACGATTTAATGAACACATGGGATTGTGAACAACTTGTTCTATTATTAACGCGACGGCATAGTTCATTTTTATAGAAAAGAATGAAATATGATAAAGATTAGCAAAATAGGCTTGGTACATCATTAAATACAATGCACTTCACTCCATATTTTAGAGAACTCCCACCAAGCAAGCGTACGCTTACCAATGAGGATAGAAAAATATGATAAGAAAACAGTAAAGGGGTCAATAAAATCAAATTTACTTCGAGAGCGAATGCACGTTTTTAAGGAAGCATCGCATGGTGCAACGCTCTGAATGAGTACCTACTTATCATTTTTTATTGGAGCAGCCAATTCCAATGAGAAAGCTTATTCATTTACGAAGAAAGGACGAAAGAACGGGCCACGAACAATACACTTACGGAGAATGTATGAGAAATTTAGAAGTGATTGGAAACTCACCGTGAAATTGCAATGGCGTAAAAAGAGCACTGCACTCACCTGAGAAGAAAGAAAATTTTGCATTAATAACAGGAAATTTGAGCATTCAACAATTAAAGAAAATTGTTCACAGATATCGAGAAAATGGAGAACGAATTTTTATTACCATTAATTTATTCTTTGCGGTTTGTATAGTAGATTGTTGACAATGTTATTGACTACAATTTTATTTGATAAAACTACAATTCAATCCTATGAAATAACAAATTACAAATTACAATAAAACCAGTCATAAGAGATATGTCTTCTAGCAACATATACATTATGCAACCAAAAAACATACAAAATGCAAATAACCTACTACAAAAATTCATAATTACAATTACAAAATTATATAATTATATAATTATACATATAATATAATTATATAATTATATATAATTATATAATTACTCTTAAACGTAACAAACAAATTACAATATAGATATCTGCCTGGCAAACAATGCATTTTTATGTAGAAACTAACTTGCTCAAATCAAATGAGGTTATAGCTATAAATGTTCCTTAATTTACATCCCTAATTTCTCATAAAAGTTTTTTTTTCTAAGTATTCATAATGGCTGCCTTAGCGGTACCATGGAAAATACTTCACCTTACCCTGATAAATAATTAATCACAGAAATTCACCTTAATATCACCCATTACAACAGAATTATTAAAGTGATAAAAAACAATTCATATGATAGGTAAAAACTATTACAAAAAATAAAAAATAACATTCATTGTAAAGCATTTGAAGTAAAAATTATCGTCAATATTATGACGTTTCGATATGAGATTTTACTGATATTCTATTAAATAAATCAAGATATTGACCCCCGTCAATTGCCACGTTAAATCATTTATCTAACATTGAAGTTAAGCAAAATTTTCGAAGTTGCATTCCATAAACCTAAAAATTTCTTTTCGTTCATTTTGCAGCCAAATTTACTCACAAATAATGTGGCCTCAATACTTCCAAAAGTGAAGAAGAACAGGAGCAATGTGCATCTGTTGAACGCGAGCAAGAAGCCGCTATCTTAATAAGGATGAGAACTGACAGATGCTGCGAGGGAACTGGGGCAGTGGGCGAAATTTCCCAGAAAGTATAAAAGTAGGATGATTTTTCAGAAACAAAAGATAAGGCAAATATGACTGGAAAGATGGGAAATGAATATAGTTACATAAATAAAGATTGAAATACTGATCCGGATACTTTATTTGGCAAACAATAAAATGTAACAATTTGAAGAAAGAAAATTTACATTCAGCTCAGTTAATAAAAAGATTGATTGATTAACAATTAATTTCTTCAAGTATTTGATTATTTCGCAGACAATCAGAAAATGTAGACTAAATTCGACTTTTGCTTGTTAAACAGCACAGTAATACAATCGAGTATCAACACTGACATCGTATCAATACAAAACATTCTATTCCTATTATCCTATTCATTTCCGTGCTAATTAGACGATGAAGAATTCCAAGAAATAATAATGATTGTACTTCTTTAAAAATTCAATCAATGGACAAGTAAAGCGTTGTTTCAACGGTATAAAACAGAAAAAAACATTAATTAATTAATGTCACCTCATAAAAACATTATTTTCATATATATTTATATTTATTACTTCCGTATTTATTTTCATTAGAATAGTCCAACAATGCCTTCGAACCTAAAGAGAACAGTTTATATGTACTATATATGTTACGAGATGTAGCTGTATTTTAATATACACCTAGTAATTCAGGTAAATTATGGTTATTTTACCTAAAACTACTTACATTCATTAGTATAAGGCGTAAAAAAGTTTAACATCGGATATTAATATAACTCTATTGAAAAGAATGTATACCAAAGCAATAAAGAACTATTAGAACAGGCAAGATTAGTTCAACAACAACTATAACTATTGCAAAATTTTCCATTTTATGGAGAAACATTCTCAAATAATTCCATTTAGAGGAAATAATTTTATTATATACTTTATTAAAAAATGCTAGGGAAAAAATCATTTAAGCAAGTGAATAGCTAAAACCAAAAGCATGAAGAAGTTGAAGTAGTAGCTTTACAATTCCCAAGTATGTAAGCATAGATTTTGCGTAGAAGGACGAAGGAGCCCTTTTCCATAAAATAACTTTCCGTAAATTCTTAGTGATCCTAACTTTGTGATTCGTGGAGCGTTATCTCCAAAGAGCGAATAAAAAGTGCTTTGAAAGTACATAGGAACTGTGAGGTACTTTTTGTTCCTGGAGTTACAAAACTTTCCACTATCTCCTTCCTTTCAAGGCTGAAACTCTGGTGACCTTGAGGGCTTTATCAGCTTCTTAATAGCTCTCTGATAAGGCAAGCCGTGCTTGGATCAAGAAACGTACCAACTACGCCTTCAGATATTAAAACAATTTGTCGTCATACGGGGAAAGAAAGCTTTCCAAACCAATTTTTCAGCAAAAGTTTTTGCCATCATCATATCAATTAGGAAATCAGCGTAAGGTATCTTCATTCCTAATAGATGGGGATGGGCACTTACGAAACTCGGTTTAGTGGAAGGAACTGTCTATATGAGCTAAGAAAAGTCCGTGAAGATTGTGCTAAAAATTTGTATGCAAAATATGAAACCCTAAGAATTTTTTTTAAAGGATCCATAAGTTTTAATGAGATATGTTACAATGAATATTTTATACACCCATTTTATATTAAATCTCAATTAAAAATTGACCTCCTGATTTGTATACAGAAAATCCAGAATTTTTCATGTTCCTACGAATATAGTGAACCCTAGATATCTTTATGTATGCGTGCCTTAATATAAAGTAGCCTATAACTTAGACTTAGCAGCCTTAACTTCGTGATATAAATTCGATTTTTGAGGTAACTAATGAATTTAGAGATTTTTAATGGACGTATATAATTAATTTGATGTTTTTTCAGAAACTTTTCCGCGGGTAGTTTTTTCTCAAGGAAATAGAACGAAACTTCTTAGCCGACTACATTTTTAATTTGATTTTGCCGAAAATTTTCGGAATTCACTTATATTTCTCCAACACATTGGTCTCTAAACTTTTAAACAGCAAAACGGTGGAAAGTAGATGTGAGAAGGCAGAGTTTGATACCAAAAACGACCGTTTTTCTTGAAAGGTAGACGCAAATACATCGGTTTAAGTAAAGTCGCGGCCATTTCCAAAATTTCTCGAAAGTAGCAAATTTTTATTTTTCCTTCGAACATAATAGTTTATAACCATGATTTAACTGTACTGTGCCGTTAGATATTATTTTTACCGATTGCTGAAACTATTGTAATTTGATTTTGTTCAAATTTCAATTTTCATGCAAATGTTGCAACAGCGCGGCCGATTCTCCCGTAAGAAACGCATTGGGCCATAAGAATCCCTTGGTGCCATCATGACGTTGGATAGACTATAGTATAGAATAATTAAATTTATAATTGAGAGTGGATTTTGGTAAAAATCGATAAGTACATATGCACCATAATGCCGTGAAAGTGCAAGGCTAAATATTTACAAAATCAAATCACTTATGGTAATGATTTGTCAAAGAAAGTTTTCAATACGACGTGTGTTTTAGTGCATAAAATCATAAGTGAATCCTCGTATTTTCGTTGTATAATGACTTATACGTAATTAAGGCCTTTGCTAATTTAAAATTTTGATCCAGATTGGAAATAATTTTTTTCCTTGAAAAAGTAGTGAAATAAAATAAATGGCATTTTATTTGCAGAGAAGTGAATGTATGAGCCTCTCTATGCCAAAAAGAGAGCAAATAAAATCGCTTTAAACTACGCAAAGGATGATTGAAAATGTATTACGAACCTATCAACGTCATGAAATTACCTTTGTTTACCCTATTCTTATTAACGTCCACCTCTTAAATTTATCCTAAACAATTGACTGAAAAAATACAACAGTTTATAAATATATGGTAGAGTTACCATGATGCTTCACGACCTATGATGGAAATCTTTAAATGGAAGACCAAAACGTAAGTCAAACTTCCTTACTACGTAGAAGTAACATGAAATAAATGTTGATGCTTTCTTCAGTTTACATAGAGCTATCAGATATAGTTAGAGACATTGAGAAAATAGATGGTAGATCAAAACGAGATAAATTTTAAAATATAAATATGGTAGGTTTCAGCATAATTTAATTTATGATTAAGTTAAGACTGACGTCTACTTGGATGAACGAAATAGGACATAAGTGGGCTGAACGGTGCAGGTCAAAGACCCAAAGCTGTCGCACCAATTCTTGTTGGCTCAAATAAATAGCCAACAGAGGAAAGAACTTCCCGATGAAGCCATCTAGCTTTGATTCCACTCACTCCTTGGGAAAGTAATTATTGTCTTCGGAAAGGGGTCTCCAATGAAAAGTTTCAAAGCCCTTGAGAGACTCATTTCCTGTCATCGATAAGAAGCCAAACAGTGACATTGGTCAATTAGAAGAGAAACCTCCATTTTCCTTCCACAAAAGAAGCTGAGCGATCCTACTTTTTGGGAAATAAAGCACTTTTAGTACTTCCACGGGCCTGCCCTCTGTCGGCAAAGAATGGAATCACGTACGTGCCTTTCATGCGTGGTGTTTCCTAACCGGTGCGAAACGTACCACCAGCGGGTCTTTCAAACCTATCATGTTGGACTAGAGCAAGTTTGTATAGTTCTATTTTAATAATAATACTAATATGTTATTTCGGGTGCTATCCCATTGACAGTTTACAATAAAAATATTTACAGTGCTATAAAATACTATCCCAATATGAAATATGCTTAAGAAAAAAATACAATCAATAAAATGCTATCTAGAAAATACAATCAATAAAATACCAACAGGAAAAAAACTGCTTATAAAATACATTCAAAAAGAAAATATAAAAAATACAGTCTATGAAATATAATCAAGAAAATGCAACCCAGAAAATATTGTCAAGAGAATACAATCACTAAAATACAAACGAGAAAATAAAATCAATAAATTTATCAAGAAAATACAAAAAAAATTAAAATAATAAATTAAAATAAATAAGATAAAACCAAAGAAAATTCAACCGAGAAAATAATTCATATAACAGTAGAGTTTAATGAAAGTCAATGCAGTTTAAATTTTCTTTTTAATGTTTCAAGGTTAACATTATGCATATCAATTTCTTCACATGACACATTGCAGTTTTGGAGTAATGGTGAGTACTCGTTTTAATAACTTATTTCCCTAATATTTTCTCCAATGCAGAAAAATCGTCAGGGAGTATCACCGCCATTCGTCAGAAGACTAAATATTCGTAAAGTCAATCAGAAAAACAATTTTCCGACAAATGTAGAACTCGTACTCGAAAAAAAATAGAAAAATGGAACAAAAGACTGTAAAGGTAGGAAAACACTAGCTCAAAGCAATGATTCCCAATCATTTGTTTTCCACGGCTCACTTAGCTAACCACTTCGAAGGTTCGCGGCACACTAAGCCGAACCTTCGTTACTAAAAATGCAATAGAAGCGAAAACTGTGCAGTAAGGCAAAATTATTATTCTCTCTCATTACCAACTACCATTAAACGAAGATATGGATCTCAAATAAAACACACGTTTGGAGCATTTTTTTATGTAAATGTTATTAACGAAGTTTACACGGCACGCTAATATTTTAGCACTGATCACTAAGAGTGTAAGTCTATGTAATAACACTGCAAGCCACCTTTCGGCGTGTGGTAGGGGGTGCTGGCACCTTGACTTTTATTTTCCTAAACGGTTGCTTTCGCGTATAGTTCGCGGAAAAAATGAATTTTTGAAACGATTCGTTCTAGCATCTATTTCCCTAATCTTCCTCTCCAAATCATAACGGCCCATATAACAGGGGGGTCGCATTATATCGGTTACATCATCCGAGAACGTAATTTCTCTTAACTTATTTAGTAAATTTATCCTTTGAATTAGTCTTCGATCTTCTAATGATTCCCATCCCGCGTCCTGTATCATATGAGTAACACTCGCTGTTTTATCGTAGCCATTCTTTACAAATCGTATCGCTTTTCGTTGTACTTTTTCTAAATCCCGAATATGAGATTTGTTGGCAGTACACTCCTGGCCAAAATTAAAGTAGCACCTCCCTAGCGATCCTTACGGCTGGTGATGCGTTAATTTTGGCCAGGACTGTACATAGTCGTGGTACACAACGTGGCCTCGGCACATCGGTAGAGTAAATTCTTCTTTAGAGTCTTAATCTATCGCAATATCCATTACATCATTGCTTTATGAAGCGAGACAAGTAAGCGATATTATGAAATGATTACAAAGGAAAATTATGATATATAGAACAATCAACTTCAAATTCAATTATAAAAACGGTAAGAGCACAGAGAACGAATTTCAAATTAGTTTAAAATCAAGTTGGATTATTTTCACAGAAGCTAGCCTTATTGATATAAAAAAAGGCTTAATTGGTAGTGATTGCAAACGACATCATTTTCATTTTTTCTACGAGACCGTTGGCATTGTGCCTTTGAATTAATTCTGGTTGAGCAGAATCGATTAATTTGAAGAATGGCAGAAAATTTACTTTTCCGATAATTTCCCATTAACTTTCTCGATAATATTTTCAATTAAGACTGAATGGGATTAGGAAAGAATCGACGTTTTCGTGCAACAATACGTATTGTGTAAACGAATGCGGTCGTCCGTTTTAATTGAATTTCGATCACATTAATTGCGTCGTATTATTGAGAGGATTTTATAAATTATTTATACATCAGTGGTGATTATTATCGAAAAAATAAACTGAGCAGTAATCAAATGGTGAAAGGCACCGGAGATGAAATGAAATCGGATTTTGATAAGTTTTTCAGCGATGAATCAATGGCATTTCTGGGGATTGGAATATTCTGTTTAATTGGATTAAATGACCGGATTAAAACTTTCACGGGAGTATTAAATTATTTCATATAGCATATTTCACCATAAATTAAGCTATAAATGTTATTAAAATGCAAAAAAAAACGAAATGTGAGAGGAGACCTATGCTCTTCTTGTCAAAGTGTATGGAAATTGATTAACACAAAATTCTATAACCAACACATTTCGTGATAACCGATACTTCGTGATATCCATTTCCGCATTAATATAAGGTTAGCATGTTTCTACAGATTACGGCAAAAGAGGTAAATTTCTGCATGCTATAGTCAAAAGTGCTGAAAACTACAAAGCCACATTTTAAAAAGAAGGACAGTAAATAGCTTCCCTAGCAGATTTATTGCGCCCGGTTTCGTCAACCAATTAAAACTTTTCAGGAAAATGGACTTAAATAGTATATGACCAGGATATAGGACATGAAGATGTTAAATCGTTGATAGAATCAGTCACAATAAATCTCCTGTGGAAGCTTCTTAGAATTCCTTCTTTTACGATGAACCTGGAATTCCACAAAAAACGGGTTATCATATCAATTTTACAACACAGCCAGTAACGATTTTATTGTATCCTTCAGTAAAATATCTCCCGATCAGGAACGTAGCCAAGGGGGGGCGAAGGGGGCGGTCGCCCCCCCAAGACTCAGACAATACTATGTTTTTTCCTCAATTCCAACGTTCATATGCTATTATTTCGAGCCCCTCGCCCCCCCAAGGGAAAATTCCTAGCTACGCGCCTGCTCCCGATCTAACAGGACAGACTCAGGATTCACTTCGTGGTAGTTAATAGCAAACAAATTCATAATAAAAACGTAACTACGCCTCAGAAATTAATACATACATCAGGTCCATCACTTGATGATGTAGCTTCGCTACTAAACCTAGGTCGTGTATGCATTCATTTCTGTGGAGTAGTAAACGTTTTTATTATGAATCTCCGATGCATTATCACTCGAGTAAGTTATTAATAAATGCAAAAAATATGTATTTATGAACATCAGACGAATAGTAAAAACTTTAACTAAATTACATCTGTAAACATAAGTACTTATGTATACAATGAAATTCAGATTGTTATATCTATTTCCAAGACCGAAGAAAATTATCTATCCTCCTTCGAAAGAAAACTGAAAAATATTCTATATATCAGAATATGGAAGTAGAATTGTTTAGATTAGATTTATTAAACGAGCATAAACATTGCCTTTCGCTACTATAAAAGTATATGAAAACAAATTAGAAAAATTAAAATAATATAATACAGAAAATGAAATATGACAATATTAATATCAGCTTCATTTAATTGAATCATTTATACACAAAAGATAAATATACCCTATAGATAGAATCCACTGCTTGGGCCGTGACTTCGTGGTAAGTCGCCATTAGGAACAAATGAAAAGATTAACTTTTACACACCACAGATAATTTTATTCAGGAACGACCATGGTTTCGACTCATGGAGTCATCTTCAGGGGATGACTCCCTGATTCACCTGAAGATGACTCCATGAGTCGAAACCATGGTCGTTCCTGAATAAAATTATCTGTGGTGTGTAAAAGTTAATCTTTTCATTTGTTCCTAATACCCTATAGAATCGGAAATAGATAAAGATACCCTATCAATTGCAAAAGAAAAAAAAGAAAAAGAAAAAAAAAACATTTCACAATATTGAAATCATTTTCACTAAGTAAACTAATACCATACAATTTAATAGTTATACAAATTGTACCTAGCAGCTATGAAAGTGGTTTAAGTAAGATCTTCAAATTTACCTGCAGAAAGATCACGTACGATGCTGATGATAATGCAATGGATGTACTTTACTCCACTAGATATAAAGTGTTTGAAGAATCTACAGTTCAGATTGATTTCGTATAGGAAGTGAGTCGTCGATTTCAACGTACGCTTGGGAAAAGGAAACGGTTGAAACGGTGAAAGGAGATTCGGGAATTGGGAGAGCTCGTATCCCGTCGAAAGTGCTTCCAAATCTCCTTGTTTACCAAGAATAAATATCTCATGTCGCAGAGGTTTCTGTCGTTGAAAGATTTCTTCTATTCTCATATTTTTTGGGTTTGTTTACCCAACTCTCGGACTGATAGAAAATTCCTTCCGTAACCGATTCTTCCTTTCTATGTATTCCTAGCCCTATGTACTCTTACGTCACTTTTAGTGATGTTCTCTGGCTTCGATTGCTTTTCATGACACTCATTCATAGGGCGAACAAACCAGGCGACGAGACCAGTACATATCGTCTTACAATTGACGATCAAAATCATAGATTGAAGGAGAATGAATAAATTTTGAAAATTTTAATTCCTACTACCATACGAGTACTTCTTATGTAGATTCCTTTGATATAAAAGTAAATCTAAAATGGCGTAGGAGGATAGTATAAATTGTCCAAAGGAGAGAAAAGGAAAGGTTTGATAAGAAATTAATGCTATATCGAGGAAAATATCTCTGCGAATCTTGAAGCAGTATTTCTCAAACGTTAATCCTCCGCGACAGAGCTGCATATTAGCTCTAAATCGGTGGAACACTAAGTTTAACACTAAAATGAAATATTAAACACACTAAGTGCAAAATAATATAAATTTTAGAATGTGTAACTCTTAGGTACAGGGCCTGTAACAGACAGTAAACGAAGCAATAGAAATAGGACGGAAAGAATTTAAAAAAATATCAAAACACACTCATAAATCTCCTACAATAAAAATTGCAATAACGAAACTGTAATTTTAGTTGTGAAATAATCCTTATATTTGTATACAAGTTCCAGTTATAATAAAAATAATAAATTTTAAAAATAATTTTAAATAAAAATATTTTAAACGCTAAATAATACAAGCAACAGACAACGGATTACTAACAATACAAAGAATCGGCGTAACAATTCGTCCGTGATAATATTGTTGAAATTTATGTTGAGAGAAAAGAAAGCAGCAACATACATTCATGTTGACTCAGCGTGGTTATCTGAATCCACAATTGGTTGGAAATTAGGAATAGAGTTAGTAAATAAAAAATAGTATTTTCCACAGGAATGTATTTGTCCCGACTACTTGATGAATACATGTGAGCGAGAGTAGTCGTACCTAAGAGATTTCTGTGGAAATTAGTAAGTTCTTTTATTTTTCAAGTATGATATGTACACTCCTGGCCAAAATTAACGGAGCACCGGCCGTAAGGATCGCTAGGGAGGTGCTGCGTTAATTTTGGCCAGGAGTGTACCACAACGCTGACCTTAAAAATATTAAGTTTCTCACGGATAGAACTTTCATTATGACAAATAGTCTCAGAACCACACGTCAGGTACACGATATCGTCAGGTAACTAAAATCTAACCCTCAAACAAAACTTACGCATAGTCATATGGGAATCAGGGAATGGCAAGAAAGGAAGGTGGGGGGAAGGGTTAGCAGAGTTGCAAGGGGGTGCAGGCAGGGGGTGAGATAGCAAATTCTAGGATGGAGAAAGAAGAAAAGAAGAGTTGCTCGTTAGTGAGGGAATAACAAAGGAAGGAAGTGCGATTTCGAAATGTTCTAGCTGTAATGCGAGGACTTATACATTGAAAGTGCAAGGTTTCGGGAAAGAACTATTGGTATGGTTACTTTTTCAGATACTTCGCGAAGTGACAGGAAGAGACCCTTGGTTGACGGCACTAAAATTTTCTTTGAGTATAAAAATTCCTCGTGGTTTGACTAATATAAATGGCATTTCAGTTATCATATTTGAATTCTGAATAAGCTTAGAAAGCCACGAAAAAATATCGCACAAAAGCTTAAATTTCCACAAATTTATGACATTCGGACAGATGCAATATTTGGAAATTACGTAACTGTGCGCTTTCTTTGAAGGCTTTCTACAAAGCCACAAAATGGTTTTAATAGCTTATTAGTATAATTGCTATAAACCAGTTGCTATGTAAATTGCTATGATTGATAATAACTTGTTAATTCTCGAATCGATATCAGATCAATGCAAGATTATAAGATTACAATATCTAGAGTGAATGATGATAGGAATTAATGTGTTCATTTCCTACAAGTTTTTTTTGCTTTCGTAACTTTCGTTAGATTTTCATCGAAAATGTTATGTAAAAATGTATAATTCTATTGGTAAAATTTTATTTTTGATGAGTTTTTATCAAAATATTTGTGATAACACATCAATGATCAAATCATCAAGATACAGAAATTTTAAAGCGTCCAGTATAAGCAAATGCGCGTCAATATGTTTTCATACTATAATTTATACATCATAGATGTCTAAAAAGAGCGATGTATTGAAAAAATTCAAACAAATGGGGAGAATGGGAACGCTATAGATTTAGTATGCGAAGACCATTCAAAAATTTCTGGTTAGATGACATCAGTGTATCCAAAGAAAGTGGAATTGTGAATGTCATCCTAATACGGTGTCCATTGAGGGAGAAGGCAATTCACGAGGCATTCAGACCTGTTCTCAAAAGGTGCATCAAAAGGAAATTCCTCAAGGGACGAGCCACTAAAATCGAAAACCCGCGGTAAAAGCCATGAATCTGCCTCTGGGCAGTGAAGGGAACGTGGGTGACAAACGAGGTTCCGAAAGAAGGGAAAAAGAGAAATACGAGGAAAATTGAGTTCGAGGAAAGAGAGAGCGAAGAGTTATAAAAAGAAGAGAAGGATTAGAAGGCGTAGCTCGGTAGAAAACGATGTAAAAGTTAAAGTTAGAAAGAAATTCTTGACACGTAAAGTTTAGGGTATGGAAGGAATCCTAAATAGAATATAGCGTTAAGGAAAAAGGGACAATTCCGACTTGGAAAGTAAAGCTGAAACACTGGAGACAAATGTACTTACAATTTCTCTAGCTGAAAAAGGATAGATAGATGAACTCTTTATTGGCGAGGTTAGGCCCAGGTGAGCTTCTATTCCAACTAACTTCGTATGTCGAAAATATTTAAAGTTAAACTAATTTATGCAAACAACACAAAAGGAAAGAGCAGTGTGGGAAAAAATCTTTCAACTGAAGGTTGACAAAGTAAAAACTCAGGTTGCGGGAAAACACCACACAGAGAAGGGGGCGAAAACACAGCAATAAAAAATAAATAAAAAAACAGTAAAACATAGATATATAAACAATGACCAGTAAGATTCAATATATACACAAGAGAATTACTTATAGAAATAAGTTAGAAGAATATAAAATAATCTAGTGGGAGAGGTATAATAAATGAAAATTAAGCTTGGTTATTATAACAATGATAAAATCTTAAGGATAAGAATTGATAAACCGCTGTCGAAGGAGAATAATTCAATGTAGGAAATTTTACAATCTGCTGAGACTGGATGACACATGTGTGTCTATTTTACTTCTCTCGAGATCTGCCCCACCTCTTTCCTCTTTCGAAATACTTCAATGAAAACCCCCTATTATTCAACCATCTTTAGCACCTCCGTGTATGTTTTTTAATCGACTAAATGTACTTTAGCCATTCTACACCATACCCATATCTTGAATACCTCCAGACTTTTGATTTCCTCCTTAATTAAGGTCCTAGTTTCACACCCGAACAGTCCACATCATAAATGTTACCAAACTTCCTCCGGTTACTTCAACGAGATATTTTGCCATTAGTTCCCTTCACTTCTTTGGCCGTGGCTAATATTTCACGAACCTCATCTCTGCATCTTGTCTATATCTATATAAGAACCCTGCAAGCCACCTTTCGGTGCGTGGCAGGGGGTGCAAGCACCTTGACTCGATCTTCCTAATCGATTGATTTCGCGTATAGTTCGCGGAAAAAATGAATTATTGAAACGATTCGTTCAAGCATCTATTTCCATATTTTTCCTCGCAGTATCAGAACGGTCCATATAACAGGGGGGTCGCTTTATATCGGTTACATCATATGAGAACGTAATTTCTCTGAACTTATTTAGTAAATTTATCCTTTAAATTAGTCTTCTATCTCCCATCCCAATAAAGGATAAATAGGAATTTATCCACCAGCTCAAGTTTTTTTTCCTTCGGTAAACATAATGACTTCGTTATTTTCCAAATTCTTCCTCTTCCCAAAATGTTACTTCATCGTTTAGTTTACTTACGAGAATTTTTTAAATCCATTTCTGAATCGTGCATAATAGCTGTGTCGTCGGCAAAGCTTAACGATCCTCAAGGATCAACACACCTGATCCTCTACAAATATCGTAAAATCTAAATCTGAAATCCCAAAACCAATCGTTAATCTGGCCACCCTAGATAAGGTGGAAGAGAGGCTCTACCTTCGCCAATAAAGGGTCTATCTAGCCATCTATTACCCCTCTTCTTCGAAATGAGGCCACATAAATTCTAGGCGCTCCTGTCTAAACCAAATGGTACGTCCCACGTATAGAGTATCCTCCGATACTATTTCTCCATCAATAAAAAAAATACCTTCCCTGA
Source organism: Sympetrum striolatum (assembly GCA_947579665.1). Lineage (NCBI taxonomy): Eukaryota > Metazoa > Arthropoda > Insecta > Odonata > Libellulidae > Sympetrum > Sympetrum striolatum. The sequence goes on along the minus strand of OX388347.1, from coordinate 56,542,253 downwards.
GTATACCCTAGTTTGTTTTATTTGCATCCTTCTTTTTACGTTCCGAAGGGAAAGAACTTTTACGAAAGGTCAAGAGGCCTTTTTCTGTTTTTTCATCTCTGCCCAAATTTATGGACTTCAAGGAGACTAAAGAGAACGTAATGGAAGGCACCCCTTTGGCGATTTTCTGATAACCTTTATTTAGCTTACTCGAGGTTCTACGAGAGTCAAACAATCATTTTCTTAACTAAACACGACATTATTTCATTGAAAATAGTAAAGGATTTTGCGTTTCTGGAATCTCTATCTCATTTGTCTATCTTTGTTCATGATGTGTTGCTATCTAAAATGGTGAAAACGATTTACATAGTAATTTTTGTTGTGTTCTTAGATCTACATTTATATAAATACCCATCTGCTTGCTTTTTAAAAGTAGCAGTAGGCACACAATGTGAAGTTGATTTTACTAACAAGTAACTTTTGAGTATCGTTCATGAATGAAGAAGGAATTTTGGAGCGATTATATTTACTCAATGGCCTTGCTAGCCACCAATGGCGTATAATAGAGGGCGTGCAAACGTCAATATCCATTCCCTAATTGTTAAATTCTGTAATTCTCTAAGGAAGAACGACCAGAAGTAATGATTAGCATCATTGTACATAATTTTCGATGCTTCTTGCTTGTCTGTTTACTCCGCTCCTTATTTCAGAAACCGCTTCAACGTATGTACACTACCGGTCAAAAGTTTGGGTCCACTTCAAAATGTTGATGAAATGTTCAAAAAACCATGGTTTTCTTCGTTCATTATTTTTACTATCAATATTTATGAAAAAGTAATCATTGTTTATACAAAATATGTCAACTTACAATGAAACCCGCAAGTATTTATTTATATTTTTGATTCTTCGAAATATCCGCCTTTTGCTCGCATAACAGCAGCGCATATTCTGGGCATCCTTTCAATCAATTTATACAATGATTCTGTTGTTATTTGATTCCAGCAATTCTGTAGGAACGTCCAAAGCTGTTTTGTATTAGTTGGTTGCAATTTTCTCACTTGTCTGTCCAACACGTCCCCCAACAACTCGATCGGGTTACAATCCGGCGACTGAGGAGGCCATTCCATATATTTCAGTTCTTTCTGCTTCTCTTTGGCTGCGATGTAATCCTAGCAAAATTTAGAAGTGTGTTTAGGATCATTATCTTGCAAAAAAACGAATCCGCGACCCACAATTCTTTTCCCACACGGAAAAGAGTGCCGTTGAAGAATGTTGTGGTAGACTTTTTTGTCCATGATACCCTCAATTTTCATAATGTCACCAACAATGTCCCCAGCAAAGCATCCCCAGACTAACACTGACCCTCCACCATGCTTGACTGTGAGGATCACACATTGGTTAATCATGCGTTCGCCAATCAAACGACGAACATATTGTCGGCGTCGTTTGTTGAAAATTTCAAATTTTGATTCGTCCGTGAACAAGACTTTAGACCATTCTTCAGTTGTCCAATCTTTATGTTTTTTAGCCCAATTCAATCTTTTAACTTTGTTTTGCTTGCGTGGTGGTATTTTAGCGGTGAGGCATCCTTTCAAGCCATATTTTCGTAGACGTCGCTGTACCGTCGAAACAGATACTGGTGCTTCGCGCGCGGAGTTGAGTTGTTCGCAAATTTTGGGGGCTGTGAGAGAACAATTTTTCTTGCTTACAACGCAGAGGAACTTTTCCTCTTGTTTTGACGTAGTTTTAGGCCTCCCAGAACGATGACGACTCTGATTACACCCTGTTTCGCTCTTTCTTTGTAAGGCTCTCATAACTGCATTTTTAGAAACATTACATTTATAAGCAATTTTTGGCGTTGAATAACCTTCTTCGTGTAGTGCCACAATGACTGCTCGTGTCTCTACACTCAGCTCTGCTTTTCGACCTATTTCTCTATGAATGAAACATAGAATATATAGCTTTATTCACATTTCAATAATGAGATGATATTTTTCGAATTACGTCAATTTACATAAACATTTTTGTCGAACACTTATGATTTTGAATACGAAAAATGTTCTACTCACCTTTTTGCAAAGAAAAATATAAAAAACAATTGGAAATATAACTCTTGGAGTGGGTTTTTGCAGCACAAGCATGTTACGCGTAATAGACACTAGACGCATCGATAGAATGCAACAAGTCATAAAACATTTATGCTCGATCTAGGCGTCTCCCATCTCCACTCTGACACCCTTCTACACTCTGACCAGTAGCAAGATGCACGTCCTTGACAAAATCCAATGAGTAGCTGACTTAATTGTGTAGAATTCAAAAATAAAGCAAGTGGACCCAAACTTTTGACCGGTAGTTTATGTACTGTATACTTGAATCATAACCTTGATGTTTATGTGCTTTATGTTGTATTATTTACCACTGTATTTTTATTTTATATTATGAATTATTATAAATTTTACCTTATTTGTAAACTTGATACTCAAAAATTATCACTTATTTTTATGATTTATCTTCAATTCTACCTTAAATAATATATGTTTATAAATTGTAATAGATCATATGCCCGGAATAAAGTTATTTTATACATACGTACACTCCTGGCCAAAATTAACGCAGCACCAGCCGTAAGGATCGCTAGGGAGGTGCTGCGTTAATTTTGGCCAGGAGTGTACATTAAATCACTGCCACACGCCGAAAGATGGCTTGCAGGATACATTTGTAAACGTAGAGATTTTTGGTGGAAATTAATTCAACTTTTCCAACTAAGGATTGATGAAACGTAAAAATATTTAAAAAATTTAATATCACCTATGCAACACTGATCCAGGTCAACTTTAATTGAAGTTGTCTTTAATAATGCAATTCTTTCAGGAGGACTGAGAAAAATTAAACTATCGGCAATGCACGAAAGAAAACGTTCCGGATAAACAAACGAAGAAAAGGTAAATGAAATCAGCGAACGTTAATTTGAAAGGAAAGAGTTGATAGAAGGAAGGAACGAGAAACGGAGAGAAAACAAAGCGTGAGTAAAATTTAAAGCAATCCTGTCAATTTGGCTTTTAATAGACGAAGCTGCACTTTAACTAGATTTCGAGCGATCAATCAATGGCTACGTTTGGGTGGAATACAAATAATGCCAATGGAGTTGGCAGAAGTAGCTGTTTCATGGGACTAGTAAATTAAAGGTGGAGGTTGGAGGAGCTTAAGGTCATAGGAACCTCAGATGCCATTCAAAGTGAGCACTAAATCGATACGATAAAGAGCACCATTGTGCTTATTTCACTTTGCTGCACGTGGTTGATTGAGAACTCGATCTGATGCAAGCCGACTGGTGGACTCTTTAAAATGATGTACTGACTTATTTCCATCCCTGTACTTCCAAGGTAAATATTGTTTGTTCATAGCCCAAGGGAAGAAGTACTTTCCATATGTTAAGTCTTCTACGATGAGTAACTGTGACATGTGGTATCATGACTGTATAACATGAAATATAATCGCAACGGAAAGCAGCTAGGAATGTTTTATATCAACATAATAGGGAGGAAAGAGTAACGAAAATGTTATAAATTCTTCAAGTAAAAATGGCTGGCGAAGCATGGATGGAATGAAGTTACAGGTTATAAAACCAAATTATTTTGCGCGAGACGATAATTTTGAGAAGTTAAATTGTGTAAAAAAAGGATGGATGCGGCTAAATACTCATTTCTTAATGGGGGAGTAAGGGAATGGAACATGTTACCTGAAGAGGCCTTCAAGCTCTTAGCTAAATCAATTAAGATTTTAAACTTAGATGCTTTGAGATATTACAAAAATGTATTGTATGGAAGAGGTTTTGGATGTGCGTTTAAAACATTGTTAAATCTACAATATGTTCATTGTTAAAAGCGTGACCTTATCCTGTTTGTCAATATAATAATGTTATTTAGGAATTTTAATTGTAATAATTTAAGTGAGAAAGGGTTTGTCAATTAACAATGTTTGTTGGTGCCACTTGACTTCTGTCAAACTGTAGCAATAATAATAATAATAATAATAATAACATGACAATAACTAAACATGGAGTCCATTTTATTGCGTAATGATACACATTTCCATAGAAACAAATACGGAATTTTATACTTTGACAGAATTACTCACATTATGAAGATAAAGACGAGGTCTGAGGCAATTTATGCAATGAGCAGAAGTACAAGACAAGAAGACGTGAGCTGGGATGGATTAGGTGATTTAGAAAGGATATCTGCGGAAGTGTGACTCATGCAGGAGGTAGGCGGAAGGGTTAGAAAGGAAGGAAGGAACAGTATGCGCTGATGATGACATTGAGCACGTCTCGCTCGAGTGGCTATAAAAAGAGATGGATACCTAGCTAATAGTTTCAACTATCCAAAGCTTTTCTTGGGGCATCCAAAAATAATCTCCCATCCATCTAAAAATAGCAAAGTACCATAAAAAAGAACTATTCTTTAACAATATTCATTTCTTTAGGTTTAGACATCAAGTCCTTTTTATTTCAAGGCATATTTTGAAATCATATAGCAGATTCCAAGGATAACACACGGACAGATTTACAAAGATCCACCAACATTACCGAAATACTGAAAATTTATTTAAAACGAGATTGTTATGTCGTAAATTAAAATACGAATATATATCGTCAATAATAGGTGTTAATTTTCAAAGAGTTTAGATATTCACATTGTTTGTATTTCCGATGGATGCACGCTGAGATTGCTAGTACCTAATTTCCTATACGTTGGGTTTGTACTTAATTTTAAATTAAAATAGATAGAATTTAATAGTAAATTACCATACATAAATAAATAAATATATCAAAATTGCAACCAATGCAATCTACAACATTCTTCATCTCGACTGCGATTGTAGGTGGATTCATGATCAGCAAGCCAGATAAGTCAGAATATGTAATACTTTCTTCGTAACGGCTTGAAAATAAATAATTTTACGGAGGGAAATATTGTAATTAAGTTTTGTGCGTCAATTAAGGCTTCCGAGTATGAATGGCGGAAATTCAGACAGAAAAAAATAAACGAAGTTCATTTACAGGACGGATGTTTAAACTTACTATAGTAACTTATAAATAACACTCATGTAGACAAAATTCCTATGAAAGCGGAAAGAATACCGCGGCAAGTACGTTTCGGAAGAATACAAGGCAAATCTCGAATCATAGAATTGGAAGGCTGCCAAATAATCCTTAATTTTTAAAGTGATGGTTAGAAGCCATTTTTATTTTTATAGAAGAATGCGGAAATCAAAATCGTCGGAATGTATCACTCAGCTAGTAATCTTTGAAATTAAAATTACTCATCGTGACTGCATTGTGCTTCTTGTGGATGGTATAAATACGTCGCCGCCTTCTTAGTCTCTCGGTTGGTCCGAAGCCTCATTGCAGTCTGACAAGCGATTATTTCGTGATACTCTGAAAGTGTAATCGAAGGACTAAAAATCACAAATTCTTACCCTAAGATGCTCTCCGTTCTCTGCACATGAGGCGACTTTGACCAATCTTTTGACTTTTTTTTGCATAAGGGACTAACACACAAGGCGATGAAACACTCGCAATCTGAACATACAACTATATTTGCATGCCACAATTTTGAGATTTTCTAGCTCTAGAATAATAATATAGTGTCAGCTTTAGTAAAGTCTCTGTTAAAAATATTTACAAAAAATGTTATAAATCTGTTGATGAGGAGCGTCTGTAAGGAGCAAAATTTCGCCTTAAGAAGTAAATTAGAGGGAAAATTCATCAAATTTCAACAAAACAGCATGTATTACCATTAGTTTTACTTACATCCACAATTCCCGTTAAAGTTTCATTTTATGTTACCATTGACATTATTTATGTTTTTATTTATATCATCCACGAAGAGTAAAATGGGAGTCGTACGCTTCACAGACTCAATCTCACCTCGATATATACCTTTAAGATATTTTAAAAGCAATTCGTACAACTTGTTACTATGGAAAATATTTCTAAATAACAATTTTAAGAAATCAAAATGTATTTTTTGTATTAATTGATGAGAAACTAGCAAAGCATTTTTTAATGATATCACATAGAAAAATCTGACACAAGAATTTTGGCAAATGTAATACAAATATTTTGCATGAAAAAATGTAAAATTTTTATTTCCTAAATGCACCACGAATGAATAGCATTAATTGAGATTTGGCTTGATTCTATTTCTTTAAATAATTCTGACTACAAAAAGGAAATTTCTATTCTCGAGTTAAAATTAGAACAATTAAATGTTCGATAATTTTCGTCTAAAGACAAGGATTTGTTTCTTAACTAAAAGATCCTAAAACTCTGTTAAAAATGAATGCGCCTTTCCAGTATTTATTAAAGTGATACATTACGGACTGTATATTTATTATAAATCGCGCTACATACCGACTAAATATAACTTAGTAACGTTATATCTAGCCATAATAGCATTTTCCTAGACGTGTATACATTTTTAGATATTAACAATTGTTTAAGCACACATCTGAATAACTATATACTTGAAGCAATTATTGCAAGCAACAAGTACAACAACATATATTTGATTAGATATTTTCTTGTACAAAATTTACAGTTCTTAGGTAGATTAACTACAAATTATTCTTTATGTTTGAATTTTTCCGAGTGAGAAACAGTAACAAAAAATTATATTGTGCAACGACAACTCGAAAAGCAAGGCAATCTCAGCGTATATCTATAGGGAAAATCGATGTTACGTCCAAGTCCTCTTAATCGGTAATTATTCTTCAATAAATAAATCCAAATGCCATATTTTAATACCTAAGAAGGGTTACTAAGCACGTCTCTATCCAGGAGAATCGCAGGAACTGTATGTGAGCGGGGTTGATTAATTTGAAGGTCAAGCGCTTTCAGGTAATTCGCGACACTTACACTAGATGGCATCGCGAGCATCGCCCCAAGTCGCAATAGCATTCAAGCGGGGGCGAGTTCAAACCGTGTAACCTCGACTTCATAGCCTCGCAAATTCTTAGAACGATGATTCCAACTGGAGCTATGTTTTCAATGGTCTTAATGGAATTCCTCTTCATCAAGGGTCTATCTTCATTGTCGTCTAGTCAACGATTACACTTGAAGCTATTCATTGCTCCTTTAATTTCATAAAATATAAGACTACGTATATACGCTAACCAAGAAGATCAACGTTTCTCTATCTTTCTTGACGGGTGGACTCTATGATAGCGTATTTGCCAAGTTTCTATCACAAATCGTGTTCATTCTTTGCATTTGCATTCGCAAGGTTTATTTCAATCGCAATTTGAAGTTTAAATAACCATGGCAAGAGATCGGGATGAGTATCATTAAAGACAACTTCACTAAAGGTCATCATCATAAAAGATTTTAGAGAGCGATGAATCACGTAAAATTAAAAAATAATCGTCAAAATGTAGAAAAAAGTTGTTACAGGTAAATACCGTCGTCCTGACGACTAATATAAACGCAAAACATTTTTTAAATCAGATAATTCGAGAAACGGACTTGCAAAGAATCACCGCTAACACTTACTTCATTATCTCTCTTTTATTTTCAATTCGAATATTAAACACGTTGAGAAAGGTATTTTGGTAAAAAATTACTTCGCAAAATATTAATGTTACTCGAGCCGTGGATGACATTATTTTGACATTTAATCTTCAGCTCTTAAATAGTAAGTCCCGTACCCCTCCTCAGGCAGTACAATCTTAATTAGTCATTCCATTAAATTAATGCTCCTTCCATGGGAATAATCAATGTAGCTTAATCCAGTCGGACGAAACCACACCTGCCCGTGCACACAAAGTTCCCAATACGGCTTGTGAAAAAGATAGAGGAAGATCCCGGGTTCGATCCCGTCCGTTTTTCTAAGGGAATGTAGCTTATGTTTTCAATTGTGGAAATCATCAGCAACTTAATTTGTCAAATTCAAAACTTTCATGTCCCCTTCCCCTCTCCTCAGCCTCCCTTTCGAAATTTCCTAAGGGTATGTAAGTGCTGTATTTTCTGTATGTGTGACCCGATGAAGGCTTTGCACTGAAACTGGCAGTCTAAATAATATAGTGCGGAAATTACAAAGTGTTTTCCTTTATTTCAAGATGTCTTTCCACGAAGTACGGTCAGAAATGACTGCTTATATACAGAGGTGGTCCCCAAGTTTTGAGAGAAGCAAAAACTAAATATTGCAAATAGTTTCTACAAATATTTTAATTCTATTGAATTCTCCCCAGAAAAAGAGATTCAAAGAGAATAAAAAGAAAAATAATACGTAGATTACGAAACAAACATCTTGGTATATTTCAAAATAGGAACTATACACGGTATCATCTAAAACCAATCTCTTTGGCAAATTTAAAGATTTACCTCAACTTGAAACTCAAGCAACTAAATATTTAAGTTCGACTTTATTTCCAATCGAAAAGATACCCAAAAATTGGCTGCAGTTAATCCATCTTGCTTAAATGAATAATTTTACTTAAAATGATAACTTCTGGTCAATAATTTTACTAGACTGTACTTATACATAGGTGAATACATTAGAAACTCTAGGAGCGATATGAAACGGCTTACAAACGAATGAAACTGATTACTGAAAGTTAATGCGATGCAAGATGAATTCATAAATTCATATTCCAAATTTTCAACTCGTGCACACCCACCTTTAATAACATCCAGGAGGAAAGGTTGACCTAATTTTCTCTACGATACTTTCATCTCCTTAATTGCTTTTTGAATTAGAGATGAATAGTATTTGTCACAGGATGAAATTGTGATGTAATCAAGCTCGACAGGGCTATCGAATGATAAAACGAAAGGGTCTCCAATGAAAGATGAACTCCATCACTCGTTAACTTTCAGCAAGGAAGGTCAGGTATTATTAAATTATGAGATCAATTGTGCAAACGTATATCTATCAGCAAGTACGCCGTTTGAAGGTATTTCATTTCCTTAGAAATGGATAAGCGATGATAATTTTCACTCAAACGCCACAAGTTCAATAAAAAAATTCCAATATTTGCTCTTAAGCTTTGGAAATTACATCCGGATGCACGTAATTTAAGTTTCGATATGAAGGTACGATACTACGAATAGAATTGAAAATTAATTTATATAAATAGACTAATTAGACAGCGTGAAATAAATAAAAGAATTGGGAGACATGTGGTAAGGATCACTAATGCATGTGCAATGAATGAATACGAAGTGAAGAGAACAACCAGTGTTTTACATTCTATTGGACAAATACAAATGGAGAAGAATGAAAACAAAATAAGCAAGATGGATTAAAACTATTCAGATGAAAGATAGAAGAAAGAAAATTGAAATTCTATCATATGAATTTCAGAAATTACTCACATTATTGCATCGATACAATTATCATTTTAGGATTCCATCAACTCTTTTTCAAAGATTAAATCAACATGAAATAAAAGAAGATAAGGAAGAAAACGGCAGCTATTTGAAAAATTAAGAAAAAAATTGAAAATTTCGTGGGTGGCCCAGATTTTTTCGAATCAGCGAAAATTTATTTGCACAAATTAAGCGAATCATTTAAAATATAATCAAAGGGGAACTTAACTGCACATTAAACAGAATTAATATTTCCTTCCCATGTTTTAATTAGTGAAATTCTTTAAGATTGAATATTGCATCGGAATTACACCACCTTCTCCAATGGAGTTTTAATATTATCAATAGAATTAACAGAAAATTTCTATAGCAAACAGTTGTTAGTAAGCTGTTTTTCAAGCAGAATAATTATTGATAAACATAATAAAATAATATATACAGAATTAATTAACTGTCTATCGATATTGATTAGTTTTTTACAGTAATTCTTAATAATATTATTTTTCAAAGGATTACTTTCCATAGGTAAATCAATAATTTTTGTGGTTACAATTTATTGGTATAGATATCACGAATAGAATTAATGAATGTAAATTGCATGGATTTTGATTCCCCTTTGCAATAGATCACTCTTAAAACTATAATTTGTAACAAAAAATTTGTAGCAAAAGGGATAAGGAAAATTACTATTCAAAGTTCTTCACTAATAATTAATAATGCTGGCGAATATTTTCGAACTATAAGATCATTATCAAGCACAAAACCACAAAAAGGGTACACATTGGTTTTGTTCCTGAAGAAGAACTTATAGTTCCAAACCGTTCGCCAGCATCATTAAATATACCTGAAGAAGGTAATTTCCCTCCCCTTCACTTGGGATGGAGCCCAAATATATTACGGCTTCGTCGATTGTTTTATTCAATAACGAAAGAAAAACCATCGTAAACTAAAAGTCACAGAAAGTTCTTCAAGCAACGAATATCTACCTAAATTTACTTCGGAGGAAAATTTGTCGACATCTCCATAACAACCATTTCGTAGCAACCTGTTCCCATGGCGACGTAAACCGAGCCCGTACATACATGAGGGTAATTGTGAATCGACTCCCTAAAAAGAAAAATTCCTCGTACTCCGCCGTAACATTCCGCGACAGAAATACTTCGATAATAGCAAAGGATCGAATCGATAGTCGAACCGCCATTCAATGAAAAAGGAGAACTCGAATATCGAAGGGATTTTCCCGAAAAGACGTCGTAAGTGGTATTCCGAAAGACACGCCCTCTGGCGAGCTACGGATAAACCAATCTCCCGAAATGTATTCATCCACTTGGTCGCAGACTACGGGAGGGATGTCCGGAGGTTTCCTCGAAAGAAGAGGCAAACAAAGAAGAGGCATGAAAGAGAGGCTGGAGATGAGGGATAATCATATGCCATGCATAATATAAAGTCCGCTCTCTAATTTTTTCCTCCCAAGTTCCGACGGAGGGGTTTCTCTAGAAAGTCTTTGAGAGTGCTCCAAAGTACCTCAGACTGTAAAACTTCTGTTTAAAGTTTCTGCAAAGGGATGGACTTTTATGCGAAGCCAATTTCCTGCGAGTTACTTAGTACGCCGGCGTGATTTTTTTGCGAATTATTCATCGAGATGGACGTTGAAGGTAATGAGGGAAAATCACAGTGCATTTTGCAACATTTACGTGCTGTTTTCTTGTGAAATTCGTTCCATGGTTTTTTATGAGAGAATATTTAATATGGGGAAGCAAGGGATATCAAATATGGCGGAATAATTTTATGAATTAATTAACTACCAGCGCGTCTTATTCTTACGACTTCATGGTTGATTAAAGATAAGAATAATAAAAATCAGAGGAAAATCACTTCCGATATTTTGACACTTATGCATCCATTTGACTAGATTAATCATCCATCTTAGTGATACTGGGAAGATCCTTCATGATCTCTGTTTGTAATGGGTTTAGCTGTAAAACATACTTTTTTTATTTTGACTACAAAATGGTAAAAATTTAACTATCGTATACTTTTCATATCATTGATTTCTTTTGTGTTAACACAACGAACAGGATAAAAAATGTTTTTAGTCGTCATAAAAAGCTGATCATGTTAACGGAATTTACTCATTAAATGTCAAAAATTGTTGGAGAATGCACAAAGTAACTATACATTCGATGTTAATTTAAACATCAGCTTACATTTTTCATTAGGCGTTTATTCCCAGTATTTGTGCCCTTAATTTTAATTTCGTTGTACAAAAGAAATAACTCGAGTATACCATATAATCATCTTCACATACACATTTTATGGGCGATGTTCTACGGAGCTTGCGGATAAATAGCTGTATATTAAAGTTGAAAGTGAATATAATTTACCACAGTCAATTCAATCATCCTTAACCTTGTCTAGCCTCATCCATTGTCAGTTGTGAGAAGGGAGACAAAGATATCTATTGTCCAGTCGTCGAAGCCTTGCCTAGGTGTAACTCCGTACTAGGAAACGTGGTAAAAAAACAACAATGAACAGTAGGACTCACGCATACTTTTTTCTCCTTGCTTCCAATTCCAACGTTGTCATGCCGATTGCTAACAATAGAGGTCATTGTCGATTGCATAATTCTTGAAAACAATGATGATCGCTAAACAATTCCATACGTCTGTGACAACTTCATTAGTAATTCAATGGCATCCGCGAAGGAAATAGAAAAACTAAAATTATACAAACGAGAATATTCATATTTTTATTATTGTTAGGGGTCTTTATTATAGGTGAGATTGAGACTAAAAAGTCTTCTCTTCCATCTAACCTGTCGTTAAGTTGTTACATTATTATAAGTATATTACAGGTATCAATGAAACTTAGAGGAAAATAGAAGAAAATGTAAGAAGGGATTGCGGATGTAAGAAAAACTAAGAAAAGATTAGGAAAAAATATCCGCTGCAGGAAAGCACCCACAAAGACCTTTACCTCTCTTCAGGATATCTTTCAATACATTACGTACTGTTTTTTGTATAGCTCACTATTTGGTACAGTTCGCACACTGAAGGGCGAGAACTACCCCAAAATAATCTGATTAAATGCGGGGAGCGAGATTTAGATCCAATCTCCAAATCTCGAAATGAAACTCTCTCTAAAATTTATACAATAACCTGAAGAGTAGAAAGAAATCGATCCCCTAACGGCAGAAAGATTTCTTGGGACCATTTTCACCCCAATGCATTCCGGCCACACGTGCTATTGACTCGACCTCCAAGACGAGGGCGGAGTTACCAAAAAGATTTGAGAAAGAAAATTCGGAACTCCCTTCCTTGGGGCGACCGATGTGGAGTACTTGAGATTCAGTCCGTTGAGGCGCAGACTGCCCTCCGTGGGGATGAGCAACATCTTGCACCCCACGAGGGTGGGGGGGAGAACTCCCCCACACATTTAACCGCATATGAAATGAGCGGAGGTGCAAATCTGGATTCGCCAAGACGCCCCATTCTGAGAACAAATTGCGAACCTTTGCGAATTTTAAACTGACTCCTTACAGAATGGTATTCCATTCATGCAAGTACTTTGAGAAGTAATACGAACGGGTTTTTGAGATGCAGTGGAAGATTTATGAATCAGAGTCTTCTTTTGTGAATCGCACCCACGATTGGCATACCAAAGAGTTTCAAAAATCGAATTACGTGAAGACCTTTTACGTGAATTTTTCTCTAAACCCTTTGTGCTCCACTGGAACTTGAAGACTTATATTATAAGTATCAGGAGTTTGTTCGTTACCTTGGAATTTCGCTAGATTCGAAATAGAGGATATCATTGATGAATCTATCTATACTTCATATTATAATAGTATATTCCAGGATACTTTACTTTAGTATCCATATAAAAATAGAAGGAACAGAACAAAGACTGTACTGTTTTAGGGCCTACTGCCAATCAATGTATGCAAATCTCACTACAATAATGAATTTAATAAAATTGTTATTGAATTTTGATCAGCAAATTAGAGTAAATAACATCGGAAGAGATTTTTGATAGAAGGAAATCCTCATTTTCTAACCGTATATTTCGTTTAATTATAATGTTTTTAAGGTTTACTTTTGTATTATTGTTATTGATGATTTTTATTTCTTATTATCTGAGTCTAACAATGCCCCTTAATTTTTACGGAATCAGATCAGTTTATATCAGGACCCTTGACCGTTTATCCACGGAGAGGGAATTTTGGTTAATGGTAGTTATGCAGGGGCTAAACCATTATTTATTTCAGGTAGAAATTTCGAGAGTCGCCATTGGTCCCTCCCCCCTACCCCAACCCAGCGCCGTTGCCGTTGGGTTGGGGTAGGGGGGAGGGATTTCTATCAAAAATCTAGAAATCCTCCCCCCAACCCAACCCAACCCCCGTTGAGATATTTAAAACACCCGCCTATCTGACTGAGCAACGTTGTCGTGTGTAAACGGGTAATTTCTAGCAAAATCACGAAAAATCTTAATTTTCCTCGTAGAACGTCGATCAAAAGTCGCTTGTATATCTCTTTTAGATATATTTAGATATATACCCCGCGAGCCGCCAGAGGCGTATGGCAGGGGGACGAGTGAGACGACGAAGATAAGAAATTGCTGCTCATTTGAATTTTTTATAACTTTTTAAGTCGTATTCCACGCGGTCAGTTTTTTTATGGTCCCCCCTGATGGGAAGGCCAGGAGCTCCCGAGCTGGGAATCGGAGCTAAGGGTCTGGATTAGGATGGTGACCCTCGAAATTTCTACCTGAAAAAAGTAATGGTAAAACCCCCGCATAATTACCATTAACCGGAATTTTTGTGGTCGAATGAGAATTTTTCTCACCGCAATAATTATTCATTAGAACCTCACACATGGGGCTTGAATTTGAGATTCACATCTGAACCTCCATGGCACCAATAATAACTTCCAAAAGCTCTGTAGAAGGAATGAGGTTTACAAATAGTTTTACCTTTCTCAATTCACTGAACTACAACGCCATTACATACGTGAAACATTTGATTGCTCTATTAATAACGCATTTCATAGAATTCATTGTGGAGGAATTTAGATGAACGAGTAACACTCTCATAACTCTTTAGTTTAGAGCTTTTCTACTAATTTTCCAGAGAAAGTACGTTCTCATAGGATGTATGCGTCCATATTGTCAGACAGTTCAGAGACTGAGGGAAATATCAGATCAGGGAAATACCTAATAAAACGAGTAGCTGCTAGATGTAGTAGTACTCGTATATACGAGTAGTTTGTAGATGCTAAAACGAGTCTCTTTAAGAATAACTTTACCGCGAAGATTACACGATAGTACATGTTTATATAATTAGAGATATCTTAAATGCATCCCTTGCCACACTCCGAAGGGCGGTTTAGAGGGTAAATATGGAGATGAGGATACCACTGCCAAGAACAAGACTGAGCCAACAGGAAATGACAGATTTGTTTTCTATATCCTGTACTAACGACAAAAGTAGAATACTGTATTCATTAATATCTGAAAGTAGGACCTCGAAGCCATCACAGAACTAGAAACTATAACTCTTCCGGGATGTAAACCCAGACTCCGATACAAAAATTAACCATTGTCGTTAAAGACGTCGCCTTGGCGATGGGCGAAGAACGGGCGACGTGTGTGGTCGTTACCGTGTTGCATTGGATGTGACCCGAGTCTCTTGTTTACAGGTCGCCATGGAGTTCGTTTACCCTTTTCCCAAGTGGGCGTGGTCACCTCGGAAGTACAACTCTCCATTAGAGCGAGGGGTCGATAGCATTTTGACTGATCAGCCCCTTGAAGCACTTCTTTGCGTTCCGCATTCTTTGCAGATAGATGGACGGAGCCATAAGGTTTCGCGCTGAGCATTGCTTTTGTTACCGCTTTTTAACGACCTCTGGTGCAATAAAGAGGCGGTATTCAAACGAGCAGACCGAGTTGAATGCAACCACCATCCACAGCGAGCGTGATGGATCCGACAAACCGAGCGTGTACTTTGCCGAGAGATTTATATCTTTCGCGCAGAAGGTCTTAAGAGGTACACGATCATCCGTAATACACAGTTACGGGTCGTAATTTCGAGGCGTAGTGCTTCTTGCATAACATCAAGGATGTCATAAAGAATCGTACTTAAAAGAGCTTTATAGCGTAAATAGAACATTCTCATGAGTGAATTAACGATTTCATGTTAACAAATAAAAATAAATGCCAGAATATGTACGAGGTTGAATACTAGTATTAGAATCAACAGACAATATCTATGGAAACTATTCCTTAGCAACTGTTGTTATAACTTGCGTACGCAGTATTTATTTCAATCGCGAATTGCATTGTAAATAATCAAGCGAATTCATCTAAGATTCTTATTATTTTCATAGAGGATTTTTGGGAGTGATTAATCTCGCACAGATTTGATAAAGCAATAATAACTTATGAAAATACTAGCGCAGTAGAAACATAATTATTTCATTATTGGCCAAATTCGATTATTTATTGAGATTAATTCTTAATAATATATTGTTGATATGATTATTTTTCATTTTTAAATTATAATTATTGTACTAAACTTTTTTATTGATTTAGCTGCCTGTAGACAAATTTTAATGAAGATTAAAAGTATTGGATTTGAATGAAAATTTGAAAATCAAAATATATAAACCATATAGAAGTTGCAGTAAACGTATCCCATATGATAAATATTCAATAGATATTCAGCAAATATAAACAATTCCCACATAACAAACAAAGCAGCTGGGGTGGAAAGAAAAGTACATACACAGTTCAAAGGGCCTCCGAAAAGATATTTCTCGCAATTAATATTTGTCATTATATGTATTTGTTGGCATTTTAGATTATACATCAAAATTAAAAACCAACCTTCGGTTTTCCATTTAAATAACTATTCAGAAATATTATATACAAATGTTTCACACAGAGAAAATTTCAGTATCGCCAATTTTCTTTATCTGTATTGCGTATAAATGACATAGGAATTAGAAATTTATGCTATGATGAAAAATTATACAGCAGAAGTCAGAAAAACTAATCCTATTCTATCCCTTTAAAGAACACAATTATTTCAAATGGATCGGTTTAAGGAAAATCATGAATCTAAAAGTTGGCTTTGATTGTAAATGAATATCAAACATTTATACAGTAAATGACGCCAATTCTAACTTCATTATGAAAATTCCACCTTACTATTTGGGTGTGTATTATAGGAACACATTGCTAAACAATTAAATGTATACTTTCTGAGTTACAAGCAAGTATTTCTCTACGAAAAACAAATGGCTGAAGTTAATCTTTTACAATTAAGTAATAGAATAAGTAAGATTACGATATTTCCTCTGGACACTCTTCAATAAAAAATTTATGTTTTTGCATATCTATCATGCAAGTATGTTTTACCATTATTTCCTATTTTCTGATTTTATTTCGATGAACACGAAGATAAGAAACTTTCACAAAAGGCCTAATGACATCTATTGATAGCTATGTTTAAAATCGTCGAAAATGATAAGTAAAATCTTCCGTGCCATTACCTCACTCACCTTTAAAATACACTTGAGGATAAAATTATTCAAAGACTTAATAAACATGCAAATGTAGAATAAATCAGAGTTTCGGTAATCCAAAGCCTGAAGTTTGCAACGCTAGAGTTCGTTCACAAACGAACAAATGATATCGAGTAAAAAACGCAAATTAAGCCTTAGGGCGGTAACTTAAGACATTTTCTTTCCCTACACAAATATTTTCAGTCTGAAGTTCACACTACAAAATTACGAAAAAATTAAAAGAATTAACTCGATAAGACTATATAGTAAACAAGGAAACTCTGAAAAACCCTGCCCCAGTTCAGCACGAACGAACTTGGGCAAATAACTGTGAATATCCTCCAGAAGGAGGAAGTTAACAACCGTGAAGTTCCTGCGGCAGAATGATTAAAATTCTGCGGATTAGCGCTCCCGATCATAAGGGGCATATTTACGGAGAAACTGCTGAAAATCGCAAAGATAAACTTCCTTGTTCAGCTCACCAAAAAAATTCGATGATCAGCCGAGTCAAATACAATTTTATTAAAATCTAACTTTCGATAAGAATTTTGTAACTAAACATTGAACGTTAAATTAAATTAAATTTCCTGATAGGTAAAGTCAAATATAGCATTATTAAACTCTAATTTTCGAGAAGAATTTTTAATAAAATATCCACATTGAACTTTTAATTTAATTCAGTCCTCCAGCCATTCCAATCAAAGTGGGAAAGAATTAGTTAAAAAATAGCCAGAATGAATTGTTCGAATCATATCACATTTGAATGGCTGTTAACGAAGTTTCCTAAGGGTGCTTGCTTCTATTATAATTTAAATCTGTTACTATCAATGGTGAGTTTTTGTGAGTTAAATTTCAAAACATCGTTTTCAAAAGTTAGTCTTGTGATGGTCAAATTTTCTTGGTCCTAACAGAATTTTCTGATGGTCTCGTAGAAGGTGTTTTATTATTATGGTCTCTGCTAAAAGCTATTCAATATAATTAACATATAAACATTATTCCAACATAAGCTATGACCATTTTATGTATTATTATATCACATGTAATATTGCATCAGAAAGTTATTTTTGGCTTGATATAAAAATAATTAATATTATCAGTAAATTCCTTATTTACATTCTCATTAAAATTAATGATACTATAATTTGAAACAAATAAAGTGAGATTGATAGCCCTTACGATGAGTTTATGTTCCTTACTTATAGCTTTTAGGTATATTATTCTTATATTATCCCATGGTTTAGAATGGGGTTGGAGTTTAATCTTCTCTTAAACTCTAAAATTTCTCAAATTTTCACTTATCTCAATTCATTTCAGATTAAAGGCTCTAAATTCTAAAACTCTTTACCAGACTCTATAAATTATTATTATTATTATTAGGGATCTTTATTAAAGGCGAGATTGAGACTAAAAAGTCTCCTCTTCCATCTCTATCTCGGTGAAACCTTATAACTTAAAATTATTCAACTATCTCTTAGCTGCTGATGTTTTAATGAGTATTTTGTGTTAGACGAGCTGCATCTCGTTTATTTCCCTGTCTTGTTGTCTATCTTTAAGTTCTAAATTCTCTGTTTATCTATGCTGTGTTTTTATTTATTCTGTATTTCTCTATTTCCACATATTTTTATATTTCTCAGTGTATTCTTTTTTCTTTTGATTTTACATATATTTTTGTAGTTCTGTTGTGAACTTTTTTTGATTTTGTACTCAGAGCATTTTTATACTTTGTACTTTGTATTTCTCTATGGGAATCTACCCAGAGCAAATTAAATTATTATTATTATTAAAAAACAGTTAACAATCGATATTCAAACCTTCGCTGGTAATTAAAATGACGATTAACGTGCTTAGTAAATATCAGATAAAGGCGAAGTACTCTAATGTAAATTCAAATCAGCTTATCAACTAATATGAGGATTAAGCGAAACTACAATAAGTACTATATTAGAAACCCAATCTTAAGACTTAATGCTCACTCACTCTACCCTTATTTTAATAACCTTTTAAAATTCCAGTGAAGGTTTAACAATCGATTATAACAGGCTTTGTTTAGAGTTACAGTGAACATTACGTTTGAGATCCATGCTAACTATACATTATAATACCGAATCAAAATGTAACTTTTTCTTCAATCTTTGAGGTCCAAAAGGTGTCATCAATAAAATTGGATCCCCTATTTCGATTACCAGTGTCAATAAAACGATTTGAAAAGTCTCTGGATGGACCATAATACAATACTCTGATCACCATGGAGATTGAACCGACGAAAGCCGATAACATACAAGAGAAGAGATTGACGGATCAATGGACGTACTGATTGCCTGACGACAAAAGGGTCTTTTGAATGAAAGCTAAACGGTACAGCCGAAAGAAGATCAACAATCCGCAGCAACCATCCGCATTGGGTTTACAGGATCGATAGCTCGTTCGATTCGAGATGCGAGACGGATTCGATAATTAGATACGCGCCGATGAGTCGAAAAACTTTCACTTTTTTACGCTAAGCCGGGTTTACATCGAACGATTTATTGTGCGATTTGTCTTATTGGACAGATAAGACCGACCTAATTGTGGCGCGAAGTCATAGGGTGACCAGGTCGGAGATTGGATTGGATGGTCGAAGCAGAGGAAATTCATTTTCCGATAATTTTGACGATAAGTTGTAATGTATGGACTAGATTATTTCAACTTACCGTCCAATCTTTAGTCTACATCCTCTTGTCGAATATATTGATATTTTACTTTTAATTCTTTTGCGCTGCTATATCCACCCACAAGTAGTTTTGCCAGTCCTGTACTTCATACCTTAATTATCGTAGCAGTTTGACTCATGAAAATTTATACAGCTATAATATCTAATATTTAAACCACCGCAACCTGGGTGCTCTCGCCCTTGACAAACTACGAGTAATGAAATTAAACTGAGAAGAAGCTCCTTCATGCCAGTATAACAGTAAACAGAACTGAATTAGAAGATTCATCGGCCGACAAATTGGAATTGTTCAGTCACCGGCGGGATCGCAAGATTTATTGAGACGATTTCCAGTAAGATAAGATTAGATATATTGTACGTTCTTTCAAATAGGAACATTTTCCATCCAATTCGTCTTAGAGTTATTCTATAAAATCTGTTTGGGTAATTTCTAGCACTTTATCGATAATATAATTATAGTAAAGAGAAAAAAATATATTTTTAAAGAAGTTTCAGAGTTCTTAAATGAATTAATAAAATTTATTTGTGGCTCTCCACTGTATTATGCCTTCTCACATCGATTTTTCATATAATTATATGCTGTTCTTCTTTGTGCATTAGTATCGTACATCATTTTCATTTTTTGACAATTTTTACTTCTTTGTACATGTATATTTGTGATTAATTGAATAGATTTTTACTCCATTTAAAAATTTATTAATCCATTACATCATTCCCTTTTTATTCAAAGGATATCCTTAAAATATTAATGTCCTATTCCATCCGAAATATAGACGTATATGTGTTATTTTTCAGGAATTCCACAGTCAAGAAAAAACCAGAAAAGTAATTCAACAGTAAGCACCGATAAAGGAAATAAAAGATGGAATAGGGACAAAGCCATAAGATGAGAAAGATGAAGAAAGAGAAATACAAGGAGACGTCATTAGCGAAGCCCCAAATTGGTTTCGAGGGAGGCAAAATGTTTACGATCCGGAGGGAAGATGTCTCTGCTTTCGACCAAGAAATTAATCTTCGCTCGCAGCAAAACAAATTTGGGAAGACATCCTTGCGCCGAAGAGTCTCGGTCGGGATTTAGATCTGTGGTAACCCTCGAGCGACAGCTACTCCCCAAATTGTTGCCATTTCTGTTCCAACAATGCAAACTCCAACAATATTGCTTTCGGCTCATTGTTACGTCGCCGAAGAGATATTGTTACCCGTTAACGGATTGTTAACCGATATGTTTGTCATTTGAATAATCGGCTGTTCGAAAATTGATTGTTCTCAGTTATAACAATAATGGTCACTAAACCAATAATGATTTCGGATTATTGTTACATCGACCAACATAATGTTTCCTTCTCATTGTTTGACATTGTATTTGAGATACTGTTACCAACAGACGGAATGTTACTCGTCATGATTGTTATTTGAACTATCAGTTGCTCGAAATTTGATTATTCTCAATTGTAACAATTCTAAGTTTCCCTAAATGCTCATGAGTTATTTCTATACAAGCTCGTAAAACTTTCCGAATCTTCCAATGAGCGAAGCCCTTATAATAGAAAACCATGACTCTCTTGCTTTTACCAGAAACCGATCCTTTTTTCTGTCGGGTTATTTCAGATGTCATTCCAAAACCTCATTAGCCGATCTCATCCTACCGATCGGAAATTACATTTTGTCGTTTCCTAAAATGAAAGTTTTGCTGATAATTAGGGTAATTTGAAAGAGAGATTCTTCTGGGAAAGCTGTGTTTCGCGTTCCAAAATAGATTAGAAGAGAACAGTCAATACATATTTATCTGGGAGTTAAAGGGTATCAATTCATTTATACTTCTTTTCACGGATGAGACGACAATTAAGGAGATTGTTTAATTGATTAAAGCATCCATACAAAAAATGCAGTTCCGGGATCGACTCCCGGTCTATGCTGACTTCCGTACTTTAAGAATATAATTACGAAAATGATCTCTAAATCACCACTCTTACGACATTTTATACTACGATAAGTTATTCAAAGCTGTTTCCCATCAAGAAAAGTTAAGAAATTCAAATTTGTCTTCCTTAGACAAGAAAATAAATTTTTCTTAAAGGCTTCAGTTGATTAATCCAGCCATTCATCACTTATGGCGTGAACATAACTCCAAAATACTATGAAAATTCATTATTAATAAAAAGCGATGCTTTGTTTAAAGTCATACGATGAAGTCCTTTAGTTAAACATCCTGGTGAATCAATAAAAAATACAGCTTTCTACACACTGAAATGCAAATTTTCCAGAGAAGTTTTAAGGCAAGAAACTAGGATCATCTGCATAACATTTTCCTTCTAGTAGGCTCCGATCTCTGTACTTTAACCCCATTTTATCTCTCCATTTCCTCGTCTGCCATAATGTTTAACCCTCAATTTCTGAACTTCCTAGGAATCCCTTGTCGAAACGACTTCATTAGATCACCTTAAGATAGCACGCTCATTAGTGATCGTGACCTATTTTTTGTGGGTACCAATCCATCTCCCAACACAGTTTCCTCGTTTGCCTCGAATATAAACCGCGCTATTAGTCCGTGCTTTCCTTGTTTGCCGCTCCTCCATCGTGCGTAGGAAATTAACACACTCAGTTCGGGAGAGTATATAGTATACCATAAAAAAGTAAAAGATGCAGGTTTTGACTAAAGCCGTAAGCTATGTTCTTATAAACCTCTTTTTCTTTTGTAAATTACACTGAATAGATGTAATCAACAAAGAGATTTTCTATTAACAATAGACTCTTAGATCAAGCAACTGAAGGGATAACGCAAAATTATAGTCGATATAGAAATGGATAATAATCATTTATGCTACACAAAGTATCTAATTTAGAAATCTCAATATCGGCAGAATAAAGACGTTGTCTACTGATTAATAAGTGAGAAGAATAGGAAAGAAATCCAAAAAAAATCATCTCTCTTAATTAGTATTATAAACGAGTATTGTGTATTAAAATTAATTCGTGTTTAAAACCTTATTCCTTGTACGAATCTGGATAGAAAAAGTAAATAATAAAATACATTAATATTTTTCTTAAACACTACCTATAATGTTGTACAGATAGCCTCTCATATACAAATACCGGTCAAAAATTGAATTGACAAACTGGAATTTTTAGGCTTCCGTAGGTCAAATGATATAGATTAAATAATAATAATGGAATTAATATATAAATCATATTATAGTCAAATTATAATCAAATTAGAGTAAATTAATGATAAATAATTATAAAATTATAATAAAATCATAATGAATAAAATATAACAAAACATAAAATAAAACATAAAGAAAAAAATTAGTCAGTGCACCAGGAAAGTTTTGAATCATTCCCAGTTATGATAGCTATTCTCTAGCTGTTTAAGTTAGAGCTAATTTAACTTGAAAAATGGCAAATCCTGAGCTTTTTTTACAAATTTCAGCTCAATTTACTTCATACGGCTCCTACGTATATATACAATTTACAAACTCTCGATGAATAATCCACATTTATTTTTCCTTAATTACGAACATAAAATCTCTTTAAATCCATCCACGAGCCACTGAAGACATCTCCGAAAATATACACCAACTCATTCTCGCCAATTTCGGAAATACCCAGAACAGCTGACAGTCGAATAAATATGAGCGCCAGAAAAAAGAAAACAAATGAGTACCGAAACCGCGTACATCGTTACTCAAATTAGGCCGTATTAATAAACTTGCGCGGGGAAGCTCCGGAAAAATAAAACGGATTTACACGGAAAACAAAAACGAAGCGATGTGAGGACGGATGATTCTGGCGGCACCGTTAACAACGTGAATAATTCCGCCCGGATGTAGGTTAATGTCATGCACGGATGTATAAAACCGCACCCTTTTTAACGAGTTTACGCGGATACGTCGAACGAAAGAGAGCATTTATTTATTTCTTTCGAAAACTTCGGAAATGACGAGACTTGACGAAACATGTTGAGATTATCTCTTCACCAAATTTCCACGCTACAAATACCGAAAGAATAAGAAAGAAAACACTCGATTTGAAAAACAACAACAAGAGAAGGAACAGTAAAGTTAACAGGATATACCGCGAAAAGATCTGAAATTATCATACACATTAAACATTCAAATTTTCCATGTTAAGTATTCTAGACTTGGAAGGAAACCGAACCGTAAAGTTAGAGTTTTAAAAATTCCCTTGATGTTATCACCAAACAGCTTAAAGGAAATTTTTTACATTTATGGAAAATTAAATAGAAAAAGGCATACTATGAAATGGAGTACGTTGAATCGAATCCAATTTATATGAAAATTATCTTATGAAAGGTTAAATTACATTAAATACACTTTTGAGTATATGCTACATTATTTTAATTATGGATTTTGCATAGATATATACTGCGGATTCCATTATGTATGCGCTGTTAACTGGAGGACTATAACTTTACAATTTAAATTTAAATCAATTAAATATATCTTTTTTGAACGCCGGAAATATAAAATCTGAGCATATCTTCAATATAAAATGATTTTTAATTGTCTCTGAAATAAGAAGGGGAATATATTTTACGCTCGTCTTTCTTGCTCATGGCTGTGATAATAAATAATTTACTAAAGAGAGAAGGATTTTGATTAATGGAACTAATTTTGGTCTCATCATATTGAATGCCAGTACTCGCAGGGCCATTTTGTAGTAATTGCTTCGATTATATATTCCAGGCATAGCATCCAGGCTTATTGATGGTAAATTAGTCTGTTAATTCACTCTTCGTCTAGCCTGGTAGGTCTCACTCCATCTTCAAGCATAGCTAATAAAGAAGGATTTCAAACTGGCCACCAGAATGAGTTACATTACTGAAAGAAGACGAACAAAAAATAAATATCGCCACAGCAACACTCATTTTAACTAATGGCATCATTAATATCACTCAAAATTTAAATGAATGCAGAAATGTACATAAAGTGTTTATAATTACTTTTTGCATAATTTACGTAACAAGATTTATTGGATTCTTTGCCAAACAATTCAATTAGTTATTTCGTGAGACAACAATTAGTAAGTTTAAATTATAGGAATTAATGGATTACATGATGCATTGATTGTTAGAACATTGTTGTAGGAGCTTATAGCCTTCGCTGGTCTCCTCTAATTACTCCCAGATATATATTATTGACTGAATATTGAATTCTAACCGTAGTGTTAGATTTAATGTCATTATTTCCTGTTATTTCAACACAATTGAGATAAACAACCTCAGTTATTATTGTCTGTGCTACACATTATTATTAGCTAATTTAAATGAACCAGAGCCCCGAGGAAAAGACGTAATTCTATAATTCCCAAAATGAATAACAATAATGTGATTATTGGAATTTAATAAGATAAAGGTAAGAAAGAGCCAAAAACTTAATTAATTGAATACAGGAAAATTATGATGACATTATTGTTGGAACACATATATTGACTATTTTAACACCAATCTCTTGACATAAATGCTTAATATTCAAATTTCTACGACAAAACACGTCTCACTGCTGAATTCCGAGATAAAATCAAAATGTTCTCAAATTTTCGCAAAACATGGATTTCCACGAATCCATTAGAAAATTCCATACCAGAGAAAATCATCAAAGGCAAATACTAGACGAGAGCCATTATAACAGAGGACACATTACAAGGAGATACGTCTCAGAGAAGAAATATGGGCGCCTCTTAACCTCTTTGACAGAGAGAATGTCAAAGACTTTAAGGGGGATCGCTCCCTAAGCGTGGAACTTCAGAAGAGCTGGAGTAATAGATGCCCATCAGAAATAACGATTACAGTTGTCCTCAGAGAAAAAAGAGGGACCGAGTAATTAATTTATTCGCGAGCTCTACTAATTTCTACAGATAGAGGGCATCTCTTCCAATGAATCTCATCCTTGAAAATGATGAGAAATTTCCAGATGCTACAACTTCTTGGACAACGAGAAGGAGAAGTAGCTTTTCAATTGTAAGAGTAATGAGGATTTTGTGAGAGGAAATTATTAATAAATAAGTTATGGATATCTCATATCTTTGACTTTTTGAAGTTTTACTTTGGTGAATAAAGCATACGTTATTAACTTATGTGGATCACAGAGGAAATCATAGGTTCAATTAGGACTTTAATCAAAGTTAGCTTCTCTTTAATTGAACATTTCATTCGTTGGAAGATGCAAGATAAATTAGCTCGTAGTTGAAACTTTAGTTTTGGAAAATAATTTACTCACAAGTCAACCAGGTAGGATTACAAATTTAAATTGAGATTTGCGGTTTTTAAGGACACTGAAATTTACAAAGCTCACTTTACAGGGCGTAGAGATGGTATGGGATGGAGTTGAGCTGTTACGTGTATTTGTAGAATTTTCTTTGAGAATACGAGCTAATAATAATATACATAACATATATAATAATAATGTTCTATAGGGATTTCATAGACACATTGATCAAAAAATATTTATCAAGCCAGTTACATGGAAAAAACGTGTTAATTAATTATACCTATGAAATTAATGTATACGCTAATCTGCATACCATATATTCAGTAGCATTACATTCAGTTATCTTCCCAATAATTGGTACCACCTTCATAAACTAATGAGTGACGTCTTAAATAAATCAGAATTCAGTTATAATTGAGGAATATGGACATAAAAGAGGAAATATTCCATAAAATATTAAACGAAATTAAGAAGGGAACGATTGATATAAACCTACCAAGAGTTGAAAAACAGATGTATGATTGATATGAACGTATATATGTACTGATTTATATGTGAAGTGAATGTAACCAACAGGGAGATATAACATTTTTCTCCTGAAGAATCTGCAAATATAATAGTTTTTCACCCAAGGTGAAAGGTTTCAGCCAAGGTGAAAGGTATCACCCAAGAATACTGTGATTTGATCAAGCGAATGGTTGGAATTTTCCCGGAAGTGACGCAGGGGTAGAAATATGCTAGAATGTGAGGAGGAAGGAAAGCGGGGATGCATGGAAAAATGGTGAAGGAGGATGGGTGGGAACAGGTACAGAAAAAGGTCCAAATGAAAATAAGGCGGCAAGGGGAGTGGAATGTGGGAGAAAATGGTTACAGAAGGACACTCATGGTTCTGTACCCCAAGACATTCAATATCGTGTCATATTAGATATAAGAGGAATCAGGATAATAATAAGAACAATTGTAATGATGATTTTTATATGCAAGGAGTTCAAGAATTCCCAGGAATAATGTAATTGTTGACTTAAAATGACATTTTTGCATCTCATTGTCGCGAGGGTGAGCTTCTGAAAACTTTACATTGTTGAACTTTCAACAATACTCAACAACAATATTCTACCGTAATATCGCAAACAATGTAACAAATAAATTTCGTTAGAACAGAATAAAAGTATATTGAATGATAAGAAATCGACATAAAGCATTCATTGATCTGAAAAAGAATCCAAAACAAAATAATGGAATTGCAACTCTAGGTTAATTTATGAATCCATAGATACAGGGATAGATAGATGGACCCTTTATTAGCGAGGTTAGGCCCATAAGGGCCTCTCTTCCATCCAACCTCGTGTGTCGTTAGAATATGTGCAGATATAAATTAAAATAAAGAGACAGAGTAGAGTGTGAAGCAAAATCTTTGCAACTGAAGGCCGATAGAGAAAACACCCACACCCAAAGAGAAAAGGGGTGAAAAAACCCGCCAAAACAAAGTAATAAAAAAGTTAAAAAAACAATACATCATAGATATATAAACAATGAGCGGTAAGATACAATACATATACAACAGAATTATTTATACGAATAAGTTTAAAGAATATGAAATGAGCTGGTGAGTAGTACAATATAAGAACATTAAACTTATTTATAATAATTACGATAAAGTCTTAAAGTTATGAAAATTTAATTATTTATAATCTACACGTAGAAATGTAAATTTTCTTTTGATGAATAAACTTAAATTTATTACCGCTGTATGATTTCCTTATATTTTTGAGGGTTGGAATTTTGGAAATGAATGGCAAAAACGATAAGTAGACGTCGAAAAGTAGAATATTTACGTGTAGGGTTATCGATATCATCTCTTTAATTGCGAATTAAAAAATGGATGGTGGAGATACAAAATTTTAAGAGGATGAAATTATTTTTTGGGACAGAATTAATAGTTGTAAACTTAGTCGGGCGTTTTTACTTTCATGTCTTCAACTGATTAAAAATTATGATACGTTTGCAGACACTTCGATTTAAATCAACGAATACATCGGAAGATTCTGACCAACAGTTGGATGATGGAATAGAATACTCTAAACGTGCAAGGAAAGAAAATTTGGAACACGGTGAATTAAGGATTTTATATCTCCAATAGCCGTCTTTGTCGACGTTTCTCGTCTTATTCATGGATATTCCTAGAAAAAGAACCCAAACAAACTAACACCTAAATATTGCTATGGGTATTCTTAAATAGTGCGATGTCCTTTCTTGTTTTCTCGGAAGGTCAGTAAATGAAAGGAGGAACGCCAACAAAGACGGTTATTGAGACACTGGAAATGCGGCGGAGGAAAATTACTAAGAGGCATTCAGAAACAAAAACAATCCATCAAGATCCGAAAAGTTTGAAATATCTTCGCATGCCAAATTCAGAGAAATCACATCAGTGCCATGTAAGATAAGTCATGTACTCCATCTTCCAGATGAAACCAACGAATAATCTAAGCCCAGTCGAGAACTAAGTCTCCAAGAAGCAGTGGTCATTAATCATTGAAATCTCCGAGGAATACACGAGCGACACCAGACACCCACGAATTTAAAGCTTTCACTCAAAAAAGACATCTCTGGAAGGAAGAGGCACTTGGAAAAATATTCCTCTAATTCCGGCAACTAATTGGAATCTTCGATCCGAAGAAAAAGAAGGCATTGGAGAGAACTCTTTGGTTGCGGTAGGCGAATGCAGATGGCACTTGGAGCGATGGGGCCGTAACACTTTGGTCTTCTCGGTAAAGAATGTAGTTAACGCAAGTGATTGCCAAGTTGTCATGACATATGCCAAACAACAATATGTTTTCGCTGATACGTAAAATTAGAGTCGCCATAGAAACGGGGTGGGGAACCAGCGACATTGTGTGATCTATTCTGTACTCTTTATGATCTAATTGAGTATAACAATAAATACCCCATTCTTAGGAATAATCACGATATACTATGTTGAATATTTTATAGGATTTTGTAAACCTATAAGTAATGTTACAATTTAGACTATACATTTTTGATTCAAATTTTCTTAATCGCGTCTGTATTCACGAAATTCGAGTGCATGTTAAGAAATGTGCAACAATTAAAACTGGAAGACTACTCTAGAAGAGTAAAATTTTGAAAAAGCTGAAGCAGTGAGGATTTTTTAAATCGATTTTGCGAGCTAATGATTCTTTCTCACTTATAACGATGAGGGATTTTGAACAAGCATGATTTTCATTCCTGGAGCATTGAAAATCCAAACTTATCACGCGTCTCCAATTCTCAAAATCAGTTTAGCGTGAACTTGTGGTCCGATATTGTAAACGGGCAGCTGATCGGTCTGTTTTAGCTGCCTAATCGCTTAAATGGCAAATCATATTTGACATTTCTACAAGAAGATTTCAGTGATTTGCTTGAGGATATCGATCTACTTACGCGGAGGAAAATTTTATTCCGAAACGATGATGCAAACTTCCATCATACATCTATCGTCAAGAAGGAACTTAACGAAAGGTTTCCAGGCAGATGGTTGGGTCGTGGTGGGCCAATCCTTTGGCCGCTAAAGTCCCCAGACTAAAACCCCATTGACTTCTTCCATTGGGGTTACTTTAAAGAGTTAGTTTACTCTAAAGTAATCAAAAACTAAGCAGAATTGCAAGGAAAATTGAAGGAAGAAGAAAAAACGATTAAAAGAAAACAAAATAGCGTTCGCACGACTTAAGAAAAACGTTTTCAGAAGATGTAAGATTTGCATTGAGTGCGAAGGTCGTCATTTCGAAAACCTTCTGTAATTTCAACAAATAAACATGCAGTTAACAATATTTATTGTAATATTTAACTTTTGACTCATCCTGAATTCAGTTCTATATTTATGAAAAATTGTAACTATGTCTCTTTATAACGTAAATAGACGGTAAATTGAGTAAATTTTTGAGGGAGAATTAAAAATTGTTAATCAAAAATGACTATGTAGTAATTGAAACGTTTATGGGTTGCATTGTTGGGAAAGCATAGTTACGCCGCGGCTCCTAACAATGTTGCCTACTTAGTAATACTCGCAAGGGATATTGTTGCTGACTTTGCCTAGTAACGAGGGGTAAGTGGTATTTGTTCTTACCGCCGGAGAGTGCCTAATGGATTCCAATTAGAAAAAAATGATGGAGGGATAATTCAACACATAAATATCACCAATTTGAGTAACAATGAGGTTTCGACTCGTCAATTGAAACTGAGAATCTTCGACTTACTACGTTATAAATCTTATTTTAAGAATGTTGCCATTCTCAACAAAATTTTCATAGTAAACAGCAAATAAATTGCAAAAGATTTTAAAGTAGTCACAAAAAAAATTTATTTGACTTTTTTTTAATTGGCATCAAATATTTTGACAAAATTCATAGTATCACAGTTTTTGAAATTCGAAGCTTAATTTTGACTGAATGGAAGCAGCTTTGACAACAAATAGGTTTTTGCGTCGGTCGAAGCAATTATTCAGTTGTTCTAGAGAAAAAAACAAACTCCGTATCATTATTATTTACGTTGCCATGACGAAAAATGTCCTGAAAGTCATGTTTTTTTCAAAAAAATACGAAAAAATTCGTAACTCGAAAACAAATGAAAAGCGGACACCCAAAGTTGGGTGATTCGGGTAGCCCAGGAAGAGCTCTATCCCTGTGCTTCCGATAATCACCACTTTTTGGGACACCCTGTATATATTGAATTTCTTTTTCTATATAATACATTTATATATTTTTATTTTTGTTTATGATTTACATATATTTCACATATAAATTTTCTTAATATGCCTACATGTATAGCAATTATGATATTTATTACATGTATATGCAGATGTAAATGTAAGTTTACTTGATATACTATCATAAGAATCACATAGGTATGTTACTTCACGTTAATTAATCAAATGATTATTATTAATAATACTTTTAACGATGTGTAATCTATGTAACCCGACTCTGCCTGTAATAAATAAATGAATACCAGAATTGTCTGAGAATATTACCACCCGAAAGCTGTTTGGGGTGGTCTAACCTTAGCTACCAATAGATAGTAGGTGGAGTGAGGCTTACTAGGCAAGATGAGGAGTGAGGTCATACAGCGTAAATTATGTGGACATAGGCGAAAATTTGTGGTACAGTCTCGGAGGATGGGTCTATGCCATAGGTTACCAACCTTTGTTTTTGGTGAACTCTTTTCAATTTTCCATGGACCCCCAAGTCTGCCCAATACTGATTTTTCTTATTAAAAAGCCGTATCTGATTTTCATTTGATTATATAGTACCTTTTAAAATGGGATATTTGGCTTCCGAAAACTCCAAAACACTAAAATATTGAATATATCTTGTACCCCATTGTTTTTCTCCTCGTCATAGACCCCCTGTTAATCTATATGGTTCCCCGGGGATCCATACAGACATTTTTGGGAACCTATGGTCTATGTGATATATTTACGCAGGCATTCAGTTCAACGTCGACAGCAACATTACTAATTATTCAATATACCTTCGTAGATATGTACTGTAAGTAGTGTTCACACATATGTAGCAGTAATTATATTAGTCAGTCAAATATCATTAATAAAAATTAGTATATATTTTAATTTTCTCATTTTCATTTGAGATGTTAGCCTAATTGTGTACTCTATGAAAAACTCCGCTTTTAAAGAGAGAAACAATTTACTGGAATTCTGCATCAGGGGAATAAAATGAGAAACCGCTTTCCTAAAAAGAAATGTTCAAAGACAAAATATATCTTAGGAATATTTGAAGAAGTCACGGAATTTTTTAAAAGACCTTTTTGAAAACAAGACTGTTCTAACGATCGGGTAAAAAAAATGTACACCTTCCCAACGAAACTATTAGTGTGACCTACATACAGCATTCTGTTTATAAAACTAGAAGTAATTCATCCAAACGTCTCCTAAACGTAACTCTTAGGATGACTCGAGGAAAGGAAATATGATTTAGCTAAACTTGGAACGTTTTCCACTTACGCTGCAAACATCCTGGTAAAATATAATTAGAAAATCTTTACCTTACCTATTCAGAAAAGGTTCCTTATTTGGGCTGGTTCCCCTTTAGCCCACGCTGACTCCTTGGCGCCACAGACATTCCTGAAAAGATAACTATATTAAAGCAATGGATACTTGAGTTGGTATATATAAATTCCACCGCGTAAAATTTGCATTCAATAGATACAAGGAAGTGCACAAGCGGATAGCTGTGAAGAGTAAATAATATCAAAGGAACCCTAAATGATCATTAAATGTAACATACTAAGTTGGATATTTCTGATTAGTGGTGATCGGCCTCAAAAAATTTCGTGATAAGAAATTTTTCTTTATTCTTACCCATCATATTTAGCCTTTGATTTCCACTGAAAATATGCAAGAAATGCGGTAATCTTTTTTATAGAAGAGAATCAACATCTCTCATTTTATCTTGGTTCTTCATACAAATTGTAAACCTTTAGAAACCTCATAATGGTATTAGTATTTAGTACCTTACCTTAGTGGCCTTAGTATTTATCTGTTTGACCGCTATTCAGAATTATTCCTCTGAACGTATTAATTACACCTGTCTCTTTTCCAAAAAATGTAATTCACTACTATCGGTGTACAGCAGTTAATCAAATTTGCGAATTTAGGTTGACCGTATTTAATAATCGAGATGGAAACGGATAACATCATTACAAGTTGGACAAAACAGGACAATTCTTTCGTTCGATTTTTCTCGGTGAATGTTTTTTAAATTTCATCGAGAAATTATTCGAATAAAAAGTTGGCCAAAAACAAATAGAATAACAGCATTTAGAATAATGATATTAACAACAAAAAATTCCAATATTTGTCGGGTTACAATTTCATTCAATATTAGAGGTCTCTCGGTTTAGTTGAAACCAAAAATTATAAATTTACACTCAGAAAATCAATATTACAAAATTTGGCGAAGGATTTAACGGAACCATTGCCACCTGGTATTAATACCAACTTGCAGCGTTTGAATAAATAAACAAAATACAGTTTTTTTAGATAAGGATGGGATGGACGGGACTGTCCCAAAAAACGGAACGTATTATTATTATTAATGTTTCTAATTTTCTATCTGCTGTTGTAATTTGTGATTTTATATATGTATAATGCTTTCCACAGTCTTGTGGATTACATACTTGGTATATCTTCTATGTTTGTTATAAATTATTACATAATTGCTGAATTTGATATTGATTTTCATATTATAATTAGTACAATAGTCAAGTAGATGCAGTATTTACAATTGTTGGAATCAAAGTAGTATTTTGTGATTGTTTTTGTAAACTTAATGCTTTATTTTGTTAGAAACGCTTGAAATTGTTTTCAATTTTCATCATTAATTTATGAAATACTCCAAATTTTAAAATTTTAAATAATTCGTAATCTTAGGCTTGTGGTTACTTAACCTGGCACCTCCTGATGAGCCTACATCTGTATGCTCAGGAGGACCAAAAAGATGAATATTAAAAATCCTGTTTCTTTAACTTAAATGTCATGTAAATTAATTTGTAAGCCGTTCACAGGCAGGAGATATTATTTACATTGCATTATTGTATTGTTTAAAATTTTCTGAATAAAATTATTCTGATTTCTGAATATTAAAAAAAATATTATTATTATTATATAGTATTAACTGCTGGTAGTAATCAATTAATTATACATACATAAAACAGAAAATTCCCATATAATGATTATATCCTTACATACATTAAATTCGCCTACCTGAATAAACCATGCAAAATATTTGTTATTTGTAACTGTTTTAATGGATTTTTCGGGGTTCATGACAGGCCTTCTCGGCTACCGTAGCGATCACGAGGTAGAACCCCACCGTCCATCACATATGGTGAGTCAATCTCAATTAATCATCCGTTTTTTGGGTACAAAAATTAACACGCATTGCAAGTTAAAACAGAAAGAATGGATCAATGCGATGATGAACATCGTGCTATCCGTTCTTTCATTAACCGACTTCCTCTTAATTGGAGAAAGGAGTTGAAATTCATCACACGCTCACCAAGCGTGTTCTAGAAGGTCCGAAGGTGGTCTTGTGCGAGGGTCTTAACAAATGGAGCATAAAGGAAGCAGAAGCAGTGTCCGCACACTTTCTCCCATCCTTTGGGTCCAGCACCCTACTGAAACCCTTTCAATCCCTTCCACATTAAATTCCATTTGGATCAGTGGCCTTAGTTGCTCTAAGAAGACCCACGGAAGGCCTCAAATGGATGTGTGAATGGTGTGATGGTGATTAATGAATGGGCAACAGGAGGAAGTAATTAAGAAGTGCCTGAATTAAGGAAGCTACTGGATGAGATGAGTCAAAAGGGAAAATGAGGCCAAATATGTCACAGAAAATGGTAATTGACTGAAAGGAAAGTCTTATAGCACAAAAAATGAGTGTCGCAATATTGAGATATGCAAATGGATAGGGTACTTTTAAAGATACAACCTGAAATTTAAAAAAATACAAAATAAAACCGTATATATCTAGTTCAAATTTTCAATCTTACCTCATAAAAGGTTTAAAAATTATGGGAAATACTTCCTACTGATCATTCATTCACAATCGAAAGGATTGTTAAATAAGACAGGTCTTCTTCCATCTTGAATAGCTTGAAGATGGCAATTACTAGCCGAAATTAGTCGCCATTGTAACCTCTGTATGTGGAATAGCAAAATTTACTTCTTCGTTTTAAAAAACACATTTTATTTAGCAATCCTTTCGATTCTGTCGGAATTCCACTTTATTTCGGCCTCCTCCGTGAATTTCATTCACAAGTTGTATATCTTTTATAAAAAAGATAATTAAAGTGACTTTAATTCAATCAGCTAGGCCTTCACATCGTGGAATCCCATAATAAATTAACTAAGTTTATATTTATTTATTTATTAAAACGGTGAAAGTTGGTATTAATACCATGTGGCAACGGTTGAGGGGGAATAACAATACAATCTGTCCGGCATTCGCCCAAGGACGGGAGGGGAACCCCTCCAAAAACCTCCCGTGGACTGTTCCCATCTTAACAGTAGCAATAGGCCCAATTAGTACAATGTGTCAAACAAGTCAGATAAACTATATACAAGCACCTCCACCTAACACAGATACAGTCTGCTTTTA
The DNA here is from genome assembly GCA_947579665.1 of Sympetrum striolatum. Classification (NCBI taxonomy): domain Eukaryota; kingdom Metazoa; phylum Arthropoda; class Insecta; order Odonata; family Libellulidae; genus Sympetrum; species Sympetrum striolatum. The sequence goes on along the minus strand of OX388347.1, from coordinate 56,507,226 downwards.
AATATTTAATTGTACTACATGGAACTATTTTCTTATTCTAAGGATAACTAGTGATTAAAACTATGCCTTATACATACATACATATAAAAAATTAAATTTTATGATCTTCTAAGCTTATTTTTAAAAAATTTAACATTCACCGGCATTGGATTGAGGAGTTCTCCAGGTAATGCATTCCATTCCCTTATACCCCTATTGATAAAAGAATATTTCACCTCATCGGTTTTCTGTTCACGCTCCTTTATTTTTAAAATGTGATCGCCGCGCCCTCTATAGTTCGGAGAATAGAACCTCCTTCGTAGTTCGTCCCTTCCATCTTTGGAATTCCACGCGTTCCAAAGATGGATGGGATATTCCATAACAATAATAAAATATCTGAAATCTGCAAAGCAAACCGGCTAAACCCTTCATCCATCGTCAATGAATATATTTTTCCTTTGCCCTCTTCACTAATTCATGCGCTCTTGTACAGGCTCCTCTACAGAATAGGAAAACACATTCCAGTAAACAACTCTAAAACTCCCTTCTTTTTTCCCCACCTCTTAACCTTGAACATCTCAATATATACCCTGTGCTTCCTATATTCTTCTACACCAGATGATGACGCTTATGCGTTGAAACCGGTCGTGTGGTTTATGTTTTATTGTTGTGGAATATAGGCTTATTTAATTTATTTTTTTATTATTTTAAAGTGAATTTAAATGTAGAATAAGTATTAATGGATCGAAGAGTGACTGGAGATTAAATTACAACCACAGGAATTTGTTCTTCGTCCTTGTCAAAATATCGATGATTGAGTATTGACAATGAGACACTCGCGATAACCAATTAAGAATTAACAGTACTGCTGATACATAATAGCGCGTTTCAATGAGTTTCCAACATTTCCATCAATGCCGCCCAATGAAAAAACTGAATCATATAGGTTTATCGTAACGCTAGCTGATTAATTAATTTCAAGCAATCGAGTTTCCTAAATTATGGTCAAAAAGAAACAAAAACCGAAACGAATAATATTGTCATTGAAAAATAGTAAAGCATCTTGCTATTTTGAATGTATAAAATCTATTTATTTCAGCTCAAGTTGTGAAATTTATAGTCGAGTCTATTCTCGACTACATATAGGATAGTCGAGAATAACGAACCGCAGAAATAATGTTTTAAAAACAACAAACGGAGAAAATATTGCTGAATATAATTTAATACACGCGTAAATATGTGGACTCTGGTTCTGATATCACTATTCCATTGATGCAAGTATTTAATATTGATAGGCTATCGATGACATTCATCAACATCAATCGATAATCCTGAAGATGTTAGCAATACAATTCAGGGTATCCACAAAGCCACGAACAGCGATTTAGAGATAATCCGAATAATAATTTAACGGCAATAATCAAGAATTTTTAGATGCATATAGATAACGAATTTACAAGTGAATATTCAAATTAATTTAAAGTCACATCTAAGGGATTTTAATCATATTACAAGGGGATGCGTAATTATCTTATCATGCGTAACGACTTCCTTTCGGCTATATCTCAAAAGAAGAATCATCCATTTGCTAAATTCCTTCCACAGTACGTTATTCCTCCCCTATCTCAGATGCCGGAGGCGTCTCAGCCACGCCTCGATAACTTCCGATTCGGTCACGCGTTAAAACCGAGCGGCATTGCCCGTATCTCCGAGGAATGGACCAATTACGACCCTGGCAAGGCGGCCATGTTTCGTTCGGAACTCGTTTAACATTTCAAGGCTTTCTCAAGCGAAAAAGATGCGGGAATCGCACTTTCCTCGGTCATTTTCAACTACCAATTTTGTACGAGGGGCGTTTGATAAATTGGTGACTTCTAAATTTAAAAAATCCTCTCTAAATTGCAACATAGTCTCTTTACACTTGTGCTCTTGTGCTCAATACACTTTGTGTAATTTTTTCTAAGTTTTCTAAGCCTTCCAGAGAAATATGCTCACATTATAATAAAGCGGCTTTATTATCTTCCAGCCTTGTCTAATGTAAAGTATGAAAAAAATGATAGAAAATTTGGAACACGGCTGCTAATAAATTAGAGGTTTGGAATCTCCAAAAGCCGTCTTTGTCGGCGCTTCGAATCTTACTTCTCGGTAGTCCGAGAAACCAAGAAAGGGATGCCGCACTTTTATGGTACCCAAAACGTCAATTTTTATATTTACGACCCCTGAGGAGGGAGACATTGACTCCGAAAAACGTTTTTGGTAACATAAAAGTTCGGCATTCCTTTCTTGCTTTCTCGGGCTACCGAGAAGTAAGATTCGGAGCGCCGACAAAGACGGCTTTTGGAGATTTCAAACCTCTAACCTAATCTAATGTTTCTGAGAACTCAAACACCTATTAAACCATTGCGATCATGGTCCTAAACAAGCCCATGGCCCAGGAAATGTAAAGCTCTTTTTTGGATATATAGAAGATAAGGAAATAAAAATTAGCATGGCATCAATTACTATCCAAAAAGGAAAACTGAGAATCAAATATTCTACAATTTCATCCTTCTAGAGTTTTACTCTATATCTCCAAACTGGCATAAAATAAGCAATTGCCTGAACAAGCTGTTGCAAGACTTTCAGACTCAAAAATTAATTAACTCACAATTTTTAATCCCGCGAACTACTAACACAAAATTATTTGAGAGGACGAAAACATATGTAAAGAAATTATTCCAAGGGATTATGTGAAGGGATTGCCTGTCCTGTATTGGTGCTCGACTAGTATACAGCATCTACAGAGCTGCAATAATGAACCTAAATTGCAGAGAATCTCTAAATATTACTCCACAGACCACCAAGAGTTCCACGTGGATCATCAGTGGTTCGCGGACTACTGGTTGGTGACAGCTGGTCTCAACCAGATATGGGATAACCTGCGGTGATCATTAGATCACATGCAGACCATGAGTATCCTTTTTGGGCTTTCAATGCAACTTCTTGTTCACGTTCTGAGATACACAAAGGCAGATAATTTTGTCATCCATTGTTTTTCATTACTTCGAGTGATAAAAATAAGGCCTCTGGTTCTTTGAATAATAAAACACTAAATTCTGACTAACTAAATAAAAAAATAACACTTCCGAAACTATCTCAAAAGGATTTCGAAGGATTTTTGCAATTTTTTGACCGTATTACATTAATTTCATTAAAAATATAAAAAAATATTCCATTTAGGTTTATTTAGAAATTAATCCCTTGTACATACAATTCTAGAACTATTTGAATTGAGGGGATACGCTATTCAAGTTAGGCTCCATGTTTTCATTCACGGGCCTTCTCATAAAGTTACATGAACCCTTCTCTTGAAAACTTCTCCAACCCTGTTCTAAGTAAATGTGTGTACTAGTTTCCGAGATCATTTCGCAATGATGATATGGGATTTAAGGTGCATCACTTTCCATTCCTCAAAAAGATAGCAATATTCCTGTGCTCATATTTCAAACGCGAAAGACAAGGAAGAAAATTAAACGAAGGCTCCAGTTACGACAAAGAGATCCCTCATCTCTTTTTATATCTTTCTTAAAGTATAGACTACATCTCAAAGTTCTCATCGAACGAAGAAGTCATCATAGCCGACATTGAATAAATAAGCCCCTACGAACTACTTGCATACGTGAACTACTTTTTCATAAGGGAGTAAAGTTTGGCCTTTGAGGCTTTAATAGACGGAACTAAGTACAGGGAATAGATGTTACGACATACATTGAGACAAATGATAATGGAAATTTTTACTATTTACCATGTAAATTCTTGTTAAATATTCCACGTGTGAGCAAAACTATCAGATGTTATCTTAGGTCATGGTTAAAAAAAAATGATTGCTGAGAACCTCGTTGGCATCTCACAATCGTAGCTTTAATTACACATTTATATCACAATGCATATGTAAAAGGTTTCATATCCAACCGCAAAAGAGAAAATATTTAAATAAATGAAAATAAAAAATATAAAGAGAGCATAAAAAAGGATATTTAAAAAGCTGATGTATTCAATACAATAGAAAATAAAGAAATATTTTATTATTCTTGGACTTCTTCGTCCACTTAAGAGCATACAGAAAAGAAATACAATGACAAGATAGCTCATAACATAATGAATTAAAGTGAAAAACGAATACATTTTTATTATAAAAAATAATAGACTTTTTATGTAAAATCATGGCGTGAATGGCATACAATACAAAAAGATAGCGAAAAAAAAATATTTTTAAAAACAGACAATTACACAACACAGATGCAACCATAATTTTGTTGGTAGATCATCTGCATTGCATTTATTGTATTTGTCCTATAATAATAATTTATTCAACTATAAGAAAAACCCGGATTTTGGGGGTCCTTTTATGATTCAACTGCCGTTTTATATGAGGAAATATACGGTACACCAAATTACGCTTCATCGAGTTCTTTTTTAATATTTAAAATACAGTCTTTTTTCAAAGTGGGAGATTGTTTATAATTAGTATCATGTTTCATACAACCTTTTAGTAATTTTATTCTTTTTCTAAAATAAACTCGATCGATAGTTACGAATCTTCAAAATGGATCATTAAAAAATCAAGAACTGAAATTTCTTCTAGAATACTCCTTCCCCATAGAAAGAACAGTTCCATGTATTTTGTGTCTGCATTAATTATATACTACTCCACAGATCCAGGGCACTCATCTCAGCCTTTAATCCAGAAGGTAACCAATGAATAAAGCAACCGCTCATGAATAACGAGGATGGCTTTACGGGTCGACTTTCTCGAAATCTCCTGCTACGCCACATTCGTTGATAACTTCCTCTCTTGCAGATTACCTCCTGCCAAACTGCACTGGAGGAATGGATATCTCATCCACTCTAAAGGAAAGCTTTTGTAGGGAAAAATATCTCCCTCGAGACTTCCACGGTAATTTACGCGTTATCTTTCCTCGAACGGCGTCTACAAAATATATTCCTCAAGAAAAAAGAGACTTCAACGCCAGGCGAAGGAGAATTTTCCGCTCTAACATTTTTTTGCAGATGTAAAAGCGCCTTTTCAGGTCTTCCCAGATAATTTACGCTATACCCGTTATCGCCCTTGGAATGGCACCTTTAAAAAATTCCTTTAGAGAAAATAAAAAAAGAGATTTCAACGTCAGACTGGGGAGAGTATTCTAATTTTATAACTCATCATCCTTGTAATGCGAGATAATCTGCCGTAAGACTACCAGAAGGGAATGGCTTCATTTTTTACGACCTGAATTGGAAATGAACGTAAAAATTCAGGGGCCAAAGATAATCCGTCGTAAACGAGCAAGTCTTATGCTTCCGGATAAATACAACTTTCTGGCGACGCGTCGTAAATCGTAAAATTTTGATATCACGGATTTTCGCGGGAGGAAAAGGAGTTTAAAAAGATAAAAAACCTGAGTCGTAAAATATTCCACGGTTGATTTCAAAAGGGATTTTTAGTGTTTTACTAGTTGTAAGATTAGGATTAAACTGGAGCATCGAAAAAATTGCCGAAGATGCTTGCATTATCTTATTTATAAAATGATATGACCAAAATTAAGCATTGATTTTCAAGAGATTACCTCGAAAACCAGAAAAATTCTAAATAACCAACACATTTTTAATCCAAATTATCAAGTGATACGGTAATTACAGAATGAATTTTAAACATCTTTTTCATTACTATATTTTTAGAAACGTTATAATAGTCTGCACACATCTACTCAGATTGAACCTTCAACCTCCATTAGCTAATAAAGCCTGGAAAACGAGGAATACCAGCATATATCAACAGAATTAGCCTTTCCTTTCTCCAAAGAAAATAAATTCAATGCGTAGAAACCGTCCGCGAAAAGTGTAACATAATGCTTTAATACATGACGCCTTTCACAACGGTTTAAACAAGTTAAAAACCATTTTATTTAAAACCGTTCATATTTCAGTAGTTTTCACTCAATCAGCCGTGAGCAAGCCGAGATAAGTATATGAAAGATATATTTTTCTTCCTATTGTAGCAAAAGTTATCCGAAAAATTTCAATATTACTCTCATAAGGCTCTGTTTTTACTACAGAGCACAGAATGCAAAACGTACCTGAAACTAAGAAGAAATGCCTCAATGAGAAATATTTACGTTGCACCAACCGGTGGTATACGATTTACGCGGCAGCGAAATACTTTTCCTCCCTTATCCTGCAGCGCTTTCAGAGAGGCCATAATAATGAATTCTGCCTACAAATAGCTATAAAAACTTAAATTTAATTCTAAGGGTAAACTACACTGGAAGAGCTCGATATGATCTTCCAACAAGGGCATTCCTACTGGGACACGTTTATTGCAAGGCAAACTAGGTGACCGCCTAGGGGACGCACGCTAGAGGCACCGTATATTTTAAAACATGTTGGCTTTTAATATCGAAAAATAAGATAATATATGATCTTCAAAAACTTATCGGTTATTAAAAAAGAGGAAATTATTTAAAACTCAGATAAAGGTTTTCCCTGGATAGTTATTGAAAATTTACAATAACTTAATTTGCAAATTGAGCTAATAAAAGTATGGATAAGCACTCCCCGGATTACTCTATATTGCTTTACTAAGGAAAGTATTTAGTTTGTATTAGTTAGGAAAAGTTTAGTTTAGTATAACGTAAGGAAAAAGTAGAAAAAATATCATAAATATGTAGATGTAGATGCTTCAGATATTATATAAATAAATTATCAAATAAATCTTTTCAAATACCATTTATGCATGTGTGCGCTAAGAAAATACGTTAGTATTGCCTTGAATTGATTATTTACACTGAAGTTCTGACTGACCTTTGAAGTTCAAATCGAATACGTTATAGCCATGAATGTATTCAATTCTTAATAATTAGTTAGGCTTCTTTTTACTTTCTCCATATACGAAGTATAGAGAAAGTATTGTTTTCATGAAAAAATTCGACTTCAAGATTTCAACAGAAATACATGTTTTGGGGTCCCTAGAACACGTTATGACTATTTTCGGAATGATGTCTGTGTGTATGTGTGTGTGTGTGTGTGTGTGTGTGTGTGCTTGTGGGCGCTCTAACGTAAAAACTATTAGTCGTATCAATACCAAACTTCATATATAGTACTCTGGTGTGTGCTGTCAGAGTTGATTAGTTTTTGGAGTAAATCGGTCAACCGGAAGTCGAGCATCATTCATCAAAGCTCATTTCCGGTTTTCAAAATATCTCCATACATATGATATATAGGTATATTGTATACCTTATAAAAGTTTTAGATAATGTTATTTACTATAACTTTTGTATTTAACATATTTTTGTATCACCGGTTGATTAGGAGTTATTCGTGAAATACCGATAAACCGGAAGTAGCTGTTATGTACTTGTGGGCGCTCTAACATTGAAACCATTCGTTGTATCATCACCAAATTTCATATATAGTACTTTGGTTGATGTCGGTAGAGTTGATTAGTTTTTGGAGTAAATCGGTTAACCGGAAGTTGACCTTTATTCTTCAAAGCTCATTTTCGGTTTTCAAAATATCTCCATAAATATGATATTTAGGTACATAATATTTTGTATAAACGTTTTAGAAAATGTATTTACTATAACTTTTGGTTGAAACATATTTTTGTATCATTGATTGTTTAGGAGTTATTCATGAAATACTGATAAACCGGAAGTTGCTGATTATGCACTATATGCTCTGGGCTCTATGGGCGAAAGGCAAATTTCATCGTTTTTCATCGATCATGTCCCGAAAAACATTATTTATAATGTTTGTGACGTCAAAGATAATAATATGTATATTAATCACTCATCTTCCAAGTTTAGATGGAATATAGAGTTCGAAATTACTGTCGTAGATAAATACTTACATCTTATACATGGAGAAAGTCATGTGCTGGCCACATCAGATTTTTTAACCTGTAAACATTATGTAAACATTTATGATAACAAGTCAAGGGGTCTTACAGAATCCTATTGATTGAGGTATTCCACCATCTAAACTCCCACAACGTTTAATGTCCATACTTAGTAGCATTTCAACCTTCCCAAAAAAATTCCAACCTGCACACCAAAACTGGGAAAATTAAATACTATTGGAGGTTAAAGAGTACAAGCGAATTATCTTAATATATTATTTCTAAACATCCGTTTTCGGTCACCAGCGCTTTTCTCCCTTCACACTCAATCTGAACATAAATGAAACACCATTTCAAAGAAAAGGTTTCCCGCATCCTACTAAAAATGGACCAAAAAATTAAAAGCACCATTTGGACAAAAAAATCGAGTTAAAATTTGAATATAACCATAAAGATTCGTTACTGGATGTGTAAATATTGATATTAATATATACAAACGAGGTATATCGAAACATATATAATATATACAGATGTGTTCATTACCTCATTAAATACACATTTTCGCCGCTTTGTTTTAATCAAATTACAATTATCTCAGTGACCAGTTGTGCGAAATTTTCGTACGGGTAATTGGTATATAATAACTGGCGAAGTATTACGGAAAAATCCTAACAGAGCATTGAAGTTGCAGAAAAAAATACCAGCTCAAAATCAGCTGTAAATGGGAAAAGTGACGATTCATCGAAGGGTTAAATGGGGCTGATTATTCCCTTACCACATTTGACCGCCTTGTGCAGAATCGATTGACTGCGAGAGATGAGGAAGGAATGTGATTGGAAGAGACGATGAAATGAAAATGCTTTTTCTTCTCCTTGATGGAGGAAATCTTATGGCGGAGTTCCGTTAACGATTGTCCCGGAGTCTGGGAAAGTTTAGATTACATTCAAAGACCTTCAAGACCGCCTCTTGCGGCTTTGCATTTCCTTTTTTGCGTCTCTTCACAGCACCATTACGTTCACCGTTAATCTTTTGCTGTGGAAACTTCTTTGTTACGACTCTTCCCTTTAAAATACACTGGTTTTCTCCGATCTTATCTTTTGCATTTAGCCAAAATAGCATTTCTCTTTAAGAAGAATTCCAATTTTATAGCCATATAAACTACAAACTTCAGTAAAAAAACATTTTCGATGAATGTATGACTTTCTCTGAACTACTGTTTGAGGATTACGATGTGATAGTTAAGGGTTATTATAGCTATAGGTTGCCAGGTGTCCACTAGTGCATTGAGATAAGTTTCGATCCTTTTAAAGTTTCGTTTCTTTGAAGAATTTTATCGGGAAAAAGGGAACTTCCCATAATTACGTAAGCATAGCCAATAAACGTAGAAGTAGTTAATAAATAATTCCTCTCGAAACGCTGAATCCTGTTTGCAAACTCTCTGAATATATATTCTATGAGAATTTGGTGGTGTTTAATTATAATGAGAATAGTTCTAAAAAACAATATACAGGACATACATAAGCACAAAAATAATTGAAATATGGATTGCACCATTTCTCGTACTGTAATGCGATGTGACTTAAATTCCTTTATTTTGGACAAAAGGAAATACAACTAGAAGGTTATATAATGGATAATGTGAACAATAACAACAATAATCGGCCCTTTGTTAGGTTAGGTTGTTAGGTTCCGGCTGGCCTCAGGAAATATAACTATAAGGTATGGAATAATGGATAATGTGAGAAAAAACTATACTGATCGGCCCTTTGTTAGGTTCATGTTGGCCTCTTTTTCGCCTACACACGTAGTACGAAGTTTTAATATTTACAGAGATTTATGAAAAACGAAAGAAAGAGTGATACAATGGGAAAAATATTTGCAACATAAGATTGACAGAGATAAAACATAAGTTGAGTGAAAACATCCACGGAAAAGTGAGTTGAGTGAAAACATCCCGGGAAGGGTGAGAAAACTGCAAACAATTCAAAATATATAGCGCCAAAGATAGTGCCACTACAATAATATAAAAATCGAATTAAATGAAAAAAATAATTAAAAATGTGTGTATGATATCCAAAAACAACAAAATATAAATGTTATAGAAAAACGAGGGAATAAATCAATCATAAACAAAATTACATTAAACACGTAGAATAATAATATAATTATGATTGACAACTACTTGGCGTAATGAATGATCTTAAAGGGAGAGGAATACCGGGAAAAATCTGGCTGAGCATGCCGAAAGAGAAACAGTCGAGATTAAAAAATCTGAGTAGCAGAAAGAATAGAAGGAAAGGTATGAAAAGATGCATCGATGATTGCGATAGGAAAGTTTCTAATATGCAAGGGTATGTATTTAATGAGAAGTATTGCGAATAAACAATAGAAATAATTTGCTTAATACAAATTAGATAAGCGTAAATGATAAACATGTATTCGCAAATGTACGATACCTTACATAATTGTTAAAATTACTCAAAAAAATCTAATTGGCGAGAGCTCACGAAAGAGTGAATAACATTGAAAAGCTGATGAATTCGGTTCGCCAATTGGAAAATTTGCGATGTAAAACATTTGAATTGATTTATAAAATGTAGATGCGAATTTCAAAAGGACGAATCTGGAATGCAAAGCCTGTATCAGCACTTGGAAAATACAAATCTTTCCCAAAGCACCGCAGAAACAAAGGAAAACATAGCGATAAGAACTTCGGTGACTGAAGTAGTTCTGTGCGAAATTTCGCCTCTTTAGACGACGGAGAAACGCTAGAATTAGACCCAAAGCATTTCAAACAATTCGTCGAGAGTAGGCAAAACTTTTGCTTCCTTATCCTTGCGGATGGAAATCGCGAAGACGTTTCTATGGCAACGCGGGAGGAGCAACGAGTGCGAGCGAACAGCCTTGAATTGATGGAATCGCTTTGAAATTCCGTGGCTTCGGAAACACAAGTGGGGTTAACGAAAGCGCTGTGACGTCTGTGACACGCCCTCTGGAGATTAAAAAAGGAAGCGACATCTACGTCATCAGAGTTCCCCCCAATACACATGAAAGGGAAGGAGATTATGCGCCTAAGAGGGAGGAGGCCCTTGGGATTAAAGATTCAATGGGGATCCTTTTTTAATTAGGGAGTTTAAGTGTTCCACGAGGCTATCGGAATTTGCAGCAGTACAAAGTACGTCAAAGTACGGCCTCTGAAGTGGTGAATTGCTCAATCAATAAGCAGAGGTTAATTTAAATTAGCTGTTAAAAGGTCGCGCGGTGTATTGGTAGGTTAGGGGAGTATCTTACCGACGGTATGACTGTGTTTATTATACATTGAACATTATCATTTAGGTTTTAAAAGTTTTCTTTTTTGATAAATTTTAATTTTAAACCAACAGGAAATCATAAAAAAGTCTATATGGATTCTTGTAAAAAATTTCCTGCTATGGTCGTTTTTTGTATATTTACTTATATTCCAAATCCCCCACAAACATCCATTATAATACATATATACATTTATGTTATTTTTTGTTTATTTTACTTCGATTTTTATTTCGTACAATCATATATATTTATTTTAAATGTGTTATATTCTTCGTCTTTTGCTTTTATTCACTTAAAAATGGTCTCAAAACTCTGTACAAATACGCGAATCGCATAACATAAGATTTCTTAAGGGTGAAATCCCAATACTTCTGCGAAAAATTTAATAATTCTCAATAAGTACTCAATTTGTTTATAAGGGCAATTTTAAACAATTCTCTTCCCAGTACATAAAATTTTTGCATTTTTATGAATTAATAATAAAGCCTGGAATTATTTAATGGATTATTTACAAGAGATTTTTATATCCTGTAACATTACTGTATGGAAAGACTGAACATAAACAACCCCAATGTTTAATCATAATTATTAACTGCGTTATTTCTGCAGCAGATTAAGTAACACTAAATAAAACAATTGACGAAAATATCACACCAAGAAACACCCAAAAATAAGTACTTTTCGGTGCCTCTTATATGGGTCAGGAAGACGTCCCTAAAATAAATCGTTTTTTCCACACATAAATAAGAATTGTAAAGCGACGCCTCAAACAAGATGCGAAAGAAAACCATAAGTCTTCCTCGCGGTGGTAAAAGCGTCGGCGCAGATAGCACGCGATTCACTTCCGTCAAGCCTGTCAAGTCAAGTCAAGCTTGAACCATTTATGGAAGGAATCAAACGGAAACAGCTTCCGAAAACTGGCCGCTAAGGAAGGAAACGTCTTCCATTATGCAGGACTATTCATAAGAGAATGTTAAGGTCAGACATCATTACGAATATCGAATCTTTAAAAGTGGATTGCTATTTATTCATTGAGTTTTTCGAGAAAAACATTAGTTAGAAATTTTCCCTTAAAAGACAAAATTGATCGGCTCCGTATCATTGAAGATTTTTCTGACCTTATAGATGAATTTATATAAACATAAATGTTATACTATTCAGTTGGTTTTATGCCTAAATGTTTCCACTTGAATGCTATTTATTAGTTTCTTGATAACTTACCCCACTCTCTACGTCATGTAACAACTCATTCCTTTGTTTTCCTCTGTGTTTTCCCTATTATTCTGCCTTAAATGACTTTTCTAAGCAGCCATTCTCCTCTCGATGTTAGATCCACCCGTTTACTCTCTTAACCCACTCAATGCTACTGTATATTCAGCAAATCGATGCCGGACGCGAAATATTTATTAATAATAATTTATAATTTTCAGTTATGTTAACATTTCAAAACTTTTTTTGATTTATTTAAAAGAAAATAAAGGGATTATGTGTACCAAATTTTAGAAGATTTGAATTCAAGGCATCAGCGGCTGGAGGGAAATCGATTATGCAACCTCGCATTACATGATATTTTTTACTATAAAGTAAAGGAATATTATAGGCCTTAGGCTTTACAATTGGCCAGCAAACGTAACGGGACTCATGCCTCGGATTCAAGGCATCATCATTGAATGGGTTAATACTTAATCACTTTAATTAAAATCCTCTCCTCCTCATCTCTAGCACCTGAGTGTTTGTTTTCCTACAACCTCATACAACTTTTTCCAGTCCACACCACACCCATATCTTGAAGGCCTTCGATCTTTTGAATTCCGCCTTTCTTACGGTCCGCTTATCACACTAATGCAACAAAACACTTCCAAATATAATAGCCATCTTTACTTTGTTTAACTACTACTTATTTATTACTTTATTAACGCTTCTAGTCATCAGTTACCTCAACTTCAGGAAGGCTACCTCGGCCAAATCTCTTTTTTTCGAAACCAAATTTTACATATTTAATCCCAAGAAAGAACACTACGCAAATAATAGGATTTATTCACCTTCTTCTGTTTTCCTCTTCCATTCTAATGGTTTATATTATTATATTATGTATACATGTTTATATGGATATTTAATTTATGCGGGCGCTCCAATACCAAGATCCCGGTTCGAATCCCGGCTAATCCAACTCTTTTAGTTCAGGAATGGTTGTGTGTTCTCCGTTGAGGTTGACGGCAGGAAGAGCATTCGACCGTAAAAATCTGGGCCGAAACCAAAATTCGGCATCATCAGCATCGACCATCAAAGACTCATCAGCAAACACCACAAGTGATGGGAGCAAGACTATATAGATAATCAATGAACGCAATCTCTTTTAATAATACTCCAACGGAGATAAGAGGAACAATTATGCACAGAACAAAATTCCGAGCAACACTCAACTCTCATCAAATCTAATATAATTATAAAAACAATTGCGAACAATTTTGGGATGGAGACAATAGTAATGTAACCATCGCAACGTAACAAAATGATCAATAATCCTATAACTGCCAATGTTTTCATTTTGTATGGTTCTTTATTTGAATTTCGTTCAAACTCCGCGTCATATTTACATACAGCCTACTTTCCAAACCGATTACAGAGCGATTGAAGCAAATTTCATCGATTTAATCCTCTCGCGATTCACTTGTTGCTATTTTCCGCCCGAATCACTAGCGAAAGGCGATTAGGACGACAAAAATTAAAATTATCCGTTGTAAATGGAGGCCCTATGCAAATATATAGCATTTTTTGAACGAGTTTATCAAATGTGGGGATATAAAAGAACTTTGTTTAAAAAACTACCACACAGATGAAACTAATGAACTCATTGAATGAGTATATATAAGCATATTCCATTATAGAAGAGTAGATTACAAAAGTGGGTCAGAATACCTTAAGTTTATTATAAAGATTAATTAGTAAGATAGGTTAGCGATGGATTCTATAATAATAATCTTTAATAAATCGAAAAATGCAATAAGAAAACAGAAATGGACTAATGCCAAAAGAAAAATATATAAAAAGAATACATATTACACTATCATCCGTTTATCATAATACTCCCCTATGAAACCTAACACAATTATTTAAAAGTCGAAGTAACTTGAGCTCATTACCAGAGGTTAATTCGTTTTAAACGAGGGAACAGAAATCAAAGGTCGGCAAAAAGAAAATACACAAGAATAACATAAAAGAAAATCGTTATAAGAAATTTAGTTAGTAAAATTCAAGATAGGTGGCGCATATCAATTCTAGTATATACGTCATTTAGAAGTGAGCATTGCGCTTAGTAGTTGAATCGCTCGTATTTAGCAAACTAAGTAAAATAGGCTACAAATATTTCTCATAGTGTCTCTGCTTAGTACATGTTCAAATACTACGCATTTTTGTCAATAGACGTACAGATGGTTAAATTGTTAAATTAAGAAAAAACAAAAAAATATATCTAAAAGATGGCATAAGGAACTTACTGATTGAATTACCCTTCATGTGTGTTTCCGAACCTTATTTAGTGTGTGTTATTAGCCTTACTATGGGTTAAATCTTCCTTGCTGAGAATTACCGCCTATAAAACCAGAAATGACGTTTAGGAAAAAATAAGAAAGCCCGAACAAACCCCAAACTGATTGAATTACCCTTATTAATAACTTTACAATAGTATTCTAAACGAATTTCTCGATTAAATAGACAATGGTCAACTAGAATTCAGCTTTTCTAAAAATGCTCATTGAAAATGATTACATTAAAATTAAACTGCGTTAATGATGGTTGGTGAAATTTAATCGTACAAAACAATTCATTATAACGAAGCACTTGTAAAATTATATTCAGAAACTTGTACGAGTCCACAATATTCTTAAATACGATTAGGGTAGAATTGTACAAGTTTCTTAATATGATCGTGCAAGTGTTAAGTTTCATTGAAATTGTTTTGCATTAAATATATTTTTATTTAAAACAGCAAATTAATTAAGGTAGTCGAATAAAAAGATATAGTAGAGTAAGAATTAGCTAAGTTTCATTATTTTATTTTCACAAATACACGGGCAGAAGGCCTTTTTTAAAGTAAACATTTCAACTAAATATTAAAAAGTTAAAGAACACGAAGTTTAAATGATTGTTTGACAAAATTAGCAATATATGTTACGAGGAATATATTATTAGTGCAAATAAAATTTTACATTACACAAAATTATTTAGACTATGGAAAGATTTGAGATTTTAACAAATGATATGTATTAGTGAAACATAAAATAATTATGATAATAATGTGATTTAAACATAATAGTGTGGATGAGGAACAATATTATAATAATGACTAAAAACTAACATCCATGTTAAAAGCTACAGATTTCACAATAAATAAAACATTTGGAATATAAAAGATTTGGCGGTAAAACAGTACCGGAAAGCCTTACAGATTAAGCATCCAAATTGACTTATACCCTTCCGTTCTTGGTCGACAGAATATTTTATCGCCGAGAAGAAGTTTTCCAGAGAAAATATCCGCAGGAAATTAAAACGACTGGAGAAAATAAAACATCAACGGAACGGGAAACTTGATTCATTAGCATCGATTTTTGATCCTCGTTTGTTTCCAGGTGGTGATTAATTAAGCCGCATCAAGAACAAAAAACTGCAGTGGTAATTAATGCGACCGTTTTCCTCAAAGGAATACTTCAGGGATATATAAATCACGGTGACGATATGAGAAAAAGTCGCTGTCAAAGATCGAATGAGGAAATTAATTGTAAAAGAACACTTGCGAAACTGACAAGGAGGCGTGTCAATTGTTATTTTACCTTAGTTTGTGTGAAAAAATCCAGATCTGAATTTAAAATATTCTTTTTAAATATTTGAGAACAACCTGGAAACAAAGAATAGTTATGAAGCCTTGAACATAAAACTTATAACTGGAATATTGTAATCGGACATAGCCTTTGAATTATTGTAGATGTTTTTGATTAATACATATAAAATTGAACTTCTCAAGAAGTTTCATGTTATGACTATTTTTATTTTTTTTTCTATATAACTTTGAAATAATAACGAGTAAAATTTAACTGCTCAATGTAATGACACTAACTTCATCTAATTAAAAGAGGAGGGCTCCGCCAACAATGATTTCAAAGCAACAATGACTTTTATTGTTACATGCATCTTAAACTCATTCATTGTTGCTTCACTGATAAGGCAGCCTTAGATATATAATTGTAAAAAATTACTATCTTTGTTCGTTGAGTTTCATTCCACTAACAATGACTTTCAAAGCAACTGAACACAAGTTTTATTGTTACATGCATCTTAAACTCGTTCATTGTTGCTTCGCTGAAAAAGCAGCCTAAGATACAAAATCGTAGAGAGCGGCTTCAACTGTTTGTTGAATTTTCTTCCTGTTATACAAACATTTATATCGATTTATCTATGTGAATATGCTTCAATATTTTTCATTTTGTCTTACAGATATTTGTCAGCCTGCTTACTCCATTAAAAAAATACTACGCTATCCGTAGGTTTCGAAGTTTTTCACATCTCCTTCTTACGGGAATTTTGCTGCTGCGTTGTATATTTTTCTTAAGTCATACTTAGATCTTTTAACCTGCAAGGTAATTATCTCCCTTGTTCTTTTTCCAAGTTATCTCTTTCCGTAAAATTTATAAGACGAAGGGTTAGGTGACTAATTTTTTAGGCTAAACTAGTCTTAATCTCGCCCCAATAGAAGACTTAACGATAGTTATTTCCAACAAATAATTACTTAGAATAATAGTTCTCTTAAAGTTAAATTAAATTAAATTATAAAACTCACAATTCATCACAATCAATCGTTGATTATTAAAATAAAAACTTTGATTTAGTGTCATTGTTTCTGGCAGCTGTTTAATGAATACATTGTTTTTTTACGCCAGTTCTCTTCTATAATCAACACTCCAGTAATACTAACCCAAGCATCGAGACACTTGATTAAAACAAAGATCCCATCCGTGCCTAGATTGTTCTGGGAAACATTCAGGTCATGAGTAACGAAGAAAAAGAAACTTCCTCTATGGCTGTTTCAAGTGGATCCTAAATGATTCCTTCTTCCGAATGCCTTCTGTATCTTGACCGGGTTCGAGAGAAAGACGTTCATTGAGAATCCAGGATGCAGAATTAAAACAAAAGAAAGTATTGGAGGATAAAACATTCCTAAAGAACGGGCAGAGGAAGTTGGTGGGTGTGGCACAAGCCTTAGGGCAGAGGAAGAACGGTAGATGGCAGATAAATGGATGTGAAGAGATGATTCAAATTACATTCGGGACATATATAACCAATTGAAACCCGAAACCAAACGGGTTTGCATCAAAAGGAAGCAGAAAGAAATCAGCAAGCAATTCAAAACAGATATATATCGAACAGTGTGAATGGATAAACTAGTACAGAGCTACAGTTTAAGATTATGCTCTATCAGATCCTTCACCTAAGTAGAAGAGGACCAGAACTTTGCATAATTAGTTTCTTCCCATATATGGATGGAGTACTACAAAAGTTACGGCTTTGATAAATTTTTTGGAGTTTAACAATTACAAATATCCGTGGTTTGGTTTTACAATAAAAAGTATGTAAGTACATCAACAAGCTGTGGGAGCGGTATAATAAAACAGAACGAAAATAATAAGAAAAATAAAACATTAACCATACAATTTATTTCTGTTATTAAAAATTTCTACTATCCGTCGGAAAAATCATTAATTAAATTTGCTTTAATAGCCTTCCAAAAATTTTTTATTGTTGTGCGAAGCTCAGCAAAATAATTTCGAAGTAAACTTGATATTAATACCAGAGATCAAACATTATTAAAAGGAAAATAAACTCAATAAGGAAAACTGACTTTATGGAATTCCATTACGTCACTCATAATAGAAAAACGTATTTTTTCTTGAAAATATTATCCCATTTTTCCTTAGATCATTCGGTTTACGAGATTTACTTCACATGAGGCTTCAGGCATAGTTAGTCTTTCTACTTAGGTGAAATTAAAATGTATTGAAAAGGGAAAATTAAGCATATAAAAGTTCCGGTTTCACATTCAAGTAAGTAACTAATTATCAAAATCAAATTGAAAGGCTAAAAGCTTTTAGATAACATTGTTGTTAGTGTTTAAATTATAATTCGATTTGCTTTTACTCACGGTGGAGATTAATATAGATGTTCACCAATTAGGAGTTAGTAAGTCAAACTTTCATAATAAAGTTATGCATGAATAGAGCAAGTAACTTAAAGTGCTTCATAAAGTAAATAATAGTTTTCGGCAGGCGAAAGATTATAAAGGAAAGAAATCAAGGAACATACAGATAATTCCATTTAAAGGAGAGTGTTTCATCACAAATGTTGGTAATAGTGGTATTTGTAAAAGTGTTTCGAAGCTGAGACTATCTTACACATATAGAATCCCACCGGGAATGAAACCAAGGACCGCATTCAACAAAGATGTACGCGCTACCCACTTTGCTATCTGGGAGTCATAATCACAAAAATTATTAAAAAATTAAAGCAAATGGTACTCGTGGGAAAATAGAATTACGAAGTTCATTTTATAGTAATTATCTGGGTCACCGGCAAGCTAAAGATTCACGATGCAATATTCAATTTTAAAAGATCGATGAATTTGCATCTTGACCTTTCGACTTCCTGAATGCGGATATAAAGGAGCGGGTAACAAAAGGTTTTCGAATATTGATGTTGAAAGGGTTAAGGGATCAACCTCTGACCTAGTTCTCGTCTGTTTCTAAACATTGCAAGCTGCATTTTCACTCCTGTTATCAGCTTGCATTCATTTGCGAGGAGCTTGAATACAAGGGCTGGTAATTAGTACCTATCAGCATTCAGCGCACCATTAATTGCACTGTACCAAGATACGAACGCAAAGCTATGGACTTACTGATAAGCTGGAGCCGAACGAAAGGTTTGTTTATTTTTAGTTTATTCAAAACGATCATTTCGTCCATGTCATTATAGAAAATTTTCATTCCTGAACGTAGTCACATGTTATCCAAGGGAACCAGAAGTTCTTTAAATCAATCAATGAAGCATTTGAAATACTATTAACGTAGATACCTATTAATCTGAAAATGATAAAGAAAACACAGCTCTCCAAAGCATCAAATGAAGGAGAAAATAAGTCAAGAAAACATTGATCTTCTACAAATACATTTCCAAATCATTCCCTTCTCTTCGAATTTCCCTCAGATAATTTGTATAAATAACACGAAAACAAACTTTTCGTGGTAACCGATAAACAGAACAGAAAAATAAATGTAAAGAACGATATCAACAGGTGCAGTTTAAATATTTTCTGTAAGCAGATGAATCAATGTGTAATATACGAGAACTTGTAGACAATCTTAATATTGAAAAAATTAAATAAATAGCTTTATAACATTAGCAAAAAATCTGCTGCGTTTATTAATAATGTAAATAATACAAAAAATTTCCTTGGCAACCGATATAAAAAAGAAAACCATAAATAAAAGAAAAACTATTTAAATTTTCTCCATTTCAATAAGTTTTATAACCCATAATCCCACAATATAATAATAATTTAAATATCCATGAGGAAACTGAGTTCTGGTAGGAATTTTTCCTACCTTCTCTCGTACTTAAATACATAAAGAATGGCAGAAATGATATGTAGGAAAGCATCTAATTGACTGAAGGTTTGCGAAGAAAATACCACCAGCATAAGAATGGGTCTGCATAAAATCAATGAAAGAGAAAAATATTACAACGCTACAAAAGTTCACTAATCATTTACTTGATATCCAAACTTAAAGAAAATTAGTCGAGAGAGTATTTTTTCAACATTACACGAAGATAAAAGCATGTTAATTAACGATAAGTAGAACCCATTGTCAATGTAATTTGATTAAAATTACAGAAAATTTTAAAATTTAGCTAAATAAGTGAATACAAAGGAAGAATTTTGATATACTTTTCGATAGCTGTGACATTTCCCATAGATTACGTAAATTTGTTACGAACTAACTACAACCAAGTCCGGATTAATTATCATAATTCTAATACTAATTGTATCAATTGTTAATACCAAACTACCCAGCCGTTATTGCCAATGTTGATTAATAATGAAGTAATTTAATATTATTTGGGTATTATTAAATTGCTAGTGAACTGAATCTTCAAAAAAAAGGAACTCAATTTTTCCTTTAAAAAACATACATCTATTATTCAATTTCACTTCATTTAGTATTTTAGCAATATTCAGCGGTAGTTATTTTAATTTAGAGAAAAAAATATGCTGCTATCTATCAATACGAACATTATATGTATAAGATATCGATATGTAACACTAAATTCCTAAATTTCATAATTTTTTCACAGAGGGAAGTTAAAGAAATTAACTTAAAAATTTCCTTCTATGTATTTCTTATTGAGAGGTACTAACATCAATTAAATTAATATATAATATAGGATATAGGATATTTTTAATAAAATCAAAGAATAAGATCCCAAGGTTTTTATAAAGGCGATATTGAGACTGAATGGTATCTTTTTACACCTAACCTGCAGTCATTGATATTAACAGCAAACACAAAAGCATACAGACAAATAGAAACAGAGAGGAAAACTCAAGGAGGAATATATGTAAAGAAATACAGGGTGTCCGGGTTAAACATATAATACTAATACAAAATGTAATAATTTGAGAAGTAATAAGATATTTATTAGCAGTTTGCTTTTAGAAGTTTGGATACTCAAAATGTTATCTGCGTTTGCTTGATGATGGCGCACCATGCCGTTATGCAGTAATTGTGAGGAATTTCTTGGATAATGAGTTCCCAGATAGCTTGATTGGGAGAGGTAGTCCATCGATTGCTTGGCCCCCTAGAAACCCAGACATGAAGCTACTTGATTTTTTCTGAGGGTGTTTATCAAGAACCAAGTGTACCAGATACCAGTTCGTGATCTGCTAGAACTGCACCATCGAATTACTGAAGTTATTGCAAATATTACGCCTGAAATACTGCAAAGAACTTGGAGAGATTAAAATACAGATTAGATGTCTTTTTGCCACTAATGGTATACATATCGAGATGTATTAACTGTATAAAAAACATTTTTAGTTACCAAACTTGAAGAAGCAAACCGCTAATAAATATCTCACTTACTTCTCAAGTTATTACATTTTGTGTTATTACATGTTTAACCCGGACACACTGTATTTAAATAATAATAATGGCGTTTGTTCCTTTTCTGTGATAAAAATACATTATTTGGTACATCAATGGAAGGAATATAGGTACTCTGTAAGTGAGCATCACTTGCTTTAGGGTTACTGAAACTTCGAGTTTTATCAAACTACAAAAAAACCGTATTTGTTGAATTCATACTTAATTAAACTACGACCATGTGTCTTGAAAGAGATAGAAATAAACAAAAATAGTTCGCTTGGAAAGAAAAACATTAGATGAAAACATTTATGACATCTTACTTAACAGAAATTCAAGATCATCATGTTTAAGCAACCAATCTTTTAATTTTATGGCAAATTTAATTTTACTTTTGACAGAAATCAAATTAGGAGAAATATAGGAATATCTATGATGAAACAAAAACGAGAACCGCAACTCTACTTTATATACGCAAGTATTGTTATAGGGGACCATAAAAGACATTCATAAATAAAGATGAAAACACCATTGCTAGCAATAAAATCAGAATCGCCTAACGTCAATGTTTCGATAAGAAAGACAGGCAATTTCCTTGACCTCGGCTGCAAGGGCGATCGACCGTTGATTGCACCTGGGAAAACCTCGGAGGTTGCAGAGGTGATCGAACTAAAGCCGTGACTGCTTAGCATTCCAAGGAGACCTAGTTTCGGAGATGCACGCTTGAAAGGGGGAAACTCCGTGCACGCCCAACGAATGAATGCAATTTAATCGTGAATGTCACCTGCGGGTAAGTATTCCGCTATCGGAAACGGAGGGCTATAGAGGAGGAATTTTAATTGCATCAACTCTGTACCCCACAAATGGGGTCTCGTGCAGATAGTGAAATGCACTTTAGAGCTTGTAGAACTGTAAAAAAGACAATTTTACAGCTTGTACCGCAACACAAATCATCACTGTACGATAAATTTAAGATATTCAGTCCTAACTTTATGGAACACCAATAAATTAATAACAATAACACTTAAAAAACAAGTATTTTTCACAGAAATTTATTGGAATATCGGGTTTTGTTGTTACTTGAAGATGTTCGTAAGATCTAAACTGGTCGTTTCAATAAATTCCTGTGGAAAATACTAAGTTTTGTTGCTATTAATTTAATCTCAGTCCGAGCTTGTGTGGTCATATGCATGTATAAGGGTTATGTGCATACTATTCTACAATGCAAAGCTTCTCAAGCAATATTCCGTGGTGTGCTGGAAGTTCATCGTGTTACGCGTAAAATCTGGTGATAATCTTTGTCTAATTTTTGCATTAAATATTTTATTTGACATATAATTAAGTTTAATTGGAGTTTATAACGATAATCTGAATTTATCCTATTTCACACTTGTCATTTGTTCTAATTCAATTAAAAATTATTCTGGAGGTGGAGGTAGTGATGTAGATTCAATAGTATTATTGATGGTTTTATGGTTAATGTATTAATGTGCCAAAACCTTGCATTAAGGCGTAAGTGGTATGTAGAGCTATAGAGCGAAGTAATAGCAGGTAGTCGGGCTAAGTTAGATGCCTGTGGGACATGCCTACTAATATGTGCCGTTATGAATACATAAACACATATATAACACTATTAGTGTATCTTTTCTATACAGAATTTGATGGAGCGATATTTGGTGGAACTTTATAATACACAAATTTATGAAAAACACTTGTATAATCCCACAAAATCACAATAAATATACGTTTACTAGTTTCGGGAAGGCTATGCCATCCTATTTACATATTGTGTATATTTATTGTGACTTTGTGGAATTGTACAAGTGTTTTTCATAAATATGTGTTTTCTATACAGTTTAAAGGAACCTTGTTGGATTGAATTTCAACTCCAGAGACCTGTTTCTAGAAAAATATAAACCTAAAATGAAGATACGGGGTAACTTCAACCAACGGTTTTAATTTGTTCCAGCGCTGAGATAATATCGAATAAGGCTAACATTCGAGCCGCTAAAATTTAATAATTCATGGAGATCGTGACTTAAGGCCGGGTTAGCGCATCCTCAAATGTATTCCATTTTTCGATGTAACACACTTGCGAGGTGCGAAATAGTATTCTTCTGAACCTACGATGGATATAAAGAAGTTAAAAATATTCAGGCAGACGAGACTAACATCCCAAGTGACGGAGATTGCATTCTAGATGAAAGACAGGATTTCTCGAAGTAAGCACGCGAATTGGTGCCTCAGATAGAGCTCGATTTGCAATTGTCTCGCGAGTGAGTGAGGTGAGAACGAACTGATCTCAAGTCGATACGCATTCCTTTGCAAATCGCACATCGAGGAAATTGGAATTACCTCGTGCTCTATGGGAGCAGTTATCGCCATGGTGATGGGACGGATAAGGAAAGGGTCAGGTACTCTGGGATGAATACCACAGGTGCAAAGATAGGATAGAGGTCCCTCATTTTAAATTTATGGTGGTATCGTAATTATAATACCCGCTTGTTACAATTTAAATGGGTAAATATCTTTAATGGTAAGTAGAAGTCGGTCCTGTATCAAGTAAACAATGTAGTGACAATGAGAACATCAAAGTATTGATAATCCTTGGCTAATAGATGGTAAGATATTGGTGTGTAAGTCTCAAAACCTAATGAGTTAATTCAAATTAGTCCAACAATTATTTACTCAAATATATTAGATTAATTTTAGAAATTTTCCTACCGACATTAATCAGTTGATGGATGAGAAAGAAAAGTTATTGCCTCCAACCATACTATTATCGTTAATTAATTTACCAATACACATAGGTAAAAAAATGGGTAATAGTATTGGGCATAATGAAGATTACATACAAACATTATTGTAAATGATTGCAATAATATAAAAAAAATTAATATAAAAAAATACTTATCTCTTCGACCACACACATCAGAATTAATTTCGTGGCACAGAACCTAGCGTTTGTATGTTCAAGAGTTAATAAAAATATGAAAAGAACAAAGATCCATTATAGAGCAAAACGTGTTAGTAACACCACAACGATTTCCTAATGATCGTTAAAATATTTCGCAAAATACAGGCCGTATAAACATAAAATAGAGAAATAGAAATACTGAGAATTCACAATTATTATGCGGTACAGCAAGAACTTCATCACGGTACACAAATATATACACCGAAAACACTAAAGTAAACTAGTCTTAATGATATCATTAAAAAAAACGTACATACATTTTGGGTTAATATATGGCTTCAGATGTTACATCACCAGGAAACCTACCATGATACATATTGCCACTCCCTACTTTCTACGCAAAGCAATTTATGAAACAAAAGCACTAATAACAGCTATAATATCATTGCGGAAACCGTACCAGCAACTTTCCTTATCCAAGAAGTTATGACAAATGTATGTTGACCATAAAGGTTGGAACTTAAAACAGAAAAAAATCGACAAATTTTTAATTTAACCCAGCTACCAATTTCCAACTGCTAACAGCTGGAAGAATATTTTTTGTTAATTTAAATTATTCTTCATGGACAAAATTCCGAAAAAAAAAATATTCCCTAGTCTTGGTTAAAACAGGCGCGAAGCTTTCGCGTGACTTGCACGTGAACCAGTTCAAGCTCTTGTGAACTCATACGTGACCTACGAGAATAATCGAGGGATATCCCTCAAGAACTGCACCGCGGTACCATCAAGATTCAATCGCATTAGAGGCAATTTCTCGTACATATTTCGCGATAAAGAGTTCCGCATTTACTCTCAAATTTCTCGAAATATTCCCGCGGTCAACGGAGCTTTGCATGACTGAAACAACCCTTTGGTTCCCCTGGAAACGGGATTCATGTCCGTGAAGGCGTGAATCTTGGATCGATGTGTACGCGCGCGTGACCTGGATGCCCCTGATTAAGAATTGACGCGTTTATTGACATAAGAGCGAGATATAAATACCTCAAATTAAAGATGGCGTTCCTCCCAAGGTTGCCCTGACGATAATTGTTGAGGTCGAACTTCTTAGATTCTTCTCTGTCAATATATAAAATTCATGCAAACACAGGTTCGATATCGCAATCTAGACTCGCTTATAAAGTGAAGAATTATGATTGATAAAATTAAAGGTTAACACTAGAAGGACGGGAGTTTTATCTACCTACATGTATAAATTACCACAATGGTGTTAACAAAATTTAAATTCCTTCATATTAAATTTGGAATGGTATGACTCAAAGTCAAAGAGTTTCAAAAATTGAAAAATATTTGACTAAACATATTTTGAACTAAAATGCTGAGAAATGGTACAATGATCACCATTATGTTTTTAGTGTCAATGGCATCAGCTAAAAAACTTGATTCTTAATTAATTAAGTTTAATTTTGAGCTGGAAAAGGCTATTATCTAGAGAAGTTTTGTTTAAATTGCCGCATGGTACTCTTAGCAAATAGCGGCGATAAAGTTAAATAAATAAATATATGCACACACGTATCTTTAACGCTATTTTATAACAGATAACTGAAACTGAAAAAGATCAATACAGTTTCTACCAAGCCATACAATTTCTTCAAACCATGCCTCGACTTAAGATAAACTACGGAATCCTAAGTTTTTCATTCTACAACGACACCGCAATGTTTAACCTAAAATAAATTGTAAGTTTAAAGAAATAAATGTAACGTAGATGTAAGTTAATCGAAAATGCCACTCTAGCTACAAGTTCGTGACTTATTTCATCTCATTTAACAAACACGAAATCTTAGTAATCATAAACATCATCAGAGTAAATATTTCATAAGCCTTTAATGAATTAGATCGATATAATTAAAACATATATTGGATGCAATTAATTAGAGACATAATCGTAATCTAATACGATGAAATTACAGAAACATACATTTTGTTCTGAAGTCCTCTAATTCTTTATAGTCTTTGTTCCATCTCCGCTGATTTTCGTTATTCACTTTTATTATGTAACAGCATATTGTGTTATAAATATGGACATAACTTCATGTATTGCGGAATAATAAATGATTTATTGTGCACCAAAATAATTCAACTTTTTCTTCGCAGTGCTGAGAAAAGAATTACGAATTCAAAGAAATTCTAAATAGACGAAAGGGGGTGGAAAGATACTGTCAAGAGTTTAGAATCGTCGCACGCAAAGTCGGCTGTATAAATAGGTTGTTCCTAAAGAGAAACAAAATGGTGGCATTTGTTTAAGCCAAGGCTTGGGCGAGAGGTGGAATGTTTATTCAAGGTAGAAAAGGAGAATAATTGAGGAAATTAAGGGAATAAATGGCGTGGAGGGTTAGAAATGGGAGAAATTAAGCCCTACACGAAGAAGAAACTCGCGTAAAAAGACTTGATTATGAAGGAAGATACTGCTGACGCTATCCTAAAAGACTTTGTTCATAGAACCATAGCCAGCGCGTTTACTTTGTACTTCGTTAGTTCATTGCTAAACGGTGCTTTCTACACTTAAAGTACAGAACCTTTGAACTTTCCACATAAAATTAGCTCTTTTAAAGTACCTTTTCCTATCGAAATAGAGCTACATCTAGTTTCCCAGTCGAGCGACACAGTTAGGCAAGCATCAGTAGACATAATATTGCTCTTTCCTTTGATGAAACATTCTTATGTAAAGAGTAACGCAATTCTACATTCTACAACTGATGTTTCCCACCCATGACACGAAATAGTAACGAATTCCTTCTTATTGTTCTCCTCTTCGACTTGAATTCATTAAAACACGAGTTATAGAGACAAGGTCAGGCAACTTTTATTAATCTTATCATAGCATATCTATTTTTCCCATCTTTCCGATCTATTCGGTATTTTTAATTAAATGGTCCTAAAGGTAACTAACTGTTCCTTTAATATATTTCTACGACTTCACCATGTAGAAACTTAAACATTAATAAAGGAAATATTTACAACAGTTGATATGTTTCAATTAAAAAGCGGGTCGTGTACGGTTAGATGACAAAACGTCGTTCACGAAGGAGTCACTCAGATGAAATAAATGGTGTGGGACACAGAAGTGATTCCAGGAAGACATTGAATAACTTTTTTATATACACATCCTCTCTCGAGAGGTGCAATACTTAATAATGAACTTCCGGAGGGCAATTTACCGGCAATCAATGAACTAAAATCGACCAAAATGAAATAATTACCGTGCAAAGAGTAATCAATTTAGCGACTAGAAAAATGACAAAATAATACCGATAATCTTCGCCAAATAGATTGCACAATAATGGTTTATAATTATCATAAAATATTAAACTAACGCAAATTGGCCAGGAAAATAATCTCATAAATATGTATCATTAAATAATTACACGAAAGAGTGAAAATGAATAAAAAAATGAGGAATTTAAAAATAAAACTGCGTTTAAGTAATCGAAGATGCCATATCTGTGAGTAGACCAACCATACGTTTCGTTTTGAACAGGACTGCCCCGGTTTCAGGGTACGTGTCCCGGTGATATTTTATTGTCCTGGTTCGAAACAATAAATCCCAGTTTTTAACGTATGTGTCCCGGTTAACTTCTTCAATGGTCTCAGTCTAAAAAATTAAAACTCTGTAAGAATATAGAGGAAGATACGGATTTCAATTAGAAAAATAGTTTAAACGAAGATTCTTTTAAATTTGTAACGCTGCACTCACAAAAGTTTATAAAATATAATAAAAACAATATTAAGAAAAAGTCTTTATTCGGAGAAGAGTGAAACTAAAAGTCTCTTCTTCAATCCAACCCATAAATCCCATAGCTGGTCCGAGGGAAAAAGAATCGAGGCAACCTTCCCTCAAATTAACTTGATATAAAATATAACTATAAGGAAATTATGAAAGAAAATGTTCAGCCCCTTCCCGAAATATATATATATTTTTAAAAAGATTTCGTTAAATAATACCTTGAAAATGTGTAAATGGAACAGGTTTTGAGTTGTTACAAAAGTGATATAATGTATGGTATACTTATATTAAGAAGCTCTTTACATGAGAGGTTGTTGCTATTGTATAGGATAAAAATTTTAGTGTATAAATGTATATATTGTGTTGGGAGTGATATGACAAGTTACAACCTGGTTGTTACCTACCTGTAAATTTGTACATTATAATAATAATTTGATAAGTCATGGTATCATACCATATAAAAATGGTAGCCCTCCGTAACTACAAGGGAAAGAGGGAACAATATGTAATATCGCAGAAAAACCTAAGCTTCTGACGTGGAATTCCTGCAAATGACACCTTGAACACTTCCTTCAGCGACACGAAAAAATCATATCCCACCAATCTCCTGACATGGGACCGAACACAACGGGAAATTCCAGGAAGAATCGAGAACACTTCATCACGACATCAACAACACCGGAAACTAATCAATACCCCAAAATTTCAGGGGTTAAAGGGCACACATTAAAAAGTCGCCCACTCAATAAGTCACCGACAGGACGGTGGAATTGACCAATTATGCGCTGGGTTCCATCTTTTCGGAACCTCTCACTTTTAGGTTAACTTTCATCCACTTTTCCCGAGTGGTCCCCAGAAGATCTGGAAGCAATTAAACAGCTCGAGGAAGCGGAGTTTATTCCCATTGAAGATGCGAAGGGGAGGCCATCGACCCTCGAATGCCGCATTGGGTCGAATATAACACGCGCCCAGTTCTCGGAAATGGCGAGGAAAGAGGAAATTCAGGGTGTGATGACCTCGCGGGCAGCCATCACTTCAGCGCCATAATTGGACATTCACTTTCCACCTAAAACTTCTACGCCGAAATTCCAAGTTGTACCATATAAAAGAGATCGCCCTTAAATATTTATGGAGCTCTGAAAAGATAGTACGCCCGAAGAAAAGACGGGCTTCAAAAATAATCACTCACATTGCTCCGGTTATGATTAAAATATAAAAATATACGAAAACATACATGTATATTTGTTACATACGCAGAGCCGTGATGGAGCGACAAAAGTCGTCATCACTGTAGAGAAATTTCTGAGGCCCCAAGACTAAACAATACAGCATGGAATCTAAATGGTCAGGCGGAAAGCCATTGAAGTAATGAAAAGAAAAAACTGTGTAATTTTCCTCACGATATTTTATTAACGACCGGTGTAGCATCTTCTGTAAAAAATCGTGTGGAAAATTACAAAGTTTTTTTCTCTACATTACTTCAATACAGCATGATCATGCATTTTGAAATAGGTATTCAAAAGATTAATTTTTATGACTTTGCATAAGCATAAAACATAAAATTTCTTTAAAATTTTCAAGTATAATTTTTTGTGATGAAGGGCGCTATTTTTGATTTTTTGCTCGGTTAAATCTAGTTTAAATGTAATTTTATATGCAGGGAATATTCGTAGCGTATCGAGAATTTTTTCATTCATTCATTTCATTTGTTTAAAGTAAATGTAGTCCAATTTATGACTTCGAAATTGCTGTTTGAAATTTGCGGGAGTTTCCAGGAACGAGGATATATTTCGGGATTTTCGATTTATTTCAACTCCTATCTTCCGCCCCTCGAAAAATATCCGCACTGGGCGCACATGGCCTTACTGCCCCGCCCTCATCAATTGATGTATTGCAATCCAATCAGTCTTCAATGGATGAGATACGAATTTCTGTCGTTAATGCCGATGTATTTACATAAATGGTTATTTAAGAACGGCGCTAATTACATTTTTACCTAAAAACTGTTTATTTTGTAACGTAATGCTAAAAAGTAATAGAAATTATTTTTTAAAAAGCTATTTTGTATAAATTTTCTATCGCAGTCATAACGATAAAATAAAATAAATAATAAAATATATCGAATTCAACATAAAACCATTTTGTTCCAATAATTTTAACTGCGATTAAATTTACGGAATGCAAAGAGTAGAGCCTGAAGCATGAACGTGACTATGAAGGGATTATACTGAATTGGTTTTACTGAAAATATAATTTATAATTTCGAAAATGTTAAATTATTCTCCAAATATTTAAGGTAAGCTAAAATGCTATCCCTCTGTGATAACATTTAACGAGAGGACTAAATTTCGAATCATTATCGGTAAAATAATCTTGCCAATAACTTAGGGATTAAATTTACATAAAAGTTAGAATAAATCAGGTTAAAATAAACTCCTTGATAAAATAAATTAATATCTACAAATAAGCCCGCATTACTGTCCTATAATTAGCAGCACAAAATGAAAAAATATATATAAAATGTTGCAATTAGCGCAGTTGACCGTTCATATATTTAGATTGACGCATTAATTAATATAGAGGCGAAACATGGAGCTACGATCTTGGTTTCCCATTAGAAATCTAATTCAATTTAAGTTAAAATTATTGTACTGAAGTTCAGTAGTAATGATTTCCGAGATTATGCCAGCCATTAAATTAACCTAAGTCGCTTAAATTATGCATTTAAACGAATAAAACGACTAATGCGTTCCACTTGTGAGCTCGATTTTGCAACCTACCCCACTTTTTATTATTTAAAAGCTATTGAAAGCCATTAGGAATGAATTTTGCGCTAGAGGAATATTTAATACACTTTCCGAGGTATTTAAGACATTCTAAAAATTCTATTAAGTAGTAACGTAAACAATCCGGAAATAACTTATAATTTTACAGCATTCATTTAACATTAGACAGGAAACTCCGTCATAAAAGGCAAAAGCTACAATGCGAACGGAAATGAACAATTCTTCTACTTTGTTGAAGAAAACAAATATATAGAACGGAAGGAAGAAGAGTTTTCGTTTGAAAAATACTCAGTATACGTTTTGAAACGAGACAGTTTCCATGAATAAAATTTAACTATCGCAGTTTACAAGGAAACTGTACTATCAAATATTAAGAAACATAATGTAATAAAAATTTGAATTTATCATTACAAACATGAGATACCTTTAAACCGGAACTCGTTGAATTCAAGTCTAAAAAAATTAACATATTTCTAAATCTTAAAATAAATAATATACTATTCGCCAGAGGATTTCAATTGGATGACTTTCCATCAATATTACCAACTAAGGTATATTTTTGGAATTGTAATAGGGTAATCAAAATTCAAAAAAAATTTTAGCAGTAAAATTAATGGATAATTAAATTAAAAAAGTATCGTCTTCCCACCTTTAATTTTATTTGGGTAGGTCTATTCACGTATACTTATTGGATAATAAAATGAATAATAAAATAATGAGTATCAAAATCGCGTTTGGTTAATGGATATATTAAATTATTACTATAACTTTATAAATTCTAATGATATAAACTGATTATTCAAAAGATGAATCCCGTTGATAAAATGGCCAAACAAACTTAATCAGAGGTCTAAGAAAATTATCGTTCATCCAAAATAAATTATCTCTAATAGAACACACCGTAGTAAAAAAGGAGACCTGACGTATCTACAAATATTACGGAAAGAATCAACTGCAAATATAAATTACGAATAATCACGCGAATAGCTTGATTTTAATTTAATACATTAAGCGCATCAAGAATTCAATTCTTTAAATAAGGATTTTCTTTAACTTCTCTTTCACTATAAAATAGGAAAGTGGATATATCACATTGAAATCAAAAATAATTATACACCCTGCGTTATAAGGGTGAGATTAAATACCTTTAAATTAGAGAGGTAACAGGGATTATTTGAATCCAGGTTATCTTCACTGCTTGAAATTGCCATATGCATACTCGAATCTGCGAGTCTGTTATATTAACGAATTCACTGATGAATGAAATAGGAAGAGAAAATTATAAAAGGGCAAAATTTGAAACAGCGTTGGAGGAATTCCTTCCGCTCGACAACATTAATTTGTAGATAATCCGGAAAAAATGTCTGAGATGACAGAGGGAATACGGCAGGAAAAACTAATGGAGATTAGCTATATCGCGATCCAAAAATATGAAATATGGAATAGATAGGAAGTTTCACCGAGCTATATATCAAGCATATGCGTTGAATTTTCAAAATATTTTCAAATACGAGAATTAGTTTCTGCAATCTTTTTAATAGGTAATTTCTCTGAAAAGTTCTTTTTGAGAATTCTATCGGAGTTTAAATGGTGTTCCGTTGGATTTATATAACTAACAGCAGGTTTATTTGTAGAATCATTGAGAATAAAAATATTACCACTTTCATCGTTTAGCAAGCACATGGTGAGGCAAAATGGACTCAAAAAAATCAGAGCAATAAAAACAAAATAAAGTATAGAAATGAATTTTATATTTTCGGTAACTACTTGCAATCTTGAAAGTAAGGATAAAATGCAAGGAAAAAGACCAAGGGAAAGACGAAGATAAGGGTGTTAGAAGGCATAAAGAGTGGATCAAGTTACTAAGAAATTAAATAAAAGGCATTGAGTCGGAAATATTAAAGCCCCTAATCATACGGAACTGTACAACACTAATTTATTATCACAATAATTCACAACTTAGTTTGTAAACGATATCAAATGGAGGTCATTATAGACGATGCACTGCCACAGTAGTTTACTTAAGTTCTCCAGCACTCTGTTGGTCATCTCTGGATGAATCTCTCAACTTCCTTGAGATATCCCCACCAGAAGAAATCGCAATGTGTAAAATCATACAAGCAGGCAGGTCACCCGATATCCCCTCTTAAATGTAAAAGTCGATTTGAAAACATCTCACTTACATTCTCCAATGAATTACGTGCAGTATGAGCTATAGTCCTGAGAAACCAAATGCCCTCTGGATTAACAAATTCATCCTAACTGGACCGAAAAAAAGTCTTCCATCATTTCACCAATTGGACGTCACAGTCCCACCAGGTTCCCCGAAAAAAGTAAGGTTCTACCACACCTAAGCGGTTCATCGCAAACCATATGGTGACTCGAGGGCTGCGCAGGGATTTTTGGTGCAGCTTACGGTTGTTGTTCCAATATCGGAAATTCTGTTTGCTGACTGCACCTGACAGATGGAGATGCGCTTCATCGAGTCCGAAATGCCAACTGCGTAGGGAATACGGAATAGTTGCTTTTAAAAGAACGACTCGATTACAAAACCACGATGCTCCATGGACCAGCTCATGTTATCTAATACTGGAGGGATGGAACTAACTATTCCCACCTGTCCCGCTGCAATATCTCCTAATCTCCCTCGTTGGTAAACTTGAAAAATTTGGACTCCATCCAACTGAACTCGGTACTAATGTACGACCTGAATTTTCTCTATAGATATACGACAACCAAGTTACTCTTAAATCCAAATGTAGTCTATCTTTAAAATTCAATTTGAAATCCTCAATGCAGCAGAGGATTAACTTGGATTAATTTCCAGTAGCTTTCACACCGTTTCTAAGAAGTAAGATAATCAATTAATAGAAAGAAAAGCCATCAAAATGTCATATAATTAATTATCTTTAACTATATGAAGCATCATTTTTTGTGTTTTGTATATAAGACTAATTTTAAGGAGTTAATGTTAATTTTCAGTAGTACTTTATTTTAAATTCAATGAGGATCCGTAATTTTTAAGGAAAATGATTTATTTGCTTACATGTTTACTACTATGTCTACTAATATAAATAAATAAGTATCTTTAATACAGGATGATTGCTTATGACTAGTCGTACGTTTTTATCAAAATAAATCATGATTAATAAAGGCTCATCATTTGTAAATTATTAATTCTCATTTAAATGAGTAAAAAAGCTATTATTCATTATGAATATTATTTGTCGTTCTTAAGTACTAGATAGCAATAAAAAAGAAAGTCTGTGGTCATACTTTTCTAAACGGAGATACTGGCTTCATACTACAAACTCTTTCTTACTTGTCAGTATTAAAAGTTGAAAAGGAATAAAAACAAATTTTCACCCAATTTCTAAATATCTCCTGAACTAAAACGGATGAGTATTTGCTATTCTTCGCGTAAGTGATACTAAGATAATTATTTTACGAGTCAAGAAAAAACTATCATTCAATACAATAAAAACAACAAAAGAAGTAATTATAATTAAAAAATCGCCATTTAACTAAGATTGAAAATAGAAAAAATAATATTTGTGAACAAGATTGGGATGCAACCTATCGAATTTCGGACGAACTTTCATGATAGATACCAAATGAGGGTTGGTTTTACATGCTATATATCACTTTAAAAAAAGAATTCCTGGGGCTGAGTACAAATGAATCGCCTCATAGAACTATCCTAGTGCAGCCGAAAGCACATTTTAAACAAACTGAACACGTAACACGAGTTACGACCGTGCATCGCTCCGTGAAGAAGACTTCAACGTCCCCTGGAGGAAATTTCTGCTTCGCCTACCGAAAGAGATGGGCATCGAAAAATGGATCCAAAAAAACTGGAAATTTTACATTTCCGCAAATTCGCTGTCGGCGATAAAAGAGGAAATAAAGAGGAAAATTCGAAAAGAGGAGGAAAGATTGCTTCCGGTTGACCATCCTGTCGGAAAACGGTAACTACCGAAATGTATATTTTCGCCCTAGGAAAGATTTTCTCTCGGACCCATGGGTTTTATATATATTATATAGGCATGCGCGAACACAAATATGTGTATATTTATTTGAATTTAAGGAAAATCTGTTAATTAACATGATAGCTCGGATAACTATATCGTTTCGACTATAATATGAATTCAAGCGACGTGCAATAATAAATTCCGAAAATCCAATAATTGCTAAATTTAAACAAACTTAAACCCTCTACATAAAATCTTTTATTTTGTTTCTCTGTAAAATTATATCTAAGGTTTCAGTTTCTAAAATTGAAAGTCATGGATGAACATCTAATACAACTTGTGACGAATGCAGCGAGAACAAATTTTTCATCTGTTTACCCTTCTAAAGATTAACTGAGTATGGCCTCTCGAGAAATATCTATGGTAAGTCGCTCTGTAAGAGAAGAACACATACAGTAGTTGCTTAGGTCATAAGAAAGGACAGCAAACTTTATCTTTAAATTAGGAATGACGATGCAGCACAATTAAGGGGAATTGATCTTAATCTCATCCTAGCATATATATCACCTAATCTGATCACCGAGGTAGTTATTCACCTAAAGGAAGCCCTTCCATGGTTCCTGTTAATGCTACTGCTGCGAATGTTTATTAAGGTTTTCGCGATATGTCAAATCCACGGCATCGAGCCGTAAAGTACATTAAATTTGTGGAAGTAATAACCTAACTGGAACCGTAAAACCTTGAATCTGAGCCGAAATCAAAAATCGCTAATAATTCTGTTCCAATTTTCTGTTACATACGACACTATTTTATAGTAATACAGAAGGAATGAGCTTAAATATGTGTAAACGCGCCAAGCAACATATGAAAAATATTCTTCACATTTAAATGTATCTGATTTAATACAGGTAAATAGATCATTATTTCTCTAAAACCGCGAGTTTTATTCAAAAACTTATGTAATCTAAGGTAGTTGAAGAAAATACACGTGATCAAATAATCTTTGTAATTGTATTATATTTTAACAGCCGGAGCAAAAAACAAAACGGTTTCAACCGCTTGAGAGTAAAGAGACGGTACAAAAACAGAGCTGAACCGGAATTCGTTTTTATAATCGATCAGGTACAAAAAACATTAAGGTTCAATACACTGGAGGAATCTCACGAAAGACTTAAAATTCAACTATCGTAAATTTTACCTGAATGCTAAACTTTTGTTTTAAGTAAGAATAAACGCACACAAAATTTAAATTAGAAAAAAAAATGAAATCAAAAATATTAGTTAGAAAGGACTGTATGATGAGCATGAATGACAAAGATAGACATTAGATGAACAGTGAGTACCTTCCGTTGCTGAAAAAGAAGAAATTTAGAGGTAAAATTCCTCGTAAGCACTACACAACGACCTCATGAAAAACTCCATATAGCATTCTACTAAGAGAGATCAAAATGAAAACCGCTACTTAGCCATCACTCATACCTCAGTAGCGTGCATATTTTCACAGCCAAAAGAGTGATACAGAAGTATTTTGAAAATATATAATTCTATTCATCCAGTATACCAAGAGTTACTAATCAGTATACTTAATGATTTTTCGATGCCGAACCTCGGGATACACGGGTATACCGAAGGAAAGATACATCTCTCTCTTTGCTATACCAAAAGCTGTCAATTATATACCTAAAATTACGACCCTGGAATCGGGACACACGTGTAAACTGAATGAAATACATTTCCCTCTTTGCTATACTAAAGCCCGTAAATTATACCACCTAAAATTTCTACCCTGGAAATTTGAATGTACGCCAAACGCAACACAAGAGCGATTTAATGGTATCCGTTACGTAACCTAGCGACCTCCCGATAACATACGACCCCCATTCCCTAGACCCGCTCCTTTCATTACCTGAGGTACACCAAGAGAAAAAATCCACGTAAACGACTCCGAAGGCCTGCGAGGGGTACGGGGGAGGCGGACTTCCCTCGCAGTGCGAATGGTCGACCCCTTAACCCCCTTTCGAGCACCTCCCGCCCCCGTGCCTGCCGCCAGCATATCGATCCCCCGAAGGCCCCCACGGACAGCGCGACCTTCCAGGAAGAACCACGGCCCCCTCCGACCCCTCCCAAAGTGCCTGTTCGACGAATACAGAATCCATTCGACGAAAAGTTCGTTTCGCCACCTCCCGACGGAAATATCGGATGGAAAAGACCTTCCGGAGAAAAGGACAAGACCGTCCATCGGTGAGTGCCTGGAGAGGTTGCAGTGTGCACTTGCTCCATCAACGTTTTCCACGAACAGATTTTGGAAGTGCTGGTGAAAATGTACCCGTTCACAGCAGTTGCGAATACAAAAACATATCAAGAAACTTACCCAATATGGAGATAAAAATTTTGAACATTTCTCCAAGTACATATCAAAATATTCAACACACTTCTATTTGAATTGAAGGAAAATGTCAGAGTGAATGTAAGGTCTCTATTAAGGCGAGATTGAGACTGAAAAGTCTTTTCTTCCATCTTTTACCTTTCGTCAATGATATTATATACATTAAAAGTTTTGAGTAAGTGAATAGAAATAGAGAGGAAAACTTAAGAAGGAGTTTAAAAACATAAGGTGATATCTTAGGAAAAAATACCCACTGCAGGAAAACACCCGCAAAGAAGGCAAACCTACAGATAGTACAAGCTAAAATATGTAAAAGAAAGCTGTGTTTAACATGGAAATTACAAAATCAGTACTATAATGAAATTACAAAAACAATAATAAAATCAGAAAAAGTAAAAAATGCAATTGTAAACAATGAGGAAATAATAAATATGACTAAAACATAAGATAACACATTCAAACGAAATTACAAAAATAAGGTCTAACTGCATAGTACCCAAAGGTCGATTGGTAACTCACCCTCAAGTTACCAAGTTAATTTCTAGAAGGGGTAATGTGGAGGCATGATTAGTAGTTTGCCCTTGCATGCCACACCCAGCAAGAATGATCTAAGCAGGAAATGTCCATGTAAATTAAGCACAAAGACTCCACAAGTAAGATATGGAAGCAGGAACAATTTAAATGTATTCTTGGATTAAATAAAGGCTTCCGGATAGTCATGTGGACAGCGCGTTTGCCTTTGGTGAAAGCGGTCCCGGGTTCGATTCCCAGTGGGAGCCAATGTGCGAAATGACCTAAGCCGTCGAAGCACTTTTAACAATACTACTACTACTTGGATTAAAGAAAACACTATTGACTGAGATATATATATAAATTTAATGCACCTATCTTTAGATAAACCACCTTAAATTGAAATTCTTTGCATAAATACAGGAAATAAAATGATCAAGCATGGCTTAAAATTTGGAATAATCCTAAAGTACATGTAGTTTAGATGAAATATTCATTAATCGAACATCAAGATATATTTCTAACGCGAAAATAGCCTTAGATAAAATAGTTTTCCTTTAGTACTCCACATCTAAAGTATATATAACAGACATTAATTAAACCCAAAGCAAATTAATTAAATCTGGTAATTTTAAGATTAAAACTGTTACTGGGTCAGATTCTTATTTAAATACGGACCTGAGGTACTCAGTTACATATGAAACATTCCCTCAAATTTTTAAATTTCACATTAATTTAAAACTGAGGAAAATAATGAATGTCACCTACAACTTGTCAGCGAATCATAGTCGGCTCTACCTCTACACAGAAAAACATCGTGCAAACAAAAAATAACAGATTTCAATACGTAGATAACTATTTAGTATAAAATCTATGATGTGTAT
Source organism: Sympetrum striolatum (assembly GCA_947579665.1). Taxonomy (NCBI): domain Eukaryota; kingdom Metazoa; phylum Arthropoda; class Insecta; order Odonata; family Libellulidae; genus Sympetrum; species Sympetrum striolatum. The sequence goes on along the minus strand of OX388347.1, from coordinate 56,468,640 downwards.
ACATTTTCACATGTAAATGCTAGCTCAACGGCCATTCCGTACCATTTTTGATTTCCCAACATTCACTTTTAACCCTAATACGTCACTTCCCTTCGTTTCCCTTTCACTTTTGGTGCTCCATTTTTTTGAAAGGTCGCCATGGAAATTCCCTCTAAGGAGAAGTTAAACAATACTCGACTGAACAATAAGAATCGAGAGGGAGTTGGGCTATTCCTGGAGCGACTCCTACGTCTCAATTTCGACAAGAGCACTTGGGGGATCGCCGCAATTAAATTTCGAAGGTGGCGCTGCGAAAGTTGTGTATCGACCAATTCCCATCCGAAGTTTAACGAGAGCTGTTTTGCGGATACCGCTGAAAGCAAGACTAGATCAGGAAAAGTACTAATAGCTACAAATTCTACGGACACAACTGCAGCGAAGAACCTATATGTATTGGATTTTCCAAGTATCATTCTCAATCGAATTATGTACACAACCTCGTATTACCTCTGCTATTGATAGATATATACTTCATATGTTAGTGCTTCCATAAGGTATTGGTATGTTCAGAACTTACAATAGAAAGAGAAAATGAATCATCATCTAGCAGTGATATTATCGAGAAAGAGATAAATACATAAGTAACGAGACATATTTATACAAAAAATAGCGCAAATAATTTCATCAGGAATAACGACCATGGAAACATACAATACAAATAAATTATGATAATTATAAAGATAATAATGCAATGAAAATGAAGATGTAATTTTTAAATGAGAAATGCAAAGTAAAAACAGAGGAGGAATTTGAGGAAACCAATAAAACTGCAAAAAGAACAAAAAGTGTTATCAATAAAAACATCGAAAGTACAGGTATAAAAATAAGAAAGAAAATATTTACAATTAGAAAGCAGATAACAATGAAACAACAATAGCAATAAAGAAACGATAAGAAAATTAATGCAAGGAACAATAACAGCGATAATACAGGTAAAAAAGCTGTTTTAAAATTACAGCAACTATAAACAGAAACTAAAGGAAGAAGAGACTTGAAAAAAGTCCGATATCTTTGGGATTTTTCCTGGTTGCACGTCATCTAGTGCAAAAAGCCTCAACCTATTTTCCCAGTTTAAACAGAAACTACGTAAGCAACATCAACAGAAGAATAAAAATACACAAAAATGCAATACCTTTTTGGTATAAATACAAGCACAGCTAAGAATCTTTCGTAAAATCAACCCTTCCGAGTAAACAACTAGATTAATATCGTATTCGATGCTACATACATACAGAGAGTTTGTTTTCTGAATATACACACATTTTTTATTCATAAGTTATGTCATCTCCTTTACCTTCTAAGGCTTGAGTAGAGTTCTACTATATAATGTGGTACATAACCGGCTAAATCACCCTTCCACCTGACGTTGTTACGAAACAGCAACAAAAATCACCATCCACATCTCCATTAAGCCCTCTCTGCCTGCTAAGTTGCATAACTTTACGGGGCCACGAATATAGACGAATCTTGAGCGGCCCGTCCACCTCACTTCCCGTGCTCCACTTTGCCGTCATTGATTGGATTTTCGGAACTGATCAACGGATAAATAATTATTCGCCGCTCTGAGCTCCAACAGCCGAACAATGCAATTAGGCACGTGACGCTCACCGAATCACGCAAAGTTAAGCATTCTCTATCAGATTTTAATAATGAAGTGAATGGATAGTCATTTAACCAAAACTAGAATAAAGAATGAATACAATTTTTTTAGTATCTTGACATAATCATTAAAATAGTAATTACATTTAAATAATTTTTATAACCTTTGGTGACATTAATTATTATTATTTTTAAACGACTTTATTTCGCAAGATTTACTTTTAAGTCCCGTATATTAATACGTTCAAAAAGTTCCCGAAGTTATCTTTTTCCACAAAAACGCAGAGCAGGAGAGTAGGAGAAATATAAAATTCTGATGGTAGACAGGCGGTAGGTAGCTGTAACCAGAATATGTGGCACTATCAACCATCAGAATGTTACATTTCTCCTGCTCGGCGTTTTCGCGGTAAAGAATAAGTTCGGGAACTTTCTGAACGTATTAGTATGATATTCCATGTAGTACAATGCACAATATTTTACGTAGTATGATTAATTCAATTGATTTTATCTGTGTTTCGTGTAAGTGTTTGTATACTTGTATGTATGTAGACTTACTATTTGTGTACTGCTCACGGGAGGTTTTCAGAGGGGTTTCCCTCCCATCCTTGCTGGACAGGTTGTACTAATATTTTGCTACATTCCTCTCCACCGTTGTTACATGGCACTCTTACCAAATAGCAAAGAATTATATTTTTCAAATTAACATTATTTTATTAACGTGCTAGAAATGGAAATGAAAGATATTAAACCATCGTAACTTGTGTGAATAATGAAAGATATTATTTTTTCAATTCCCGTGAAACGAGAATTATAAAATTCTTTCTAAGTCCCTATCAATTTTGAAAATACACTGATTGGGAATCGATGTAGAACAATTCTGGATCGATTCTTCTGAGCAGAACGTATTTGGGCCAAGGTCTGAAATATTGGAAAGACAATCTATATCTGATTCTATGAAACAATTCCCTTGACCCTAAATTCAGAGCGGATCCCTGACCTCGTTTTATCTTACGTCAAAGAGCCAAACTTGTTGTTTTATCCTGAGAGGAACCAATTAGAGGTGGTGACATATATCTAAGAACCCAATAGCACATTCAAAAGCAGTCTCAAGGATGTATGACTACTCGTTTTGTGAATAAATAAGTACTAACGAAGAATTATACAAGCATAACCTACGCTTGATTGAATGATAGCATTCCAATCGTGAAATTAATATTTTTAATCAATGTGTGTATTAAGATAAGTACCAAAAAGGATTTTAGCTTAAAAAGAGTCAAAATCCGCCTATTTGAAATTTTTTTAGAAATAGGAAATGTTGGGCGATTACTTTCATACTACTTACAAAATATATAGTCTTTGGCAGGAGTCTGAAAACTTCCGTGCTTTAATCATTTAAATTCGTTTCCCAAAAAATGTATGAAATAACCACAATTTTCCATTTCCAATCACCAAACTGAAATACGAATTTAATGGTACAAAATAGAATTCCTATCTTTCCAAGGCATAAAAATTGATAGCTTAATTTTTCGACGACATTTAGGTTTTTTTTAATAGTCTAGCTATATCATGAACTTAATAATTTCATTCTATTGCATCCTGTACTTTAGTATTCACGTTCAGAATGATCCCCTATTTTTCAATTGATTGATATCGGTCCGCGATGAGTCGAGAAGAAAGCTTAATCCCCTAAAATTATCACGTCAAACAGCTACAGTGACGTCATGGTAATTTTTATGTTGAATTATTGATGAATACCATCAATCGTTCGATGCAATTATAATTTTATAGTGACGGATGGGGTTATAGGATAATGAATTTCCACGAATAAACTTATGTCATTCAATACCCCCACAACTTCTAAATAACTCTAACTTCATGGTGAATTAAGAGGGGAGATAACTGACGAAGAATAAATCGAACCTATCGCCTCTAACCGAGTGAATAAATTGTTTATCATCTCTTATGAACAAATACGGTTCTAAAACAATCATACTGGACGAATGACAGTAATAGATGAACAAGAGAAAAATAAGGGATAGGGTTTCATCTAAAATTCCCATGTAATATACTGTAAACAGCGCAGAAAGATACTGTTTTGGACATTGAACTAGTTTTCAAGAACGAAATAATTCCTTAATTTTGGATAAAACTAATAAATTTCAAACAAATAATGAAAGTAATTTGATTTTTTCTAACAATAAAATCAATCAAACCGGATTTCTAAACGTAAATTTATGATTATTGTTATTTAATTTTGATATAAGTTTTTCATACTTGAAATTAATTGAAAAATAATTTTAAGCATGAATATCTAAGTATCGTAATTATTTCATTTTCTGAATTAAAGTTCAAATTAAAAACCTAACATACATTCAACAAAGTTTACGATTTCGAATTATAAAAGCCTTGGCTGTAGAAAAATGATCCGAGTTAATCCAACCCCAAATACTCAAAGGAAATGCTCCATCGCTAATACAAAAATTCCTTAGAAGAATGCATTTCCCAAGGAACTCTCTTATCTAATTACAAATGAAATATTTAACGCCATTTTCACCAAAGAGGGAGAGTTTCACTAAATAAAGACAGCGATACCCCTTTTCCAAAAGATCCACTCCTCTCAAAGGCGATTTTTATTCAACCAAATCCGAAAATTCCCCTTTCCTTCTGAATTGCTTAGAAAGAGCCACTTCCTGCTTGAAGAGGAAAAAAATACGTGAAAAAAGGACAAGGAGGATCTTAAGAGGAGGGCAGGGCTACAGAAATATATCTGTTTTTATTCTACGACTCCAGGGGAAGATTTCGCACTCTTTCAGATCAAAGGGTGACCTTTTTTCTTCTTTAGTTGCACCGTTTTATCTTAGAGCAGATAACCGGGGGAAGTAACATGTAAGGTTTTTCCTGCTAAGAATAATTCCGCAGGCTAGTGTATACCGCGTGGTGCATTGTGGGAACCGAGGAAATCGATGCTCCGAATCGTACCATTCACGTGCTGACACTGAAACACTTTCCGATCCCATGGAAGGACGTGGAACTACGTTCTGTGACAAAAGAGGGCTGCTATGCGAACTTTAGCCCGCTTTCCTTTGATAACGGAAAATTACGTTGTCACGGGTCGCTATTGACAAGGCTAATTTGGGTAATAGGAAACGGTTTATTAAGACCTAAAGTATTTTTTAATCCTTTTATACGGATTTTGATACAGGATACAGGAGTTTTAGTAGGAAAAGAGATTAAAAAAACGGAATTTGGCGCAACAGAAGCATAATGGAAATGAAATGGACAGATCGCGTAGTCATTAAGAAGCCCTTTAAAATAAATGAAGAAAGTATTCGGAGTAAAAAGACGTACAAAAATAAATTGAGCACTCGCTAAGGAAGAATAGTATCCTCTTAAATATATCAAGAGAAAAGCATTACTTAGTAATACCTGGAATTAGTAGACGCAGGCGATGGAAAGAGTTGAAGATAAGAGTTCATACGGATTAAGCGACTAGCATGAGATGGGCTTATGGTGAGCTTTAGAAAAGTAATATTTTGAACGATAAGCCTATTTGATGATGAAAACTAAATAATGAACTATCTATTCCTCATCCAGCCTGATGTTAACTCTGGAAACGTATGAAATCGATATTCGAAGGCGTGACTTCGTGGAAATACACATCAGAATTAAAAAACACTTATGCCCAGTTTCCATAATATGATCTGCTTTACTTAACAGTGATAATAATACCTTATTTTTTAATTTGTAAGTTCACGAAATATTCTACAAAATTGGGTTTATTAGTCTTTTGTTGGGCATGGAAAGAGGGTTTGAAATATATTTTCCAGTACTTGGATTTTTTTAAGTTAAATACGATTCTATTCCCATACAATGTAGTTTTTATTAATTTCCTACGAAATCTTTGAAGAGGAAAATATCTCACAGATACTTTATCATATATACTTTAAATGAGAAACTCCAAGTAATCTAAATAGCTCAAGGATTTCGGTAATTGTGAAAAAATACGAACTTTATACCAAATATCAGAACAAAAAACAACGAAACTATATTCACCATCAAAAAGTAACATCATGCTGAAGAGTATATAAACACAAGCTTTAAATAATAGCTAATTTTTCCTGTTGCTTCAAACACCATGATCACAACTCAAAATGCAAGGGGAATCTATAAAGACACAGATATTTAAATCCAATTGCATAGATCATGAGGGAGATCTCACACACACAAAACTAAGGTCAAGCAGTGGAAGAGAAAATCTTCCCAAGGTTCAACGCGCGCGGAATCCTTCCAAGTGAGAGCCGGAACATAAGAATCCGTCAGGTGAAACAATTCTTCCCGAACATCACTTTTCCTGCACTGACGACGGGAAATGTCCTGACTTGGCATACTAACCTCAACCAGAAAAAAGCAACGCAAGCAACGGCCTTGAAGACATTGAATTAAATCTTGCTTATGCATGCAGAAGAAAGTGGTCGAAAAACTATGAAATCCTCCCAAGTAGCCAATTCTTTTATTGTATGGGAATTGAGAGGTTTTAGTGCGGCTAATTGGACATTATACTCTGTAAACCATCACGTGGTCTACAATTCTTACATCCAGTTATATTAGTGTACATTTGACCTCAAAATGCATGTATGGAATCAACGGTGATAGATGAGTGACTTGTCGGTACTCACTAAAGACTGTCTATAAGCATTCAGCCAAGAGAATGGTTGGTACCTCACCCCCTCTAAAATTAGCTACCAAGAGCTATTAGGGGAGAATGAGGTTTACTAGGCAAGATGAGGACTGAGGTAGTTTGCCCTTGTTTTCCCCACTAACGGATATTATAAATTTTTTCATTATGTTCTCATTTAGCAGCTGATATTGGACGTTCAGTAAGAACGTACTCAAATTTAGTTTCGGTTGAAAAATATTAACTTGCCTTCCATACTCTGGTATTGGAACGAGGAATGTTTAAACTCTATATGCGTATTTCACCCAACTATAAGACAACATAATAAAGATAAGTAACGTGGAAGGAAGAGTTAAAACTAATTAATAGTAATAGGACAATATTCTGTTCGACATATTTCTTCATCAATGGGATATCATATCAAGAAAAACATGTATGTAAGAGTTAGACTGATGCTGTGAAATTCTGTCCATCTAATATAAAGGAATTTCTTATTTTTAATTCAATACATTAATTAAGAATCCTAGACATAATGGAATGAAAAGTAAAATTTGCATGAGTACCACGTTATAGATATAAAGATTCTGAATAAATTTTATACACAAAATTATTCCGTAATTTGAGATTAAATTAGGGTGTTTAATGGACTGAAAATCTGTGCGACGGTGCGGAAAAATATTTATATTTTTATTTGATTTTCGCGGGAGAAAATGAAGAACGGAAATGAAATTCTTCCTCCGGCTAAAAATATGGCAGATTAAGGTCGGGTTAGTAGATATTGTTCAGATTTATTTTTCTGATTTAAAAAAGCAAAATTAAGGTCAAAGTTCTTATGATATTTTTTTCTTAAAGAATTTATACATACAACAAAAGCATATAGATATGCATATAAATGATAAACTGAGATTTTCATATACGTATATCAGTGAAGATAGAAAGGATGGGTCGATAAAATTTGAAAATCGCTAAATTTGGCAACAACGGTACGTAAAATGGTTCTATAAAAAACTTGCGCAAGGAAATATCGCTTTTACAGATTCCCTTCGACAAATTCATTCAACATCGTATTCCTATGAATTACATTTGGTATTTTTCTTTTCTGTTTGTACATCCATTTCCTCCCGCTAATCTCTATCGAAACCATCACCCCACTGGCTTCTTTTTTATACTTATAAGTATTCTTTAAATCTCTGCTTCACTCTGGTGCAATAACACATGGTGTTGAGGTTCTTCTCGTACCATCACTTCTTCACTTTTACTCGAATGAAATCCTTCAGACACTTTTTGCTACACATTATCCTTCTTCTCTCTGTTACATTTATACTTTTACAACGGAAAGAATTTTTAATTGATTCAAAGTCATCAATATCGAATATAAAATAATGCAATCCTTCCCGCAGTATGCAGGAGCATAACAAGAGGTAATAAATAGCAAAATTAGCAAAGAAATAAAATCAATAATCTAGATGCATTCCAATGAAACGGTACTAAGTATAAAAAATGATACGTCGGCACTATTCGGGTCATTTGCAGTGAATTTTCTGAATAGCTTCTTCTATTTTCATATAGGAAGGTACTTCAATTTTTGACGGAGTATCTGGAACCAAACTCCGACCTTACTCATTGGTTTTTGTAGTAGTATTGTTAAAAGTGCTTCGACAGCTTAGGTCATTTCGCACATTGGCTCCCACCGGGAATCGAACCCGGGATCGCTTACACCAAAGGCAAACGCGCTGTCCACGTGACTATCCGGGAGCCCCTCATTGGTTTTTGCAAGCCGAAAAATTATCACTGAAGTTTACTTATTCGAGTTTGCCGTGAAAATATTCATTAAAAATACATTTGAGAGTGATGAAGGAAATTTCTCAATGAAAAGTTTCTGATAATTGTTTCCGACGAGCGGACCAAAAATTGTAATTAATTTGTGTAACTCTAATATAATTAGGCTTCTGCAGTTATGACACTTTGCTTTCGTAGCTCGAATGTTGAGGATGATAAAAAGCTCCTTTGTTCATTAATACAAGAGAGCTCAGCATAATTAATTTCCATTTAACGTAGGTATTATATTAATTCTATTTCTCAAGTAAATTACCAAAAAATTGCTAATTAGCGTGTTTCATCAAGAACTTTTGATTTTCTTTTCAAGATAAGGAGCTACAACGATGCCCTATAGCTAAATGTTATTAATTTCATTGTTAACTGCATTCAGGTTATTGCATTGCATTGCTTTGGTTATCTTGCATTTTCTATAATATTATTATTTATTCAATTCGAAAATAGAATTAAGTAGCCGTTTTCTTTATAAATCATACTTTCTTGGGATGCTAATGATAGCAGACATCCAAAAAGTTCCCAAAGAAAGTATATATGTTTGCATTTTAATATCACCTAAGGATAATCCGAAGTGAATAAGAACAACATGTTTGATATTCGAACCCAGGTCTACTCTCCGTTTTTCCTTCATCCTTAATATAACCTTTTGATTCCTATAAGCAATGAAATGAGACAAAGAATACCAAACTGTAAAGGGTCATTTTACGATGCCGCATTCGGCAAGGTAAGTAACAATATCATTTTTCAAGGATCGGAAAACAACCTTTCCCCTCCTTAATGACACATGATGTTATAAATTTGTTCTTTCGAGCTTCCTGGACAAAAAATAACAGATCCATGGCAACGGTTTCCATCTGAATAACGGACCGAAGCTTATCTGCGCTCCACTGCTCTAATTTGCATAAATCGGAAGCGTGGAGGTGGCATTAGTAGTTAAATGGATGCCCCCGGTGGAATAAATCGGAATCAGAAGAGGATGCTAATGGTTATCCATTTCATCGATTTATTCGACGGGGCGAAACAAATCAAAAGCTATACGGCGATATGCGGAAGCATGGCTCCTTACGTTAATTGCGAGCCCTTGAGGATTTCGGAAGGAATCTCGATATTTGATTTCCATACGCGATGAATTCCGAACTACGGAAATGGGTTGCATATCAGGAGGAAATCTTGCTATCTGCAATTTAATAGTCTATTTTTTTTGGGTAGGTATAAGTGTTAGTTCTTTTGAACACAAGAAATAAAGGTCGCATACGGCATTATCACCAGGCAGAATATATACGAGCTCACCAGTACACACACAGCACGTTCAGAAGGCATTCCATAAGAAATTACGTTGGTTACATCGCTTTCAAACTTTCTGCAAATTTCAAAAATAAAACAATGAATCGCCATGTGGCATCATCGCTAAAACTTAGAGAAGAATAAAACTTAGAACTTAGAAGAAGAACTTAAAGAAATATAATTCTTCGGATATAATTATATTCACGATCAGATGTTGGGTTTAATGCTTCGAATTTCTCTAGCATAGATGAATATACTATCTCTATAAATATACATCTCGTTGAAATTGACCAATAACAAATGCCATCGTCGTGACAACAAAACCCTTCGTTAAAATAAATTTTGCTTATTTTCTCACCATTTTTACTATTACAAGGAAAATTTGAGCAATCTAATAATATTACGAAAGTCAAGATATTGGTCATTATGGTTTTATAACCTTTACAGATTATAAAACACAAATAGTATGATTCCGGAAATGCGGTTTTAGACTTCAAAACGAAACAATGAGAAATACGTTCATCCCAGCATCTAATCTTCAAACGTCAACTATTTATTGATTAAACGGACTTCAAATAATAGGAAATATACTTAAAACTCGCCAAAAGCTTAGTTTTAACGTCGGTTATTTATTGGTAGGGCGACCATAAATTAAATTGTAGGCAAAATAGCAAACTATCCAAGGATATCGAAGGATGGAATGAGTTTTACGGTGAATATTAGCCATTTATATGTCAAATTAGCGGATTTGGGCAGGGTTATAGCTCATGAAATAAACGCTACTGTATCCTCTATCTGCTAATTAAATCATTCAAACTCTTCTACTTAAAAAAAGAAAATTATCCAGCTTCCTCTGCAAGGAAAAGAAGAATCAGAAAATGCAATCTCTTGATTTTTCCCGTCAAAAGCTACTTGCACACTCATAAAAAACAATATAAATAGAATATTACCACGATATACAACTTGAGATACTGGTCAGAAGATACTTTTGGAAAAAATATTACATCGAATAAAGAAAAACGCAACCAATTTGCCCGAGATCCCTCTTAAATGCCAATTTCTGAAAGTAAACTGTTGTTAACGGTCATTATGGTAACTGGATGCACCAAATGAGAAATGTGTAACAGAGGTAAACAGATATGCTCTTGCAAATAGAGGCAAAGTAATTATGGTCTCAAAATTCTGATCTCTAATCGCTTTGAACGATTTCCTACCGAACAGCGGGTGTTTACTTCGGGTCACCATTAAACCAGTAAACAGGAATAATAAACAGTACTTCGAAGATAGTGCATGTTCATAATTTGAATAAATAAACAAGCAGATTCAATGGTTAACTTTACCAGCTTACCAGCACGCAATCAAGGAGTTACTGTTCATTTTTCATTGCAGTGGAGTGAAAAAATATTCCGATAATTCATTGTTAAAATAATTAGAACAAAATATAGCTATTATCTGAGGAAATTTGGTACTTTTATCAATAGAGAAAAGTCTATCTTTAAATATGCGCTAAAATATTTTAGCTTAAAAATATATAGGAGAACATACGTAGGAGTTCTAAGAGGAATATAAACATTATGGACTGTAATGGTTGCAAAATAAAAGTTGGAATTCATGTAAAAAATCTCACTCGCTGAGTAAAGATTTAAATCTAAATACCAATTCATTTTTACAGTATCCAGTAATCGCCTACTTCTTGGTATGAATGCTTCATTCATAAATGAGTAAAACAAAAAAAACTAAAATGGCAGATTATCCCGCAACTACGGAACTGCGTAAGAATGAAAAGATACCTATTTGTGGTCGTTGCCGCCGTAGAATGGACATTGAGCGTTGCACAGTGAATGGGCATCGATTCGTGATGAATCTGCTGCACGTGCATCTATTCTTAGAAAAATAAATGTATTCCACGCGTTTCCATCATATCTCAGTGGCTAATATGGGGAGCAATTTCTCTTCCAGTTGAAGACCTCTTTCTGTATCATCAGAATTTTTCCAGTCTCTGCAAAGTGGTATCCCATACTTAGACGCACATTTTGCCAACACACAATACCGACATAAATTTTGGTAGACACTTTTTGGCCGACCAGACTTTCGTAATTTATGATACTACAAAACCATAAAATGATAAGGGATTTAATTTTGAATATTTTTTATCGTAATAGAAAATATAGAAGAATAAAGCATCAAGAAATCAAAAGACGACATTTTTCATTTTAACAGTTCCTGTCGATTTTCTTCTGTAACCTCCATTCACTATGTTTGTAGACATTTAATATATTATTTTCATTTTTCGTTTGTTGTTCCAGATTTTGATGAATAGATTTGGCTGAAAAACAATCAATTTTCCTTTTTTGATGGTTTTTCGTGCTGCATTCTTCTATATTTCAACCATCAGCGGCCTTTTCATAGACATAATATTAAAGTAGAAATTAACAAGATTTGTATTACTTTAATTTTCATCTTATTTTTAAAATTATTTAAATATTTAATTCATCTTTGTCTTCTTCATTATTTATGATAATTATTACGTTAGCAATCAAAAATAAGAGGGTTACATTTATCCTCGGAAATTCATATTTAAACTAGCAGATATTTTGGTTGATTATCTTTGGAACTGAGGAGTAATTAATTGGTAATGAGCTGATTAATTTGGCCTTTTTGTAAAGACGAGCGAGAGTAGAAACAGCTTTCATTCACGTTTCCATTTATTTTCTTTATTTTTCATTTAATTATGAATAGTGAAAAATAATTTCGGATTCAAGTATATAATAAGATTCATTTAGCGTTAGTCTATTTATATATAAAGCACACTTTAACCATCTGCCCCATTTTACATAGTAGCCATTACATTACACCATCAAACAGAGCAATATGCTATTTTACTGGTCTTATAAGTTGCTTATAATTCCGTGAATTCGACAGAAACAATAAGAAGCGGTAGATTAAACGAGGGTACGGTGAAACGTTCTCGGTCAAAGATACTGTCGGTCTATTGTCATGTCTATCAAATCTCCTGTCGGCGAAGTGTCCAGTCAGGTCAACTGGGTATCAATCAATCGTTGCACACATTTTTTAAGATAAAGAGCGATGCAAGTCCTTCTTACTCCACCATAAGATCACCGATCTTCCTGCGATGAACGAAGAGAAGTCTTGTAGGAAACAATCTTGCGAAATGCCTACGTTTCATTTACAGCTTCAGTGAAATGGAGATCAGAAAGGAATCGAACGGGTGCCTTCTTTGATGCTTCAACATCAAAAGACCGATCCCATCCAATAAAGATCTTCCTTCGACGTGTTCTTGCGTTATCACCCCACCAAACGCCACTGCCAGCAATTTCTCCAAACAAATAGCTTCCTTTCGAAAAGACGACTCATGAACGCCTTCCCCAAACCGTAAGAAAATTTAAGAAGAAGGTAAGTGGACCATGAGGAAACAAAGACCGCGCCAGAACTGTGATATTGAAACCTGTGACACACTTCTGGAACAAAGCAAACCTAGTGAAGAGCAATGAGATCCTGAGCAAACTATGTGGTAATATCATGGAAGAATGGTTAAGACACAGGTCGCGTAGTTGCACTTCATTGCGGTCAGGATATCCCGGTTGTTATGGTGACTTTTGAAGTCTCCTTAGTGTTTATTTTTTAGTTAATTTAGCGATGAAAAAATTAAACCAAAGAGATAGTACTTAATGGAATTCAACAATGAAAAAATACGTTTATGTTATTAAATGGAAACAACTTCTCGCCTCCTTTGCCTAATTAACAAATATCGAGAGTAAACTGCAATTATTATGCAATAAAGGAAACGAAAATATGAGTCCTTTTATAATAATTGGGGTACGTATGATATAATGAAACTCGAAAGTACGAAAAATTTCAGCAACAGAGCTTTCATGGAAAGTAAACTTTTATTCAAAATTTCAAAAATAAATCTTTGGTTGGGATAATATATTTTAAAGCACATCAACTTTTCATAATGTTTATTTATTTGTTAATTCATATTTACATCCAATGCCATATTCTTATAGGCGGCCTATAGGTTATCAACGTAGATGTAGAAATGACGTAGTAACTTTCAAGCACACTTTATACTGTATCCAAAAACACAATTGTCATTAAATTAAACTAAATGAACAATAAACTTTTTAAATGTCAATTATGAGCAATAACGGTTAAAGTATACAAGTGAGCAATGTAAATTAGTCAAATAAAATAAATGTACGTCAGGAAAGGAATTGTTGTTTAATTAGAAGGAATTGCATTCGAATTAAATAATTTCTCTTGAGCTAATAACGGATTCCCGGCTGAAATTTCAAACCAAAAACACTATCAATTGAACACAGAGGAATCAAAATTATTTTCTGGTAAACAACGAGCTGTTTACTTCACTTTTTAATCAAATTACGCGATATCAGTGAATAAATATATTGCATTAATCTTCCGTATCAATTTTTGCAGTGTGGGTACCCTCAGCTAATAATTTATCCAATAATTTCTCTCTAATAAAATACGGAGCACTCCATAGATATTTATGTAATAAAAGAAGATATGACATAATTTCATAATATTTGAGCGGCTTTGAATCCTTGGTGCTATTTTAAATCCCTAAAGCTGTGAAAAGGAATTTCAAAACATTAAATTAACGCCACCTGATTGTAACTCTTCATTTCAGTTCTACATACATAGAGACGTTAAGTTAAAGTTGAAATAAATTTGAGAGTAGAATATATTTGATATTTTGTGATTTTTTTAGAAAATTCATTTTCACTGAAAATCAAATGGCGTAATTCTTCCCAATGGAAATCCTTTTAAAACAACGTTAATGCAAATATGAAAGTTCCCAAATTTTCTCTAATGTCCTCTGAAAACGTTAATATCTATAAATATACACTACTTGAGTGAGGAGAGAAATTCATAACCGACAAAATTTATTAAGCTGAGTTGACTTCCACGAGGTAAAAATTAATATTTAGGTCAATTTTAAACCGTTGATATTATCCACCTTCAGCTAGATCGTTCCCATATGTTATAATAACCTTTTATCTATTAGTTTTAGATCAATTTCCCACGATTTCTCACCCTGGATAACACGGTGGATTGAAAGACACGAAGACAAAAAATGTCGCCAATAGTATTTAGTGTTGTTCTTGGGTATCCTCAATCTTATGTGACCCTCAACACTCTGTTGGCCCCGGTATCTATTTCATTTTTTATTTTCCAAATCTACACTTTCTTAGCATGAATTTTCGTAACCATCATCATACAATCAAACAAAAATTATAAACTTCAAACCTCTTTCTCAAACCATCATGTACTTGCAAGCGCATATCGAGGAAGAACAAGAAATTTGGATATCAACAAACGGTTTGGTTGCCACATCAACCAGTAAACAAGAATCAGTTATTTCACGTAAAACTCCAAACATTTCTGATTTTAGCGGATGAGTTAAAAAGGAATAAACATCTTGAGAAATAATCATATTAATCATTAATTCCATTCCTTACGGCGTACACCTGAATATGGTGGTTCAAAAAATGAATTTTATATTATCAACAAAGTTATGCAGCGCTCTGAAAAAGCGATTTTTCTGAACCAGACAGAAAGATTTCTGACCACTAAAAGTCGAACCCGGGACTGTGAGAAGGGAATGAACTTAGCTTCTTATCGTTATGAAGTTACTTCGCGTTGGCCGAGTTTGAAAATTATACTATTTTTTGTCACCCAATTGCACGACCATTACCTGAACTTAAGTATGGGCAAGGGCAGTTTATATTTATTAACTTAAAAGTACAATTCTATGAGTTTTATAAAGTCAATACAATTTCTATCATAGCGTCTTGCTGAAATGTTCAGCTACTCACTGATATTAATCAGAATACCCTACGAATATTCTGCTTCTAATTTGATAGAAGCATTTGCGAATTGATTTTGTAAGTAGTGGAGAAAAATTTGTGAGAAAAGAATCTTTTTTAGACTATACGCAGAATAAACAGAATCTGTGTTTCAATTGACTTAAGAGCATTCGAATGTTATTCTTTATTTCGTAGACAAACAACTAGCAGAAGGAACGAGAAATCCTATGTTACATTGGAGAAAATCGGGAACTGGGAATGGAACGCATTACTAAATTGGAACTCTCCATATGTAAATAAGTCCAACACGTTATATGAAATTCTGAAATGGAATAAAAAATGATATCATTTGCGACTGCGTAGAGAAAAGTGATAAAACACAAATTTACACGGTAGCGTGTATGGTTGCTACGTAATCGTTTATCAGAGACGCATTTACGTATAAAAGTGCATAGATATTTACGCATGTCGCTATGTAAAACAATATTGCTAAATAGTTGTTTATAAGGATTTTTTGCAACCTAACCCAATCCTTTCCATTACAGAGATTTTAAGAAAAAGTACTTGGTAAACTAGAACACTGAGAAATTAGCAAAAATTAATATTAGTCCTGCAATTGAAATTAAAATTCTTTATTAAGTACCAGAAAATATTTAAATGTAACTACTGATAGATATTTCTGTATCTTTAGGTATTAATTGCGGACTACTTACTAAGGAAAGATTCCATCAACAACTTTTACATCGATTATCGCCTCATGAATCAATTAAATAACTCATGCAAGAGAACACATGGCGATAGAGTAGTGGGAATAATTCGAGATTATGATATTCATTCACTATTCATTAGTTACTCCAGTCTTGAATGTCATCCATACGCCCCTACCGCATCAAAAGGTATTTAACGTACTTTTATATACAAAAAATGTTTATATTTCTAATTATTTTTTTTTAATGAATGTACGATGTGGTTTAGACATCGAAGGAATAATAGCAAAGTAATACGATCAAACCGACTATTACAAAAGCAAATAACCTACGTTGCCATGGAGATGAGTCAACAAGACACCACCTGAATAAAGAAACAAAATTACTCCTGTGGAAGGCTGATTTGATTAAGTTCCATAAGTCAAACAAGAACTAATTCGCTCCTAAATTGTAATTGGAAAATAAACCTGCAGAATTCTCGGCGGATTAAAATAATATTTCAAAATGAAATTTCCCTCACTTCACGATGGATTGGACTTTCTTTGTGTTTACACAGTCGTCACATTAATAAAAACCATAAAATTATTATAAAAATAAAAATTAAATGAGAAACTGAAGCATCAATCTTGAGTTGAAATTCACGTTGCTGATCACTATATCGTATTCCGCAGTTAAAGCACACGTAATTTTACAGCAAAGAACATGCTCGCTGAACACTCAACAACTGGTTGCTATGAGAACGCGAGCCACGGTTGTTTATTTTATGCAATAGTCATAGTTATTACATGAAACTTAACTAAATGATATGCTCTTTACAAACCCGACAACTGAAAACGGTTGAATCTACCCAATGTAACATATCCTATTTTCCAAATATAATTATTATATATATTTATTTATAACATAATGTTTATATACCTATACGCTCCTATTATGTTTACGTATAATATTTGCAATCTGCAAAATAGAACATCAACATTTGGCATATTTTACTTAAGAATATATGATGAATTATGCGTCATATATACATGACGCATTGTGTATAAATGTTTACTTTATATTTATAAAATGTTTGTAACCCGTAGATTCACAGAGGCCAATGCAAAAGATTCCTTCAAAAGCTTAGAGCATTATTTAGTTTGGCCGCCCATTACAAACGAATTAAATTTAATAGGTAGATTAGATAGCAGGAATTTCTGAAACTTAAATGAAACTAGTATGATTAACGCAAATATTTGCAAGAACATATTTGCCATATTTGCAGAAACATGAATAATTGGCACCTCCAGCATGATATGATACAAACCATTTGTACGAATTTTACATTTTCCACTTTGAATTTCTATAGACAGAATGTGGCACTAACAAATCCTTGCCAATTGCGAAATTTTCTGGAAAACTACAGGAACCAGAAGAATAACATAAGATGTGGAAATATAATTTAAATGAGCACATCTAAACACTGATTTCTTTACGGAAGCTGAGCTTTGCACTTGATATAAAATCGATATCCAGTAACTCGATATAGACATAAAAAATATCACGCATAAAATATAAAACGAATTCGGTCGGAAGCGATTTTTTTATCGCCTCCTTCACAAAGAAAAAAACGACTCATTGTTTTTGGAACCCAGTGAATCAACCAGCTGCACGAAATTCAAGGCTGAAATCTCTCAGATGTGGAGCTATTCTTTACGTATCGGAAACTTTAAAGAAGGACTTCACTCCGAAATGAGTGATCGATGACCATGTAAGAACGCTGAGAGTAGAGATGAAATTCGGCAAATGCATTTCATAGCATAGAATTTCAGCGTTGATAAAGGAAGCTGAAAAGTGAATCAAGAGACTGTTTTTTTTCAAAATTTTACTCTAATGATAACGAAAAATTTAATTAATTGTCCTTTGATACAGCGATATCTTAAAGAAAATGCCAAAATAATAAGACAAAACAGTATTTTAAAGTGATTCGTATAGTACCTAAATGGCATGTAGTATAATGGCATGAATATTATGAAAATACGATTTTCTCTCAATATCCGAAGATTCTAGTTTTACTTCATAAAGGGATATTTTTGAAGCCTTTGAATGTATTTCTTCGATACAAATATAATCAAAATACCAATTTTCACGATAAAGATACGGAGAATGTAAAGTTGACGATATAGTTTTCAGGAATGCAGTCACACACAAAAGTGTCATAATAGAAGCCGATAATCTTAATAACGCAAAATCCAAAAATTTTCTTTTTTGATTTTATAGGTACGACTCGTAGTGTTAATTTCAAAACCGGCAAATTCTAAAATTGTGTGAAAAACTTTGATTGGCCTTAAATCAAAACATAGTAAATGAATTGTGCTTAATGTAAATTCCATTTTTCCACAGATAAGAACCGAAAAATATAATTGTTTCTTCATTGACGGCGGTTAATTTTTTCTCGATTGGCGTAAATTAGCGTAGCTGGAATAAACCATAGAACATACTGACAGCTTAGGCTAATTTCCCCATTTGTGCGTACGTAACTTTGCTGCGGCATGATTACTTAAAAGGCGAAAAAATTTTACTCGGCAAAACGAAAAAAGTGTGGACGGATATACGCTGGTAGGTGGACAATTTCGAAATCTGTTCCATATTTGAGCAGAGCATAATCCGCCCGCATCCGAGAATTCTGAGAACGAGATGGAAATGCCCTCGCCGCCGCGATCAGGTGACGTCCGATCGACAAACCCGAGGCCGCGAGCATGACTATGCCGGGCTTGGGGAATTAAAGCATCTTACGCGGTTAAAAAGAGCGATCAACGATGAAAGATTCATTCTTCTACCTCGTGAATAACCTCAATCGTTCCTTTTCTTAGCAATCCAAAAGACTCCGCATAAATCTAGAAGCGCATTAAATTCAACATCGGGATACATCTAACAGAATAACTCAGAGGTCATCAATCAAAAGCTATGCGATACATGGAAATAACTGAATATTTATGCGTATAAGCAACGGTAAACAAAGTAACCACGGTGCGCGGTAAACAGTAACTGATAAATAGCAACCGTGGAAATTGAGAATTAAATAGCTTATACATAACCGAATTTAAGCCGTTTGATCTTATTTGCACCATATAATTGGACAGAATAAGCTTTTACACCATTTATGCATCGATAAAGTACATATTCTAAAGTGTGCTTAGGAAGGTTTTCGGCTCCCATCCACTATAAATCTAAAAGACTAGATATCATTACGAAATAGCAAGTGCCGGGATGAATAAATTTAACAATTTCCAAATATTGAAATTACAAATTTTTCCACGGTTCAACAGAAAAATAATATAGAAAAAGCCAGCGTGAAAAATACAAATCTCACATTTTCCGTTGGATAAAGAACAAAAAGCATATAATCGAACCTACAATTGATGCAAAACTTCCAAGAAAAGTAGTTAGTACGTAATAATGAAATATGCAATGTTAGTATATAAATTAAGATTCATTGCATATGCAAAATTTAGAATTATCGCGATGATCTACAAAACTCTTGACCTCTCTCACGTGTTTCAATGCAAATTATATTTTTTCTAGAATTTAAAGAAATATAAAATCAATACAGGGTTGATCTGAAATAATGTACGAGAAAATTTGGAATTTACTCCCAATTCTGTATGATCCAAGTAAATCTTCAAGTAATCCGTAAATATTTAAATAATATTTTCCATATAAGTATATACAAGATATTAGAGATTGCATGCAATTAATTAAACTTACTCCGTTCTGAAGCGTTTCGGAAATAACAAGAGTTTTAATTCTAAGGAGGATAATTTTTCAAATTTAAGTATCTTCATAAATTTTACAAAATGATAATTCAAAGGAAAGTTACCCCCTAAGTAACATTTAATGCATCTGATTTACTGGCGGAACATCAGACATTTCTTCAATTAAATTTTTCAAGAATTTCTGCGATTTTCCATTTTTTGGATTATTTTTATTTTTTGAAATGACATTGATTAAATTTTAAATGTATCGTTCAAAATAATAAATGTATAGAGGATGTCAAAATATTCGTTATTTTAATGATATAAATCATTCCGATAAAATATCTGCAACCTCTTTCATAGCCCGCAAAATTTTAAAGGTCAGGCGTATATTTTACTATTCTGCGGCAACAAAATCAGTGACAAATTGGAAAAATCATTATAAAGGGTTGAACACTGACAGGTGAATTTTTTCCTATACTATGCTATAAAAATTGGAAAAATATCGTACAATACGCATCATAGCAAGATACTTGTGCGATGAATTTCATAGGTATCCGCCCTTAAGTTTCACAATTTGTGCCAAAATCAGCATCGTATAATAATAAGAAAAAGGTATCGCTGAGATGCACCTTGGGGGTGTATGACTTACCTGGTTGAGAAGAGTTTCCTGAAGTTACACTGTGTGGCAGGTCGAATTACGCGTTTCCTAGAGGGTATCCATGAAAATGCTTCCAATTACCCGTCTATTTCCACTAAAAGGAACATCTGCACACAATCAACACACACTCGGTCAGCCAACTTTTTCATGGTAAGCAGTAGCTACGCTTGCGCAAGACTTTCAACCTCCGAGCAAGAAATTTGTGCGTTCTGAGATCTATCGGTAGATCGCGGAACTACTGCACCAAACAAAACTCGTTGACCGCATTGTTGCTACCGCGTGGTCTTGTGTTGTCGGTGTTTATTTCGCGATAGACCTTTTCATCTTATTAAGGTAAGTTACCTCGAGATCTTAATTTAAGCCTTAGCTAGAGTATTTAGGATCCGAAATTCACTTAAATTTTATTTGCATCTATTGATTTATGTCTTATTTTCTTAATACGCAGGTTTCGGAATTGAAACTCAGTTTACCGTGCATTATCCTTATTAGCGAAAATGTATCTTATGTACTTTGTTAACGAAACTGGCGACCGAGTTTACACTCTGAAGAAGCAGGATAGTGAAGGCAAGCCAACGATGTCGGCACATCCAGCACGTTTTTCTCCTGAAGACAAGTTCTCCAAGCATCGTGTTGCAATTAAAAGAAGATTTAACCTTCTCCCAATACAGCAAGAGCCTATCAAATATTAATATGGAATCATGAAAGTTAAAGACCTTGTGTGCGATGTAAGAAGGATGAATGATTTGAGTGAACTTTTTAAGTGAATAAGTTAACAGCGATATTTTTGTTGGTTTTCAGTGTATAGTTTTAGGCTAAAAAAATCTTACGCTCGAGAGCTTATGAAATGAGTATGCGTTATTATAAGATGTGGATGGATTAAAAATTTATTCTTAAAAGCTTGTTTATTTTTTCCCTTATTATTTTATTTTTTGAATTAAACTAATCTTTGGTGTTAAAGTAAAATTTTGAAGTGCAAAAACGTGAGGGTAAAGTTATCGATGAAGACTTTACCAACATGAGTCAGAAGGCACTGTATTTCCTTTATTAGAAAGTCCGTATCTTTCAATTTAATCTTGTAAACCTTTCAACCGTAATCTTCTTTCTATCTCCCGTTGATATTTCTCCAATTCCTACACGAAAGAGAAATGAGGAAATGAAACACTGGCTTGAACAGTTCCGTTGGTAAATACATTAACTTACGTTATTTTTTTGAGATATCAATGAGTCTAATCCTGGCTCTTCAAAGTTTTTATCTTTCGCCGGATCCTCGGGAATTGTAATTACAGATTCTTCCTGTAAGATAAATTCAAAAATATAGCCTTAATATGAGGTGGCAATTGAAACTCAATGCTATCTTTGACTTAAAAGTAAATTATTGAACTTTTACTGAAGTGTTAACCAAAACATTCGTTAACTGTAAGAAAATCCTTTCTGTTTTCATTTACTTGAAATTAACCAATTGCCAGGACTGTGGACAGTCATAATTAAATTAATTGCTGCTTTTTTCACTCTTCTTGGCAACAAGTCGTATTTGAAGGTGCTACTAAGTTTAAACAAAATATAGTAAACGATCTTGTGTAAATAGCAAAAGCTATACATCTATGATTATTGAAAAGTTTTAAAAGGCCTCTATTTCATAATAAGTTCATTAGGTAAATATAAGTTTCTAACAACAGCGTGTTTCATAGCATAATCTTTTCCATTGAATGATGGCTTCCATTTCATTAAACAAAATGCAGTGAATTTTTTTCCATCATACTCGTTGGTGTTCTTAAGGCATTAGTGCATAAAAATTGTTCATCATACTTCAGCAATTGATTCTTACATAACCTATAATGTTAATTTAATAGATATTGTACCATGCTGCTCCCATAATTAAAATGCATAGGAATAACATAACATTTTGAGAAAGTAACAAACATTTTTAATTATTCTGAAATTAGGAAGTGAGCCAACCACAAAAACTATTGATTTGAATAAAAACCTGTTAATTGAGTCTGACACATCATTAATTCATCAATGGATGTCTAAATGTACTGTTCTCTTAAACATTCCAGTCCTGTTTTATGCTAATTCCACTTACAATCAGCTGTTTCAATTAAATAACTAGGATTTTATCAACTATTAATAAGTTTATTATTTTTTAGATGTACTAAAATATAAATGGCATCAATTAACCACAGTTTTAGGTAGCTTAAATTTTCTATTAATTGTTTTGTGAAGGACAGAATATTTCAATGGTTCCAATGATATTGTTTCCCCTCAATCTCGCCCGTATAAAGGTCATTTATTATTATTATTAATGGTTTTGTTGGCAGTATATATTATTACTTAAATCTCATTCCAACAAGTCAATCAATTTCATCAAGAGAGAAAGGCAGTAAACAAAACCGAGAAAAGAGAGGTTTTTATGTAGAGAGCCTCTTCAGTTAACAGTGGAATGTTTGAAATATAAATTACAAATTTGAATTAATGTCAATTATTCAGATGACAATACTATCCTAACCATACCAGTAACAAAAAGGTAAATCTTATAAATCACACCACAATGATATTTAGGTTGTTAATGAAAACTCCTTTTCAAATAGTTCACCTTCATTCAATTATAATGAAAGATTAAGCTTTATTGGAAATATGTTAGTTAATTCAAACATAATCTGTGGGGATTTTTTCATGATTCCAAAAGGTTGATTTCTATTTTAGAAATGCAATACTTGGAATTAGTTGCATTAAAACCTCAATGAGTATTTATGTTGCAACGATTGGTAAATTTTAAGAACCCTTTTGGAGGGTGTCATGACAGTCCCCATGACTATTTTGTACAAAAATGAAAACAAGACAGGCATTTTAAAAATCAAAACAATTAAACTATGACTTGGATAAAACTATAAAACATTGACGGAATGGTATATTGTTAGTTTTATCACTTAACATATCTAAAGTAAAAAAACTAGTGGATTATTTACAGTATACTGCAGCATCAAAATGCTTTTGAGATTCATCTTTTTCGATTACATTTCCAAAATAAAATCATTAGAGTAAATTCACTGATGCATTTTTCTTAATTCCTAAATGTAAACTAAATTGTTTTGTTGAATGTTTTAAATAATCTTGAACATTTATGTAATGACATTGATGATGACACTTTATTCACTCCATAAATGATCATAAGTCAGTTTTATTCTAAATTCTATATGATTTTTACAGGTAATCAACTTTTATCTTTCAGTGATCTAAAACTAGAGGAAAATTGATTTATTTCAAATACTTCTTACATATATTATTTATCTAGACCATTTGTGAATCTAACAAATTCACAGGCAAAATATTTTTTTGGTAAATGTAAAATGTATTATCCTTTCTCCTCCATGGTATACATGGATGTATAGCATACTCGAAGGCAAAATTATTACGAAGAAAAAGCTTAATTTTCCTAAAGTTAATCATTTCACGATTTAATAATTACATAAAATTAAAAAGTTAATACTTCAGGTCCTTTTTTATTTTAGAATATAAAAATACCTGTCAAGAGAGAATTTACCTGGGGAAACCTGGAGGCAAAAGTATGCTTCCATCTTTGCATGGCAACTTGCAAGCTGCTGCTTGGTGATACCCCTATCTGCTGGAATGAATCTGCACCAGCTGGTATGAAAAGAGGCTTGAGAAAATCCTGCACAACATTTTTACTGAAAGGAAAGATCAAATTTGCTTCACATACTTCTATCAAACTGTCTATGTACATAGTCATAACATAACTGTCTTCATTCACTTTCACTCACTTTGTGTTAGGAGTATAAAAAGCATATTGAGTCAGAAGATCCTTCCCTCTCTTAAGGAGAACTTGGTCTTTAGAACTATAAAATACTAGAGTTGCCCCATAAGTGTGGGAGACGTTTCTCAATGTTTGGCATATCAACTTTTTATCCTCAATATCAAATTGCTAAGAAAAAAAGGCTGACTAAGCATCACCGACAAAAAGGTTTCCATTTTATGTTGTAAAATAATCAATAATTACCTTAAAGATGTCATATTTACCTCCAATGATTAGCAATGGTACAGGGAATGGTTCTATCAATGATTTATCCTGAAATGTTGAAAATTATATAAAACTTCAGTTGTCAGTAGCAAGTAAACATCTGGCAATAACAAACCTGATGGTGGTGCATTCCACTCAGTCTTTCCCATGAATTCTTAGTTACTTCCTCACTTATTCCATGTTTATCAGCATACTCAGACAGTTGCTTGATAAGTTTCATCAACCAATGCTCTAATGTTATCCACAACTGTTGTGGGTTTGATAAATCAAGCATTAGGATGATAGCAATTCTAGTTAGTTTGCCTGAATAATTTATAGGCACACTGGATATATCAGAAAATAAAAAACCGCCTCCTAGCTCCCCTATGTTACAAACATCTTTGTACTGTAAGAAAATATGAAAGAGGATCATTAAAATCTTAATTTTCAGATCAACTACTTTACCTAACAATTCAAAATTACAACCAGACTCTTTCCACTTCTTCTCAAAAAGCTATACTCCAACGCTAATGTAGGTTTGGGTACTTCGTTTTTGCCTTGCAAGCTGTTTATCAACGTTGATTTTCCCTGAAAGAAAGAAGATAAATTAGTATTGAAAAAATCTACCAGAAGGTTACCTCATTTAGAGCATTGTACTTACAGCCCCTTTGCTTCCTAAAATCAAAAGAGCTCGATCCCCTAATTGCGCAGCCGTGCCACCTTCCTTTATATTTTTATTATTTATTTCGATTGCTATATCCAGTATACTCGAACTACTTAAGGGAAAAATACCGAATCAGAATGATCGAATTTCTCAGTAAAACATTTCACATCACAGTTACCTCCGTCCTTTAACTTACCTATTCTCCATAACGAGTTAATTATATCAAGTAACTAGAATACGCAAAAGGAGAATGGTATTCTAGAGAACGAGTTGATAATTGATTATTTCTCCTGTAACACCTGCCATCGTATTTTGAATCGGTGAACACACGCACTTGGGAAAACTGAACACTTCTGCCACCTAGACGAGAAATGTAAAACTACTTTCACAAGAATCGGACTTGCGTGTCTAGCGTTGTAAATCGCTTCAGTAATATTCTTTCAAGATTACATTGAAATATGCCACTCACATTAATATAAATATTAGTGAAGGTGATCCTTAGGTTTGTCAGTCTTAAAATCTTTTGTGGGATACTTTTTGGTTTGAGGAATGTTCCAATTATTACATTGAATAGGGTAAGGATTGCGCATCAGAATAAGTATCTATCATGTCGATGTGACTTCCACTTTGAGATGTAAGTATAGAAAAATGGCCTGGTATCATGTTGGGAATATAAATTTTATGTATTACTAATGATATTGCTTTCAAATAAACTCAGTATATGAAGGCATTACCGCATGGAAGGCCAAAATAATATTGATGGAAACTACTTATACACTTCTGGTGTACGAGTGATTTCCATCACCATTGATATACTTTTCTTGATAATGAACTATGAATATTGCCAGTTATGGATATAAGTAACAAATCAATTATAAATTTAAAGAAAAATATAATCGATAAGACAATGAAAATATGATATACCTAGTTCATATAAATCTATAACATTCTGTTAGAGCCCCAAAATGATAAATTATGATGGCTAATTAAAGGATATTTAATAGTTCTTGTCAGTTATGTAATCTCCAAAGTGTGAATAGAAACCCCCACTATCAAAGATTCATTACTCCAAAGAAATAGAACCAAGGGTTTGAATGCATTTATCATTTAAAACCTAAGCATTATTCTCTCCTAGACAAACAAAAAACTCATTGAATTCAGTTCATAGATAAAGGATTATTTTATTATACAAATTTTATTTACACCTTTTCGAAAACAAATATACAAAACAAGCATGAAATACAACATCATACTCCTTCACTCAAACCTAGTCAAAATGACACCCTTTATTCGCATCTTATGTTCACCATGCAGTAGAAGACAGCAGTTATATTCAAATCTTTCCTACGATTTAAACTATTTTAGTTACATCTTGAATTCTGACGAGGTTAGAAAAATTTACGAGGAATTACAAACTTTACTTTTAAGGAAAAGGCAGAGATGGTAACTTCTTCTTTGATACAAAGGTTTTCCTATTTGGGAGATACACGATTTCAAAATCACTAGCAAGAAATTCGAGGGCAAGTATTCAATATCAGTCACTGGTCAAATGATCTCCAGAAATAGGTAATATTGTCGCATACAAATTTATCCATTTTTGATAATCAACAGGACCTCTGCAAATCGTAGCTCAATCACTAGCAAATGATGTTGAGATAATAATTCATTAAAATTTGGCTGATTCAGTCAATCATGGATTTGCCAAATGCGCATTTCATTAGGTTATGGAATACAGATCTTTAGAGATTTACATTATCACAAACATTGAAACGCAAATGTTGGTGAATGATTACACCAAGAACTTATCCAACAGCCACCTTCGATTCGTCCCATACACTGATCCATAAGCTGACGTGATAAAACAATTACTAAGTTGCCATATCCAACTGAATGAAAGCTGACATTAATTTCGGAAATTTGAATTGTTAGTATCAGAATCAAAAAAATCAAAGGCCAATTTAATCAAAAAAGGAGCCATAGACATGATAGATCAGGCATCAAAATTTCACAGCCATTTACTTATCTTTCAACTATGTGGTAGAAGAAACACAGTCGGTTTTAAATAAAGATAAGATAATATATGGTTCAATACTAACAAAGTACAATTTGGAAAATTAAAAAAAAATCAAAATTCACTCTTTACAACTTACAAATAGATGAAGTTGATATTCAAAATTAATGTTCCACAGTCAATAGCAAATAAAATTGGTTATTCTTATCTTTTAATCCGATATTCACAAGCCTGTTAATAGGAATTCAAGACCCTTTTAAAATAATGTCCCATGTTTAAATTCTGATTTCACATCAGTTATACATAAATAATTTCTTCGAGAATTCAATGCAAAAATAGAAAGATACAGCAGATATTATTATCTAAGATGTCTGTTATGACAGCAAAATTTAAGCACTAAGATGTTATACGATCTAAGACCAGTAAGCTCAATATAATCTAACACTCAGGAGGGAATGAAATATATTAAGGAGAAAATTGCAATCAGATAGACATGGCAACTTCAAAGTCAGGTATTAATAACATCCAACAAAACTACCACAAATTTCATCAATGCTTTAAAAACTTGCCAAAGTGCTATGCTTTGCAGTTTGGAAGGTGAAAATTCGTCCAGGCTTCACTAATTGTGCTAAAGGATTACAATCAAAGTTTAACGATTCATATAATCCATCTCTGAAAAAAATATTTAAGTTCAGGAGCATGGATGAAAGCACTTTTTGTTCAAACCAATAAAAACGCTTCAGCAATTCCATCAAGCTGCCTTCTTGCGACATGACAATAAAATATCGATAGGAACAAATCAATCACATAAAAAATAATAAAGCTCAGCAAATATTTACATGCTTATGAAACAGTTTGCAGGAGCTTCCCATTAGCAAGTGACTCAATTAACGATAACATTAAATACAACAGTATATATATTTATATTACATAGTCTTTTTTCCACCCATCTTAGCTTTTGTAAAGTATCAAAAATACATTTCACTGGTACAAGAACTAGTGGTCCATTTCATTGAAATAATCCTCAAATAAAAATAAATTATCATTTCCTAAAAATGGCTTCCCTCTATAAGTAAAACAACATACGTGCCTGCAAGCTTGTATGCACCATGTGAAAGAAGTTATGTCTCTCAAAAGAATACCACCATTCTTGAAGGAGTAAATAATCAGATTTAAACACAGGAAACAAACAAAAGTGAAGAGAAAACATCACAACAAAGGAATGAATTGCACTTTTGTCTCCGTTAACTTCTCCTTCCCTATAAAGTGTATTTAAATCTGTTATAAAATTCATGACAGTGTTACCTCTGAGACCAGATGTCATCAAAAATTTTATCCCCTAGTTCTTCCAAGGGCAACACTTTCAAGGTCTTTAATGTCTCTAGGTAAAAGGTCAACTCAGTAGTCACAACCCTGAAAAATATAGAAAATCAGATTGATTAAAATGTAAGGATATTAAAATAAGATAATTTACCAGTAACTTTAATTTCATTGTTTGAAATAAGTGAATTGTTACTCCTGTATACAGGCTAACCTATCATATTTAGTACTAAAAATCTCTACTGCTAACATATCTTGTGTATAATTCAACATTGTTTAGTTAAAAATTTCAAAATAAATAAAACAGCAGTAATAATTCAACAATGCCTGATTTCACTATACATAATAATGCCCTTCACCGGTAAAGTCCTCCTAAGCTCTCATGAACTTATCAGGAGGTGCTTCACCAAGGCAACAGTAACAATGAACACACAAAACCATTCTCTGAATCAGAAAAATCCGATCAGCCGGGATTCGAACCTGGGACCTTGGGGTAGGAGCGATAGCTTAGATGGCGAGCTATCCACTCAGCCTCCAAAGGCCAGTGGATATAATTTTATAATAAATTCCAGTGAATTAATTTTAACTTTTGAACTTTCTGAGACATATTCCCAAGTAATAAAAGCAAAAAAGCCACAATCGAATATTTATAACATACTACTGGAAAGCTTATGCATTTATATTATTTTATTATAAACAAACAAATTTAAAATATATTTGCAAGCTACAGCATGAGGAAGAAAAAAGGATTCTCAGGTTTCCAACTGGGTTATATTTGTTGACAATGAAGTCACCTTCATTTTCCACCAGGAAAGTCTAAGAGCATTACAGTAAGAGGAAATTAGGCCAGATAGGATATCTTAATTGCTCGCTAAAATCAAATGGAGAAACTCATACATTTAAAAATTTTTGTTAATTATACTTTTCTTTTACAGTACTCAGATGAGTATTTTAATAATTATTTACACGGCTCTCGTCTTACAATACAATTTAAATTAATACAATAACTGTAAAATGAGTATCACCATTATTACAAATCTCCTTAAATGTGTTTTTTTTACTCAATGAACTTTTTGTGTTTTACTTAAATAAAGTAGGGAAGGAATAAAAGACCCTTTAACAACTACAGATTTTCATCACCCATCAAATCAAGGCTTCCCAACCTTTTGTCTTTCACAGCCACTATGACAGTAACCTGCCTTGTATGCCACTACCCTCATATCCCTTGGGCCTGCTTATTTAATTTCTGTTTTCTCTGAGTCTGCAGGTAGCTCTAATATATTAAGGTGGTTTTCATTGGATTAAGAATTTTTGTTAGGCAGGAAAGGGTTATGTATTGAGGCATACAAAACCATGCCCAAATTGATAAGAAATAAAAAAGACAAAACTGAGAGTAAAACAAAATAATTTACAGTTATCTCATGAATGGTGATTAAAAGAAAACCTCAAAAAATATGAAAACAAAAGTAGCACTTAGTTTCAAGAATATGTGACTGCAAGAATTTAAAGCATAAATTATATACTACTTTGTCCTCTTGATTTTTTTTCCTTTCTTTCTTTTATGTTCTGTCCAATTCCATTCTAATGTTATTTTTTTTAAATTCTGTTCATATAAATGGTTTTCTCTTCTTTTTTCTAATGTTATTTTTGGTGATACTTATTTTATTTCTTTTCCTTTTTTGTATATTATATCACATGTAATTGGGTAGAATTACCTGTTTGTGGTCAATTCATTATTTTTATTATTATTAATAAGTTACCCTCAGATATTAAGCAGCATACCAACCATGGCACACAGATTTAGAAGCACTAATCCAAATAACTCTCTATATTGAGGGAACTCCGTTAGAAAAATTAGATAGAATATTATATGAATATCAAAGCCAACACTTACCCATGTTGAGGACTCCCATCATTCACTATGTTCATTTTGACCAGCTTCTCCTTCAACTTCCCTTTGAAAGCACTGTTTATTCCACGGTACAGCCCTTGAACCTGCACGGCAGGCATCACGTCTGAGATGGCTTCGTTCAGCTTGTTGAGATCTCTGGAAATGGCACGGAATGCAGCCGAAGGCACGGGGGGACGGGCATCCCACTGGGAGAGCTGGGCACTCACGAGTTTCAGCATTATGCTCTGCAGCTTGGCCTCGATCCCGGTAACGTGAGAACGAATGTCCACCTCCAAGGTATCCATGGCGACAGAGATAGACTGTATATGCCTCTGCAATGACTGCTGACCAGGCGACGTTGAAGACGAAGAAGATGTTGGGGTAGCCAGGGAGACAAGGTTGGAGACGGAACCATTCTTTATGGTAGCCACACTCGATGGAATGTTGGTCATGCTGCTGTTTGCAGTCAAACCGGACGGTGAGGAGGCAGAAGACAGTGACTGGTAGGATGATGAGGTATGAAGCTTCGATAATCCCATCACGTTGTCTGTGGAACCAAGAGAGACGTTCTGGTTCCTCAATATGGCAACAAAGTGGGTCTTAACCAGGGGTATTGCCCATAGGAGGAGCTGCAGGGCTCTTGAGGCCAGTGCTAAATTGGTGCTGGTTATGGTTTTGAGACCAGCTTGTTGCTGCGCCCCACCACCGAGGACTAGCTTGTAAGACCTTGAGTTGAAAACTTTGAGGAGATCAGAGGCATGGCGGGCTAAACTTGGTGCCATTGAAGGTATCGCTTCTGCACAAGAACAGTACTCACATACCATCTTCATCAGAAGCAGAACAGTTCTGGAGTGAAAACAATAAGATACAGTTAAAAGCATATACTAAGACTTCCATAAGACATCAAATACTTAGGTAATAGGCATTATATTGATCCCCCTTAAAAAAATTATCTATACGTAAATAAATAACATTTTTATTAAAAGGATATTGAGGGGAGATAACAGATCTACAAACTTATTTATAATTAAGTTCTCGTAATCAACTGATGATTGCAACATTTTATAAACATTATGTATAGAGATGTTTGTGTTTGAAAGTTAAGTAAGTAGGTTTTTAAGGGCTGACAAAGGTAGTGATGATATAGAGAAATAAGCTTTTCCACTATGGGCTAAGTCTATACATATCCAGCTAAATATGCCTAGGCATGTAGCCAGGGACTCATATACATACCAAGTCTATTTACCTAGACCTGCTGTGTATACTCCTTAAGCAGAAAAAATAAGGTATAACCTTTAAGGCTTTGGAAGAGGCCCTATAGAGTGATTTCTTAGTTACTGTTTTTCCAATATAATTAAACTCAAATTGAAGGTGGTGAGTTTAGTAAGCTTTGCAATGATAACTGAATGGGCCAAAAATGAAAAATCTGATTGATTAGGTTAAAAATTAATAATAACTTAACTATATCAAGTGATCAAAGGAAATTCCCTGTGACACAATTAAGCTAAGTTCCAGCAATTAATCCTAAAAATCGGAAGACCAAAAATTTAAAACAGTAAAGTTAAAGGTAGCAGTGGTTTTAGCACCTGAAGTTTACTTTCTTAAGGCTACTTTTACTCCAAAATAGCAAAAACAAAATTACTCATGCATTGCGTGTGCCAATAACATATCCACAAGGTATAAAGTGTAATGCCACTTATTAAGTGACATTTCAGCAATTAGTCCAAGCATCATCACTACTTCCTTGTAGATCCTTAATGCCTGAAAACATTTTTGCGTTAACCCTGTCTCTGAATAACATTCATAAAAGGTGAGCTTATTACACCAGAATTCTCTTATTTCATTAACCTATTAAATTTTCACAACAATTTGTCACCTGTCTGCATTTATTTCACTCACAATACATCTTCAACCCAATTTTATTCAGACCAGAAAGAGTGCTAGACTAAGAGACTCGGGTACAAAATATTTTCGACGTCATTAATGGCACTACACTGATCACAATTATTAGACAAATATTTCCAAAGATCTTATACAAGTTGGTTACTGTCTTCATATGAAGCAATGGAAAAGTTTTTCATCAGAAAACAGTTTCTGAGGAAAAACAGACCTATCTTATTAACAAGAAATCAAAATTTATCTATAAAATTAAATATTCTAACTGATTTTCATTCATGTTGAAGGAAATACAATAATCCTGAAGTAACTATACTCTGACATATGTTAGAGAGTAGATTAAGTGCTTTGAAGTAAGCCTAAATCTATAGCATTAAACTGTTAGCTTTATTATTAATGAAGTAACAGTGACATGTTACAGAACTGGTTACTCTATGGGCAAACTATGATCATTTTCAGGACAGACAAGTAATAAAGAACTATTTGGAAAAATACTACTTATGTTCTTGAAAGTAAAAATTGATAATATCAATTACGAATTTGGATTAAGATTTACTCATTCATAATCAACAAAACCATTCCAAGTTACCGTAGCTCAACCAAAAGTAATATAAATCATATAATTTAAAATCTTATCTGCTAAATAAATTGGGTATTCTTTCGTTAATTTAAATGTAGAAAGAAATCATGTAGACTTACCCTACAACAGCAAACTTTTCTTTTCCTATCATTAATATATTAGAAGGTTTTTGATCACCAATATTGGAAGATGAGTCTCTCTTAGGCAGTGTAAACTTTCCTGCAAAGAAGATATTAAAACTTTTTAAGTTCACTTACTAAGACTTGTCCATTATAAATTACCAAACCACATAGTAAAATCAACTTCATCTTCACAATTCATATAATAATTACTTTTGAAGAAATTCATCTAAAAATTATCAAAAATTTAAGAACCAAGAATTATCTTGAAAGACCATATAAGATTTTTATAATTATTTAAATATAAAACTAATAATTTAATAAAATTAATCAATATTAAAGCTTGCCATAGATATGTTTATAATTGAAGATTTTTGTGAAGAGGCTGTTTTTCAGAAGTTAAAAATGCTTTTTGACATAGAATTTTAAGAAAATTCATCCTTCATCAAAACAATGATGATGAGAATAATAAAATGCACAAAACATTCTTTAATTCTACATAAAAATGCCAATGTTTAATCATGCATGATGAAATCATGCCTACACTTACCAGTAGACACAATATGATCTGCTATATCTTGAAATTCTGCTGGAACATCTGCCTGTTTCCATCTCTCATTGTCCAATATTAGAATCAACTTTGTATTCCTATCATTATGGAAGCGCTGTACAAATTTACTAGCCTGTAAAGAGGTTTAAGACTTTAGACTGCAAAATTTGATATTTCAGATAAAAATGTAATTTAAAATATTTCTTGTTGTGTTAAAAGTGATACAGAGATTCTCGTTCACGTTTATATATGAAGATGACTCTGGAGAGAGGAGTCGAAACGTCGACCAGTCTCAAAATAGCCACCCGGATGGAAACCCAAGAGAACCTCCTTCAACCAGGGAAATGTTAGCACAACCAATTCTCTATGTATTGATTTGAATTCTGAAATCCACATGCCGTATATGGCAGTGGCCGGCATACCTTTCAAGACCAAAAAAATCTCTCAAAAACCAGGGGTCGACTTATACGGCGAACATAAAATTGAACCCTTTACCCCGAGGGGTAAATAAGTGAAACTGCCTGCTTAACACTTTTTGCACACAAACTCTGGCAACTCACTACAATTATTTCTCACTGAAACTAATTTTTGCCAAGTATAATTAATGTAAATACCATATAAAACAAATTTCATCACGAAATGCAATTGTGGCCCAGCAAACTAACTATCGGCGAGTCAAATATATTTAGAAAACAAATTTGACGCATACACGGCATATATATTTATTCTTCGCAATTTATATACATTTCTTCAAATGTATTTTTATTTTACAAAATTTTAATACATATTTTGATGTTTTCTTTTTACAAATGAAGATCAATAAGCACAGCCTGGTTTGTTTTTGTTTATATAATTGTTATGATTTGACTTAGTGTTAGGAGTTAATGAAAGTTGTTTTAGCAGTGTTGTGATTTGATATTACCACGCTATATTACCAGTATTTCTGTAATAAATTTTTATTTACCACCGTGTTTCTGTTTCGTAACGCATTTTTATTTGAGTAGCCTGAGTGATACCAACGAAAGAAACTTGGGTAATAGTTAAGCAGAGGCGAGAAGTTGACATGACAGCAGAAAGAAACAATTCTAGACAATTCAAAACAAACCTGGAGTCTGAATGCAGCCTGAAGAGGAGAGCTAGTTCGACCACATATTCGTTCACATTCTTGTACAAAAGCATCTACGACACTAGCTAATTGACATATTTGTGAAGATGTAGCCCTATCCAACCAGCCGTCTTTTGCCTGGGCCGAAAGTAGATGACCACATCTTTCATGAGCATAGTCACTCACTGACCACAGCAGTTCTCTCAGCCTCACCAGGACTTTGGCATGCTCTTCATTGGACAGAAACACTTCAGTGGATTCCGCCCTGGCCAGGGAGATAGATACCAATCAAAACATTGCATCCCGTTTAGAATAATAAAAGCTTAGACCCTCACCTTGTCGTTGATAATCACTCTCAAGAATGGTAAAATGGATAACTAAAAATATCAATTAAGCTATTTGCAGGTAAAATGACAAGCTTTTCTTAATTTTCATTTGACATCAAAAAAATTTATGATTGAACAGTTTTATTGACTTTGAAGAAAAAATAATGCAAAACAAAGGAAAATCTCAAAGCAAACTTAAACAATAGATGATCTTATTTTGGGTAATGAGGAATTAAAATGAGTAAATAAGTATTTTCAAGGAGGAAAATAAGAGAAAAATCAAAATAAATACACGATCACAATTATATACATTATGGTGGCATTCTTTAACTAACTAAATTCACCATAAGTTAATTAATGTTAAAGGCTAACCACTAGTTATACAAAAAATACAGAGAACATAGCATCATATATAGATTTTTTAAGAAGATAATTCTTATGCAACAACTATGATGTTTAATTAATATTACAATTCTTATCAAAATGCCATGTCTTATAAATTACACACATTTTTATATTAGGATAGTAAATTAACGATTATGAATGAGCCTGGTAAACTGGTGTCTAATGATTTAAGCATCAAGAGTAAATAAAGACACACATTAATAAATATATTGATAATCATACATCAGCTGAGATATGTAGCACAAAGACTAAAATCATTATGGTATGTATTAATATGTTGAATCAGATATACATTTAAGAGAGTTATATACAAAACCACTAATTTTATAAATATTTTTTTACAGTACTTACACTGCAACACACAGCTTATCCACTTCTTCTTGATTGGTAGGAGAATCCTCAGATATGCTATTTATGATAAATTTACCAGCGCTGACATCAGCAGCCTCTCGCATAACATCATGAATAGCCTGCCAAAAACAAAGATAACCAATTAATAAATATTATGAAGTAAAAAGGAGTAACAGTAATGATTTTAAGAGACAGGAACATCTGGATTATCTTAAATTTTTTAGTCCCACTACTCATATAGGGTACTCGAGATATTCCCTGACAAATTATTCAAAAAAGCTTGTGCAATCACTATGTTGCTCTAGTTATAAACAGAATACTTAAAAACACTTTATTTGTTCTTGATAAGGAATATTTGATAGCATGGTTATAATAAGTCATTTTTGAGGCGATATTGTAACATGAGCATAAAATAAATTTACAAACATTTGAAAGATACACAATTACCAAAAACTTTTTCCAACAACTGAGCAGAATTATTAAAAATGTATCATTATCTCATGAAATGAACTGTGAATCTTCATATACAAACATGAAGAAAATGTAAACAGTGAAATTATTTTTGAATTAATATTAATAAAAATTAATATGAAAAAAAATTATTGGTAATATAGTAAGCTGCTTCATCATGTAAAAATATCTATATTCAAGCAATAGCAAATGCAGTTTTCTAGAGAAATGGTAGAACAGACTCGATTATCACTACTAAAAAGGAGAAGCAATAACTTGAAAACCAAAGATGATTCAAATCAAAGGAATAGCTGGAGAGTCTATAGCATTTTGTTTAAGAAATGAGTAGCTCACAGGAGAAAGATTACCATCTTACATCCTCATCTTATAAATAAGTAATAATTTTCAATAATAAGAATAATTTCCTTAGCCCATTTCTGGAAAAAGGATACCTTAAGGATTGCACATTATATGTGGGCTATATTCTATTCTATTATAGCTATTTCGGAAGGCTTGCTTTGGATAATTTTAAGTCTAAAAGTAAAGTGACTGGACAAAATGTAACTCTGCCTTGGCAAATGAAGATAACTTGACTTTTCCTTACAGGAGTAATTATATTCACAGAAATCCAATCATGAAATCTTTCTTGAAATGAAATGCACTATTCAGACCAATGGTAAACAAATGATAAAAGGCTTGCACTCATAATATATTCAATGGTATCAATATTTATAAAAGGAATTTTAATTTATTATGAGGGATAACCTGTATGTGTGATTTCTGCGTCAACTATTTAGACACAGAAATCTAAGAAAAATAAAGTAAAGTCAGTCATTGACTAATAACCAAATTCTTTTACTGTATTGTACATTGTGACAACCTAACTAAAACAGCTTATTACATTCAATTAAAGTTCCCTTGATGTTTCTTTGTTCTACAGTTCCTAAGTACTGTTTGATCAAGACACAAATGAAAATGAATGTAGTCGCAACAGATATTCATATCTGAGTGACAGTTGTGAGCATTCAAGCCGAGTTATCCAACTGAGCAGCGCCATTCACTCTCCTTCCAGATGCTTGGTTGAGAGTCGAATCGTCATTAAGTCGCATAGTTCGTAAGTCGACGACTGACTATATATGTTGACTTGTATCTTAGATTGTGTTTAAAATACTGCATTCAGTAATAAATATTACAGCTAAGATATACATTTTTACTTTCTCCATATATGAAGTATAGAGAAAGTATTGTTTTCATGAAAAAATTCGACTTCGAGATTTCAACGGAAATACATGTTTTGGGGTCCCTAGAACACGTTTTGACCATTTTCGGAATGATGTCTGTGTGTATGTGTGTGTGTGTGTGTGTGTGTGTGTGTGTGTGTGTGTATGTGTGTGTGTATGTGTGTGTGTGATAGTGGGTGCTCTAACGTGAAAACTATTAGTCGTATCAATATAAGTCGTATATAATATATTGTATTACTTATAAAAGTTTTAGATAATATAATTTACTATAACTTTTGTATTTAACATTTTTTTTGTATCACCGGTTGATTAGGAGTTATTCGTGAAATACTGATAAACCGGAAGAAGATGATTATGTACTTTGTGGGCGCTCTAACATGAAAACTATTTGTCGGATCAACACCAAATTTCATATATAGTTTTTTTATTACAGTCATTAGAGTTGATTAGTTTTTGGAGTAAATCGGTCAACCGGAAGTTGAGCTTCATTCTTCAAAGCTCATTTCCGGTTTTCAAAATATCTCCATAAATATGATATTTAGGTATATACTATTATTTATAAATTTTTTAGAAAATTTAATTTACTATAACTTTTGTATAAAACATATCTTTGTATCACTGATTGTTTAGGAGTTATTCATGAAATACTGATAAACCGGAAGTTGCTGATTATGTACTTTGTGGGCGCTCTGGGCTCTATGGGCAAAAGGCCAAATTCATCTTTTTTCATCGAGCATGTCCCGAAAAACATTATTTATAATGTTTGTGACGTAAAAGATAATAATATATAAATTAAACACTCATCTTCCAAGTTTAGATTGAATATAGAGTTCGAAAATACTGTCGTAGATAAATATTTACACCTTATATATGGAGAAAGTCATGTGCTGGCCACATCAGATTTTTATGTATTGTTTTACCTTAACTCTACCAATCAGCAGAAGTAGTGAAGCAGTGCACCGTTGTAGCACTTTAGTCCACTCTGTGAGGTGTAACCCTGGCAAAGGATTCTGCTGCTGCTGCTCCCCTGAGAGATTGAAATCCTCCACTTCCTTGCTATCACTTGCTGCTACAGCTTCTATCACAATCTGAAAGGATGAATTTAAACATATTAATAAATGTAGTTAGGACCAAAATAAATTCATCAAAAATCAGACTAAATTTTAACCCATTTAGTCAACGACTATCATCATCATAACACCGTAAAATATTCTAAATTATTTGGCCAGACTTCATGGAAAGACATTCTAAATCAGTGAAATAAGACTTGGTAGTATCCACACGTATTTATTTAGTTGACCGTTGTTTGATGCACAGCCATCATTAGGTAACAAGTAAAAAACATGCAAGGATTTATTTACTAGGCAATTTAAAGGGGAGGGTAAGGAGAGGGGAAGGGTTGAGGAAGATTATTTCATTTGTCAGACTATGAGCACAGGTTAACTCTATTGTTTTCAAGGTATATGGAGAAGATTCACTGAAGAGGAACTGCTGTGGTCATGTTACCCCTTGAGGAAATCAAATACTACCAAGTTTCTTTTAATCATTTACAACACTAATACTGAAATACACAGCAGTAAATGCTTTACAACTTTTACCATGGCCATTGTTTTGAGAAGAATGTATTCCTTAGGGGTAATCAAATAAAATATATTTCAAATCACAATAAATATTTACAGCAACACCAATAATAACAATCAATATAGCCACATGACTCTTTCATTCTATCATTTAATAGAATTAAATCAAACATATTCAACAGTTTCTCATTTTCCAAACTCAAATACAAAAATGTCCTTTGATAATGTTTATTCACGTCTCAATACATTATTTAACAGAATACATACCATTCAATAAATCTTCAAAAAAGATGATAAAAATACTATCTTCAATATACATGTATATAAGCGTACATGTGAGATAATCTTACACATATATTACAAATATAACCCATATTAGACATTAAAAATCTCCTCTGGCTGTATTGTAAACCAAATATTGCTGAATATTAGATTATGAAAGATTATAATTAAAAAACATGAAAAAATTTCTCTTTTGAATTTTAGAGCATTTAAGGACAATAATATTTTTGAAAGGATAAGAATTATTATTAAGGTATACTCCATAAAAATTGAACATTCCTATACTTGTCAAATACATATATTTACTAGAATTATAAAATTGCAAAGAATTAGAAACCAAAAGAATGATAAAAAATCTTTAACTCATAGAAAGGAAAGTGCAATAATCATAGATATATTTGGAAATATAGTGGTTCACAGTTTAATCCCAGTAAAATAAACAGAGTTAAAATGCTATTAAAATCAAATATGGTACTAAATAAAAGGTTTTGCAAGGACTTGATATCAAATGACCAAGACAAGTATGCAATGACATTAAACACAAAATAAAAGAACATCTCACAACAGGCAACACAATATTGGGTTAAAGTAAATTCTCTTTATACTAGCATTGCAATGAAAATCTTTCAGAATAGAGTAAAGCTGTAGATTCATAGAATTTTTACAACTTAAAAGAATGTGATGTATCAGTTCTAAATAAGTATCTTTGCGAAGCTTAACAAGCTTCAACTAGTAAATAATTTTTTACAGATTTTAACTTGAAATAAATATTATCATGATACAAATTTCTTTGTTACGACTTTAATTCTTAATGCCTACAAAAACACTTTGAATACCACATCTCATAAAGACTAATGCTATAAAAAAGTAAAAGCCAATTTATATATTTTCTAAAATTAGGATATGGATAGTTCATCATTATTTTTAATTAATTTCTTAGGAATATTGCACAAATGTCAGCCATTTAAAAGGATGAATTGTTAAGCATAATGAATTGAGGTGCAAATGATTTACTTAGGTTTAAAACAAATAGAATGAGTTTTTCTCACCTGTTTCATGAGGGCCTTGATTGTCGTAAAAGCTTCTTCTCTGTATGTTTCAATAAAATCAAAATGTTTTCGACGAAGCATTCCAAATATAATTGACACTAATTTATCCTGCAAGAAAGGAAAGACAATTTAAATTGGTAAAATTGCTATGGAATAACTATGGAATAGTTGATTTGAGGAAAATAAGCAAGGATATATTAGTATTTGAAGAGTTTATTAAATTAAGTATAATAATTACCCCTTCCAAAATGCTCAAATCCTTGGAAAGAGGCCTATTCAGATCAGCTGTTGCATATCTTTCAAATTCAGTGCTAAGCATTTTATCTATTAGTTTCTCCATCTCAGAGAGCTGTGAACCTAGATGCCTATAGAAGCAATGAACAAATATTATACATTTAAAAAAATTTTATAACCTCGTAAGTTATTCTATTAGATGATATAAAAATTGTATAAGTAAATTAAAAATAAATTACCTGCACCAGTTTTTAAATCTAATGAGAATACACAGAAACTTCCTTGGTACATATACACATTTTGCACATTTCATTACAAATTAGCCATTTTGGTAAGTAATGAAAAGCTACCTTAGCAGCTAATAGCATAAAGAATATCATTAATATAATAAATATATGAGTAATAGGTAAAACTGTACTCACTAAGGATGAAATAAGATAAAAATCATTACAGGAAACAGTGATTGGTAAACATAAATAATGTATTTACTCAAAAATAACGTGACATTGAATGAAATATGCATCTCAAAATTCAAGCGTTGGAAATTTAAAGATTTTTTTTGCCTGCAAATGTAATGCGCAACTTAAGACATGTGGTCATGCCATTTGCAGCATTGTAAACACGTGTACTATACTATGTATAAGTTGTCTATAGTGGCTCTTACAGTCAAAAGCAGATAACGTTTTGGTGGAATAATTGGCGAGTTATACCGAATCAGGGTGAGCCGAGAATGCAGCCAGCCCTTCACTACTGGACATGTGAACAAGTAATATTGTGTCCAAATATAGTCCACCATTGATTTTAACATGCACCCTGATTTTTAAGCCAAGAAAAGACTGAAAAGGGTGGACATTATTTTCGAGTGAATACAGTATCTTTTAAATACATACTTAGTTGATCCATGAATAGCAAAACTGTACACCCTATTTTTTTAAAACATTATATTTTATATAAATTTCAGTTTCAGGCATTGTTTCGTATAGTTTTCAGAAAATGATTGATAGTCTCTTCTGGGAGAGGATAATCAATAACAGCATCACTAGTTAGAGCCCGCACAGAGGAAGTTAGGGAATTACAGTTCAAGATGTCTTTCACTAAGGGGCAAAAACATTCTAAAAATGTCCTTATATTTAACTAACAATTAACAGATAGGTTCTGAGATATTTTTGACACATTTCAAATATTTTCTATATGGAATCATAATATATGTCGCATATCATATTACAATTGGTAATTACTTCAAGCAAGTTAATACTAAAGAAATTCAATACAATTGTATTTTATACTTACATAATTTATGGGTATAATTATATGGATGAGAAGATAATTCCATTTCAAAAAATAGCATTTCCAAGATACTCAATAAAAAACTCATGTTATGTAATCTATATATATAAAAATGAATGTGTGTCTGTCTGTCTGTACTCGTTAGATTCAAAAACCATACATCCAATCGTCGTGAAAATTTGGGATATTATTAGGTATATCCCCGGGAGGGTTTTTGAAAATTTTATTATAAATCGGAGTACTCAGTTCGACTCCAGAAGGGAAAAACTGTTCCCATAAGAAAAACATGTAAAATTCGATTTTATTACTTGCTTGCTTCCTTTCTTTTACAAAATTAAATTAGACATAACCAACGTATAGATTTGAAAGTAGCACCAAAAGAAGGGAAATTGGATAAAGTTTCTTATTTTGGTCATGGAATATAGTTTACAATCAGAAATTACGAGACTTTGAATAATTAGATGATAATTTTGATGAATTTTGAGGCTATAAACAAACTATTTCTCAGTTACGACGAATGCGATTGTTGAATTTCCTCATAAGAACACATTGAGAATTTATTCCAGTATTCAAATGATGTTTGTTTACAGCAGCGTAAATATTTACGTATATTATCGTGGAGTAAACGGTTTTTGATATTTAATGAAAATGATATTTTGATAAATTCAAGAGATTGTATGTACTGCACAACTTGGTGAGTTGGTGACGTTACCGACTTAGATTACAAATGTCATCCATTTTCAACATTTCAATTTATTTTTGTTCAAACACAACAACGTGTGAACGGGTACAGCTAGTCACTATATATTAGAGCCAGTAGATAACAAAACTGGGAGTATTGTCCATGGTTACCATAACAAAAAAATTAATCCCAAGGGTACCTTTGCCAGGTATCCCTTATCAACTTGCCTGAAACTGTGTACTCCAGCAAGTTCCTGGACCAGAACTTCTTGTGTAGTAGCAATAAGATCTAATGCAGCCACATAATCAGGCGTTGAAAGAAGTAATTGAATCATTGGTTGTGTTTGATGAACTGTTGCCATCAATTTGAGCTGAAAGCATGTGATATACATTAGAAATAAATTCAATGGAATGAGAGATTAAGTCTCTTATATCTTCTGATATAAAATAGAGAGATAAAGGAATTCCTAATGTGTAACACACTCCTGATGATCTGGGGCTACAGACCTAGTCTCAGTATTAGCAGAAGTATCCACTTGTGAGTAGTTAAATATCATTGTTAAGGAAATCTGACCAATGAAAATTGACCACTCATTTTATGTTAACTTAATTTTACAGATAAAATCTCACTATAAACTTCTTACATTCACTCCCATCAGTTATCATCACACAAATTGATTTAAATACATTTTCTCAGGCTAGTTATGGTTATCAAAAATGAGTTGTACATAGCATTTTCATTCCCATAAATCATGGAAATAATATTTTACTGATTGATATTTGATGACTAAACATCATTTGACTCAATATAAATTTTGTGGATTTTACATTAATTATGTGAAATATTTGGGAATTCAACCATGAACATTATTTTTATGGACAATTATAAACAAAATAAATCACATTAAAGTTTTCTGTTTATGAATCTTGCAAGTGAAAAGACAATAGGTTTTACCAATATTCTTCTATCAATTGATTAAATAGAAAATACTTAAAAGCTAAAAGTTTACTCACACATTATACAAAATATTCTTTTAATT
This sequence comes from Sympetrum striolatum, assembly GCA_947579665.1. Classification (NCBI taxonomy): domain Eukaryota; kingdom Metazoa; phylum Arthropoda; class Insecta; order Odonata; family Libellulidae; genus Sympetrum; species Sympetrum striolatum. Next base: position 56,425,179 of record OX388347.1, on the reverse strand, counting down.
TACAAGATATACCTCGCTTAACTGTAGCAAGACATACAAGACCATTAATTTTTGACAAACTTATAAAAAGATCACATAGCGATTCACATGGGATGTTTCATTATCAAGCCTGCAGGATAATCATGAGCCTGCCAAACTTGCATATAGAAAAAATGATGAAGAACCATGAACGCTGAGCAATATGCCAGATATAAAACTAATCATACCTTTTTAAATACCATCAGATGATTACAGCGCACTCTTTCCAGCTTTAATATTTCTAGCGAATCTTTGACCAAAACTTTATCTATGTGTTGAATTTTTTCCCTGAAAATAAGAAAAGAAAATATAAAATGACTGTATTGGATTACTTCAGCCTTCACTTCATGGAGTCTTCTAAAATTATTCATAGTGAATAAAAACTTCAAATTATTTTTGTTTCCAGAGAAAAAATTTAATGCTTAAACACCAAAACTAGTCAACAGTTTAAGAAAACTTTTTCTGTGGAAACCAAGATACCTTGAAGTATTTATTCACAATGTATAATAAAGTAAATGACTAATTTAAATAACATGAAGGTATATGGCATTGTTGGAGTATGCTCAACTGTCATACCTTAACGACGTGACTACAGAAATTGTTTGAGTTAATTGCTCCATAAGCGCATCATGCGAAGACATTGCCTCAAAAAATGCTTCAGACTTTTGGGCAACTTGGTGAGCGATTTGAACCTCCACTAGATCTAAATAATGGCTTAGCTGAAAAGTTGAAATTATAATCAATTAAAGATCATGACATACAATCAGAAGATATTATTACAATAAAGTTCAGAATATCAGTCACAAGTTGATGATCCTTACCTTTTCCTGAAGTAGTTTTCCAGAGCTGTTAATAGAAATAGAAGGTTCTTTCACATGCAGAGGAGAACCTGACTCCTTGGAAGAGTTATAAACTGCATTAAATGTTTCTAACTTTGTGAGGTCTAAAACTGGCTGAAGAAAAATTTTAGGGATGCCGCTAATATCTGAATTACTTCTCTCTGTAAAATAATAAAAGTTTCTATGAGCGATCTGATAATATCTTAAATAAATACCAGTTTGCGTTTATAATCACCAAAGTTAAATATTTCAAATTGAATTAATACACCATTTTACATGGATAATAAAGGGAATATTGTAAAAAATATGAGTATATTTTAAAATCTTCATTGCCCTCTGAGAAACCTAAAACTGCAAAGTGGAGCCTCTGGGAAAATACACAATTTTAAACTACTAACTTCACAAAAAAACAATGATGAATGATGAACAATTAACAAAATTTGCAAATGAATGATTATAGTGTATGTAGTCAGCATACTGAGTTAAGGAAAAATTATGTAACCTCATTCATTGAGCTTTGAACTCCCTATAGATTTTCATGAGGAGTGATTTATGAAAAACTTATTTTCAATTGAAGAACCTTACCTTCTATCTCCATAGCTGACATTAATTTGCCAGCAATTAATTTGTCAAACAAAAATTAGTTTCAAACATAAGAGGTAACAATTCTGGTACAGTATAATAAGAATTAAATCTTGTCTCACCTAAAGATTTGGCAGCCCTAAGACTAGGAAAATGCTGAAGTATTTCATCATCAAAACTAGGTTTAGGAACAGTATGGTTCATCCGGACATGCTTACGGTATCTCTGTAATATTTTTAAAACACCATAACTTTCAGAACATGAAACACACACTTATAAATGCATACACAAGCCCAGGATAATAAAGGTGTGAAGAAAAATAAAACTATTATTGAACATCATTCACCAAAAAAATACATACTTTGGATATCTTTTTTATGTAACTTTCGAAATGAGCATGAGTGATTTCTGGCAGGTAAGGATGCTTCGGAATCTCGGCCTTTTCGACGAAACCATCTCCCCAAAGTTTGGTGAAGAAATCTTTCTGCAATTGCAATGTAAAAAAATAAGAATAAAAGAACCTGCCGCTTAAATGGTACTTCTCCATCAGACAAACACTCACTCACCTGCTTTCCACGGTTTGGATCGTTCAACACAGCCGGTAGGTTTTGTGTGGATGAGAAAATGCTCCATTTTGGCTCCTCGTTGACATTAGAGTTTTCATTTGAGGTAGCCATGGGTAAACTAGTAGACTTGGATGTTTTTTCATTCAGAATGTCTTTAGAATTAATGTTATTATTCGGGGGAATGTGATGCTTTAAAACATGATCTTCATAATCTTTATCACTCACTCCTTCCAACGGCAAGGAGTAACACACACCATTTTTACCATAGTGACAAACGAATGATCCCCCTTCCCGCGTGCAGTGACATTCTCGTAGGTGCCTGGAACAATGATTTGTAAGCAGAAATACTTAACTCTTGAGCATCGCGAAACAACACCCAAGATCGAGAGAAAGAAAATAGAACTTCCAAATGCACTCACTTGGCAAAATTATGAGGATCCTTCAGGACAGTATTGACGCAATAAAGACATTTATTTGATGAACCTTTGGACTCAGTCAACTGGCTCACGTGGGCCATTATATAATTTACTTAATCATGGTGATGATTTGCTAATGAAGAGAAAACAAGGAGCAGACGACATTAAGTGATAGATGTTCCGCACGTCCCCTCACGACTCACTTTATATAACAATCACATGGAAAAAATCATGGACGAGACAGTTTATTTAAAATAGTATTAATTTCAATATTAAAACTTTGGTTATTGAATCAAAACAACGTTCACTGAACGAGGGTTTCGACAACGTAATCGTTAGTAAGATGTATCTACTCACAGTCTTCACATATGTGAAGAATATTGTAACATAATTCTAACAATCAGGGTAATACTGTCCACGCATGATGACACATTTATGTTACATATGGCATTATATACAAAAACTCATCCACATAAACACGAATACATTTTCATCTTTCAATGCACTGTAAGATGTCAATTGAATAACGAATTGTATGAAAGAACGAAGTGAATGCAGCGAAGGCAGCGGAGATTCGCTGTTACTTTTTTTCTGGGAAGTTTGAATTGACCAGAATTCATTATCTGTTCAAATTTCCTTAAATGCAAAATAAATCGCTGTTTCACGGATAAATATATCGCTTTCTATCTACATAACATTCTGAATTTAAAATTTTTTCAATATTTAATTGAGACTTTCTCGGGAAAAGATAATTTATAGTGTATTTCATGTTAATATGAAGGAATTCTACCAAGTTACGGCTAAAACAGGTACTTGTATTTTATTTTATTTTATTGGGTAGTCGATAAAAATATTAAATACTTATTTATATCATAAATTTAATTATGTAATCTACTTTTCTTCAGTTGCCTCAAAATATTCAATTTCATATTTATTTATATTTTATTATCGAGTAATAGTTAAAAACTAACTCTCTCATTGAGCTATCACTAAGATGATCGAATTTCCCATTACAAAATAATTATTTTTTAACCTAAATATTATCAGTAGAATGACTAATACGCTTTATACGTAATTGAGTCAATTATAAATATATTAATTGATAAAAGAGTTTTGCTTTTACTCCATGATTACTCACTATAAAAATCTGAATTCGAAATAAAAAATTCAAGGTTGAGATTTTCAAATAAATTAGTAACTTAATCCTGGGAGCAATAGTTTTACGTAAAATCTTTCATTAAACTCGTGAGGACAGGGAGAAAAATAACACGAGTTATTTCGTTCCTTCGGATCTCAATAATAAAATCTGATTACGCCTTCCCGCTACTTAACAAAAGGTTTCTGTTGGATATTTCGACCAGTAAACGTAGTAATTAAAGTTACCATCAGTCATGCTTTCGTTCCGTCCATGAATTCATTCGTGAGACGAAAATTGATAGAGCAAGGAGGTTGCGCCGCTCCGAAGAGAAACTTTCGGCATTGGAAAAATTTCTCGCTGATGGCGAAAATTTTACTAATTTGCCAAACTTTTGAAATGCTCCACTCGGGTCGAACTTAATCGTCAAGGGAAACTTCTCTGCGTGAAATTCCCAAAGTGCTCGTTTCGTTCAACACATTAGAACTCAATCGACCTTAAACATAGATGAAATTAAAATTAATTACCTATCGCGCTGTCGCATCGCCTTCAAATTGAGATGCCAAGATTACTACTAATTGTAAGACTTATATCATAATCCGTGGCCCACAGGACAGAAATTGGATGTCATCAACTGACATTTTAACTGTTTACGTTTCCATTTAAATTTCAGGACTCACAACTCACATCATTGTTGTATAACACTACGCTAATTCGGCAATCGTTTTAAAATTAGTACCTAATTATTCTTAAAGCTGGGTTATTTATAATGCCTAGAGATAGGGATGGTAACATTGTTAAACTGCCTGAAACCTGAAGAAGAAATGAACAGATATCTTATTAAGTCGATATATTCTAAGCATCAAAATGAATAAAACAACACGAAAAAAGTTATTGCTAAAGGAAATTCAATGAAAGCATAAGAGCAATACTGCTGCTTGATATTCATACATAAGCAATAATTTATACTCGCTGACATATTTACCGTAGCTTAACTTCAAAAGTTACAGACGTTACAGCAAGTTATTTATAAATCGTAAAAGTAATGAGACTTAAAATTGAGTAAAAGTCGAACAAGTAGAATTTTATGATTGTGAGTTGGAGATGCCTTTTTCGTGATAAATGCTTACCTGTAAGACGAAATAACAATCATATAAATTTTTTCGTGCGTCCATTTGCATGAGGGTTATTTAGGCGCGAGGCCCTCAACCTGGGGGCTACTCTCCCCTATTTTTCCATACGCTCTCATAGTTTAATAATTAATTCATGGAACGCATAACAAATATATAACATAATGCTTTGGGTTTTTTATTTTATTCATTATTAAGAACTTCATTGGATATTTTTTTCCAGGGGCCCCTTATTCTGGGATGTCCTTATCTCAATGGTGATAGTCGTTTTTTTTCGTTCTCCACGTTGTTCATATTTTTAGGGCTGTATGCGCTTGCGATGAAAAACCAAGTGTACTTTTTTAAAAGATTTAAAACATGCTCTTTCAAATGGAAATGATTCAAAAGAGTATCCAAAAGGTGTTTCTTTTCGAAGAGCGGGCATAAAATATGAGGAATAGCCTTCCTAGGCTAAAATTCGCTCAAAAAATAGGACGGCGTTATTATTATGTAACCTATTTGTGATGTTTTCACAAATTTCACCCTCAAAGCTGTCCCTAAATTTAGGGCCTTATATGCCCGCGATGAAAAACCAGATATACTTTCTTATAGGACTGAAATCATTCTATTTCTAATGAAAATGATTCGAAATAAATTCCAGGGGGCCTTTTTTGTCGGAATGGGACAACTGACCGCGGGGACAACTGGCCGCTGGGTTGGGATGGGTTGGGTAGGGTAGGGTTGGGTTGGGTTGGGTTGGGTTGGGTTGGGTTGGGTTGGGTTGGGTTGGGTTGGGTTGGGTTGGCCTGGGATGGGTTGGGTTATATAAAATATCATGTTTTTAAATAAATATAATTCCCGTTCCCGCGGCCAGTTGGCCCGGCGGCGAGTCTGCGGCGGCCAGTTGTCCTACACCCCTTTTTTGTAAAAGAGGGGTGAAAATATCATATTTTTGGCTTTTTCATAAAAACTGTCAAATGTTGACTTAATTTTAAAAATAATGGAAAGTATTAGGAAGATGAAATTTTATATTCGTAAACCGTGTATTAATATGTTATCATGTGCAAATTTTCACGTTGATTATATCTTTACTTCCTGAAATATAAAAAGCCAAAATTTTAATATTTTTCGATCCGCAATTTTTCGGGACTGTTTTGCACTGAATTTTCTGCAAGGAGATCACTCTTACAGTTATTTTTATTATTTTGTTTAATAGAGTGCTGAAATTCGTACAAGATAGCCAAATTTTGTTTCCTTCGTAAAACGTTTCCCTGAGATACTATGCATCAAAGTTACCGAAATCTCCTAGTCATACTGAAGAAGACTGCGGCACGGGGTCAAACTAACTAATATATCTCAGCAAGTATACCATCGGCGAAAGTAAAACTTTACAGCGAATACTTGCTTTGATAACACAGTACAAATCTTGCTGATCGCTAAAAGCAATATAAAAATTATTTAATTTGTTAATTTTTTTATAATATTATCAAAAAGGAGTAGAATTGAACATTCAAGTCCTCCTGATCTTGGAATCAGGATGATCAGAGGGTTCTTTATTTGGACAAATGGTTCACTATTTAATTGAACAATTTTTTTTTTCAAATTTCTTTCTCAGTTATTGAAATGAATTGGTAATTTCTACTGGAAATATTTACTTCGCAGCCGGTTTCAACTCTTGCGAGTCATCTTCAGATGCATATTTATCACCGGAAAATTTTCAATTTATACAGTATTTTTCCACAAAATGTTAAGGGGAGGCTAAGGAGAAGGGAACAAATTTCCTGTGGAAATTACCAAGCTATTTCCATTAATTTCATTAAGACCTTCCACCAAGTTAAGCTAGTTCACATTGATTACATTCTTTCCCTATAATTTCAGTAACCGCACAATACCGTCAAGTTCGATGGACACATTTTTCTTTTTAGTTAGATTCATTTAATCTCAAAATTTCAACAGTCAAATAAGAAGTGAAAAAATGGTTGCTGAAACTAGACTGATAAAAATTAAGTTATTCTATTTCTTAAATCAGGCACCTGCTGACAAGTCCAATGTATGGACTATCTGTATGTATATATGTTTGCATTTATAGTACGCAATTGTTATTTGTTTCTGTAAAATATTTGAATATTAATATTATCTAAATATATCTATAAAGTAATGTATCATTTAAAGATAGGTAAATATAGTCTTTTCAATTAATATTAAATTGTGTTGACATGTATGATTTTAATGTTATTTGTTAATTATGTTAATGTTAATTATTACTTCTTTGTTTAAAAGGAACCTGTTGACAAGCCATTTTAGATTTAGATATATAGCCCGCGAGCCGCCAGAGGCGTGTGGCAGGGGGTGTAATACACCACCATTATTCAATCCTCCCTATTAGCATCTCTAAAAGCCTGGGAAAAAACGACCACAAGTGATTATCCGTCCTTGCGATTACTTCCCTAAAACGCTTCGTTGATGCCTCTCGGAGGTCGCGTTCGCTTCTTACTGGCACAAACATTTCACTTACTTCGTCTATAAATTCTGAACGAATGAACTTTTCGAAAAGTTTCCGACGATATTCAGATCTTCTCATCTGTAGTGAATTCCAACCGAGGGAATCTATCATTGCCGTAACGCTGCTATCAAACCTGAAATCCCCTCAGAGGAATCGGGCTGCTCTACGCTGGACCATCTCTAAATCTGAGACTAAACCTAATTCGTGTGGGTCCCAAACCGCACAGCAGTATTCTAGACTAGGACGAATAAAAGAAAAGTAAGCTACTTCTTTGACTCTCGATGAGCATCCTCTCAACGTTCTACTAGTTAATCTTTGCACTCTATTCGCTTTTCCTATCGTATCTCGAATATGTTCTTTAAAAGATAAGTTACTCCTAAACGTGACTCTTAGGTATTTTTTGTCGTGCACTAACTCTAATAGATGCCATGAGATTTGGTACTGCGCGGGAATTATGTTTGTGGAGCGCGTAAAACTCATGGCAACGCAATTATTTATATTTAAATCCAGCTGCCAATCTTTACACCATCCTGATATTACATCCAGGTCGTTTTGAAGTACATTACTTTTCTGACAAAATCTCTCTGTATATCAGGGTATCATCGGCAAATAATCTAACCTTACTCTTTACGTTATCTACGAGATCGTTAATGTAAATTAGAAATAAAATCGGACCAAAAACAATTTTAGGCTTTGCAGGACCTACAGTGTTTATTTTTTTTCTTAGATTGTATTTAACTGTTGTGTAATTTAAAAAATTCCATATGCAATCTGTTTATCATATTACTTGTTGATTATAAAGTGAAAGTTATATTTTTGTCAGAAGGTTAATCATAATGTATATACCGTATTGTAAAATATATTCAATTAAAAAACAATCTTCGTGAAGCGTTGACGCCCCGTTCACCCTGAGGCGAGGGTCTCGCTCGTTCGCTGTTTAGAACCGGCCCTGGTCAAATGGTCCGATGACTCTACCTTCTCAAGTGCAGAAGCGGCCATGCGAAGAGTAAAATGCTGGAATTCCCTCATCGCCTCCTTTTCTTGCGACTTCCTCCCCTGGGGAGCGACCGTTAACCCTCTCGGTATGAGTCCAATAATTTGTCCGAGTGCTTCCTCTGTGTCGAGCTCGTTTTCCCAAAGGCCCTCCGGGGGAAAACCCGGAAAGAATGGCCGATCACGAACAAGAGCGCGCCTGTATACAATTGCAGACGCGGGGTCGGTCACATCGACCCCATGGAAATGCTCCGATGAGCATCCAGAGGGATTATAACTCCCACCAGATGCCTCGGGATTCCCCAAGGCGCCAACTGGCATCCTTCCTCTCTCTCGTGTCGTAAAAATCAAGCGTGCTCGGGAGAGTAGTCGTGCGATTTAAAAATCGTGGCCGTGACTCCGTTCCGGAGAGTATTCGCCGTTTGTGAAAGGTTCTGCGCGGAGGGAATCGGGGCAAACAGCTGATGGGCACGAAATACGCCACGTGGACGAAATACTCCGAGACATAAAAGGCTGATGGCCCATTTTGGGGATTTCCATCCTTGGGCACTTGCATCCATATGTGAGCTCCTAAACCCCATGTGGTGTTTTGCAAGCTCCCAAGTGCCCAAGCTCTTTACCGATCCGTGGGAATGCCGGTTCGGATGGTGAAGAAATCTGGAACCAGTCTGTTCATGTTTCATCCTCATTCTATTCATGTTGAACAGCGGGTGGATATGGCAATTCCAAGAGTTCGACAATAGTGTTTTCCTGGGGACCCCACAAATAAGAGGGGCTTTTCTTTCAAGATTAAATTGTTTATATTCATATAGTTCGTGGAATCCCGAATTCGGATTTCCCAGGTCCTCCTGAAAACATAAGGTAACACTGCATACGTAAGCATGTAAGAGCAAAAGAATTTTAATACATAATAATTATGAACAAAAATACCATTTTTAACTATGCTATAGTATACAGAATCAAGTTATCAATTTATCAAACAGCGCAGTATGATTAACTATACCATTGTTTATATCCTCCTTGTTATTACGACTATATAAATAAAATAAAAATGGATAACAATAATTATATAAATATTGTTATTATAACAGTACTCACATTTGAACAACACTGTTGTAATGACAATAACTTTAATAGCAGTATTGTCATTATAAAGGTTCTGTAATTGTTGTTTTTGTTTACTTAAAAGTGTTTCGACAGCTTAGGTAATTTCGCACATTGGCCCCAACCGGTATTCGAACCCGGGACCGCTTTCATCGAAGCCAAAAGCGTTGCTCACTTGGTTCTGTTATTATAACAATGATATTATTGTAAAACATTTACTAATAATAATTTTATTACAATACTGCTATTATTAAGGTTACGATATTTTAACAATGATATCATTGTAACAATATTTATTGATCAACTTTTCACATATTGCGGGGACGTAAATTAACAATGAAGACATTACGAAAGAAGTTAGAAAAATTGAAATTTCCGCAGGACGTGTGACAAAGAAATGAAATAACAGAACGAAAGGGAGGCCACGCTAAATTTAAGATGCCTGAGACGATCCATTCAAATAAAAGTCTCTTTGGGCAACGAGGAAGGAACAACAGACTGTGGAAAGGAATTTATTGAAAATGGAAGCTTGATAGAAGACATAGAGGGTTCGAATGTGAGTCTCGAAGTTGATATGTGAAATAATACTAAGCAACCGCTATGAAGTATGACGAAGATTTCGCTGACCAAATTTTCGCGACGAAAGCGAAGGAAAATTGTAAATGGAACAGAGCGAGGATTTGTCTTTAGAGTTGTATATATTGGTTGATATTTAAACATTTGTCAGCATTTCATAGTTTCTCAACCAGAGTGCCGAAAATACTATTGGTGTACCGTATTTATTTCTATACATATTTTCTTGACTAATTTATTGCAGAAACAGAGAAACAGTTTTTAGGAAGAAAGGATAATGAAGTATATTCCTGAAATCATCCCGTAGGGAAATAAAGACATTTTTCGATCTCTTTATTTTACAAATAGAAATTCCATGAGGTATTCTACCTTTTTTTAAATGAATATGAAGTTTATGTTTAAAATAGATTTTCTCAGTTATTTTCAATCTCGTTATTATTTCACAGTTAAATCAGTTATACGAAAATGAAGGAAGCATATCTTTCCACGGAAACTTGATTCGTGTTTACTACAGCAACGAGTAAAATTCTATGCAATGAACCAGATTGTAGGATTATCTTCCCTCGGGAACATTTTCAGTTTCATCTTTGAAAATACTGCGAACGAGTATTTTTCGAACCGGTATTTCCTGCAAGTGTCTGATATGTAAGTTAATGGAGACATAAAAATACAATGATATCTCCCTCCTATCTTTTCGCTCCTAGGTTTTTCTTTCGCATTTTAGATGAAAATTTTTCAATTCCAAAATCGATATTTCTTACGCATCAAGAGTCAGTTTAGAATTACCGCGTAAAAAGTAATATTTTTTTAACAACGAGAAGCTGTATGTCAAGAGTTTTCTTTGATAAAGTTGATTATGGCAATAGCAATTCTCGTAATATCAATGCTTTATGGTTCGGAAATATTGCTTCGGCTATAACAAGAGTTATAGACGAGATTATTGACGGTAGCAATGCGCAAAATTTATTAATACAGATATTGGTGGCGAGAATACGCAAAAGGACAAATTCCAGGACGAATCGCTCCTTCTGGTCGTATTTTTACGGAGTCTTGAAGATGTTAACAGTAAATAGAGCTAGATTGGAATATTGGAGGTTTTCTTTATAACCTTACCACATACTACTGGTGGTTTGTAAGGTCAGTAATACCGACTTGGTATGTAAAATGCATGTGTAAGAATTGAGCAGTTAAGAAATTATCGAAATAGATTCGTGAAGAAATGAAGAAAAGCCCTCAAAGAGGATGGAACCGGAAATGACAGTACGAAAGCCATGAATCACCATTGATCATTATATTTTTTGCCCCAATCAAAGGCGAAAAATAAATTTCGAAGATGATTAAGGAGTCCTTATAGATAAGCGCAATCTATAAAACCAAGCCGCCCGTAATGTGGGCGTGCTCTCTGAAATCGGCAAAGACAAAGAAAAGCGACCAACCCAAATTCTTTCTGCCTCAGTCTCGCTTTCGGAATTAGAGTTAGTGTTTTCAACGAGAGATGTCATCCGCTGTTTCCCCAATCGAGGAGGCATGACAATGAGGCTCGTGAAATGGCAAGTAAAGGCAGGCGGTCACGCAACTCACCGGTGCAACCGCTTGAAACACCTTTCCTGCAGACGACGAGAGTTCATTACCCGAGGTATTTACTCGGAAGCAGACGTGCTTATGTTTGAGCAGAGGCACGAGTCGAGGAGCATTCTCATAAATGTGTTACTCCGAGGAGGTTCTTGACCTTCGAATACATCTTTCCTGAATGCTGGGCTTAGCGAGGCACTCACCTCTGAATGCACCAGTCGTCTTCAACGGGGCATTTACGTTTAAACTGCGGGGTGAACTATGAAAGCTTTCAAGGATGAAAACAAGGCATTTTTATTATTTTCCTATCAATTAGGATATTAGCAATAGCCAACGCTGAGAATGTTGAAAGGCTAATATAAACCCCCTGCCATACGCCTCTGGCGGCTCGCGGGGTATATATCTAAAATCTAAACAAAAAATCAACAATTAAGGTACTTTAAAAAAAATAAAAATTTAAAAAATTGGAGCTTTTACGAATTTCTAAAAATTACAAGAGTTATAGGATAGCCAACGCTGAAATTGTTGAAAAGCCAATGCAGAAGAAATTCAGCAATGGAGTGGCGATACGCGGAGTATCGCCACTAAGGCAACTCGGAAACAATGAAAATTGAATACTTGAAAGATTTATTACTTTCTTAGCCATTAGGAGAGTAACAATAGCCAACACGCAGATTGTTGAAATGCTAGTAGGGACAAAGAGTAGTAACAACAGTCAAGGTGGAGATTGTCGAGAGGCTAATAAACTAAAAATTCAACAATTAAGGCAGCTCAGAAACAATTAAACTTGTAACTTGTATTACTTTCTTAGCTATTAGGAGAGTAATAGTCAACGCTCAGATTATTGAAATGCTAATGAGAACAGAATATTCCAAAAATTACCTCAGATAAGTGAACTTTTGTCCGAACCTGGTACTGTCCCGTAGGCAGGGACGGATCCAGGGGGGTGGTCCTGGGGGTCCGGACCCCCCCCCCCCCCGAAATATCACTTGTGCCTATTTTTCGAAAATGAAACTCAAATAACGCAAATAAACACACAATTTTTTAAGCAATCACTAGCGAAAATATTCGAATTTGCCTAACACCATTCTAACGTCACGTTTTGTGAAAGCCGAAATGTCTTTTATTTTTAAATTTTTTGATCGGACCCCCCCCAAAATTTTTCTCTAGATCCGTTCCTGCCCGTAGGGTACAGGATCAGTTCAGTAAACGATGTTCCTGCTAACATATCTTGATGATTGGTATGTTTTCATTTGTCTTTTGATATAGAATATAGGAAAATGAATCTTTCCATCACTTTTGTCTCAGTCTTGCTCGCCGCATGATAATTTGAAAACTACTGAGGTATGAGAGATGCTAAACAAATGCACTAGTTAAGATCTCTACCAATGGAATTGTTACTCGTATAGTTATAGTGCTTTACTTACATGGTCTTGTTCCACTTTGAGAGGAAAGCAAGGAGCACTACCTCACTCCTCATCTTGCCTAGTAAGCCTCGTTGGTAGAGGGAGTAAGAACTTGAACGTAGAATGATCCACCATAGAACATTTTCGAATTTTCAACAGTACCGGTGTTGCTAATCTTATTTGGGAATCACAAATGTTTACATAACACTGTTTAAATAGAGGGGGTCACAAGGTATTAAGGCGCCACAATGATAAACTATACAAGGGCGCTCTTGTCTTCATCTCTCGGAATTCACACAAAGGAGAGTATTCAAGGCGCCCTGATGCTTTGCCTACCGCTTATATTAGCCTTATTTATATTTTTAAGGGAAAATTAAAAATGTATGTCCCCGTAGGCATTAAAGGATAATTACTCCTACTACTACCCCATGGTCAAAAAAATTCAAGAAATATAAAAATAACGGTGGAGCAACAGATATTTCGTAGCGATCAACTTTGCCGAAACATTCAACAGATCTCAAAGAAATCATTTAAAGGAAATATAAAGATTGGCAAGCAAAAGCTTTCAAGGAATAATTATTTTTATTCCATCTTGCTGTATCGACGAATGTAATTTGGATTTATGAGTTTATTATTTCGCAATGAAGTTTACATTCCTTTAATTCTCAACATGCATAATCTGTATCATTTTCAAGGTTGGGAAATATGAAGGAACAACACGCTGAAAGATGACTGACAGGCGTAGTTTTTATCGGGGATGAAACTTACGCAAGAAACAAAATCGTGAAAAAGAAGTTATTAAGGGTGTAAAAAAATGAAACTAAATTTAATTGAAATGGGCCAAGATTAATTTTCTCTTATACTGGTGAGATATGAAGATAGCAAGAGAGACAGTATACCAATTTATTAGTGAGAGATCGGACGGGATGAATTCCAACAAAAAGTAATATCGAATAAAACTTCGAAGTATCTCCGAGGTAAAATTAATCAAATGAACGAAGGCTGTACTAGCGAAATAATTTGTGCGCGAGTACAAAAGAATTTGTGGATTTAGGGATGTGGTATATCTTGTATCTACTGTTAACACAGTCTTTACCATGGCTGTGGTGAGATGAGGTATGACAGATGCTGAGTAGTGGTACTAATAAAGGTTTCTCCTTATGCTATGCCAAGAAAAGTGTTACTCGTAGAGTCATTGTGCTTCACTTACGCTGACTTGTTCCAATTATCGTATTCTGGTTTGGTGAGGAAAACAAGGGCAAACTACCTCACTCCTCATCTTGCCTATAGTGTCTCATTCCAATAAAATTTATTGTGGAAATTACGAAGTCTTTTCTTTCAACTTACGATGTCGTTCCACGAAGTACGGCTAGGACATATTGATTATAAGTCTCATTCCCTTCTACCAGCTAATGGCAGAGGAGATGAAGCCTCAACCGGACGTGGGGCTAATACTTTAATGACATTTATGTTCACCTCATATATCAACATCATTTTAATTTTTCTACGTTCGTTTGAAGAAGCATTTAATCCCAAATATTTATTCCCATAATCTCTCCTTCTCTTTCCCCTCCAACCCTTCAAGACATTTAAGCAGCTTTACAGTAATTTCTGTACCAGAAGATGCTACTCCGGTAGCAAAACCGGTCGTAAGCAAAATAAAAGTGTGGAAAATTTACATTGTTTTTCTTCATTACCTAATACACTTTGGTTTAGCACAATCTATTCTTCTTACTGCAATTACACAAAAAGAAATTCGATTTTTCGATCTTCGATAGCGAAAGAGAAAACCGGATTGCCGCGAATATATAACCAAGCGCGCGAATGTTTTACGTATTGCCTTTGTTTCTAGGTAGCATGGAGGGAAAACAATCAAAGTCCAGAGTTATTGAGTATTGTTCCTAGTTTATAGTTAGTTTTGTGAAAGCTGACTCTTCTTATTCAGCTCTGACTCCAGAGCTGAATAAGTTTCTGTTTCACTGCTGTGCATTGCAAGAATGCTTTGGAAAGAGGTGCACCAAATTCCAAAAATTGCGGAAAAGAGTTGAACGAAGATTGGAAACAGCTGCAAGACCTGCCGATTGTTCGCAAAGCAGGGATATGAATCCAAGCGTGGAAGTATTGCCAAACGGATACATCTGTTAAAAGGTTTGAGAATAGTCAGACAAACTGCAGTTATAAATTTAGAAAGACAGTTATGCCATGACTGAAGTAGTTATCTGACAATATTATAGTTTATAAGTTATACTTTTCGGCTGTAACGTAAGATAACGCATGAATATTTTACTTTTACCACGATGAAATGAAGCAAGTCTGAAAGGGCTTATATTGGAATATATTCGGTCAATTTACTTTGCACTTTCTATCATCTTTCCATGATATCTGTGGCTTCTATTACTCTCTTTTTCTCTTTCAAACATTTTCGAGGGATTCATCCCCGTTCGTTTTCTACTAGCTGCTACGTTATGTTTTGAAAACCTCAGGTTTAGTAATTCACTTATACGAGGTGAATTATCTATTAAAAGTTCTGTCCCGAGTTCCTTTTTTAGCGGGTCTTTTTTACCAAATAGCCGCTAGATGGTGTTACGATTAGTGTTCGGTTTCGACTCTCCCGCCACATTTCTATGTTTACTTTTATTATTTGCCTATTCAAAGCTGATTTAGGATAACCAGGCAATTTTGTTCATTGTGTTATTTCATTATTCTATTGTGGTATTCGTTTTGATTTAATCTTTATTCATCTCTAATATCTCAGTCGCAATCTCCATAGCAGAGGTACACTACTCACCTAATATCGTTTGTTGTAGCAACGCCACATCTAATAATCCATGTACTACAATATCCATATTTTTCTAGGTGTAAGAGATGTTATGACGTACCTATGAACAAATTTCCTTAGTTTACAATCATTATTATAGACGTTATGCTTATAGTCGATCGAACGCATCAGTGTATGGATATATTTCCTGATAATTATCACCTTCGTTAGTTAGGGATCATTCAGAGATACGTATATGATGAAGTTATATCTTCAATTTTGTGTTAGCATTAAACTCTATTCTGAAAGCATATTTATTCTTCATGAAAGTATTGCATAGCATTGCTGACCACAATTAGATTGTAGGGAGGAGATGGCATTAACCTAATGTTTAGATATAATAGAGAGTGTATAACAATAACATAGAAGTGATAAAACTATTAATATAAACATTCATTTTAGCGAGTGTTCCAGTTGTATCCATACCATAAATTTTGTTCAAGGTTATGCAGGGAATCTATTAATGGAATTTAAACGTGTCATGTTGATAAGAAACAGGAATCGTAAGGCATAAGATTGCTTGGAATTTCCATTTACTCGTATGTTCACTAAATTTTCGTGTCCTAAGTTTATCGCGTCTCTGTTCGTGGTTGCATAAATTACAAACGTTTCTAATTTCACTCATCCTTCTCTATGAAAACCTAAGGGCAACAAGAATAGTCCAATACAGTGGTTCCCAAACTTTCCAGTCCGTGGAACCCTTAAAAGAGGAATAAAAACTCAGGGACCCCTTCTCAGTGTTGCCATTAACCAAACAATAATATTATAAACTCATATATTTATTGTTTTTTAATTCAAAGGAAAAAATATTAGTTTAAGACATTCGCACAATAAAATGAATTTTATTAGCAAAATTATAATATAATTGTCAAGTACAATGTGATATTTAATGTGAACAATGAAGGGCTGATGAAGCGGACCATCGGGGGTCCGAGGACCACACTTGGGGAACCTCTGATATAATAGCTTCAGCTTCAGTTCTTATCTAATAGCTTCATTGTCTAATTGCAAAATTAAGAAATGTTTTCTAATTGTACGATTTTTGCATTCATGTAGATCTTTTTTATGAAATAGATTTGCGCCAATTCTGAGACAATCTTTCTACCTTTCGAGCTTCCAATTAAAGGGGTTTGTCTTAATAGCACAAACAAAATCCTCGAAATGTATTATTTCAAATGATCTGAACATATGAGTTTATCAATGTTCCTTGTTTAACTTTATATTTTTAGCTAATAAATTCAATAATTTACCAAAAATTAATCATTTATATTCCTAATTACAAAATTTGATCTTTCTATAGTTTTCCAACCATTTAAGAGAATGTGAATACATTAAAGAATGTTTCCATTTATTATGTTTGCTGTTTTTCTGTGAATACACACAGAATTTTAAGAAAAAGTACACCCAAGTATTTCATTCACTCATTACTATTATTGATTATTATTAGAACTTAATTTTTTTCCCTTGTGAAGTTCTGAAGAAAGGGTTAAGATTATTATCATAGACTAGGATTCGTCTTATTTTATTTGCATTTTCATGTATACGGGCAATTTTAGCTGGTCAAAAATTAGAACTGAGCTTATCAATGATTTCTTGGACTTATCAAAAATAGATAATAACGTAGAGACAAATAATTGTAAAATAAAGCAAAGTTTTAAAAGCAGCAAAGTAACTTTTACTTTCCGCACATAAGAGGTTTCAGAGGCGACTATTTTCGGCTAGTAATAGCCTTCTTCAAGCCACTTGAAGATGGGTTTCCAAAATACCTCTCTGTCAAACATAATTCGTGAGTTATATTCTGTTTCAGATGCATTCAAATATCTATTTTTCAGTTCTTTCACTCATTATAACAGCTTTGAAATCATTCGCTATTTCCATTAAAATAGTTTTTTCCCCTTTTCTGCATACTTCGCATGGTTTCCCACTCATCTTTTTAAATCCGAATTTCATTACCTGCAATTATTCCAGTTTCATTGTATCCAATATCCATTCGGCGATTAGCATGTTCTGACCTATTCAACTCATAACTCTCATTTGAAATTTAAAACGTTAAGCAACAATAGCCGGCGCATGCGCGCTCATTATTGATACACGAACACGTCTATCCAATCCTATTCTCGATATAAGAACTGCTTCAAAATGAACTGTTTTAAATTCTAAGCTATTTTAGATCTTCTTTGGCCTCAAAGTTTATAAGGAATGAAAATGTGTAGGTAAAACAAGGGAGAAGGCTGAATTATATCTTCTTAGCTACTGTGCACGTTTTTACCATTGAAGACATTGCCAGAAAAAACTTATTTTAGATTTATCTTGGGAAATACGCGGATCGCAAAGGAATCACTTACATTTTTCCGTAAGATTTGGTGGAAGTAGATCGATCTTTAATTCAGATGATAATCAAATGTCAATCAAAATTGGAACTCGAAACCACAAAGCAAGCCTCAGTACTATACATCATACGTTTGCAGAAAGTTTGTCTTTTCTGTGAGGAATGGTCGTTGTTCCAAAATTGTGTGGAAATGACCGAGTCGAGAATATCTGCGACTTTACCGAGTTTTGATTGGTTTCACACAAACTCAGATTAAGTAAGACAATGATATCAACTCACAATGCACATCATTTTAAAGGCAAAGAATTGTTCTTTAAAACGATGTATAACATGCTCAATTGTAACAGATCATTGTACTATAAAGAAAAGCCTCAAAGTCTGGGTCTATACTATTTTTGGTCCCACAATAGGAATCACTCACATGTTTTCGTAAGATTGCGCGCAATTCCGCTAGTTGCAAGGCAAAAATTTACGTATATTTAAATAAATAATTTTTTCTCTAAACTGATTATAATGTTATGAAATTTTGAAATACCCTTCCATGCATATTTTCCACTTTAGGTATTCTGAATCACCAGAATAATATTCACTACCCTCCTTTACAGGGAATGAGGCAAACTACCTCACTCCTCATCTTGCCTCAATCCCCTTGTAGGAGTTTTTGGTGAATGGCAGATGATTAAGGGGCTAAAGTGAATGAGATTTGATTAACATGTGGAGAGTTACATTCGCATTGATCGCATTTCATTTAACATTAAGGTTGATACAAAATATTCGCGAAAATAATTCATGGAATTAGTGGTTTTGTGATAAACTACACACTAAAATCAATTTGCACGAAAACCACTGATTTCCATTTCTCAATCGATAATCAACATCTCGTAGATAATATTAATTATACGGATCTCTTATTATATTGATAAGTTTCAGAATCTACGGGAAGGGATATAACTTGCATAAAGCATCCGATGTATAAGACACAGATGTATGATTTACTCATATATTTGTGGAAGTAACTTAAATTTTACTCGTATAGAATCTAGGACAATAACCATAGCAATTATGGTTCATCGCAGATTCCTCAGCAGTATTTTGAAAAGGGTATTAGCGTGGCTGCTGAACGTTGAATTTCGCCATTACAGTTCAACATTCTCTCCAAAAACAACTTTTTTGCTTCAGTGGGTCAGCGTCCCAAAAATTCCGGGATCCCTTATCTGCGATATAAATATTCCCCTCAAGGCTATGGCTTATCCACTTATTTTTCCAAAGAGGATACGCTCCAATCCAATACGGGAAACAAATAAAACGTCGTCCATTCTAAATCATCCCGTATTGCCAACAAGAAGAAAAACCCCAACGTAATCGCGTATCAATAACCCCATGTTATTTTTTTGTTATCGAAACTAGTCTGAGTTCAGAATGATATACACATTCGCCTGTCACTAATAAATATAGAAGGTCAGCTTAATCTTTCGTGGAGAGGAACAATGAAGCGGAAAGATATTAGAACATTGCTCCTTCATGGCACACAGTGTCACTTTTTTGAAGTATGAAATACGTCTTTATTATTAGAAGGAATTTTTATCCCTTTCGATGTGGACATCGGAAATAACACAGACATGACGTTTATTGTTCCGTTTGTGGTTAGGGTTCAGAAAGTAGAATTACTTTTTTTACAGATAAGCTGGTGGTTTATCAACTGTGCATGTCTCCCTGTCTGTGGAGTCAAGAAAGATCAACAGAACGGAATTCCCCAGCAATAACTCTAAAATTTCGTGCGTCACTTCTGACATTGTAAAAATATTTTCCGCTGGTTATTCTCGATTAATCTTCCGAAGTGATATCGACAAATTTGAAGGCTATTAATAATAGGGCAGTGAATGCTTTCGGTCACGTATTCTGTATGGAAATTTTGCCACAATCACTCCGCTTTTATCGGGGAATTCCTTACGTTCGGAATAAAACTTATTAAAATATTTCCGTCAAGAATTATTCGTTTTTAAATTGAATGAAACGTATTTTAACCAAGAATTTTAGATGAAAAAATAAATCGAGACTTATCTTGAGTAGGCTATTTTGTATATGTTATAAAGGAACTATCTCATACTTGAGCGGTTAGAGGATTATAAAATTTAATCTATTATTGCACTTGTTTATTTTAGGCTCAACGAATCCGATAATATACATCTACATCTACATCTACATCTACATTAATACCCTACAAGCCGCCTTTCGGCGTGTGGCAGGGGGTGTAAACACCAGTTGAATCTAAATTACTTCCTTATTCGATTATTGTCACGTATTGTTCGCGGAAAGAATGAATCTCTGAAACGATTCGTCCTAGCATCTATTTCTCTTAACTTACGGTCATTATCGGATCGACCGACGTAGCAGGGGGGTTGCATGATACCGATTGTATCTTTGGAAAATGTAGTTTCCCTGAATTTATTAAGCAATCGCAGCCTAGCTTCCAATCTCCTTTCTTTCAAGGATTCCCAACCTACGTCTGAGAGCATTTTTGTAACGCTTGCTTTTTTATCGTAGCATTTCTTAACAAAACGAACCGCTTTACGCTGCACTTTCTCGAGTTCGCGAGTACACGTTTCATCCGCCGGATCCCATATACTTGCCGCATATTCCAGAAGGGGTCTGACCAAGGTAAAATAACATCGCTCTCTCACCTTTTCGTCGCATTTACCGACAATACGCTTTACAAAGCCAAGCCTTTTACTTGCTTTGCCGCAGATTTTTCGAATATGCGTGCTCCAATTTAAGTTATTAGCAATGTTGATCCCGAGATATTTAACTGAATCTACTACTTTGATACTAATTCCATTAATTTTGTATGGGTGATTTTGACGCATTTTTTTCTTTTCGAAGAAATTAACTACGGAGCATTTAAAATTTATACATCTTAGTAATTAGGTATCTGGCGCCTACACTTTCATGAGGTTCTAAATCTTTTACTGAACATTTCAACTTAATTATTGAAATCATATAACATGGAAGTGCCATTAATTACCGCCATTAATAGCATAGCAAGATCGTATTATACCGGCCGGTATAATACGGTACCACGTAGCACGTTAACGGTCAACGGTTAACGTGCTAGCGCGTTAACGGTCCAACCTCACGGTCCCGGGTTCGAATCCCGGCTAATCGGATTTTTCCTTTTAGGGAATGGTTGTCTGTGTGTGTTGTGTGTGTGTCTTGTGTTTATAAATAAAGGAAAAATGCAAAAAAATGATAAAATATAAAGGGGGTTAATTGGTAGAGTAGCCTTCAAAGGCTAAAATTCGCCCACCAAAAAAAAAAGACGGCATTATTGTTATTATTATTATTATTATAATAGTCTTGAAAAACTGCAAATATTATTGCATATATATATTGCAAATAGATATTACTATTTTCAATGCAACAAGAAGCAATTATCTCTTGGATTAATATACTATAATATGATTTATCATTTTCGAAACAATCCCTGTACTAAATGCCATTTTTATTACTAGATGTAATTTTGCCGATAGTGTTTATATGAAGGGCTGTTAATAACCAATAAGGACAGAAAAGTTATTTACTCACAGTGACGTCATCTAATCCGTGATGCCTTAATTTTAGTCTTATGCTGCTGTCACGATTATCTTCCTTTAATTCCACGCTTTAGTGATGAGTTATGACAGATTACACCGTGTAGTGTAGCGATTCCATAAAGGGATTTGCTTTTAGCGATAATTGAAAAACAGCTGGGATAGATAGAGGGCACGCAATACCAGGATCACGGAGCTAGGAAAAGATAGGTCTAGCCAAGAACTCAAATTACTTCCTTTTCTCTCATATATCCAACATCTGCGGCTGTACTTCATCATCCTAATGGACATGTGAGCTACTCATATTTTTTAGCCCCTTACAAAGACATTATACGACCATGACTTAATTAGTTGCTGTCTCTCTCATTTATAGCCTTTTAATCAATATTTACCCTGAACATATTTCTATTCGTTACAGCCATGAGCAAGACTGACACAAAGGTGGACAATATATATATACATTATTCTCTATCCTGTAGAAAAAGAAAAATTCAAAATATTCCAATAATCAACCTATGTTTGTAGGAACTGGTATACTTCATTAGTTGCATATTCATCATTATAGAATATTAATATATATCATATTCGAATTATTTTAATAATATTATAATATTTATTGTTCTTAAGCTTAAATGCAGTACTAAATACGATACAATTTACAATTTGAAAATAAAAACAAATTACGCAAGACTAAAAATAAAGAAGATACATTTTTGTAAACTTAATATTCAGTAGAAATAGCACTATATGCACTACAATTAGATTTTTTTAGGGAAGTACTATTTACCCACTTGAGTCCTGCCAAACTAAATATGGTTTGTTGGCGGGTACATACCTATCTGGATTAATATACAATTATAATAATTTAAACCGTCTTATTAGGAAAACACTTCGTAACTTGCACAATAAATATTTGGAATATATATTGTGAAAGTTACCAAGAATTTATTTTAGTATCTTAGATTGCTTGCACTAAATTTCCGCTAGTTAGTATTGCCCTCGTCGATTTTATATTAATATAAACATGATGTGATAAATTGCTTTTTTTAGTGTAGCATGGGGTAATAAAACCTTGTAGACACTATAGGAGAGAATATTCCATTAGTTATACCCAACGCTTACCGGTTAGTGAAGCTCTATTTTATATTTCATTGAAGTTAAGCATTTCCTAATTAAGAACGATTGCTTTGACGGAATTAGAAAGTATGGCGCAACATGTTGCAGTCTGGAGAGTTTATCCATCCCGTTTCTGCTCATAATTACGAAATCCATTTTTGCAAGCCTTGCAGAAGATGAAGCAAATAGATAAGTGCTGATAAATGGATGCGATGTACGCGGTGGAACGAGGCTTCTAGTGCCCTTATCTTAAAGTGCTAGCGACACCAATTAATGTCTGAGTACTTCACGAGACAAAGGACATGGTGGTTAATTGTGCTACATCTGTTTTATTAAAACTATAACGCACCAAGGAAAATTACGTTGATAAGGTTTCGAGACGGTACTTGTGAGATAATTTCTTTAAAATATGTTTTCTCATTCACGACAACAAAGTTAGTGATGAGAGTTCTGATTTTGATATCGAATAGAATAGGAGCTTGATCTCTAAAAACAAGATTTATTCGTTGATATTCGTTTATAATAGTATAAAATAGATCTGTAATAAGCAAGAAGCATGAAATATTTAGTACTCTATCCGTAATGGAGTACATCCTATATTTTCTTGTAAAAAGTGATGACATATGTAGAAAACAAATTTATTACCCTTCTTTTAAGTTCCCCTCGGTCTATTGAATTCGGCCAAGAAGTGTGAGTTATTATCGCTGCTATGATATTGTTTACTGTTTTTTATTATGTGTAGCTTTTTATTTGTTTAATAAAGCAGGAAATTTTGGAATTGATCGATTGAAACTTTGCGTCGGAGTAGATGTGAGTATAATGAGTGGTGGTGATAGATGAAAAATTGTAATACAAATGATGGACTTAAATAATTAAATAAAAATTTCCATTCACATCGACCTATCTCCATGCTGCCTAGAGATTACAAAGTAATAAATAAAATCAATTTTATTGTTGATCTGTTAAATATAAATAGCACGCATTTATCTCAAACGCTTGTTTTCTATATTTTTAGAATCGAACAGATAAGGGTATAATGGGATAGTACATGTCATGTACTGTTATTGATTCACTTAGGGCCTCTAGGATGGCATTACGGACAGCGCGTTCACCTTTGAGGAAAGGGACCCGAGGTTCGAAATTCCGGTGTGGACTTAACGTCCGAAATAATAGCTGTCGAAGCACTTATAAGACTTAAAATATTTAAGCAGACTAAAAATATTTTTTTGTAATATGGATGTATAAAAATGTATGTATGTGAATGTAAGAATGTCAGAATTAAAGATTCGCAATAAACTAATTGGTAACATTTCTGTGAAGTAATGAAAATGCACGAACGTCTTCGACTTTTGATGCCATTAAAATCATAAATTACTATGGCAACACGTATCGAGAATAGTCCTGTAATTTTGTATATGTGTGAACAACCGTGTAATATTTTCATTTAAAACACATAATTTTTGTGGAAATCTATTCAGCCAAGTCGTTCCCTATTGATTAAATATATATAAAAATTTAGCTTCACGAGCCAAAAATATTTCTTGCGTGTTGTAGGCTTCTATTGTTAAAATATAGAAAGGATTTTAAAAGAAAAAAGCATTGACTCTGTAATCAACGGCTATCCACACCTCAAAATACATACAAATCCGTTCGAATCCAAAAAGATTAGAAAAATCACGCAAACTTTCAGTGTTCTTCTGTAGCTCACTTTTGTATCCCATACATTTTAATCCTTTATTATTCGAATTAGCATAGCATTTTTATTACTTGAATGATGAATGGTCTTTCTTTAAAATTTACCATATATTCCAATGAGTTTCACACACCCTCAAGAAGGCTTTAAGAAAGCAATTCTCGGACGTTAATTTCACTTTGAACATGAAAGATAAAATATATTCGCCCTTTCGTGCTTATCGAATGAATTCCATGACATTCGCTGCTCAAAAGATCTATTTTCAGAGTCAAAAAGGCTCGAGACACGCTAAGAGCGTTCTTTTCATTTCTTAGGTAATTTTGGCGCAGAATATCCAAAGGTCTACCTCTCTTTAGCATTAGAGAGGTCACGCTAGCAGTCAAGGGCGCTGCGGATAATTCGCCTTATCTTGCAGAAATAGCTCCATCACGCGATCAAGGCGTTGGCCAAAGTGTAGACGCCAGAAAAGTGTCTTATGGATCGCGTTTTGCGAATGTCATTGTCCTTTGGAGGCGCTGCAATCCGTCTTTGTGGAGAAATCGAAAAAGAAATACCCGAGAGGGCGTTCCTTCGTAGTGGAAGTACTTATTGATCCTTTGATGGGTTGCGAAAGGAGAGATCGATTTAAAATGCAAAAGAAACTTAATACTTCAGCCGTTCAAAGTCTGAAAGCGTTTAGCATTCAGGGTAGCAGCTTATTTTTTATTGTGGATTCTCTTGTGTATCAAATTATGGCAACCTCTGTATTTTCTTCTAAATTCTTTCATTTCAGGATCTTTCCTGTCACTGTATTTTTTCTTATTCTCCCCTTTCTTTATTCCTTTTAAATTTTAATTGCAACTGTAAGTAATATTCGCAGGGTTTTCACGCCTCCCTTATTGTGAAGGTTTTCTTGCAGGAATTTTACTTTTACCCTAGTTACCAATTCAGTTTTTCTCGTAAAAAATTTCCCTCAATTTATGCATTTTCTTTTGCCATATTCCTAAAAGCTCTTTCTTGATATATTTAATTAAATAGGGCTGGAATTTATTATTATTATTATACAAGTCCACCACATTTAGTCGCGAGTACAGGTGGCATCGTTAACATATATAGCAATTAATAACATTAAAAAATATTCCTATGCATCAATAAAAAAACCAACTTCTTACTATATACGCATTCTTTAATAAAAATTATGAAAAATTTATAAAATAAAAAATATAAATATACAATACAATATAATATAATATGTTATAAGGAAAAAAGAAATTAAAAACACATGTTATAAGATGAGACTCGAGAGATGTCTCAATTGGCCCTTTAATAAACTCGTTATTATTATTATCATCGTGCTCATCGTCAAAAAACAAAGAATTGCAAATTCAACACGCATCTCTTTCAGTTAGGGGTTCCTAATTTATGATACGAACATTTGTTGGAAACAAGGACAAAGGAGTTAAGAGTTGATTGATTCATATCTTTTGTCAAAAACGGGAGTTTTGCTTTCAGATGAATCTATTTGCTTGCCGAAAGCTGTTCACTGCGCAGAAAAAACTCGATTATATCCGCTAAAATCATTTGGAACTTTACAATCTCAATCTATCGAATTTAATAAGGAAACCAACATATATTCATTCATTTTCTACCTTTTGGCCGGATCCTATTACTCGAAACTCCCCGCTAAGAGTTCTTTCTTTATTTAATTAACAACTAAACCCTCCTTTTAAATTATCCAGCAAATTTTACCTCTATCCTCTTTCTCTATACTGAAATTAATTCTTTCGCAATATTTGTTCTCTCAAATTTGACCCAGCCATTTCTCCACCCTCTGTTTTGTTTCCTCGATCCGACGCTTTTTCTCTCTCACTTTCTCCATTATTCTGTTTGTTTTTATACCTACCCGACCTGCTTTTTTCCATTCTAGACCACACCCATATCTCAAGGGCCTCCAAAGTTTTTATATCCTCCTTTCTCATGGAACATGTTACACAGCTATGGAGCAAAACACATTTAACGTATGATTTACATATACTTTCTGATTCCCTCCTGTTACCATGCATATAACATTACTTCCTAAAGGTTTGTACATTATAATTTTAATAACACGGGATTTAAGAATTATGCACTCCGCTTGCCTTAAAGTGACCTTCGGCCAGTATTTGCAGATTGCAAATTCTTGGACAGTTAAAATATACCTTCAATTGATGAATTAGGGCCTTACTGTATTCTACATTCATTCTTTTGCTTTGAAGTTAATCTTAAGGATACGTTGAAAATTGGTTCGAAGGATTTATGGAATGCAGTCACGTTCTTCAGAAAATCTCCATGGATAGAGATCTCCACTTTTTAGAGATAACGATTTCATCTAATTTTTCATTTCCATTTTAACTAACTTATTGCTTCATTTTACTGACTGAGTGTGGTATGACTCCTCCACTATCACTGAAAACTTCTACTGATTCCAAAATAATGTTTTTGACTAAGAAAAGCTGAATCATTGCTGTTGAATAAAGATTTAAAGTGATAAATTAGCGATAGAATAATGAAAATAAATACACAAAAATGGTAATGTAGTGAGAGAAATACATTTATCTACATCTACATTAATACCCTACAAGCCGCCTTTCGGAGTGTGGCAGGGGGTGTAAACACCAGTTGAATCTAAACTACTTCCTTATTCGGTTATTGTCACATATCGTTCGCGGAAAGAATGAATTTTTAAAACTATTCGTCCTAGCATCTATTTCTCTTAACTTACGATCATTATCATATTTATGTGAATAATGAGGCAAAAAATATGATGTATTCGAACGCAAAATCAAATGGATGACCTAAAAGCTTAGCGATGGAATTAGCCCATTAATTATAACTATCCTCACTGAGCCATCCAAAGCCAGAAGATGAGTCATAAACAGAGATTACGGATAGTTTGGAAAAGGTGGGATTTAGAAAGTAGTTTTCAAGCCAATAAAAAATACCTAGTAGAGAGAGTTAATATATATATATATATATATATATATATATATATATATATATATATATATATATATATATATATATATATGTGTGTGTGTGTGTGTGTATAGGATTAGACAACAAATGGATACCACATAAATGAAGGAATTCAGGAGAGTCATCGGTTGAAAGCTAGGATTTTAAGGATTTAGAGGATAAGATGAAATTGTTTTATGCAAACAACTGATGAGTAACGAGTAGTAAACAGAAAGGAATGTAATCAACATTTTGACAAAATGGATGACACTGGGAAATTAAAGATGGGTAGAGATGATAAGTCTGTCGACAAGAGAGAAAGGAATAATCTAGGAGAAGATGAAAAGGTCGCTTGTGAACGACGAACTAAGATTTTATAGGATTTGGATTAGAAATGAAAATCAAGGTATGTAATTTCGAGAAAATCATAATCTCTGCTATTGTACACAATCATCACTACTATAATTGTCAGTGTTACTTGTGTCACTTGCATGTTCTATAATCGCATGAATTTGGTAATATGACGATTACAGTTCAAATAGAAAACTCTTTAATATTATAAGATTGTGTACAAATTTTTAATAATTTCAGTGGTCAATCAACAATTTGAAACTTCATAAAATATTTATACTTACAAAACAACTCGAGCACTATAGACACATAGATATATGATCTTTTGTGTTTCCTTCTGATGAATTGTTAATTAATATTAAATGGACAGTTTTACCGTTGCCACCTGGTTATCGTACTAACTTGCAGCGTTTAGATTAAAATATATAAATACTATATTAGCAATAATTTAACTTTTAATTAATTATAATTATAATTACTATATTATATAATTACTTTTCCGACTTCATGTCTGTAATAAGCAACCGAAAATTAGTAGAGAACAGATATTACCATCCATGTTACCGCAAAACAATATTTTTGCGATATAGGCAAGCATTGTATGATTACAGAAACGAATAAAGTATGAGTTACAATAACAAAAAAAAATTACGCTGTGGGACTTTTCTGAGTTTATATTTCTAATCAGCGACCAGCGAAATTAGTTAAAAACAAACATATTACCGAAAAAAGTTCAAATTTGTCGGCCTGTGTTATTCACATTTGACCGAACTAAGCCAGGTTTTCTTGTGCCTGATTCGATAAATGTTGATTTTATTTCACAAAACAACCAAAAACAGATTTTCAGAAAAGTGAACACGATGTGGAAAAAGTTTGAAGCAGGTTTGCGAAAGGGTATAGATTCATCACGCAAATATTACCTGTAGCGAGGTAAGAAGAAGAAATGTACAGAGGAATCCGCAGGAGAACATGGGCATTCCTAACGCTCCATGTGGTCTTAGTAGACCCTTCTTGAATCACCAACCTGTTAGATCGCAGAGGTTAACAGAAGGTTCAACTGCATTTCTCCTCACCCTCCGCTAGTTCGCGACCAATCCGTCAGCGTCGCTGCGCCGTTTTTTTCATCTCCCACTCCTTTTCTGTCTGCCCGTATCTTACCCTTCCCTCACTCTGTGCTCGGGTTTTCCCGGAGCAAATGCATTCCTTTTATCTTCACCTCATTGGGTGGTTTATGACCCGGAGATCGGGCTGTCATTCTGGGAGAACTGCGCACTCCATCCGGAGAGGCGAGAAAGTAAATATTTGAGGAGGCCGTCGATGCGAAAAAAGTATCCCGAGCTTAAACACTTTAGTCACCTCGCCATTCCTTAAAAAAATGAGATGATACCTTCAGTAAAGTAACCAAGCAACGAAAAACACGCGAACTCTAGCTTTAAACATCGCGCAATCAGATTTTATATTTATAGTATATATAAAATTACGAAGAGCTCAATACTTGACTTGTGCTTTATTTATATGCTGAGGTAGATGAGGCACATTTGGCCCCATCTTCCCCTAGAAAGTGGTGTTAAAGGACTTAATAAAGAAATCAATAGATTTTTTTGCCGTTGAAATTCATAAAGAATCTAGCATTTAATTATTATTTCAACAATTGTACGTGGTAACAATAAGTAGTGTCGCATAGCAATTGTTAGACTTGATTGAATTAAATAATTATAGTTTTACAGTTTATACTTCTTCATTATAGCTAAATAAGGAACTGTTTATTGATTATTAATATTACTTATAATATATGTAATATTAGTGATCTAATAAAAATCTAGCATGTAATTATCATTGTAACAATTACATCTGGTGACAATGTGTAGTGTCGGTCTAACAACTGTTTGACCTAGCAAATTGAAATAATTATACTTCGACGTATGAGTAGGTTGACAATGAGATTGTTGGCACTTGAGTCGAAAGTTCTAAAAGTGCTGCATGCTAAGGTCATGAATTTTATATTTTAATAGAGAATTCTGGAGGTGTGACTTATCTATCTGGCTGTAAAATATTTAGCCCGAAGGTCGGTTGAAATTTCGTTTCCACTAATATTAGCCACCAAAGATGAGTAAGTAAGGGATATAAGGCACATTAGGCAAGATGAGGAGTGAGGTAGTTTGCCCTTTCTTCCCTCAACACACCAGATTACTTTAAGCGGATTATGTCCTCGGAAATAAAGGTACGGGTATCTACGATTAATGCTTATCGTGAAACTTTATGAGGAAACCTTAATTAGTGACAATGTTCAGGATACTCTCACCTCAGTAGCTTTCATTTCATCACAGCCACGAAAATGACAGTGACAAAAGTAGAAATTGGTACATTTTTCTCTATTTTATACCAAAAGGCAAATAAAAATCATTTCGTTCACCAAGATATGTTGGCAGGAACCATGAGCAAATACCAAATCAATAAGTGGTAAATTTTTCCCCTCTGATAGCTGTATATAATTAGGTGAAATTCAGTTCATAGAATGAAAGATGGTCAGCATTGGAATAGATTCTCTACTGCATCTAGCACACCCCAGTAGTAAGTTCAGCGACCCCAGGGGGGTGGCATTACTCTCTTTGAAATCACTGCTAACACTATCGCTTTGTGATCGAAGTTTCCTTTTAGCAACAGAGCATTCTTCTTGTATTCGCGATGATTTTTCAATTTTTAGCATACATTTACATACACACGTTCAGTTCTCACATAATTTGAAAGTATTATTCAGAAACGTTTTTCGCTCCAAAAATATGAAGCAAATATGAATATTCCAACGCCTTTTTGAAACTTAAAGAACACATCTTTCTACTAATCCTAAAATGGATATGGTGTTCGATCGCTAAAATGAAAAGCATCTTTTTAAGATATACGCGCTAAAATCAAGTCTTTTTTACTCTTATTGTGAACGGATCGAGGTGCTAATGCAAAGTAACTCCTCAAGGGAGAGTACTCCGCTATTTTTTGCTTAAATGTTAAGTCTAGAGTATGATTCACGCGAGATACATTTACGCTGGAAATAAATCGTTCCATTTAAGGCTTCGCTGAAAACAGCAGAGCTTACTATGGCAAAACAGTGTATAATATGTATATCAGTCTATAAAACACGTACCGCATCAACAATACGCATTATTATTATTACGAAACACAAAATCGAATTTATTGTAACTTATATAGCGGTGCGTAATAATAAACCACGACAAGTGTGTTGAATTAACCGAAAAGAGACTACGAATGATACAATTACGAAATACACAATTTTAGTATGTGTACTTTTTACAGTAACTAAAATTGTAACCAGGTTTTTAGATATAGATGTATACCCTGCGAGCCGCCAGAGGCATATGGCAGGGGGAAAGTTATTATCAATTTAGTTAATATATTTATCAGTTATTTCCAATGTCCGAAAGATTCAAATTGCTGTGAACTACCTTTTAGAAATGTTAAGCCGTTTTCAGTGGGCGCAGTTTTAATTTTAAAATGTAATAGTACTAGTATTTTAAAAAGTGATTCAATATTCATGCAAATAATGCAAATTTATTATATCCTTTCTCTAAAGCACCCACTTGGGCTACCCCAAAACCTATTTGAAATGATAATAATCATGTAAAAAGCCGATATCCTCATCAAGTAAATTGTAAATAAGTATTAAAGAATTGCAGTATTGAAACAAATGTATGAATGTATACATATCTAAACATTTCTTATGCCAACGAGCGGACCTAAAACGCAATACTGCATTTATGTGTGAATTAAATACCTTCCGATGCCTCACCTCACCCAAGCTTAGTTACGTGGAAGCCTGTTAATTGAGAGTCTAACATGAATGGCTTCGTTCGAAACTTTTAATTGGATTAACTAACTGAAAAACAAAAAGGTTTCCCTTTTAATCCAATTAACCATGATTCTTTCCAATACGGGGTTCATGTTTACAATTTCATTGTTATGGATAACAAAATTAGCTAAGATTCTATAAAGAAACAAAATAACAATGACTGAATGTCTCAACAATGGTTTTAAGTGTTAGCTACCCGAAATTCTTCGAATCGCTTCTTTAAAACTTCTATTGTTATTTTGGCTTTGCCGTTATTGTTTAATTTCGATCAAAAATAAACATTGTAGCAACGTGTTAAATTCCTGATAGGAATAGAAACGAATCCCAAGGCAGGACGTAAACATTGACCCGTGGTCTTCATGGGATGTGAAAGTCTTTCATTTCCGAGAAAATTATGAAATCGAAATGAAAATAAACACATTTCAAGTCATTTTTGACTTCTTTTAGACCTATTGTGCGTTAGAGCGTGAAAATAGTATATTTCGAAAAATAAACATGTTATAACGCATTATTCAACGGAGAAAGTTAACACTACTTGGCAAGATTATTGGGTAGTTCTATCGTTGATTTGTCCCTAGGAAACTCAGATCAAATTTTACGGGAATCAATGAGTAAAAATTCCAATGATTTGAAATATTGTGAATGATGTCTTCTCTAACAATACCTCAATGTCTTTCCCTTCACAGCCGCAACGACTAAGTTAATTAGTTCAAACCAAACTATAAAAAGTAGCCAAAGATACGACTAGATAGTAAGCAATCGTCGCAACCAGTATCACGGTAAAATCTTGGGCATGGTTTAAATGTCGGTGTTTTTGATTTCTCTTCCTGAAATATTCCATCGCATTTGGTTGATTGCCATTTTATTCAAATGCAGTTTAATCTGCATCACCGTAAGCATTGGCATTGGCATTCAAACGTATTACCGTAAAAAAATGTTTACAAAGTATTTGAATAAATTATTTCGACTATAGCTCCGTACATCCTATGGTATTTGCCTTGAAGTTTATAGGTGCGATGAGAATTTACTACTTTTGATTTCAATATCATTTTATTGTGTTACTGTGACAATTCTCCTCAAAAATATTAAAATCCATTCTACAGCAAGTCTAAATGCTTCAAAATAAATTTTAGACATCGTATTTATATCTTTAAACTTTCTTCTTTGATTACTCACATTATCATCATTCAGACTGAGAGGAAGTCAGGGATTTGCGATTAACTCTAAAGAAGAAACTATTTTTGAATTAATCTGAATTTAAGAGAAATAAAATGTTTTTGGTTTCGGTGAAAGATTAATTTATCTTCATTTGCGTCTTTTTAGTATGATTTCAAGGCGTGGAGTTCTCTTGGGTTTATCTTATTTCTTTTGATGTATAAAATTTATATCTTATTTCTTTTATCAAGGCGAGAAGTACTCAAGCCTATGCACCGATGGACCCCTTCTGAAGTTCATACAACGGTCATAGACTCCATCTATTCAACCATATGACTATATTAGAATATCTTTAGTCCTCTTCTATCCACGTTTTTCCAATTACTAATTATATAAATAATAGGGAAATAATTATATAGTTTGTAAAGGAAATAAATTATGTTGAAAACATTTTAAAACTAAAATACATGTATGCTAGAAATGAATACAAACATATTCGTGCAGTCAACGCAAGGGCTCAAGGGAATCACAAACTAAAGTTGTGAGTCATAGTTCATCGACTCTCATTTAACCCCTTAACCTTGCGTAGACGTTCTACTCATCGTGATTTGCCCTTAAGCGTTCATTAGAATCGCATTAACCCCCCATTGACCACATTCCCTTATCTAGACTTCAGCGATGAAATCGGTTCACTAACTTTACGATTGTGTCAAAGTTAGCAGTCTGCGCGTCTTCAGAGATGTAAAATTATCAAAGAAATTGCAAAATTTATTTTAAATAATGAAATTATTCATGTGGATACCGGGAGTTAACCAGGATGCCAATAGCACTGTTTTCTTTTAATTTTTCTCCAAAACAAACATGAAGTTTCAAATTTTATTTGCAAAAGCAGATTATTTTCTAGGAAAGATGAATATTTATATGATACAAATAAAAACGTGAATACAATTACGTAACGATAGCACAGAAATTAAACCCTTGTCATCTTTAATGTGAGATATTTTCGTATAAATTATAAATTTTTAGCTTGGCGTAGCATAACCGAGGTAGCAAAGGAAACTTTGAGGTCAGATATGAAAATCTGTTGATTTTTGTACTGTATTCGATGAAATATCAACAAATCCTATTCCATCTAAAGATAAGAGAGAATATTTTCGTTTACCCACTCAATAAGTATGCACCAAATATTCCACTTTTAATCCTAATCAAGTCTTTTATCTGGCTGAATCAAAATTTAAAATCGAACCCTGAAATAAAGGTTACCCTTGCTTAAATGAGAAAATGTCGAATGGCTGGTGATTAAATGCTTTCTGTTCTACCTCTAAACTTCTCTACCGATTAAAATTATCGCGCACAAATTATCTCGTTCATTCAATTTTTTTAGTCGATTCCGAATTGATTTATATTTTCGTTCAGTTATTTGATGAATACCAGCGATATATTCATTAAGTCAATACATATTTTCAAATTTGGTGAAATTGCGTAAATAAGTCTATAAGCTTGTACTAGATACAAGCAAGCCTATAGGAACCTTGGGTACAAGTAGCGAGTGTTTAGTTGAATTTGGTATTGAAAGTGCATTATGATACGATCGTATTGGAGTTATTGGATTATTAATTTAACGATGGGATCTCACGCCAATATATTTCGTGATATACTCTGGAAATCGATTAAGTGCAACTGTATTCAGAATTGATTTGGGAACCAATTAATACCACATATGACGGATGTCACGTATGTGGAACGACATTCTCTAAATGAGTCGGTCAAACAAGAAGATCCATTGAAATACATACATGCATACGTATATTCATCATTAAGAGATTCCATTCTTGGGATTGGTTTCCTTCAAGACAGTAATAACTTCCTCCCTTGGTGCTTTTAATGAGCACGTCTATCGGTCACTCATATCGCTACGTTTTTCTCTCCTTGGATACGGAGAATAAACAACACTGTGCCGGGAATTCCCAGCGACGCGTGGTCCGGACCGTAAATCCGCAGTAAACGCAGGCGATTGCTGAACAAGCAGCAGATAGTGATCTATTCATTCACACCCGGCAGCTGGACGGAGACAAATCTCGTAAAGACATCTGAACGAACGCGAATAGGCCATAAATTCGCTTCCTCGCGAGTAGCGCGTTTTAGAAAAAGGGAACGAAGTCCCCGTTGGAATTCCTCCGATCTTCTGTTTAATTCATTTACAGTCGAAGAGGGGTCCTTGAGAAGGTTGACCTCGGGGAGTTTCTTGGGCCGACGACCACCTATTCCAACTGCCGGTCGCGAAACCTTTCAGATGACGCCATTGGAAATTGCTCACACATTCCTA
Organism: Sympetrum striolatum; assembly: GCA_947579665.1. Taxonomy (NCBI): domain Eukaryota; kingdom Metazoa; phylum Arthropoda; class Insecta; order Odonata; family Libellulidae; genus Sympetrum; species Sympetrum striolatum. Next base: position 56,390,153 of record OX388347.1, on the reverse strand, counting down.
CAGTTTTTCAAACTTTGGAGCCCATTAAAATTCCCTTCTGCATATTCACATGTCGTCGAGTCCCTTTTATGTTAATAGCTTAGCGGAATGCCTTCAGTGAGACGAGGCGAACTGGAAGCAATCATCACTGAACGGGTGCTAAATAAAATTTATTTACATACATTTATCGATGCATACATATAGATTTTTAGATTTAGGTACATAAAATTCACATAGGAAGACGAAATTTTGTGGAATTCCGATATAATCGAATAATTGTAAAATAAAACAAAGTTTTAGACACTACATATATGTGGAATGTAAAAGTTACTTCGTTGTTTTTTAAACTTTGTTTTATTTAGCAATTATATGATTCAGTTATATACCCCACGAGCCGCAAGAGGCGTAGGTGTAGGGGAATGGGAAGAAATAATATAAAATTCATGAAAAGAATATATAATTCAAGATATTCTCTTTATGGATGAATAGACGTTGTCCACTTTGTTCAGACACAATATTCCTTTATAATAGTTTATTCTAACATACATCTGTTCGTATAAACTAATACGTCCTAACCATTTTCTTCTTTAATCCCGTGCTTCCCGCTGTACATAGGTGAGCCAGGAGTAAGCCCTCGAGTCGACATGAAATATTCAATAGCTGCATATTTTCAAATTCCTATCATATGAATGCATTATTTTGAGGGATGTTTTGTCTTCCAGCGGAAGTTCTCAACGTGGATTTAAGATTTTATTCCATACCCTTTTCTCTCAGTCAAAGAAAAACAAAGGAGAATTGACGTTAGCAAAATGCAAATTTTTGCCTCATATCTATGATAAGAGAGGGCTAACAAAAATAAGGGTAACGGAAAAAAGTTATGTTTTTATTTTTCTCTCCTAATAAAAATTATATCAAACTATTCCGGAAAATGTTGCGTTCATAGAAAATGTTACGCATAAAAAAGAGAAAATATTCATATATTATGATTTATAAATTTCATTATAATTATAATCATCTCATTCATTATATTCACATTAGCATATTCCAAATCTTATCCTCCTTTTAGATGAATTCTAACTTTTCTCGGCCAGCATTTGAATCTCTCTGCTTCCACCAATTCTTTATGCATGCCTTGGCTTACGGATACACCCCTTTCACATAGTTCAGCCTTTCATTCAGTTCTCATTAATCCAGCATCCATTCATGACTGAATCTTAAGTACCTCCTGTTATTGCCGCACATAACCTTCACATAACCCATTTCTTCTGCATTCAGGCTACTACGACACTTCTCCTGACACACCCAACCACCAAAATAGGATATTGGCACAAGGCTACTCCTAAATACAACCATTTGCATCTTTCGAGGGGTCTCCAAGCTTCTCTGAATATTGATTATAATATTAAAAAATAAAATCATGATAAAATAATCTTTGAATAACCTTTTGCCTACACTCGCACACTCTTCTATTCTTTCATCCAATCTTATAATCTTTAAAGATTTCCAAGAAACAAAATCGTCCACTGCTTCTACTCAGAAATTAATCCTTAGCTATAGCTATAAGATCGTTCACTCACGCTATTGAAAACAGAGGTCCTTCTTTTGGACACATTTATCTTCAGATCCATACTTTCTGTAAACAAAGCTTTCTGTAAATGACAATAAAATAAATAAATAAATATTGTAAGTTGCAACAAATTTGGTAACTAAACATCTTCAAAAAAATTTTTCTAGCTAAAACTTACAAACTTGTCAATAGTAATGTAATCCAAAAATATTTAATTTTAATGAAAAATTTCAGCATACCGAATTTCTAAAATGAAATAAATCTACCATGTATTCATTGAAAAGAAAGAAAATGTATAGAATGGTTTTTTTACCACAGAGTCATATAAGTATGTATCGATTGGTTCAGTAACACCAATTGATCAATTTAAAAATTTAATGAAATGCCAAAATTAAATTCCCATTAAAGTTTTACTATTCCTTTACTATCAACTAAACTCTCAAAATGTGCTTGAATATGTCCATAAAAATCACTCTAATGAAGACGAGAATTTTTCGCTTTAATTACTCCTATCTCCTTACTTTACAGGCCTGTACGAACAGGAAACTATTATAAAATCATTATGCAATATATAAAGTAAATTAATGCATGAAAATAAATAATCGAAAATAAAACTTCATGGAAAAAGATTGAAAAAAATTTAAAGCATCTCTTAAAAAATCATTAGTAAATCTTTTTGTTAAAGATAGGATATACATTTGTTATCTTGAGTATATGGACTTACTTATAAATTTTTAAACTTTTAGGTGTTTTTCTCATGGAGAACTTATGCTTGAAAATTACTCGAACTAAGCTATGCGGAGAATCGCCGCAAAACTATAAAATGTGTCATTCATTGACGAGTATTAACGTTTGTTACTGTTTTATTTTATAGCACATGTTTAATTGGATAACTGGAGTAAGTCTGACGTAATTGCCGTCTTCTTTCTTCCGGGAATGACCTTGGTTCGATCCTTGACACGCTCTCGACGCATGCGCGAACCGTAGGCACGTGCATTACGACAAGCGGACGTTCTAACTGCTCCAATTGCTGTTAATTGTCGGTCCTTCGGTTCAGATCGTGACGGGCCAATTTCCGGTTTGAAGGATTTTGAAAGGGAAATCGTGAAATTCGTCAACGTCAAACGGAAATGGAAATAAATGAGGCGTTGAAAGTTTCCGTATTTTTTTGTTCTTAGTTAAATGTGTATTTCCTTAAATTAAAACCTCGGGACCTGTTTTGCACGGTATTTATGGATTATGCTCCGAAAATCTCAACCAGTTAGCTGCTCCATGTGCTCGAGTAATTTCCGTGACGTTTCTATGCTTGCGAACCAACAGCGTGCAAAATTTCGATTTTCTATACTTAATTTTGGTGAAATTTTGACTTTGATTTTATTTTCTTTTTAATTTATTACTAGTTTTTTACTATTTATTTTGTATTTAATTTTTATAATTTCTATTTTATTATTTATTCAATTTTTCTACTATACTATGTTAATTTCTCTTTCCATTTTATTTTTCAACGTTATTCACGTATTTTTATTTTCGTTTTTTTTTAATTTCGAATTATCTCATTATGTGTTCTATTCATTTTGTGATATCTTATAATTGGAGGTTTCTGTCCAAAAATGAAGCATGGATACTGCTGAAATAGATTTAAATCTTTGATTTTTGTAAATAATCGATCGAAATTTTATCTGTTTAAATCTTTATCCCAATCGCGCAATATGTGAGCGGACTATCGCGGAGACAGTAAACAATTTTCGCGAATTTTTCAGACCCTTAAATTCGATTACCCAGCTAAAATGGCCGGACACATGATATAAGTTATAAGGCAATTCATGAATTAATTTTAATTTATTTATATACTCAAGACATTCAGCAGGAAAATGCGAGATCACAGTGATAAAGTAAAGAGTAAATCAACAAAAACAGCAACAAAACAGAATAAAAATAATAAATAATAGTGGCAATAATTAACAGGATCTGACGTGGATAATTATTTGATAATATAATTTTTTAATTTCCCCTTTAATGACGGAAAGTGATAAACAGAAGAAGGAATTAAAATCCTTCAAAAATACCGTTTCACTCATGTATGACGTTCTTTTTAACATTATTCGGGATTGAGCGACAAGTGTCTATTTTATCGGTGAATTCTTTCACTCCGAAGATCCTTCACTCGTATGTGAACTAAGGGCGTTTACCCTCTATCTCCGATAAACTGTGTCACCGTGTGTTTCTTTTTCCAATTGATATCAAACCCAAACAGACGCTCCTCAAAACCGAGATTACGGCCAAGGAATGTTTACAAGATTGCTGAGAAAGAAGTTCCGGCTCGAGGTTTGTTTTGTCAGGCATCATATCAGAAAAGAATCGAGGAAAGGCAGAAAAATGGACCTAACAGAAAAAGAGAAAAATCTCGAACGTTGCTCTCGAAAGATAAGGAGCAGAAAAGCAATGACTCTTTTAATAGAAAGACGTTACCTAATATCAGGATTCATCGTTGCGATCGGGTAAATAGAGGTTATGAAGGAACGTACGTTCAACTTTATTTTTTAAATGCCATTGAGCTTCCATATTTTTCTCAATTCTTTCTTTATCATTTTAAAATCCGCGCCAATAGAATTAATCCAGAATCAATTTTATCACTGATTGGCCGCTATATAATTTTTTGTTACCTCCTAGTTAATGTTTAAATTAACATATTAATTACTATTCTACAGCTGGCTGCTATTTGGACCCTTCAATTGGTAGAATATTTATAAACGCAAACCTAATCTGATTCTTCTCGATAGCATAATCAGGTGCAAATCCTAAAGCGTGAAATTACCACAACTTCCTATACTAATAAATAATTAGTTACTTTTAATGGTGCTAATTACCATTTAAGCAGACATGCTCCATATTCAAATAGATTCACAATACCCATGGTCAGTTGTGGATTTCTTCAGCTGTACCGCGATACTTTCAAGTAAAACCAGTGAAAATCACAAAGGAGCTGTAAAAATTGAAAATATTCTCAGGATATTATATTAAATTATTTTTATATTAGTGATACACTATAATACCAATAACATTAGTAGATGGTAGTTTGTTATTCATCAGCCAACACCGATTCCATAGCCATCTTGTACCAAATTCTATAAAATTACTGATAGGAAACCAAATAAGTCTTCATGACAGCCAGAGTAAAGGTAAATAAGAGATATAGTTTTTCTATCGACCAAAATAAAAATTGAAATCATTCCATTCGTCAAAATATGGTGGCGGGACCGTATTATAGATATGTTCAATATTTTTTTATAATAGAAGTGGTCTTTAAATAATTCGCTGAAAGCTCTTTTATATGTGTCTTTTGGTTATGTTTTTTTCAGAGGACAAAATCAGTTTGAAAATAGTTTTATTCCACCAATTGCTTCATATATATCATCCCCGACCTGAAAGGTAAGTTTTATCTGCAATAATAGACGTTTTGCTTTCTAAATTATTTAAAACTTTCCTCTGGACTATGCTAGCTATGAAATTTACTTATTTTTCGTTTGAAGGATGACCAATATCTCTATGTTGCTTTCATTCGTTACCCTATGATGGTTTCCCGCGTGTTGAATTGATTATTAACTTGGTATCCATGGATTGTTTACGTTTAAACGTCTTCACTGCTCGCGCGCGGTTACATGCACCCTTTTCAACAGCACACGAACGTAAAGTCTTTATTAACTAGTTCTTAATGATAACTGCACTCAAGCGGACATTAGAACATGGAGAATCGTGAATCGTGAACATGATAAACAAAGGATTGCGGACGTGTGGAGAAAACGGAAGTCAGCACGCGCTGAGGTAGTGCATGGGATTGCGTACAGATGGCGTCGTGATAATGCTATTTGAACTTGAAAACGGAAAGTGATAGAGCAATCCTTAAGGTGGAGATGGTTTTGAAATGGAATAACCGAAAGGTGTGAAAGATTAGATAAGGCATGACATGTTTACTTGATTCTAGAGTAAGAGGTCGATTAGACCATTTTGCATTCGTTTGGTTGAATTAATAAATTAAAATTTCTATTAATGGCTACTTCGCAACACCCTATTATGATAATACTTTAGGCATTAATGAAGATGGAATTTAAAACAAGCTTGAATATTAATAATTTGATTTATATAACATTCATTCTAAAAAATCTGATAAATATTAGGAATTCACAGAGGAAAATGTTTCGATTTTTTAGGATTCCTAATTTCATAATTTAAGAATAGTTGAACTCATTTTATTAAAATCAAAAACGCTAAATAATATGGTATAATACTCCTTTTTATGAAGGTTGTTCATGTGTGATTGCTGCATACTTGAGGGTTTCAAAATTTTCTGTGTCCTTCAGACGAAGGCAAGGAGAAATTCACAAGGATGGATAAAAACATTGAAAATCTTTAATAACGTTGGTAAGGATATTTTGCTTACATGATTTATAAGACGGACAAATATATATTAGCTATAAAAATTCATAGAATACAATAACATCAAATCATACTATTTTATACTATTATTATCAATATGCTACGGAGAAACCTGTATTCATTATTAACACACATATAAAATTCATAAAAATGAAAGCTGAATATTATTTTATAGCAATTAATTATTGCAATAGTTTCTTACAATAAATAACAATCAAAGATTAAGTTGAATGAATCTATTTCTACTAATTATCAAAAATCATGTGCTCAACTGTGAAAAGGATTTGAAAATTTTTACCTATCTTTGATAGTCGGCAATTTAAGTTCTTTACTGGTCGAAATCCGACGCCGAATGTCTCTTCTTCTATTGAACTAAAACACCAGTTATGTAAAGGGAAAATGCTATTTTACAAGGCCGATACGCAAATCACACGGATAAAACAATGTGAGCGCATAATGCTTTAGCTGCAACCAAGGATTTAGTTAGGGAATAGAATAATACAGTCATCGCTAAACAGGTTATAATTAACAAGCTGGTGTAAAAAAAACAAACAAAAAATTAGTCTTAACACCATATGGCTTCGCCTACCAAGGAGAGACCGTGGCTGATGACTCACCGATTATGATCTAATTTGATAACTCGATATACGATCCACGAAACACCCCCTTTTAGTCTCAGATACTCAATAGTTTGTTTTATCATCCTACTAAATTTGATCTAAATATGTGAGTCATTCGTCACGACCCCTCCTTGTGAGATACAGTATCATGAAATTGAATCCCAAATACATAATATAAATCTAATAAATTGTTTTTAATGAAATCTAGATGATCGGGCGTTACTTTGTGGAAAGCCATTTTAGATGATGAAGAAAAACAATGTAATTTTCCTCAATTTTATTTTACTGACGAGCGGTCAATAAAATAAAAGTGAAACCGGTCGTCAGTAAAACAAAAGTGTGGACAATTACATTGTTTTTCTTCATTATCTAAATTGTTTTTATTGACATTTTGCCGGAAGCAGAGGAAAGTATATTTTGTTTCACTTCTACATCATTTGGATATATCTGCGGCATTATATCCAGAACTGTGAGGTGATGTGAGAATCTTAATAAGTGATGAATGCCATTTCTTAAATAAGTGGCATTTAGAATGAAGGACCTAAAAAATTGGAGGCGCCGGGTATCGATCCCGGTACCTCTCGCATGCTAAGCGAGCGCTCTACCATCTGAGCTACGCCCCCGACAGTATTCGATATATCCACTTGCTAAGATATCTAGATAACAGCATGTGAATATGCCAAGCGACTACGTTCAGATGTGATTGTTTCATCATCAAAAAATCTGATGTGGCCAGCACATGACTTTCTCCATATTTTAGATGTAAATATTTATCTACGACAGTAATTTTGAACTCTATATTCCATCTAAACTTTGAAGATGAGTTATTAATTTAGATATTATTATCTTTGACGTCACAAACATTATAAATAATGTTTTTCGGGACATGTTCGATGAAAAATGATGAAATTGGCCTTTCGCCCCAGCGCCCAGAGCGCCCACAACGTACATACATAATCAGCAACTTCAGGTTTATCAGTATTTCACAAATAACTCCTATACAATCAGTGATACAAAAATATGTTATTTACAAAATTTATAGTAAATTATATTTTCTAAAACTTTTATAAATAATTGTATATACCTAAATATTATATTTATGGAGATATTTTGAAAACCGGAAATGAGCTTTGAAGAATGAAGCTCGACTTCCGGTTCACCGATTTTCTCCAAAATCTAATCAACTCTAAAGACACTAACCAAAATATTATACATGAGATTTGGTGTTGATCCGACAATTACTTTTTATGTTAGAGCGCCCACAAAGTACATAATCAGCTACTTCCGTTTGATCAGTATTTCACGAATAACTCCTAATCAACCGGTGATACAAAAATATGTTAAATACAAAAGTTATAGTAAAACACATTATCTAAAACTTTTATTTGGTACACAATATACCTATATATCATATTTATGGAGATATTTAAAAACCGGAAATGAGCTTTGATGAATGAAGCTCGACTTCCGGTTTACCGATTTACTTGAAAAACTAATCAACTCTGACAGCACAAACTACAGTGCTAAATATGAATTTTGGTATTGATACGACTTATAGTTTTCACGTTAGAGCGCCCACTGTCACACACACACATACACACACACACACACACACACACACATACACACAGACATCATTCCGAAAATGGTCAAAACGTGTTCTAGGGACCCCAAAACATGTATTTCCGTTGAAATCTCGAAGTCGAATTTTTTCATGAAAACAATACTTTCTCTATGCTTCGTATATGGAGAAAGTAAAAAGTGGATGTTTTATTTATCGTTTCCTATGGCCAAAGTGTGCCGCATTCACTTTTATGAAGATACTGCTGGTCGCTGAAATGGTGAACTGCTACGTGAACTAACATACATACCTTGTTTTTGTTTGAATTTAATGGCAATTGAGTGAATTGCTTGGTTTTATACAGCTCTTACCAAACTTTAAAAATGCATGGCACAACTACGTATTTATGCAAACATTGCGGAACGCTAAGAAACTTACTTACTGGTTCAGTCTAAATTCAAATTGAAAAAGAGGCATAACAATTTGAGTAAGTACCTCATTACGAGCTCTCATTGAACGGAAGAAATTATAATTTTAACATATATATAATTGTTCCTAATATATAACTGTTATGCAATATAGTCATATAATAAGAAATAAGAAGAATATTATCCGGTACTCAAAACCGTTGAAAAGATACTATGCTTCTACGGTTTTGGAGAACCTTATAGGATAATTTATTAACAGCTATGTCTCGTTTTCTTTCCATTCAGGAAGAATTTGCCATCCTCGAGTGTTATCAAGCACGCTAAGAGCTAATTTAAGGTTTACCACCGTGTCGCGGCACACTAGTTGCGAAGCATTCGCTATCTTGGGTTCATCATTAAATGACGTAATGTTTACGTATGGGCCTGGAAAATGAGCCACTTTATCACATAGGGTATGAAGCTCCATGAAACATATGGTAACAGAGGGGGTTCACAAAACTCAATAATGCCGTGACATAATTAAAGATTTACCCTATTTTATTTATTACTATGATAAGTTACTTGCTTTTTCATAAGAGTTTACTTAACTTTCAGTAGGTTTCGCTGGTTTTTCATACCCCGCTTCTTGCGTGCGTGTTTTCCTGTTGCGGTGTATATATTTTTTCTACGCTAAACCTTAGGTTTTTAAACCCAAAAAGTAGTTTTCTTCTCTGTACTTGATTCGTGATATCTGTTTCTTTAAATTTTACATGACGAAGGTTAGATGTAAAAAAAGTCTCCATCTCGCCCTAATAAAATAAGTTTATCATTACTATTAAATGCTAGTAAAATGATTTATATCCAATTATTCAACTAGTATCTACTTTTTTCCTCTTTTGATGTCAAGGTTAGCATAGTTAATTGTATGAAAATTTCGGGAAAAAGAGCATTAGTGTGTCGCAGTGCCGCATCCAGGGCTTCGGTTTGGTCATCCCTGGTTTCAACTAAATCACAATGGATCTTGTTTTAAAAAGAATACATTTTTTATATTCACAATAAGACGTAATATAATAACATCCATGAAGATTGTTGTGGTTCGATTAGGGACAATCCTCAAATGATCTCATGGCGAGATATATCTGAATTCTCCCTTTTGTGAGCTTCCTACCCTAATGTTATGAAGTTTGACATGGTTAATGGGCCACTTACTTCTTTCAACGCAACATGAATTTTTGTCGCAATACAAATCTCAAATTAAAGTCACGAATCCTTAAATTATTCACGCAATATTTGGCAACCAAATAAGTTATCGTCCTTTATATCCTTGCATTACTGCCTCTTACTTTTATCATGCGTCTTCCTTTCTCTTCCGTCTCTTCATAATTATCTCAACCTTAGTACCAACTTGGAAAGTTAGAAATGTGCTTTTACTTTCAAGATCCCCGTGAGGCATACGCTGCACCATTAGACGCAATTAGAAAGTACGTGATAGTTTCCACAGAGAAATGAAAGTGAAAATGAAGAACATATCAATCAAATGGAACGATTAAGTTTGGGAAAGAGGGTTTTTTGTTTTGAAAGGAATGGTGGTGGCTTGCAAGTGCGTTGATTGATCTTTTTCGATATCCGATGGTTTATATTCTACAAACTTGTGTACTACCTTGTAAGAGATGATGTAGAGAAGGATGGGATACTTTCTCGAATGACTGGTTATTATAATTCTGTATTACTACTTAATAATACATCTTTATTAGTGCGAGATTGGGTGTAAAAGTTTCCTCTTCCGTCGAGCTTTCCGTCACATTTCGTACAGTAATTAATTTTAAAGTGATAGCATGGGAAAAAATGAGATGACATTAGTTCTTTGTCTAAAAGGAGTTCTTTATACTGTAGGGGAACTCCCGTTGAAGTTTAATTCTAGCAAGGGTCTACTCTTGTTGATGTGTTTGTGACTCAATTGACGTCCCTCACTTCCGATTTATACATCCATCTTTGGATTTACATTTCTCTATGGATTTAACCTACTAACCACATTTCGGTGTGTGGCAGTGGATGAATTACCAGCATTGTTTATTACTCTTGTCGACTGCAGTCCACAATGTTCGTCGAAATACGAACAGTTTTGGCTTTAAAATAATACGCACTTGGAATTCGTGAATGAAATGCTTATCTATTAGCTCTCGTATACAAAATTTGAGTATTTTTTGTTTTCTGGGAACTAAGTTTATAATGAAAAATATTTAAAACCAAGTACCCCAATACCCACTTTTGCGAATCGTGATCTTTAAATTAGAATTGCAAAGTAACTGTACAACTTACAGCAACGCAATTTTATTTTGGTTGCATTTGAGCTGCCTCACAGTTAAAAAAAAATTTCTAAGATCATTTACAATTCTGTTAAACGGCCTAAACGTTTAAAAGCTATCTAATCCAATAAATTTAAGATTTTTTCCAAATGTATGGCATGACTAGATTGGTCTACATATCAGGGTGGCCGGGTAATATACACTACCTTCCGGGAGCGTATTATCTTTGGATACATTAAGTAAAATAAGTCAAGACGTTCTTTTACCCAGGTTATTCCCCAATTTAATTTAATTTAACGTTTACAACCCACGACAAATATTTCCGTTTCTTAATAACACAAGGAAAAGTAAAAATCTAATTTCAATTAAACATTTTCTCAAGAATGTATTCAATATGAATTAGGATTCAACAAGCACGAAGGCTTCTTGGTAATGTTAACGTTACTGATGTGATTCATTTAGCGATGGAAAATTATTTTGCAAACAAAGGGAAAGAATTTACTCTAGCTTCCCGGAGAATATTTATGATATGAATGGACGGCGAGCGTTTCCATGGAAATGTTTCATATTTTCCAGGAAGAGATGGGTATCCTCGCAACATCGCGTGAATGAATTTACATTTCCATTGAAAGACAAGAGATGAATATTAGTGGAATTATTTAGCGTCGAGTCCACATGCACTTCTATTCGAGTTATCAGCTTGTAATCAAATTCCTGCTCTGAATTTCATTGGGTTTTCGAGAAAGATAAAATCGCTCATAGAAGTAGCGGAGTTTCGTTCGAGCTATTTGCTTAGGAAACTGAAAAAATGAAGTCAGTGTAGAACTAATCGATAGCGTAGAAAAATTTTTCATACATTAAATCTAGAGACAATTTTCTATTTCGATAATTTTATTTATTTTAATCCGTACTATTGAGGAATGTTAGTAAGGTGTTGTATAGATTATGGTTATGTTCGTATTTCGTTCGTATTCTCTGTGTCGATATTCACGAGTATACTACGTAAGTCCTCGAGTTTTTGTATTATCTTTATTTGATAAATTTAATTTGACAATTCGGTAGATAAAATTGCTGTTTTCTGCTGAGGCGAGCCCTCTGATTTCTTCTTTTGGTTGCAATATTTTTCCGTGCCTTCCTTACTCAGTAAACATTTTTTACTTCAATACCACTCACATCTGCTTTTTTCCATTTCCTTTACCTCATTAAACCTTGCATATAGGTTTAGGGTCCGTGGACCTCACGATCTCAATAGCTACACTCAAGCATCTCAGATTAAAAAAGAAATTTTGATAACAAAATTCACTATTTGGGCAAAATTTCGATATTGCATGTAAGTAAATTGAGTCGACAATTAGCCTTGGTGCTAAATAAACAAAGACGATCAATATAATTAAATTAATCCATCAAACAATCCATTGATAAGGCAAAAATTTTACTGAAACATAAATAATCAAATCAAATAGATTGATTACGGGCTGCTAATTAAGCAATACTTATCGATTCTGCCTACTCAAGCTTACGACTGCTGGTTTAACAAACAGCTGTAACCTAGTTACATATATCGCATTTTTCATTTAAACTTGTTTTCATAATTCATAGTAGTTTTTCTTTGCAGTAGAAGAAACTTGTGAGATATCGCGTAAATCGTGAGATTTGTTTGGTCCGTTTTTGTATGCAGTGTTCAGTGGAGCGTGATTATTTAGGAATGCGGAAGTAGCACTCAGATGTTGAGTTATACAGATTTGGTAAATTACTTCAACATAGCGGAATAACTGCGCTCCTATACATTTTCAACGTATCGCACCTTTAACTAACGCAGTGACTGGTGCATTATCTTTCTTAGTGGAATACGTAGTGTAAATGAGGACAAAATTATACATAGAGTTTCCTAACGGTCGGATTCATTTCTCTTCAGTCTATTCGTTTCTCAACGTTCAAAGATAATTTCAAAACCAGGCTAAAGGCTTAAGTTAAGATCAAACAACACCTTCATTTTGGAAGATCACGTTATCTTTAATTCTTGAATGTCAGCTGTTTTACATGCTATCTAGGAATATCTCACTCATATAAATCGAGGCATTCTTGAAATGTGGGGACAGGTCGTAAGAAGTAGTTCGCTGCTGTTCAATTTTTATAATGGTTCCCTAGTTGAGGTAACTCTATTACTGATTAATCAAAATGGTTCCCCAGTTGATGTGACTCTTTTGCTGAGAGAACAAATACTTTCATTATTTTGTTGGTTATATAGAAATTCGGTTATCAGTTTATTTATGTAATTGAAAATCTCAAATTTGAAACGATAATTTGCGTATAACACAGAAGGGATCCTAAGGTTCTATAAAGGGAAGGGCCTCCAAATTTTTAATCATTTACCGTATTTTACGGACTATAAGACGCACTTCTTTCATAAAAATATTGCCTCCAAATTTCGGGTTCGTCTAATACTCGAAATTAATATAAAAATATCCAGTATTAATTTAAAATTCACGCCAGTCTTAAAAATGTTTATATATTTGATGCCGCGGGACACATATCTCTATCCATTCCACGAGGACTTAATTCACAATTGCAACCTCTTGATGTCTTGAATTTTTCATGTGATTTTCATTGCGATGATTTTTTTTCTTAAAATTAAGGCGCGTCTTATAGTCCGTAAAATACGGTATATTTCTTGCTAGTGTAACTAAATTAATGGATTATCTAATTCGTTAATGAAAATCATGGAAAGACTACACATGAATTGCAATTAGCTGGAAATTCTCCTCAGTAGGACTTGGTCTTCCATTAGTAAGGGAAAACTACCCGACTTTACATTTGTTCAGTAAGCCTTGTTTTCTCTACTTATAAAAACCCTTAACATCTCGAATAGTGCCAGTAAATGCGGTAGACTGATCTCAAATTCGTAACATATTGGAACATAGAAATTGTGGCAAGCTTTCAATGACAACAGATATTTTTTTAAGCCTTAAATCTGATTTCCTCTATTTCCTAATCAGCCTGAGGGCCGCGTTAACTATATAACAGCAGTTTGGGGGCCGACTACACACTCGAAGTTCAAATAAAAAATAATCAAAACTTTTGTTTTGTTTTTAATCATTAATTTAATATTATTAAACGTTATATAATATAGAAACATAACCATCAGCAGCCGCCCTGCTTTATTCTATTATTAAATGTGATAATTATTCTATTTTAATTCGGTAAAAACGTTACGTCCACGTAAGCTGATTTTGTCAGGATACAAGTTCAAGAATTCCGTGACTCATATCCTTAGATAAAAAGGTCTCCACGAGCCGCATTTGGCCCGCGGGCCGTAGTTTGGAGACCCCTGCTCTACGGTAAAGATGGTACTAATTTTATAAATTATAAAGGAAACTTTTAAAAGATAGATATATCTTCAGTGAGTAAATCGGTAGAGAAATATCGTTCATTTACCAATTAAAGCACGTTTTCAATGCCATCGTCAGAACTCTCGGATTCATCACCGAGCGACAATTCTAATTCAACCGATTTAATTACAATGGGCGTAGCAGATCTCTCTAACAAGGGGAGCGCTGCCCATCATTTATAATTTTTTCTTCTCTTTCTCAGAACCATTGGCAAGGGAAATGCACTGGAATTATAAATCGCGAATGATCCCCCAGGTGCGTTTTAACTTAGCATGCGAGGCAATGGCACTTTTTACGCAAATCTCAACTGCGCACAACTTTGCGAAAATTCTCTTTTCCGATTCAAGTGAGTGAATACCGAGTCATCGGCACATTTGGAAGGAAAATGCAGTGGTGGTCGTACGTCAAAGAGTTCCTTTTGATGCAAGCACAGACGTCAAAGGGTTTCCAGTTGATAATAAGCTCTTCCTGGAACATTATCCAGTGTGATCGAAGGCTGGGATTTCCGTAGGATAGGCTGAACATCCTGGGTGAAGTTTTATAGCGAAAATAATATGAGGATTGAACAGTGGTTCTTAACCAGGGACCCATAAACAAGTGTAAGGAAGCCTTATCAGGGGAGTAGAATCTATTTAGGGAAATTTAACGATTATGCTGAAGCTGTGGAATACAAAAAGTGCTCAATTATTATATGCTGTGTACAATTTCAATTTGATTGTATTAAGAAAGTATGTTTAAAGTTATGCATGTTAAGTTAAAGCATGTTATTTATTTATTTATGTAATCATTCTTAAAAATAGAATAAAATTCAGGTGGTAAGATTGAACATAAACAGACACAACATTATAATACCTTATTGTAAGTTAAAAAATACATTCCCAAAGTGTTTTGTGCATTTCGGGTATGGTTTAAGAGCCTCTTCAGGTAACATATTCCAATCTTTTTTCCCCCTATTTATAAAAGAGTACTTTGCGATATCTGTTCGTTTTCTCCTAGGCTTAAACTTATGTTTATGGTCCCCTCGAGCTACATATTGTGGTCCCTCTACCCTTTCCTTTAATTCTGCTCATCCCTCGCCTCCGTTTCTAACCTGGAAGATTCCTACTAATCGGTTTATCCTTCTCCTTTTTTCTAGTGATTCCCAGCCGAGCCTATCCAACATCTCTGTAACGCTGACTTCTTTCTTATGTCTTCCTAATGTATATATTGCTGATTTCCGTTGCACTTTCTCTATCTTTTTAACGTAGAGTTTATCATGATTATATATATATATAGGAAGTATATCAGATTATGAGATTGAGTCTCACGTGGATTAGAAATATTGAGAATGTATTGCGATGAAAGTTCGGTTACATCAAATTCATTAAACCTGCATAAAAATGCCCTCTGTATTTTACGAAAAAGTTGAATATAATAAAAATAACGTCTTTATTGGGCGTAATTGGGACTAAAAAGTCCCATCTTCCATTTAAACCTTGACATAAGAGTAAAAGAAAATAGGAAAAGAATGACTGATTTTGTGGAGGAAAAAACAGTGAGTTTTAAACACATAAAAAATTCTCCACTGCAGGAAAACACCCGCGAAGAGAAGGGGGTGTAAAAAACCTGCAAAAGTTTTAGGAAAGAATCAAAAAGATAAATAACAGCAAACAATGAATAGTGATACATATTAGAACACAGTCATAGTCATGTAGTTATAGATTTACAATAACAGCAGAGAATAATCCTTTTCAAAGTAAGTTAATATGGGAATATGTGCAATAAGAAGAATATATAGCAATTTAGATAGCTATTGCACAATATACACTATTATCATACATTTGCACAAGTTGTAATAATTGAGTATTGTAAAAATTGATCAAGTAACAAGTTGAAAAGTTTTTATGATGAAAAAATTATCGAAATGACTTTTCAAAAATTGACGGTTGACATCGACGCACAGTCGGCTGAAGTAAAAAAAAGCTAGACATTTGGCTTAAAATTGATTTTTTATGTGAGGGACTTGAAACTTCGCATAGTTATTGTAAAAAGATCGAATTTTGTGTTCCGTTGGTCGTTTTTCAACATTTCCAGCCGTCAAAAAGATGCAGCGCGCCAAAATTGAGAAATTTTCACATAAAATGAGTCTCGGATTTTTCAAGAAAATATTCAAGTTCATTGATTTATAGAGGCTTCTGGAAGAAACTGTTGGAAAAAACGATGATGTAGTAACATTGATTCCTATAGATTCGCTCCATTTTTTGCGCCAAATGATGAGACTTATTAAACGCAACAAAATGACATACCCTTTTTTCGGCCAATTTTCGAGATAATGCAAAAAACAATTGGTAAATGGCGATGGACTATCAAGTATCTAACCCCACTTCAATTCCCAAGGCTTCTAGATGTGAAATCTGAAACAAAAATTGTTTCAATTCATTCCATAATCCACGTATACAATAACTCGTGTATATTAAAGTCAGCGCAGAGAAGAGAAGTTGGATTGAATAAAATAATAACTTTGTTGATGAGGGGTTTATGAAGGATATGTGTTTGGTATGGATATCTTTAATCTTCCCAAGGTCAGAAATTCCCGTTGCTTACTAAGAGAAGTCGGAAGTGCACGTGGGACAACCCGGATGAGTCTGCTGCAGACAAAGGGTTGTTGAGATAGTGTGGAAAACCGCAAAACTGCGTAAGTCCTCAAAAGCATTGCGCAAACAAAATGGTGGACAAAAAAATCCGCGGGTTTTTTCTACCTAAATCCTTATCAAGCAACTCCCTTAGCAAACATATGGGTTCGTTCATAGGTGCTTGGGAGATACTTCTATCGCTTGTTCTTAATACATTTATTGCGTATCACTCCGGAGTGATAATGAACGAAGATTGGTCTGGAAATACCGAAAATTATCAGAGGAAACATACTTTTGGAAGGTCAGCAAACAAGATATTGGCCGAGTTCTGCAACGAAAAGAATAATCGGTGTTTGTTAATGGAATTTTCAGTTTTTTAGTTCAAGTGCCAAAATGGCGTTGAAAAAATCCTTAGGAGGTGAGTGAATCATGCAGTTTATGTTGCTGATGACAATCCGCGAAATAAAGTGCGGGTCACTGAAAATCTAACTACAAGAAGTACATTATATAGTATTTTACTCCATAAGGAATGAGTACGAACAAAATTTGTTATAGAAGATCAAGTCCTGGAACAAGTGCCTCATTTCCAATATTTAGGATGCAACATAACATATGACAAAGACAAAGATATCAAAAATGAAGTTAATGCTTTCCAGAGAATATTTAGATTTAGATTTAGATATATACCCCGCGAGCCACCAGAGGCGTATGGCAGGGGGTGTAATACACCACCATTATTCATTCCTACCTATTAGTATCTCTAATAGCTTGGGGAAAAAACGACCAAAAGTAATTATCCGTCCTTGCGATTACTTCCCTATAACGCTTCGTCGATGCCTCTCGGAGATCGCGTTCGCTCCTTACTGGCACTAACATTTCACTTACTTCGTCTATAAATTCTGAACGATTGAACTTTTCGAAAAGTTTCCGACGATATTCAGATCTTCTCATCCGTAGTGAATTCCAACTGAGGGACTCTATCATTGCCGTAACGCTGCTATCAAACCTGAAATCCCCGCAAACGAATCGGGCTGCTCTACGCTGGATTATCTCTAAATCTGAGACTAAACCTACTTCGTGTGGGTCCCAAACCGCACAGCAGTATGTGGCACAATAAGGAGAACTTTAAAAAACAAAACAAGAAAAGAAACACAGATCAAGTTTTATAAAGTGATGGCAGTCCCTACTTTACTGTATGGGTCAGAATGTTGAGCACCATAAAAAATGACTTAAGGCAGATAGAATAATCTGAGATGATTTTTTTACGATCAGTGAAAAGGTTGCACAAGAATTGATAAATTAAGGAATACTCATATAAGGGAAGAACTAGGTGTCCAGGCAATCTCTCATAGATTAGAGGGGTACAAGGATAGATGGAAAGAACATTTATCACGATATAATGGGAGAATTCCAAAACAGGCGATGGAATATCAAACATGCAAAAGTTGCGTCGGAAGACCGAGAAAAAGATGGTAAAGTTCCACGGAACAAGTGAAGCCGGAACAGGCATAATGCCTAACCCTGGAAGGAAGATGATGAAGGAATAAGTTTTGAAACGTTTTGCAAGCTTAATGTTGAAAATGAAGCAGAGTTGGAATTTCCGCATGAAGTAATATGATATGATAAAGATATCATAATTTATCGGCGAAATGCTTTGGGAGCTTTTAAAATTCAAAGGAGTTCAAAGAGATGTTTAAAATTATTAATATCGAGAATGAATGAGAAAAGAGGGAATCTCAAGAGCTCTCAGTAAATTAGATTAGATTGAGGAAGTGCCGTGCCTTGGTAAAACTACATTATTATTGATAAAAGTAGAAATAACTAATTCAAAACTTCGCAACATTTCTCTGTTGCGACCAGTTACAACTACTCATCGTCATTCCATAACTGGTATAAGTGTTTCAGGTCAATTTAGGTTAAGTTAATTGTTTATCTACCTTCTGTTATTATAACCTTCAGAATGTTGCGCCGTCTGAAATTTAGGAAAGAAAGAATGAGGCTCAGATATGACTCTCACGCCAGATATGATGTTTTAACGTAATAGATAAAAAATATCACGACACAATTTTTTAGTGGGAAATGTATAGTAACTTATCCAAGTTTTATTTTCTGTATGGTTCCTGCTACCATAATTTGATGAATTCATTAATTTTAATTTGTAAGTATAATTTTTATATATATTTCATTTGCTTTCCTTTCAGTCTCGTTTATGGTAGAGACAATGTGAAAGCTATTGGAGAGGTACGAATGAAGCTGAGTAATTGCATCCATCTTTGTCAGTCCTTTTCGAGTTCTATGGAAAGAATTATGTGTGGGGCATTCTTCTGGATACTATCCTCTTATAGAATTTTGGTTCTATGAGGAAAACAAGATACCCCATTCCTCATTCGCTCAGTGGCCATAATTCCTTTTCTAGAGCTTATGGTAGTTCATAGAGGAGGAGTCGAGGTTTCCCATATCTCCATCATTGAGATCTATTCGGTTGAAATAAAGATATTCGATCGGATATCGTGTAGGAGAATGGAAATTTTGCCTTTAAGTCCATGAGTGAGTAATGAAGGATAAACTTAACGAAATAAAATGAAACTAAGATAAGAGAATTACCGTATATACTCGTGAATTTGTTATACTGAAAAGCCCCCTCGGCTTATACTCAAGCGAGCAATTCCATTTACCTGTTTTCCAGTGGAAAAAGCCTGCCGTAGTCGGAAATTGGCTTGAAAATTGTAAATTGTTAACTGTTTTTTCCACTAAAGGAATAGTTTACTGCGTTTCTTTGAAATAAATATTAAAAAAATAAACTACAGATGCCTAAATTATTGTTATATTATTGATACCTATTTTTAGATTTAGATTTACCAATAACTGCTACATCTACTTCTCTAGGCTTATACTCGAGTCAAATAGTTTTCCCAGTTTGTGTGATAAAATTAGGTACCTCGGCTTATATTCGGGTCTAATTATACTCTATTATATACGTTACTAGTAAAAAGCAGGTAACTACGTACAAATCTGGCTATCAGAGGTATATATTGCGAGATTGTATATACTCAATACATTTTAAATCAATTATTACAGCAAAAATATGGCCATTTACATGAACACCGTTACGCTTTGTCATTACTACCAGCTTTACCTCAAATTTTTCATCAAAATCCCCAGCAAAAGTGTGATATGTGTTTCAGACTGACCAATGAAGAACGGAATCTGTACGGTATTAATCCAAAATTTCAAACGATGCCCCTTCTGGTCGATACAGGGATGGAGAGGCCCCATATGAGGTGTAATTTAGTCCGAAGAATTTGCAAATACAACCTCCATCGTTCGTTATCACTCCATTCTGAATGAACCAGCGATCCGTTGGTGAACACTTTTCCTCGTTCTGCTTCGGTTACGTAACACGTGCTAATATCGTCTCGGCGGCAAAAGTCTGACCGCGAAAGTGTCAAAAGATGTTTCGCATTTTCCTTGCGAATTTCTCTTGCCTTTGGAATGCGCGAAAGAGTGAAAGCAGAAAGAGATCAGCGCTCTCTGTACTATTAGATTTTCGTTTGTTTGCCTCTGCTAAATTCTTATAAGTTATTCAGTTATACGTAGGGTTGCCATCTCTCCGGGAATTTGGCCAATTTGGACTCCAATTGGATTAATGTCTTCCGGAATTGATAAATCTGCTGATCTATGGCTTATCATCTTCGTAGATTTAGACAGCTCACAAGTCAGCACAAGCTTTCGTCAGTGCAAGTAACCCAATGCATGCCAAAATGTTCCATGGTAATATTACTTTATGTTACTAGTACTCTCTAATATTTGATTTTATGTTATAATATATATTACTATATATATTGCTATCATTTTTTAATGTGAACTGATTCTTATTTATATATCGCATGCAAGTACTTATTGGTAGTGTATTTCTTTATTTTTTTCGTGCTCTTTTTTCTCACCTTTTAGTTATTACTATCGGTAGGTTTGCGCAGGTTTTTCACACCCCCCTTCTTTCTGGGTGATTTCCTGCAGCGGATTTTTTTTCCTAAGAATCTCTTATGTTTTTTACATCCACAATTATTCTAATTGTTTCTCCAACTAATTTCTTAATTTAATTATAATTCTATAATTAATGACGATGGGTTGGATGGAAGGAGAGTTTTAGTCTCAATATCGCCCAAATAAGGACGATTATTATTATTATTATATTGAAAATACTTCTCTGACTTCATTGCTTTAATTTGATTCAGCAAGAATGTAAACTAAGGGAAATCACCAAAAAAATTCAGTTGGAATAAAAATCGTTGGCATAGTTTTAGCAAAACACTGCTTGTGGTATATCTTTTTTTTTTGACTGAGATAAAGTTTCCTGGAACTTCAGGACCGTAAATAAAAAAATCTCCCGGAGTCTTCTGTAATTTTAACTCTTTTCCCCTTCTATAATTGCATATTGCTTGTTGCATTCTAAACTCAATGAGCTCAGATTTTACAGAGTGGAAGTTAATAGATAAAAATTGTCTTGTTTTCTAGTTGTAGAGAAACGGTATTCCCACTTCACGGTGGGTTGAGAATAGTTTTCAATACTCAATGTTTACCGGAAGCAATACATTGTCGAATAGTTTGGATTCGTGGTTGCTATTGTATTCATGTCGAAGAACTTTTCCACCGCGACCACAGTTTCCCATGGACTTTTAGGAAGAAAGCGGAAATGCCAGAGGACAGTGACCGCAGGGAAAGTTTTCTATTTACCGCATTTTGGCCGAAATGTTGACGAAAAAGCTAGACGGTCCACTACTTGGAACAAGTGTTACACACACAAACACAACGACATTGAATTCTTCTTCGGCGTTTCTTGAAATTTCCCGTCCCTCAGGGCTTTGAAAGCCGGTTCGGAATTCGTGGGCGGTTTACTTTCAAATCGAACGAGGATTTTTGAAATTGTTATTTTTCCGAAAGGAAAATTTCTCTTCCAATGATTGATGAAGCGTTTACCTAAAGCCTGTCCTTACAAATTTTTTCATGCCACCGTCCCATCGATTTCGAACCTCCATCCCCTTAACCATCACATATAAAAATTATTATCTGGATGGCCAAATTTGAAGGATAGGAGATAGCAGAATAAAGCTGCAGTGATAAAAAACCACCAAATGGAAACTTTCTAATGCTTTATTACCACCTATAGCCCAGTTAATACAGTTGAAAAAAAGGGATTGACAATGGGATAATAATTTCTCAGTAATCACTCATAACTTTTCTCTCTTATGCCTAACTACCGAAATAATACCTATAATCAGTACTTTTTCCAATATATATTAAAAAATGACTCGGGAATTATTAACTAGGGAAAAACTACCACAGTCATGAAGTCGCTACTCGTAAAAGAGAACAGATGTTTGTAATTATTAATTTCATAATTGGGGAACAGTAGAATGGAACAATTTACGTAGAGAAGTTTTAGAATCTTTTCCTCCTTCTTACAATAGCAAAATACAGCGATAAAATTAAAAGGGTGTTGTGATTTTGTTGAAATATTGTTGTGATATTTTAAATATTGTTATATTTTTGTGATGTTTTAAATATTGTAATTTAGAAATATTGTATGATTGTAGTAAATTCTGAAATATTTATGTAATATTAGGTAAAACGTACTGTCTTCAGGGAGTTTTATTAGGGGTTTTCCTCCCGACTAGGGTGAATACCAGGCCAATTACTTTATTTCCCCTCCCCCCAGATGAATGACTACCACCTAATAATTGTAGTACTCCAGAATAAATAAATAAATTACTTAACTGATAAGTACATTTGTTTTCATCTGCGTATTATATAACAAGATTTGGGAAAGGGGGTTTGGAAAGGTATAAGAATACAATGTAAATGGAACAATAAAGTTGTAAGTTGGGGAAGGGTTAATGAAGGGTACAAGCTGATTAATTAAGTGAATGGAGGGGAGGTAATAATGAAAGGTTACGAGATGAAAACGAACAATTAGGAAGTAATACGTTAATTAGTCTACGAGGAGATCAGATTTGTTGAGATAAAGTCTTGCTCTATAATAGAAGGTTTATCAATTAATCCTAATCATTCATAACAATGAAATATTTAATTATTTTGTTTTATTGCTTACAGTTTTGTCACTACCATTATCATCGAATTTTTCACTTCCCAATTAAAAAAAAAGACTGGAAACTTTCACCTATCCCGGGTGTAATTTACCATAGGAATTAGACTTGCACTATTACTTTTTTCCTTGGTTTATTGTTACATTTTATAATTTGGTTTCTGACAAAAATTATAGGCAAGTTAAGAGATTTATTAACTACTCTACACGTACTAAAAAGAACTGATTTTTGGATTTTGATTAATTTTTTAAGAAAATACTAATTTTGAAAGATTTTGCGGAAGTGTTTTTTGGACTACACCTGTTGCGGAAATAAGAAATGTAGGAATTTTTACCTGGTATTGTTGCCACTTTGTTTTATTATTTTATCATTATTATTGCCGTTGTTGTTATTATTATTAGAACGATAGCAATATAAATAATTATTACAATGATAGATGCTATGAGATTACACTTTTTATCGATAGGTAAAGGAAACGAGAAAGTAGATCCGTGATCGCATTAGACCAAATGGGCATATTAGGCGTAATGCGCTCATCAGAGAATAATTTACCCTTTGTCATTCGGGGTAAAGAAGCATCGCATGATAAAATGCACTCCAATGGATTACTATTGAGCAATTGGTAGGATGAATCAACGCTATTGAGAGTTGTGAAAAAGCTTACCTCTGAAAAACCCCGTTAATCATAAACAGGATCTCATTAAGCCAACGAATATTACTCTTGTACCCAACAACCCGGGGGGAAAACCTATAAAAGATATGCATCTTCTTCTTGCGATATTTAAGGCGTGTAAGCAAACAATCACGAAAATAACATGGATATTTAAAAGCTGGATATGTGATATCCTACGTAATGATAGTGGACAGTATGGAATGAAAAATACGTACCCGTCTGAATAAATATCATTAAATCATTGAGTCATTTATTGCTCCCCACGATGGCAGCTTACTATTCTCAATACAGCTGACCATGCTTAAGAATTATGTAGTTAACCTCAAGATCTTTCATTCATCCAAGTTGATTGGCTATTTTCTTCCTATGGGATAAGTGCCATAGGTATTTCCCTGCAGAGTCGGATCTAACTTCGCACTTCATGAATTCTAATCGTAATTTAACTGAAACAGTGATTAAGAAATTTTCTAGCATCACTTCTAATCAATGTTCTGAGGTAATGTTTTGGAATTCAGAAATTTTTGTAATTATTTTTGAAATTACTACGTTATAGAAAGGGAATAGAAATTGAAAATGTTTTCCTATAGCTAGTAATGACTGTCTTAGCTCTTTCTTTATCATTCTATGATTTCCAAAGAAAACAAGTCTTTCAGCTAGTCTATAAGCCAATCTCTGAGGAAATTTTTCGCAATAAGAAAACAAAAGACTATTTAAATTCCATGACTGATTAAAGTAAATCTTAGGTGTACCTAATTTCCTAAAATTAAATTGACTCGAAATTGTATGAGGTTATTACGTATAAAGTGTGAGAGATACTAATATTTTTCATACAATAATTTAATTTTTCCATTGCTAATTGAAAGTAAAGAAGTTTCATGTCTTTGTTTTGCGAGTTTGTCTAGAATTAGGAGACATTATTTCCTGAGCTAACAATCTTTATTTGAAAGACTATTGTCATGCAAAGCATTCTTTTCTATTCGGTAAGAATTGTCCTCCAATAGGATCGGTTTCATTCTACCACTCGAAATAGAGGTTTATATTCACGATCAGGAAAGTCGTGTTGAAGAAAGAGAAGCATATTTTACTCAAGTCCTTCTTTTTCATAGTCCATTAAATTCGAACGCATTTTTCATTTTAACGAAAACATTATTTCCCAATGTCACTATAAATTATAAATTTAATCTTTATTAATATAACTAATTAACATACGTATTATATAAAAAACTGCCATTTTTATTTATTATTCATCATATCTTAAATTTATCTCTTTTTATATGTAGGTATATTTAGAATTATAACTTCCATTTTCCGTAAAGTTTCGATTTTGGCATGCAATTATCATAATGAAACGTAACCTTAGTGTTTGTATATTATGAAAAAGTTATCTATTCAGAAATGTATAAACTAATAAATTTTTTCAGCATTGTTTATCCAACTCCTATTGCACAAGTATTCGTAGCTACCATATTTGAAATCGAAAAACTAGGACATAAACTTTTGTAGAGAGCTAAACCGGGGCAATACTGAGGCGTTGCTTTAAAACTTTGTTTTATCCAATTTTATGACTTAATTTCCCTTCTTCAGTGAATGCATAGAGTCACCAATTCATTTAATTTCTATCTTCTGACCCTTTATCCTTTAAATCTTTGGAGCTTTAGGTCTTCTCTTTATCTGAGTATTTTATTCAAATCGGGACAAAAATAACAGCTTACTGGGACCAGTCGTCAAACCAAGACTGCCTTGATCGAAATAAGACGTATTTTATTACTCATATTAGCTTAGTCAGCTAATAATGCAAATGCTCTATTTAATAGTATCGAACCCGAGGAAAATGCAAACCTTTCGGTAGAGCCGAGGGGAAAGCATTG
This sequence comes from Sympetrum striolatum, assembly GCA_947579665.1. Classification (NCBI taxonomy): domain Eukaryota; kingdom Metazoa; phylum Arthropoda; class Insecta; order Odonata; family Libellulidae; genus Sympetrum; species Sympetrum striolatum. The sequence continues at coordinate 56,364,633 of OX388347.1, read as the reverse complement.
GCATATTATAGTACACGGTTGAGTCAACAACTTAAATATTATTTATTGTTTAAAGTGTTCCGATCGCTTAGGACTTTCCGAACGTGGGTTCCCACCGGTAATCGAACCTGAGACCGCTTTCACTGAAGAAAGAACGTGTTTACAGGGGGAGTGCCCTAGTGGAAGACCATCGCATCTAATGATAGGGCGACTGCACCTTAGAAATGTGATCACGCATCATTGTCACCGAAAGACTTTCTCGTTTAAATATGGTCGAGGGAATCCTGATCCAACGATAGATCTCTGTAACCAAAGCAATGGAAGTTATAAGGGTTCATCTCTTCTATTTCCGTTAACAGTTTTGGCGCCCTCTGGCGAAAACAATGTCGCTCACTTGGAACGGGCTCAAGCCGTGTGATGGAATGAACATTTGCCGTGTTGTTTTCAACGGGGCAAACTAAGTGGGGGATGGCAAAATGTGATTGCTTCGGTCAACGGTTTCAGCCGGTCTCAAAGCGCCGAAAACTGTTGGGAAAAAGGTTAGCACACTTTCTTTTTCGAAAAAAATTCGCCCAAGGAGAAATCCATCGAGAGCCGTCACTCGTCGGTGATTTGGAAATTTTGTCGGAGACTCAGGAGAAAACTCCATAAAACTGTTATTGCTTCGGTTTAAGTGAATTCTCTTTCTACCCTACTTTGAAAATTCGTTTAGAATCATGCACAAAGAAATGTCTCCAGCTAAATCGATTATGGGTTTCGGTGGCGACCTTTTATTATCTCTAGGATCGGCGAGAAGAGAATATTATCCAGTGAAAATACCCCCAAAATTCTTATGATCTGAATTTTCGATAATCAATAATTTTATTCAGAATAAAGAAATAGAATATATTCACACCAAAAACCATCAAAAACCTTTAAATCACCAATTCCTATTTAGCTCTCTATGGGAACATCATCAGGGACAGAAGAGGAATTCATTAATTCATATAATTAAGAAATCATGAACAAGAATACGAAGTAACTTAAAAACGTCAATTGTTAAATATAATGCATTGGTATAAATACAATTAAAGAGAATTTTGCTTTCTAAAATACGTGTAATGGCTAATTAAATAATGCGCGAGCACACATTTTCTCATTTTTATACATCCTTCACGATACTTCACCTTGTACCAATTTTTTTCGTGTAAACATCCAAAAAGGAGTACGTTGATACTAACTCTGGTATCAACCATAACGAGGCGAGGTGGAAACCCCAAAGAGGAATAAGCATAATTGTTGTGATTGCTTGGCAACGAGTAGCGATTTACTCAAATAACTATTAAGGTCTTTACTAAAGGCGAGATTGAGACTGAAAAGTCTCCTCTTCCATCTAACCTTTCGTTAATAGTATTATATACATAAAAACTTGTGTATATGTGAACAGAAATAGAGAGGAAAACTTAAGAAGGAGTGGAAGTAAAAGAAAACCTGAGGTGATATCTTAGGCTTAGATATCTTATATCCACAGCAGGAAAACACCCACAGAGAAGGGGGGTGTGAAAAACCTGCGCAAACCTACTGATAGTACAACCTAAAAGATGTTAAAGAAAGCTGTGTATAACATGCAGATCACAAAAGCAATAGTACTATAACTAAATTATAAATTAATAATAAAATAGAATCAGGAACAGGGCACAGGAAACTATAAACCTATTACAGACTTAGCATAGTTACAATTTGGGAGAATTATATTAAGTGCTTTTTGTCGAGAACGATGGACTTCATTGTTAAACCCAGCAGGTACAAAAAGAGCAGTGGCATTGCTCTACAAATATCTCCTTGGCGATTATAGGATTTTTTATCTTCGTCTCATAGCTATAATTATTGCTGTCATAAATCAACTGCTATGCCCCTAATCCATTCGACGTTAGTAACATTTATTACTCGATAGATATTTTTAAATTTTCATCATCAATGCAGATAAAAAAACAGCAGCTGATTTATATAAAGGATTGCTGCAAGAGTATTTTTTAGGCGTGCACCTTATTCTTTGATTGAAAAATGTCCTAAAATTTAAATTGCATAAACTTTACTTATATTTCTTGTGGGTAGTTACGTCGATTCAATCATGAAAAATTTTCGGACTAATATATACAAATTATTGCAAGTTTATCGATGATGTATGTTTAGCGTAATCGCAAGTTTATGAAAGTTTTATGTTTTCAAAAATTATTAGATTAACATCCCCATATTTTTTTATTATTTACAATATATTAACTTTTGATTGATTTTTTTAATTAGTAATGCAAATATTCGAGTTATTAATGTTTATTTAAGATTTTTTGAATTTTTAATGTGATTCGAATTTTCTTTCCTTAAGACTGACAAACTTACGCACGGTTAATTGTACCATTGAGTTCAAGTTATGAAAATATGTCTTACTTGTTAGACATACACATATTGTGCAGGAAAGAAGATTAAGGGGTACGGACAAAAGAGAACCTGCTTCATTAATAAAATTAATCTCAAAAGACACTGCCAAGCAAGGAATGCAGCATTTCAAATACTGGTTGAAAAAAAAACTCTCGTACACTACCTCTCCTAAGTTCTTAAGTTATGCAATACAATTTTTATGTTATTACATCGATACACAGATCTAATCTTGACATCAAATAATCAGATAATCAATATCAGTTTTGCGCTGCGGAGATAATGGTATACACGTATAAACCTTGCAACGAGTTTTAATGCCGACTTTCAAAATTAATCCATGCATTCATGTCTTATTTCTAATTTAAATTCATGCCAAGTACTGCTTTGGCCAGTCCGATAATGAGCGTTAATTAAGATAAATCGATGCTAGGACAAATCGTTTTAAAAGTTAATTCTTCCGCAAACGATGTGCGATAATAATAGAGTAAAAATCTGATGTGGCCAGCACATGACTTTCTCCATATATAAGATGTAAATATTTATCTACGACAGTATTTTCGAACTCTATATTCCATCTAAACTTGGAATATGAGTGATTAATTTATATATTATTAAATTTTACGTTACGAATATTATAAATAATGTTTTTCGGGACATGTTCGATGAAAAACGATGAAATTTGCCTTTCGCACAAAGCGCCCAGAGCGCCCACTGAGTACATAATCAGAAACTTCCGGTTTATTAGTATTTCGTGAATAACTCCTTAAAAATCAAGTATACAAAAATATGTTCCATACAAAAGTTATAGTAAATTACATTTAATTAAACTTTTACAAATAATAGTATATATCTAAATATCAGATTAATGGAGATATTTTGCAAAAACGGAAACGAACTTCGAAAAGTAAAGCTCAACTTTCCGTAAACTGATTTACTCCAAAAACTAACCAACTCTAACGACTGTAATAAAAGTACTATATATGAAATTTGGTGTTGATACGACGAAAGGTTTTCATGTTAGAGCGCCCGCAAAAAACATAATCAGCTACTTCCGGTTTATCAGTATTTCACGAATAACTCCTAAACAATTAGTGATACAAAAATATATTAAATACATAAGTTATAGTAAATTACATTTTATAAAACTTTTACACATAATAGAATATACCTAAATATCATATTAATGGAGATATTTTGCAAAAACGGAAATTTGCTTCGAAGCAAAAACCTCAACTTTCGGTTTATTGATTTACTCCAAAATCTAATCAACTCTGACAGCACACACCACAGTACTATATATGAAGTTTGGTATTTATACGACTAATGGTTTTCACGTTAGAGCGCCCACTATCACACACACACATACACACAGACATCATTCCGAAAATGGTCAAAACGTGTTCTAGGGACCCCAAAACATGTATTTCCGTTGAAATCTCGAAGTCGATTTTTTTCATGTAAACAATACTTTCTCTATACTTCGTATATGGAGAAAGTAAAAATGTAACTGGACGACTGATGTTCAATCCTGTTTCTTTATCACGAATTATAATCTGACAAATAATATGGACTATTAAAATATTATATAGAAACACGGATATTGTAAACAATATAAGTTATATAAATCATACAGATTATATAAAGAATGTAATAATATTAAAATCACAATGTAGATAAATAAAATAAAGAAATAATTCAAATAAACAATGGACGATTTTTTTATTTATTTAAATTTGATATATTAACAGCCATTTGACCAATTGCAATAAACCGTAACAACAAGTGGATAAAAAGTATAAATAGATATGAACATATGTATAAACATTAAAAAAGGAGCATGGAAATGCAACCAAAAAATTGTATAATAGGAAAATAATGTAATAAAACATAAAAGAAGAGAAAATTAAAAGGAAATAAGAATATAGCAAATAAGAATTAAATTAAATTAAATGAAAAAATGAAATAAGATGAAATAAAAATACAATAGTAAAGTAAAATAGGGAATGTAATGAAAAAATACACAATAATGATGGCGAAAAATAAAAATATAATAAAAAAATATGACTGAAGAAGATTAAAAAGATTGAAGATTATGTAAAATATATAAAATAAATAATATAAAGGACAAAAATAGCATAAATAAAAACTGGAAGGAAAAATCCGTGATTCTTGATAATTAAGTCACGCCTCCGGTACCGCATACCGGAAAAGCAAAGTCATACAAAATTTCCAGCGCGGATTTTTGAAAGGCGAAACACGGGCGGAAATGTGGCTAAACTTCCCTCAAAGGATTATCCCCTGCGCTCACTTGGCCGTTGAGAAATTGGGTACATCTGTAACAGTCCCGATCCGGATTCGTCACTCTCTATATTAAGTCCACGGAGGTCTAAATCGAGACCATTTTCCTTAAAAACTTGGGCGAAACGAGTGCAGTATTTTCCCATAGCTATGCGGGTTAAAAATGAGGTTACCATTTATAATCCGTGACTACGTGCTCCTCCCGAGAAATCTATCTTTTCGCGGAGAGGGTGGACGTTTCAAAATATACTGCCCTTTGTGATACACGCGAATTTTGAGTTGGAAACACGGTTCCTTCTCTCCTTCCGATTCGGGTGGTATATTCAGAGGGATCGTCATTCGCTTTACTTCGAGGTTATTTAGACCAAAGTAGAGCATTCGCAATACCAGCATACACATTTATTTAAAGCTTCAATTTTTTTAGAGCGATACTGAAACTTTTCTGTGTGGCAGTTATCGGGGTGAGATGTTCTCTCATAAAAATAACACAGAGAGAAATTTTTGTATCATTTTTTCATATTGACTTATTTTTCACATTGGTATATTGCGAGTTAATTTTAACTGGAGATTTTTTTTTACCGGAGAAAGTATTCACAACAAAAGTCGGTATAGTTTAGTATTTTAACTCTGATTAACATTCGATGGTACATATGTATTATACAACACGAGCATACGAATTTATTTGTCTAAAATTTCAAGCATTGCTAATCAAAGGATATGACAGTAGAAATCGAAGCAAGAGATAATAATATAGTAATGAGATATAAATTTTGTCTTAGTTTCAAATCGGTTTGTCGTATTGATTTGCTTTCTATATATTCCTACGCCAACAGTAGAACTTTAATCGAAGAAACTTTTTATTGAAGGAGCTTTACGTCTCAGCATTATAATTTATATTCGCTAATAATTATACGAGGGTTGAATGAAAAGTAATTCCTCCACCTTCGTAACTAGGGTTTCGATGGGAGTTTTTTAATAAATAAAGCGCAGAAATGATCCTTAGAATGTGCTTTTTAGTGATATTTTTTTCCACATAATCACCAGATTATTGTTTACACTTCTGCAAATGACGAACAAGTTTTCTGATACGTCACTGAAGAAGTGGACACTCAGTCTGAAGTTCTGCTGCGCTGGCTCATGAAGTGTGTGGCCTGTTGGTGTGGTGCTCACAGACTGAGTGTCACCTCCGTATGGTGTCCTCCATGCAGTCTAGATGCGCTATGTAACTAATAAAGAAGTTGATCGAACTGTGAGAGGCTGGTCGCGGCTACAGAAAACTTCTGGCTACAGAAAACTTCTTCATCATTGGCAGACTGTACATAACATTTCTCTTGGCTAGATACCTCCCACTACATAGCCAGCCGTCATGAAAACAATATCATTTCCTGAAGACCTTGCAAGAATTTTATTATATGAAAAATAACTAAACTATCAACTGATGAGATGCTTCATACACTTAATCATTTATTTAAATAACTGCTCGTGCCATCAAAAATGTCCACAACATTTCTTGAGAAATTTCTCACGGTATACTTTGATACGGACAGTAAGCCAAAAGTATTCTGAATTCAATATATTTTAGCAAACTTTTACTGATGTAAGTATGACTTGATATTCTGTAATTACAATAAATACTATTTTTACCATTCGTACAGCTAACAGCATAAAAAAGTTACCACCTGAGATACAACCAGCATAACTCGAGAAGGGCGAGTCTTTCAGATTCTCTGTTTTGAGCGCGCTTTTCGTCTTCCTCTTTATGCCTGGCACGTTTTGAAGGCTTTTGTGATGATATATATTTTATAAATACTCGCTAAAAGTCATTAATTTTGCTGCGGTAGAAGTAGTACTGTATTATGAAATAATTAAATTCGTATTTCGTTAAATCGGCTCGAATCTCAAGCGTAATTCGCTCTTCTTCTTAAAATATTGGACAAGAATTACTTTGGCGGCTCTTAGTTCGTCCTAACATATATAATACATAACATTTTCCATCAATGCAGATTTATAATGAAACCGGTTATTTCAGTTAATGCTCCACATGCCTGCAGGATGATCGTTTTCGCAAAGATTATGCTTAATTATGATACGATAATTAATAGAATATGAACTACTGTAAATCAGTTCAACGAAAGTAGGAAAAATAAGAAAAAAACGTATATTATAAATATAATAATGGTGTTGCAGCTTTGTGAAAAATAGTTAAGTAAGAAATACATTTAAATTGACTATCCGCGAGCCTCCATAAGGCTTATTGCAGAGAATGTGAAACACTCAACAATCTAAATAATTTACATATTTACACACCTTATAATATATGTAAGATGATAACAATATAAACCATCTGTCCTCGCTATTAAATCACGGTAATATTTTCACCATCTGGCTGTGAAAATAACGATCGTTGAGAATAGGGATCATGTCGTCGCGTATTTCGTCATGTAAATCACAGCTAAGGAATATCTCTAATAATTATTGTCTTTACATAGTTATATTCTTAAAAGATACCCAGCGGAGGGCTCCGATCATTTTGGACTCACTGCTATCTAACCTGTAGTCTCTTAACAAACAGCTTTATATTTTACGCGCGAGAATTTATTTTGGGTAATGAAATCAGAAGGACTAGTCGTGCAGAGTCGAGCAAAGCGCAAAAAGAATTGCATAATATACTTGTAAATTTTAAAATGCTAAAACGATTAAGAGTTTCAACATAGAAAATAGGTATGAGCCAACAACTTTAGGCTGTTACAACTCCACTCTAAATATTCGCACGTAAACGCTCATGCATGAAAAATACATTTAAATCTATTGCTAAGGATCTCTGTGGCAAGCCCACCTTTTGGTGCTACGTCTGCTTTTAATGTTTTTGTCTACATAACGGTTAATCGGTAGCATGCATACCTTCCTTCTCAAGAAAACAAAGGGAGCTTCCCTGTGGGGGTGAGAGAGGAAAGAGAAAGGGTCTTCAATGGAGCGGTCACAGGTTACTTCCGTCTTCAATGCCTCTAATTTTCGAGGCATCGTTTAAGGGTTTTGTATGAGAGAGAGAATTGCCTGAAAATGTCATTCTTCGTCATGGATGGTGATATAAAGAAAAGTTCGTCGAAGAAGGAATATGAATGGGTTACTTCATGGAGACGATGATAGGAAAATAAACAATGGGAATACGGAATATTTTATGCTTACTAAGAAAAGAATGTTTATTCTCTTCAACTCTAAGGCATACATCTAAAAAATATGAAGATAATGTGGTAAACAGGCTCAGAAGTGATGTGCAGAGATCCTGGGATGTTGGCTATTTATAAGATTGAGAAAACGATTCAAGCCATTTTAAGACAAAATAATGCAGGTTAGAGGGTGACCGGAAAAATATGTTTTCAATGGTTCAGCCAGAGGGAATGTAAATTAGATCAAAGATTCGAAAAAGTTTCATTTTCCTAACATACTGAATTAGATTTTATGTGAACTTACTTCTAAAACGTTCATTTGCATCCAAAATTCATAAACCATTAACAATAGACCTATCATAGTCGAAATTATTTATTATCAATGTAAATTTATTTTGCTTCGAAAATTATTGGCATAGGGTAGGATATAATCATGTAGGCATATAAGAATATGCATACAATGTGGATACATTCATGCGTACAATTAGAGCTTCCGCCAGTTGATCCCACACAAATGTCGAGCTATTCACACATTTTAATTTCTGCACCTTCAAGATATCGTAAATGTCTTCCTTATCTTTAAACCAAGAAGTTTCAAGGAAGAATAGGTGAGGCTTGGAAAGCAGCATTAAGATTCAGTAGTAATAGATTCTCCTGACATATTTCCCAAGAAAGGAAGCTTTACCCATCTTATTTAAGAGTAATCATAGATAATAAGTACGAGATGTCAGTATTTCTAGAGCTTTATTCAGTAATCGCTGATGGACTAAACTGGCCTCTCATTAAAAAAAGGAAAGGGAAAATACGAAGGCTAAATTTTAATTATTAAACAGCATTTACGGGTGTAAGGGCAACTCAGATGGATTACGCCTGATTTAGCAGTTTTCCTAAATGTAATTTCCGTAAAAATATAGCCATAGCTCAACGACTATAAGGAATGGTGGAAATAACTAAGGAAAAAGATTCACAATTTCTTACATAACGCAGTTTCACCAAGTAACGGCTTCTTCAATCAATTGGAATTAAAGGAAATTACTCAGAGAACTAGGACCAAAGAAAGCTGCATCCATTGCGAAGGAAATTGATTCCAATCCTTGGGAGGGGGTAATCTGAAGATTATTGACATTCTGGGCAGGCAGACGTTTAGAACTAGTTCCCCTTAATGGATAAAAAAAGTTTACTTAAATATTGTGACCGGGTGTAATCGTCAAAATTACCTAAGCTATAGTAACGAGTATAATTTTATCATTGAGAATCTTCAAGGGATCTGAGAAGAGCCCACAAATGCTGTCGACGGTCTTCCAGACTGCCCATGTCTCGGACCGTCTATGCTTTCAGGAGTAGAATTAAGCATATATTAACCGTAGAAAGATCACTCCCGAAGAAATTAAGCTTCGGAGCATTCTAATTCCAAAATTACGTTCTCAATATTTACATTCATCTTTTCAGGCTTTTTCTTCTAACCAATGATTTTCATAAACCTTCAAGATACCCTTAGAAATCAATCAACAACAAAACGGGAAAATTTAAGAAATAGCTATTTGCGTAAACTAGCGTTCCTTTGGTTCTTCTTCATTACTATCATTGAATGTATAGTGTTTTCAATCCTTTTACCCATTAAATGTTAGATCCAGTTATTAGTTTCGTAGATTTTAAGAACCTTAAAAATTAATATAAAAAAACCACCAAGAGAAAGTGAATACATTTTTTCTCTCAGTGTTGATGATAGCCAAAACGTTAAACTCATCTTGATTCACTGATAAAATTTGCTAGTCAATCTCATTTGGTTTATAAAATACAAAATAAAGATGTCATTTAAATACGCATTTAAACACAATTATAATAGTCATTTCTGTAACACACACGCAATAACTTGCCCATCCTGCGTCGAGTACTAATAATTCATACTCTAGCTAAGCTTTAATTTGGTTAGACGTCGATTAACATTGTCATGCAGAAGTCACAATTCCACGGATAGCGGTCTTAACATTTTTCGTAACTAATAAAATAAAAGATGGTCTTCTTAAAATACTGAGAACTTCGAAATAAACAAATTGTAATACTCTTCGGAGTCGATTGGTGGATCAGTAAATAGCTAAAAAAGTGAGAGAAGTAACTTTTGAGAAACAAAATTTCGAGAATTTTACCAGAAGGACGTCTACCGCTGGTCTTTTACTACAGTATTTACTGTAAGCCATTACTCTGAAACGATAAGGAATCCATGGATCCAATTTTTAGAACGGTAGTTTAATCAAGCGATTTATGATTATTTCCATTCAATCCACATCAGATAAACAGTGAGATTTCGTAAGTTATAGGCTGAAGAACATACAAAATATCTAATCTGATGCTCTGCAGTCCCACTTTATGAGAGATTTATTTCTTCGAGTCATTCTTCTAATTGCGAGCTAAAAATTATGCATATATCAGAGAAGGCTAGCGGACACATTATTTTAGATAAAATCAAAATGAATCGAGCAAATTGCAACCAGTCCTCTTCTCCCAACCAGAAAGTTTTTCCATTCCATTTCCATTTCGGTAACAAAAGGTTTATCTTGTCCTTTTCCCCCACCTATTTCGTTTTGCCCTGTTTAACAGTTTTCCAAGAATTCTACCCTTTCACCTGCACACACACTTTTGTTCCATCTCATTCTTTCTTCTTTTTTAAGGCACACGCCATATGGAGGATCGCGTATTTATGTAAATGTCGAAGATGGTGCTAGTAAACGTCAAAGCTAATTGTGAGAATTAGCTACAGTGTTGTTATAAGGATAATTTAATTTTACAAATTCTTGGATTATATAATCTATAGGAGTCACGAGAGTAAGGGGAAATGGTAATCTAGAAAAGATTATTCCTTATTTAAATCAATCAAATGAGCTTTAACTTTGGGGAACTCCATAGGCAACTAAGCACAAGGAAATAAATAACTTTGTCAAAGTTACACGACTTTTTGTGTGGAAGATGTGGAACTTTTATTTCCTTGTGTTTATTCCTTAGTTATTTCTCTTCATGATAGAACGCTTTTCAATTGGGAAAGTTGAACGAAAGGGTTGTAAAAGCAATCAAATTAAATTATAATAATCCACCGAATTATGCACATATCTTATGTATAAAAATTCAGCCTGCATATGTTTGTGCCCGCAAAACTCAAAAATCACTTGGTCGATTGACTTGAAATTTTTATACATTGCATTCAAATATATATATATACGAAAGTGTTTATATTGTAAAAAATGGCGACACTTCGTCCTTGCTTCGATCCCAGACGAGTCAAAGCATTTCCGTAAGAAATGCACGTAATGTTCATTTTTGTCGCTGCATGCTTCATTTATTTTGCAAAATTAAATTAAAAATAATAGTCATACGAGATTGAGACAAGAACCAATAGCAGAGTAAATGAATAGAAAACCTTATTTTGGTCGTTTATTGTTGTTTCCGAATTGAATTTTCGAGATTTTTTACGGAATACACGAAATGTTTTGTGAGTATAAACAGCCGGTCCCCCTGACGACAAATGCCATTGTTGAAACCGAGATCCTGCTTTTTGGCCTATTTGAAATTAAGAAGAAGAGAATAGTTGCTGGTTTCGTTCACATTGATGAGCATAATCAATCGTTGGAAGTGATTTAAACGATCGATTTTCGAAAAACGAAATGTGAGTTAATTTGATACCGAATGTTGTATTCAGTTAAATTCATTTGTATCGTTTTGGAAATGATTTAATAATCTGTTATCGAAAATTAAAGTGAGAGTGACTTTGAATGCTGCATTCAATTCGATTCATTTCTTTAGTTATCTTCCAGTTGATTGTCGTCAAATTCAATCGTACGCGTTACCACATCAAATGTTGCGGCAGATAATGGATAGTAGTAAATGATTTTTATATATATAACGAAAATTCTCCATCCAAACGTGAGAGCCGAGCTAGCGCAACGTACCATGTTCTCCATCTTTCTTTTCTCTCCCTCCCTTTTCGAGAGAAAGGCTCGCCGGCCCGAAATTTGGACTTAGAATATCTTGGTGGGTCAGGGGTGGTAACTTTTTTTTGCTGTTAGCTGTACATACATTTACAAAATCGGATAACTTCGGATTCGTCTTGTATCAACCTTAGGAATCCATCAAAAAAAGTTACAGCGATATTTAAATGGCCATTGGATCTCCATTGCATTTTCTCCGATTGTCTAAAAATAGAGTTAATTGAAGAAATTCTAGTGTGTAATGCTTATGGCAAATTTACTAACGTACACTATAAGTAAGTTATGTCAATGGAAAGTTGAATATATTTTCCTTGCCTACAAAATATACACTGCTCGCACTTGCAATCGATGCTTTGCATTACTATTTTTATAATTAAAATACTCAAAGATTTTTCTTAAGGCTTATGCTATAATATCCTGCAGATAACTTGAGGGAAATATAGCGAAAATTCGTAAAATAGTTACAGCAGTGGACATTACCTCATCCAATTACCCCAACTACCCTTTCCTTAAGTCCTTAATCCCTCTATCTCTACTTTCTAATGGAACTCACTTAAACTCTAATTACATCTATAATCTGCTGAGCAAGTAACAGCTTATTCCTTTGAGGTGGATTAGCCTTAATCCTGTCGGTTTCTGTGGAAATCACTTCTCCGAAGTACGTGATTTTCTGATCTGTATGCATCTTAGAATGTTTCACATTTAGCTGTTGATTTTCTAGACGCAATAAATAAGGATTAATGCCAAATGAAATGCCCCAGGAAATCGTTAAGTATTTAGCGAAGCAATTAACCTGCTCTTTATAGCTCTGGCACGACGAACGGCCAGGTCAGGTAGGTAGGTTTTAATTCAGCATGGAACTCGATAGTAATTAAGTGTAGAAAGACATAATTTTGGTTTCCGGGCACGAATTCTCCACATTCGCTTGTTCCCGTGTATTTTCAAATGCTGTTACGTTGATACAGGAAATCGTTCGTAAAACCAACGAGTACCTAGTTATAAGGAAATACATTAGTTAGCGACAAGATAACACTTCTAATAATCCTCTGGCTATCGAGATCAAAAGTCTTCTTGCCATTATCGCCGGAAATTGATTAATTTAATATCAGTCACTTGTTTAATATGCTAGAGAATCTCAGGGTAACAATTGTGGCAAACATACTGCTTATCAAACCCTGAATTTGTTTAACGCCTTGAACTGAATATTTATTTCTTAGATTGGAACCTTTTAAGGAACTTCCGACTCAATTTAGTAACACTGTTAAAATTAAAAACCATCTGTGCTACGATACGAAGCTCTCCCGCGTTTCCTCGTTCCCAATCGACTAGTTTGTTGTGTTAGTTACTTGAATGTACTTACCTGTTCCATCTTTTTAGTTTTTTTCTTAATACGGGTATCTATTTTTAATTCCGCCAATTATTACCTTCAATAATCTTAGGGGTTTTTAAGTTCACGGCTAAATTTTGCCCATTCTTTACATTTAAATAACAAAATATATAGAATTTAAAATAGTTTTGCTCAATCAATTATTCCGCGCATACATCTACCGATATGTTTGTATAGCTGAAAATATCAGCGAAATGAATAATAATAATAAATTGCCTTTATTCGGGCGAGATTGAGACTAGAAAATCTCTTCTTACATCTAACCCATCGTCATATGCGAAACAGAAAGAAAGAGATAGTTTGCAAAAGTACGCGAAGAAAAGTAAAATGTGGATTGAAAAAACCTAAGCTCAGGAAAAAAATTCCACTGCCGGAATACACTCACAAGAAGGGGAGTGTGAAAAACCTGCGAAACCTACAGATGGAAAACTACATTTTTGATGAAGGAGAAAGAAAAGAGTTATGATAGACAGGTAGTGAAAATATAAAAATTGTACAAAAAGAAAGGGGAAAAATATATCTGACATTACAAACAATCAGATAAAATAAATCCACTTCACTAAACTGACATTAATTATAGATGAATTAAAAAAACGTTGAACAATGGGAGATAAATCTCAAAGAAATGAAGAAAATTAAATTACATTAAGAAATACATACAAATGAAAGATTAAAAGGTCTAGTACACTGAAAATAATCAAAAACATAGTTTATAGGAAATTGTTAAACGACAACAAATTCTATCTGCGGATCGATTTTTTGATTGAATTTCTGTGATAATACTTAGGAGCGTTTACACCTTTCAGATAAACCGAGTATCTCTTGCTTTCTAGTGCATTTCCCTCACGAATTCTCTCTGAGATATCAATCGAGTTGGGACGATGGTCTGACATTTAGGGGGAGATTTTTGCGGAAATTCTTTCTCATTTTTTGGACTCTCAGATAAATAATTCTCAGGATTATCCTTGAAAATGGCGTAAAGGGATGTGGACGAATCGTTGGAGTTTATCAACCTCCAGACCCGGTTGAAATCCCAAAAAAGATTTCCAAAGCAGTCAGAATATCGATAATTATAAATTTCTTTAGGTTTGAAAAATTCTCACATTAATCATAAGAACAATAATGATTAACCATTGTCATTTGTTATCAAATTGGTCGTTCAAAATTGTATAAAAGTACATGTTATTATATGATTTACCTTAATCGATTCAGAAGTCTCAACAAAGAAAGAATCTTGAATCCGTTCGAACGGTGCTTCAGCCGAAGATAATGGAAATAAAGAAAATCCAATATAGCGTTACTTTACCCTTGACATAGCATTATGTCAGACCAATCATGGAAAGATGAAACAGAAAAGTTCCATACAATCTATTGTTTTGTAGGGTGGAATCTTTAAGTAACATTGACTGTTCAAATATGGGTACATTTAAATTTACATTTAAAGGCCTGCAATCCGCCAGTGGTGGAGGTGTAAAACACCGTCATCCCTATCTAACCTGAAGAGCTATTAGCTTCTCTAATACTTCGCGGGAAAAATTACCCAAAGTAAGTATCTATCCTGGCAACTACTTCCCTGTATCGCTATAAATATCAGTCGAAAAAATTCATTCATGATTGTCCTGAGTAAAAAGCTACGTATTTTTAACGTTTCACTTCTAGAATTCGTCTTGTAGCATATCCTCGATGTTCACTATTTGAGTGAAAATAATTAATTATACTTATCGAAATGTATTTTCAAGGGAACATAACAGCTGAGATACGCAGTGCTGATGGGGCGAGGAAAAATCGAGTAAATAACTTGAATTGCGTTGAGAAAGAAAATCAAAGAGTGAACATCAATTATACTTTCCACTGTATCGATTGGATTCCTACTATTTCTTGTGCGGTTCAAGCCTTTCTAAAGACGAGGTTACAATTTAATCATCAAAATGTCCCTTATAAAAAGAGAAACGGTAGGCATTTTTGTTAGGTTCCCCATATGCCTGGTGGGCCTCTTCTTCCTAAGCTAGAATACCGGTTTCACATTCAGAACGAAGAAAAGAAATATTTAAATGTGGGAAAATATCTTTGCAACAAAGAAAGATGCGTTAGTTCTCACATTTTTGCGGTGATCTTTTGATCTCTGCGAAGTCTTTCCGGGTTTTCCCGCTGCGACGGTTCCTCAGGTCAAATTTCGATTTGAAGAAGAGCTGTTGGAACGTGGAGGAACGGCGCCGCAACCGCGGTGGGAAATACCGGAAAGGCCTTGCGGAATTCAACAAAGGTATGAATAAAAGAGAAAAACATCGCATTTGGGAAAACGCCTAGGGAAATGGAATCTTAAAAACCCGTTTAAAATAAGTAAAATAAAGTAAACAAAATATACTGAATATGCTCGGGAAAGTTATATTTCCATATTTTTTTATGTTTCCAGAAAAAGTAATTCCATAGCCTTAAATTTGAAACTAAACTCAGGACGGTTTGTTGACGCTCAATAATGCAAGAATTTTGAATCTTGTCCTCTTTGGAGTTGAAAAGGGACAGAATAGCCGTAAGATTACTAAGGTAAGGGCCTAACCTCGCCAAATAAAGAGTTTTTATTATTATCATTATTATTATTACTAAAGAAATATAAATCACTGTAAAATTCTCATCCGAAAACGAAATAAGGGTAGGTTAAATTAACAGTATCAAATAGTAAATCCAACCATTTTCTTTTGCTGTAGCTATATCAACTTGTGGCGAAGGTTGATTCAACTAATGTTTTCGTTTATTTAACCAAAGTGTTATTTCTCTGCACGCACATATGTATAGAACACGTATTTATATACAACATGATAGCAAAAACATGATAACATGATACATCAAGCTACTAAGGATTCAAGAAGCTGATGGTAAGCTGTACTTAATTACTTACAAGTAGTCAGTAGTGAGTTGCAAAAGAGGAAATTTGAAGTATAAGTGAGAAATTCGATCTCTAGAAAAAAAGGTTATAGTATGAAAGTGAAAAAGATATTCTAGAGCCAAGCAAAATACATCACAAGAATATGGATCTGTAGATTTTTAGTCAGTCTTTTGCACTAAGATGTGACCTTAACAATAGACTAATGTGAGTGAATCTCGTAGAGGCTAGTACTATGCACACTTCCATATTATGGAAAGGGAAACTAAAATGGATGAATAAATAGAAAATTCCTTACATTACATTATCATTGCTAAGAAAAAAGAATCGTATAAAGACCTCTTCGATGTGGAACAATTACCGCTGAACTGTTACGCAACTTTCCGTTATTGGAAAACCATGTTACTAAGCTATTTATAATACATGCATAACTCTTTGCTATGAGAATTCGTATCTCTATCTCCATTCTATTCACCTTTCATATCTTTATGGTGTGTTAAAACAAACATGAATCGCCCTGCTTTCCAAAGCGATAAAGTGCGCAAATGGTTTTGCGAGTCCAATCATTCGCAACAGAGCCCGAAGGAAAAAGTCGGCTGCCGCACTATATAAAGAGAAGGAAGGCAAACATCTGAGATGGACGTATCTCCTTAAATGGTCGAATTACGTAGTCCTCAGACGAAGAGGATGATGCAATCGCTGCATGCGCTCTTCAGGGGGATTCGTTATCATTCAGCTATTTCGATCAAAGTCATCATAAAGGATTCTTTTCCCTCTCTATAATATTTCTATAAGATAATCCAATAGATTTTTTCTGCCGCCCATTTACATGTTCAGTCGTGTCCAGGAAGTCGTGCAATGGACAATAGGTATAAGCTCAGAGAAATCAACCAATTAAAGAATGGGATTATTCCATGATATAAAAATTTGTAATTACTGATTGATTCGAGATGTAATTCAATAATGATTCAGTTATGGTAGGAAATGATTATTGCTAATGATTATGATTGTTGCTAATTGTGCTGCGTCAAGTGACAATCGACATCTGTCTTGTTGAAATGTAACAAAAGTCAACAATTGAGATAGTGTGTTTGAAAACAAAATATAAAATAGATGTATAATATTAATAATATAACACACACAATGATACATTTTAACCTAATACATTTTATGGAATAAAGGCATAATTTGTTTTAATCCTGTGGTTGTTGAAAACATTGAAGGCCAAAGTAATTGGATTTAGATAATATTGACACCATGGATTGAAGTAATTAATCAGTCAATCATGAAACCCGGGCGGAAACCCTAAAACATTCCTGCTACGAATATATCTTCACATAAAACAATCACTGATATTCACAGCAAGCTAATGCTGTATCCTCTTCTATAAAAGAAGAAGAATTTTAACTTTCTCTAAGTATTCATTCTTATTTTCCCATGTTCTCTAAGATCTCTCACTTCTTATGTATTGTCCTCCTTATTGAGTACGCCAATTGTCTTCGGAGTTCCTTTACTATGGTGAGAGAATATCATGTGAGAGAAGTAACCCTCATGGTTATTCCACCGCATTCAGCCATCTTTTTCTCATTATTTATCTTAATTTTGGTACACTTCCGTCGCGGGCGTATTTCCTTCTCATCTTATCTTTTGGAGGAACTTTACAGTCACATACGGACCAACGGTAATCAAGAATAATATTATTTGCAAATGCGTAATTTCAAAGTTTTGAATGGAAATGTGAACTAAGTAATCTCGTTAAAACGTTCGCAATAATAAATGATTAATAAACTCTTTGGTGAGAATGAGTAAAGACAAATATAATAATTGTATTTTCAAAAACAGAGACAATTGAATTTGGTGGGAGAAATCCTATAGTACACAGGCATCTAAACCAAAATGTGAAGTAATGTACAGTGGCGGAAAAAATTATCGCAACACTTTGCGCGCGCACCAGTGGCTTTCACAGAAACTATTTGGAATTCTGCTTTCTGTGACTGACTGGCAACACCGAGGAAAGCCTCGAAAAGCGGTAATATTTGAGTCGGAGCCTAGAACTTACACAAATTTCCTCTCTTTCGAACTCTTCTTAGAGCCTTCGCGCGAACTCTCCCCGAGTTCGTCGTGTTTATTTCGGCGTTTCTCTTTCACAGATAGTTATCGTATATATAGAACGATAAGTTGAATATATATTTATTCCAATTTAAATCTTAAATGCAATAAAATACATAGACAATAATTGAAACTTAATAATTAATAATGTGAAGAATGCTATTCAGTTTTAATAATGCGTAGCAATAAGGAATAAGTGGGATTGGAGTAGGAATACGCGATGTGGTGATTCTCACCTTTAGAGAACGAGAATCTTGAAGTCTAGAGGAAAATGATGTTCTGCGAGATTATAGCGAGAACAGATGGCCTATAATGGTCTCTTTTCCTGGATAATTTGTGCGCTAATAAGGCGTTATTTTGTTAGTTTGGTTTCTCACTCCAACATACGTCTTACGGCTGCCTGCTGGATATTAATGTAAATGTAATTCTTCAAACGTCCAGTTCAAACATAGGATATTCATTATTTGTGATAAACATTCCGAGGAGGATTTTTGATTACAAGTCTTATGTTTTCAATTCAGCAATTAGAATTCGAGAAGTCGTTAGAGCGATTACTGAGTTACTAACTATGACACAATGTAAAATTTGTATTTTGTCTACGGAATTTAATTTTTCGCCAACTTAATCATGCAGACGAAGGAAATTCGTAATATAAATTTATATACACCATTTGTCACCTAGAATACATGAAATCATTGTCCGTCCGGAGTTAAAAGGAAAAATACCAATTCCAAAGTTAAAACAAACATGATTTCATAAGAACCGAACAATTTCTGCGCATATATCGGACTTGTCTTACATTTTGTAACAGGGAGTTCGGTGACCTTGGTCATTAGTCAATTGTGTTGCCTTCGCGCGGAGAAATTCACGTAGAAATAAATGCATTAAGGCTTTGAAAATTCGCGAGGAAAGTCTTTAACTACAAGTTGATCCCTTCAAAGTATTGCAGGCGCTAATGCAAAACAAACGTTGAAATGCATTACCTCGCGCGGAAAAGCTTTAACCATATGTCGAGCACTTTCAAAGCAAGTATTGCAGGTGCAAGGTATATTTTTCCTTTTCAAGCCTATATCAGCTAGACTCAGGACCCTCATTTTACAGTCGCCCAGTAGAAACAATCCTCTGGCTAATTCCAAGCTCCTTCCTCACCATGGTGCTAAGGAAATTAGATGTTATTGCACTTGTAAAAATATTCCCAAATAATATTATTATATTAGCGTATTTTAGTAAACAAAGACTTCCTAATAAACAACCCAAGTTTTTAGTACTGATACGTATTTTATGAACGTCTGACTTTATAAAGTTAATTAACCAGGATTATGCTGCCATAATAAAATTATTAATAAGCTGCTAAAATGGACTTCTCAGTTTGTTGGGAAGTGTCATAAATATAACTAGTTGCTAATTAAGAGGTGATTTTGCAGCTGTCTGACACATGTTATTGGCATACAGGGTGCATTATGAAAGTAATGCGCATGATTTTATTGTGACGCAACAATCCATTGCAGCGCTCTCGGATTGGTCGGATATTGTTGTGGGGAATCTCCTTTTCAAAATGAGCCCGGTCTCGGTTCGCTCCAAGCAGTAGGAGCGGTAGGACGAGTCTTTGAACGAAGTCTGTTTTTCGTTTGTGTCACGGCGCGTTGGAGCGTTCACTTGAACAGCGGTACGCGATCAAATTTTGTGTGTGGCTTGGGAAGAATGCAGCGGAAACTTGCTAAATGCTTCAAGAGGGCTTTAAGGAGGAATGCATTTCGAGATCTCAATGCGGAAGGTGGCACAAGGCCTTCAAGGAGGGCAGGGAGGAGGTCACCGACGAGCCCCGTTCTGGACGTCCAACAACAGCCCGAACCGATGAAAACGTTCAGCGTGTGCGCGAAGTTTTGAGTTCAGACCGTCTATTAAGTATCCAGGCAATCGCTGACACCCTGAACTTGTCGACATTTGCGGTACATGGGATAGTGACGGAGGATTTGCAAATGCGAAAGGTCTGCGCGAAGCTTGTGCCGAAGGTGTTGACGGAGGTGCAGAAAGAAGTTCGAGTTTTGCGGAGTGAAGAATTGTTGAAATTGATTAGGAATGATCCAGGCTTTTTAAACTCTACTCTAACCGGGGTCGAATCCTGGATATTCGAGTACGATCCAGAATCCAAGAGGCAGAGCTCCGAGTGGCACACACAATCTTCTCCCAAACCCAAAAAAGCGCGGATGAGCAAGTCTCCCATCAAAACAATGCTGATTGTCTTCTTTGACGTCCGAGGAATCGTCCATTTTGAGTTTGTACCGCAAGGACAAACTGTCAACGCAGCCTTTTACCTGGAGGTGCTCAAGAGACTTAAACGCCGGGTCGCGCGCGTCAGGCCTGACATCAAAGACGTCTTCAAGCTCCACCACGACAATGCCCCCAGCCACACGGCCTTCGTCGTCAACAAACACCTGACCCAGAACAAGACCCCCGTGGTGCTCCAGCCTCCTTAAAGCCCTGACTTGGCTCCGTGCGACTTTTTTTTGTTCCCCCGACTGAAGAGAGAGCTGAAGGGAAAGCACTGGGAGTCAGTGGAAAACATTCAAGCTCACGTCACAAGACTCCTGAGAGGAATTCCAGTCGAGGAGTTTCAGGGTGCTTTCCAGGCGTGGCAGAATCGTCTCCGCAAGTGTATTGATGCAAGTGGAGACTATTTTGAAGAATTTTAGTCATTTGCACCAATCAGATCAATAAATCAATTTTTTCCAGAAAATGCGCATTACTTTCATAATGCACCCTGTAGGAAGGGCACGAGCTCGAATTCCGCTTAAGTTAAATGAGTTTTTTATCTTAAACTTCTCTTGTTCGGGAAATGAACGAATGTAAGATATGATTTCCACATATATTTATACGCCCCTGTAATGAATATACATATTTGCCAGAGAGATGCAATTCATTATGGAAAAATAACCATTGGACATGAAAGATGCGGAACCGATTCATCACCAATTGTCGGTCAAGAAAATGTTTCGTGTGTCAGTGAAAATTCCTCTTCTACCAAGGATTCGAGGTCGTTCGCTGAAATACAATTCTTTTACTCATTTTCCACAATTAGAGGTATTTGACAGGGCCTCCTGATTTCCCGAAGCACGATGAACCTTCGGCTTTCAGTGCAGAGGATTTTCGAAAGCCTATGCGTCACTCGCAACAACAAACCGGTCGTAAGGCAAGGAGCTCAGGCTTACTTACTCAGACTTATTGGTGACTATTTCTTCATTTAGGTCTTCACGTCGATAGACGGACAACCAGCAGACCGCGCAAGCGAATCTTTTTCATTTTTACGCTTAAAAAAAAGCCTTGAGAACTATTGACATTCTTATGCATATTATTATTCATTGTTCGTCTACAACCAGGACAATTTGCTGGTTCACAGTTTCCAATTTTCTCGGCGGTAGTTCCAAACCAATTGTATAGATTTAGATTGAGATATATACCCCGCGAGCTGCCAGATGGGTATGGCAGGGGTTGTAATAACACCATCATCAACTAATCTACTCTATCAGCCTCTCTAATTGTCCGGGGAAAAAAGCGACCAAAAGTAATGTTTTGTGATTACTTCCCTGTAACGTTTTGTCGATGCTTCTCGGAGATCGCGATTAGGTCTTTAGTTGCACTAAAATTTCATTTACTTCGTCTTTAGGTTCTGGGGGTCGATTTTGTAATTTGTCGACAAGAGTTTTCGGTCGAGAATTCGGCCATCTTGAGAGATTAGTCGACCGAAATCTAGTTTTGCGATTTTGTAAACGTTGCTGTCACTATCAAGTGAGAACTTACGTGATAACTTCCTCCATATTTGTCGATTTCCATTTAGTAGGCGAGAACTGGGCATGACAAGTGAGAAGTGGACGTAGAATTAATTAAAGAATCTTAATATTGTCCTAAAATACACCTTTTGAATCGAAATTACGAGAACTATGACAAAATAAACGAAAATTTTCGCCGTAGTGAGAAGTGGACGTAGACGTGTGAAAGTTTCATATCTCCCTATTCCAATCATTCCAATACATTGTTTTTTCTCGATTTTACAGCTTTGATACAGAGTTATAAAGGTTTGATTGAGTAAGTTGAACATTTTGGAACACAAAATGTAGTTTGAGCAGTGTGTAACACGAAGCAATTCTGTTATTTTCGCGTTTCTAAACATTCTATAGGTAAATAAGCAGTGCCTGTTTCAATGGCCTGTGTATTTGCTGTGAATTTTGCTGTCAGAACATGCAGTTGCCCCCACAACTTGTTCGGAAACTAGAGTCTATGGATCTTCCTCAATTTTATTATTTCATTCATTATCTGTACTCTATGAATCAAAACGAACGTCGGTATTAAGCCACGGTGTTTTAATCAACATTTCATTGTGCTCTCAGCTGCATCTGCAGGTCTTGCATGGTATAAAAGTTCTCGTATTCGTCATTTTGACAACTTCTACCGCAATGAGCCCCTATAATAAATTATAATAAACATTTACACAAACGGAAAATCTCTAATTACCCTGGAAAGCTATTATAATGTATTATATAGTAGCTTTATTTCATTGCGGTAAACGATTATTAAGGAATTTCTATGCCATACTTGATATTGATCAATTAAAAACTGAGACGGAGTAATGCATTAGAATATACATAAAATTAACATTAGAATAATCATCGAGGTTTTAATGCAGTTTGCAGGAGGTTTGATTGATATTTCGTTCTTTTGTATTGCTGTAGCAGACGACACCGGCATCCGAGTTCGATTTTGTATCTTGCAGGTTTTGTAACTTTTACAGAATTAAATTGGAGATAATGGTCCTACGAAGTCAAGAAAATTATCAAAGGAAGGTAAATTAAGTAGAGAATCTTAATATTGTCGTAAATACACCTTTTGAATCGAAGAAATTACGAGAACTTTGACAAAATACACGAAAGTTTTTGCCGTGGTAAACAACCAGTCCCCCTGAAGGTGATTGTTGAGTACGATACATTCATTCTCCCATAAGAATACACGGGGATATTTGAGAGACAGAATCTTAATGCAAACTTGATTTTATAGAAGAAAATTTAAAGCAGTTCGTTTTTGTGATTCCACGAACTGCATCATGGAATCGAATTCGGAATTTCGCTATAATAATCTTAGTCATTAATGCAATTATCTATGATATTTCAATTTCACAGGACAAACAGAAAAGATACACAATTAAAGATGTCATCGTATCAAAAAAATTTTAAAAACTTTATACAACAGTCTATACATCTACAACAACTTATTCTTATTGAGTTGAACGATTCATTGAATATACTCATCCGTTTTAACTTTCGTAAATTAAACATTGGGAAATCATACGATAACTTCGACGAGTTACTGAATCAGTTGTTTTGCCTTAAATAATTTCGTTGAGTCTCGACAAAGTCTTTCATTTTTAATGTGTCTGTTATAACAAAAGGTACTAAGTAAAACAAAATAATGTTCATTTCATCAGATTTCGATAGCAATAACAGTAACATTATCACGTAATGCCATTCGCATATGTTCTCAAGTAAGGCAATAAAAACATTATATTCGCAGCATCCAAGTCTTGTAATTTGTATTGTCTTCATTTGTAATACTTACAAAAGTAGAAAATAGTATAGATAATATTTAAAATAATTGGAAATAGTTTGATTTCTCAATTACAGCATATTAAGACACTTATTCTATTAATACTTAGGATTTAATGGGCTAATGAATTGGTACCAAGGTTTTTAAATCCTCAATGATCGCCCTCTCGCCTTTCTTGTTTTCATTCGAAATTGGAATTGCGCATGCGCGAACTACGGCGACAAGTGAAATATGGCAACGTCCCTCTTTATGCTCTCGACTGGCTCTCGTCCGAAAGCTCTCATGTCGATCGATAGTGACAATTGCACTGAAATCGCAGTTATCACATGAGAAGTGTTTTCGGTCGAGATCGAAGCTTTGTAGTGACAACTCACAGCTGTCACTGTCGTGTGATAGCTCTGAATTACAAAATCGACCCCCTGAACCGATAAAGCTTTCGATGAGCTTCCGTCGATCTCACCTGGAGCTAATTCCAATAAAGAAGTGGTTAACTCTGTGTCTCGGAGGCTGAATCATATGGAGGAGAATGAAGGAGAATGGATATATTATTAATCATCCTATATTTTTATTAATTCCATTGTAGTTCTCGATTATTAATCATAGTGTATAAGTGCACACTGTTACCGAGTCTGAGAGAAATACCAATACATATAAATATTTTCCACTTGCTCTAAATTATGTTAAATAGTCTCCTTCTATTAAAAACATGAAAATTGAGTAACATTACGGGGATGGAAGTCTATGGCGGAGCTGACATTTTTTCATAATCATCTATGAGTAAGAATCTACGGATTCTATCGAATGTGGACATGAATATACAGATGATAATTAATGATTGCTTTGTCGCAGGGGCGCAGCCAGGATTTGTGTATGAGGGAGAGGGTTATAGACAGTAGAAAGAGTGAAAACATTTCTACATTTCAGGGCCGGTATATTCATGCACGCTACATGATAGAAGATATGTTAAATTCTTAAAAAACCTAAAATGCGTAGAAAACTAGGATATATTCACGGTTATGTGGCAAAATTAAAACCTTTTTGAGATTTTAGTTTGTAAAATGAATAATTGAATAATAATGGTGAATAATTATCCTCAATGATATTTGGATTTCCAGTTTTGATAGGGCCAATTTCTCTTACATTATCATTATTTCTCAAGGTGTAAGGTTTTTATCATTGTAAATATTAATTTCGGGTGCCTTTGAGTGTTTTTTTTTAAATCAAAGGAAGGTTAATTAAAAATTCCTTTAACAGTTATTGAATGTGAGAAGAAATAAATTAGTAGTAGTGATTTAGGAGATGATATTGAAACGTAAGTATTTTGGAGGTAGCACTACAATTTGGACAACCCAGTTACTTTGATGGAAACCAAAGACCAATCGTAGCGGAGACGGATGAATTTTTCCTCTTAAATTATATGTTGTTTTATAAATACGATATATTCTGATTATTAAGTTAAAATGTCGACAGCACAGAAACACCATAAAAATATGTCTATGTAAGACCCCTTCAATCCGCCTTTCGGCGTGTGGTAGGGGAAACAGGCATCTTAACTCTATTTTCCTAATCAATTTCTTTTGCGTATCATGCGCGGAAAAAATGAATTCTTGATACGATTCCTTCTAGCATTTATTTCTCTAATCTTCCTCGCAGTATCAGAGCGGCCCACATCAACAGGAAGGTCGCATTATACCGATTGCATCATTTGAGAACCTAATTTTTCTGAATTTACTTAGTAAATTTATCCTTTGAATTAGTCTTCTATCTCTTAATGATTACCATCCCGCGTACTGCAACATCTGAGTAACACTCACCGTTTTATCATGGCAATTCTGTACAAATCGTATCGTGTACAACCAATCAAGCAAATGCCGTACACGAACTGTAATACAAATGTTATATTCAGTGTAATCGCGAAACAGTATTTTCTCGTTTGGCTAGGTTGAATAAGAGGAATATGAGTTTTTTTCTTTGAAACACGATGAGCATCCCCTCAACGATCTACTAGTTAATCTTTGCATTCTATTCACTTTTCCTATCGCATCTCCAATATGTTCTTTCAAAGATAAACTACAGCTAAACGTGACACTTAGATATTTTGTGTGGCACACTAACACTAAGGGTTGTCGCGAAATTTGTTGCTGCGTGGAAATAACGTTTTTGGATGATATCTAACATCCTTACGCTTTATATACATCATTCACAAAAAAACTCTAGGTGCGTCTAACAAGATTTATCTTTATGGAATCCGTGTTGGATCCGAATGATTCCTATCTTTATGGTAAGAAACTGAATAATAGAGCTTGCTGGATGCTCCATTATTTTGCAGAAATTCGAAGTTAACGAAAATTACCCATAATAATCTGATCATTCTTAGGTCCCGGAGTGACGTTTAATTTCTTCCACGACATTGGGACAGTACCCTCATTAATTGATTTCTGATAGAATTTCCTATCGGTGGGATCCAATGTGCGAAATGACCTAAGCTGTCGAAGCACTTTTAACAATACTACTACTACTGCAATTTCCTATCAATCTGTTGCAGTGAATTTCCACTAGCATCAACTTATATCTCTATGGAAATCATCTCCGAATCAATGCGCGAAGTAAAATCGTTAACTCGACCATCATCTTATTAGAAACATTTCTGGAAGTACGGATTAAGTAAGTTAGCTATTTCTGCCGATTTATTTAAGGCAATTCCCTCTTCGCTGATAAAGCTAGACATAGAAAACTGACCACCACGAGTCTCTCACACTTATGACCAAAATTCTTTCTAATCGCCAACTAGTGATTTTAACAGGGTTCGAGATCTATATTCCTGGTATTCTTTTCGTGATCCTTCCTCAAATAGCTTTTGCACTTCTCTATAGTTTTGATCACCAAGCTCATGGATCTCACCGCACGGTTTAAGTTTTCTCAATCGCGAGTGAATGACTCCTATGCAACGATTCAAACTTCTTCCTCGTCTCACCTACTGTTTAGACGGAACATATTAAACTAAATCTACTTTGATTATCCGTAGAAACTACCAAACTATCGTTTACTGTATTTTCACCCGAAAAGCGTAAAAAATTATCCAAGCCTTCGTTCAAATAAAACCTTAAACTCAGAAATAATTGCTTTGCGAATTACATACACTTGCCTCACCGGCTTAAGAGATCTAACCGCTACTACTTTCATGCCTGCCATTATGACATCATGGTCTGACTGTACCGTCAACTACAGCGAGGCTAGTTATTATTTGTGGTTGGGAAGTGGCTAGTAAATCTAAATTGATACCTTGCCTCGCACGATTCGTTCGAGTTTTAGTCATATTTACCTTATCTAAAGCATGCAACGAAAAAGTAAGATGTATTTCGTGAATTTTTTTCCCACTGCTATTGCTGGAGAATTTTAGATTATCCCAATGAATATTGGTTAGGTAAAAATCTCTTCCTACGGCGATGATTGGATCTTTTATTTTCTCGAAATTTTTATGTAAGGCCTCGGATAAATCAACAATACAACCTATTTTTTCATCGGGAGGACTACACAAAGAACAAACATTAATCTTACTTCCGTTTTGTCTTTGAATCGAGCACCAAATGATTTCGCTCCTGCTATTTTCTACTAATTCATCGCGCTTACTAATTAAATGAGTCCATGCTGCTATATAAAACTCTACCGCTAGATTTACATAGTCATATTTTCAGTATATCACATAATTGGGGGAAATATCTCACTTTGAGTAATATCCTCGCGTAACCAAATCTTTCTAGAATGATTTCCGCGCAAGTTCTCATCGTAATGTTAAAGATTTCCACCTGTTTATTACGTAAGCTCTTGCAATTTACTATTATTATTTTTAGATCTCTCAGTTCGCACATTAAAACATGGTTTTCTTTTTCGAATAACCTTTATCTTTTTTTTAAGTGAATTTTTCTTTTTCACCATTGCAATTTTTCTATGTTTTGGGCCTAAGCTCATGCCCACCCTTTTGCTTATTTAAGTGGGCGTTAGTAACTATTTCTACTGCTAAATTAAAGAATAACTTTGTCTGCGTATATTCGCTCTATTCTCTATTCTATTCGCATCTAAACCGCAAAACAACGTAGCAAACGACATTTAAACTACGGTCTTCATGGAGGGAGAGGGGTTGGGAGTGTTTCGGAAGAGTCCGTAAAGTGCACACAAATTTTAGTAAAATCAGCGAACAATAGCTGAGTATGGTGTCTAATATATGGATCTAAGTAACCTTGAGAAGTATTTTAACATACGGAAATCAAGATGATCAAATTGGAAGCGGAAAATTTTATTCATCGCTACGGAGAAAGTAGAGAAGTGAATACTGGCCTCTTGGAAACTTAATACAAGTTTAGATTATGCTGCCACAAGTATTTTCGTAAGTGTGGCCCGTTCTACAGTGTAAAATCTGTGGGGCACCTGTAATTCGTCGAAAGTGTGTGATTATGTTTACACTACGAGGCGAGTACGGAACATCTAATGATTGATTATCGGACATTCGAATCATCATTTTTTATTTGCACTAAAGATTCCAATTGTTGGTATAATTTCGATTGCATTCTAGCTCATTAATCAAATATATTACAGCTCTGGATGAATTAAATTGAAATTAACTGTTGTAGAGTAATACACTCACTGAAGAGGAAAATCGTATTAGTGGTGTGATGAATGACTGTAACATCAATAGAGATGTGGTACCGTTGCAATTTATTATATTTTTTCAGTCAGTATGGTTAAAGTGCATTGATGTCTCATGAGAAACACCATTTGTTATTACACAAATATTACTCCCTATTACATATAGCCTGATAGAGCTGAAAGTTGTTTATTACCGATTCCACTATTTAAAAGTTAATAATAGTGATGACAATTCCTGTCAAAACGTTAATTGCTAAAAAGCTCTTGGAAAAGTTGAACTCCTTCAACACACGGATTAGATTGGATTCATCGAAATGATATTTTTAATACCTTAAGCAGTGGAAAACTACACTGCTCGAGAGAAAATAGAAAGGTAAGAATAGGGCGCATCTTAGTGGTTTCTAAATTCGAATTTTTAAGTGTTGAATTCTCTTTGCAAGAATTCAATTCCATCACAATTCTAGCATTTAGACCTTTAATTCTCGAAATAATACCTCAAAATGTTCATTTTAACGTCTGATATTTCGCTATCAAACAATCTTGTTTGTTACTATCTCCCAGTGTATTATATTGACATTCTACATAACTATTTTTATCACAACTGACTTTGAATAATAAATGGCAAAAAATGAAGACAATGAGGCAAAGGCACTACTTGGAAATCTCGCGAAGGTGAGTCTTAAATTTCTGCATATAAAAACGAAACTAAAAGTCTATTTTCCATTCGTATGGACTTTGAATATTCCCGGTTTTACTGCCTCTATACAGAGTTGCCGAATTGTCGGAGTTAGAGTGATTTCAGTTAGTTTCCACGTAATCCGCGCTCTGACGCCAACTGGTGTTGCGATAATTGTTTCCCCCACTGTACCTATATTAAAGGGAATGAATGAATGAACCCTGAAGCAAAAGATGTTTACATGAGATAAAAATGAAATTAAGAACTAGTGTGATTCTCATATTATTTTTTCATAGAATTAGTTCTTTAGAATATGCAATCATTCAAAATCTTACAAATTAATACTAATAATAGACACTAAAAATAAAAAGCACTACCAAAAAGATTCATTACAAGTAAAATACAATGAAAAGTCTAATAGTTATTGAAGTAAATTAAAATAAAATTACAAAACGTGAGCAATGTATATATATATAGGTCTAATTGGTAACAATATCAAATGATGGAATGAAAAAATTGAATTTACGCATAAAAGTGTGCTGCTTCAACAAAAGTTACCTTTGTATAAGTACCTTAAGTGTTAAGTACCTCTATATGGGTTGGATGGAAGAAAGGATTTTAGTCTCAATCCAGCCCAAATAAAGACGATTTATCATTATTATTATTATATAACTTTGGTAACAATATCGTTTAGGTAGGTATATACAGATATGAATGGTATTGAATATCTCGGAGTATATCGGGAGCTCAGGATATCGATTGGCCTCATTTTTAATGGTATTTGGTTGTTGCCCAGGCGACCAGATTAGAGAGAACCCTGAGCATAAGTCATACATGTCATTTTGCTTCCGTCCATCTTTGTCGTTAATACATCCGGATCAACGCACTCTCTGTGAACTCTGGATTTCTCTTCACATTCAACCCGGTCTAAATCAATAACATTTTGGTCTCTCTAAATATCTCCTGATAACAGAAGAAATAAGATTTTTCTATTTTTTAACTAAGTAACTTGATCCTGCTGCAATAACTTGCCATAAACCGCAATACAGGAAATACACGTAAAGAATTCCTGATTTTCAGCTCTATCTTCCGGTTCCTATTTTTGTCATTTTACTTACTCACATGTAAACGTATAACCATTTGTTATTTATCTTATTTTTGTGTGATATTATTGCTTGTCTTCTTGCCTTTTACATTTCATTTAATCTCATTTTATCGCTAAAATTAGTTTCCTATACCTCGGTTTTTCACATGTCCTCTCTCGAGGATGGAAATGTTTTCCTTAGCCATTTGCTTAGGTTTTTTAAATCAACAAAGTATTCTTCTTCTGTGCACTTTTTCAAGCCATCTCTTTCTTTAGAAGTTATATGAAGATGGATTATATGTAAGAAAAGACCATAGTCTCTATCTCGCTCTGAATAAAGTCCTTTATTATTTTTATCATATTTCAGATTTAGTAGACACTTGGAGGTACTGCTATGCGATCATTACGACTATAATATGACTGAGGTTTTGCTTTTCTTCATAAAATATTTCTTCCTTATTCGATCTTAAAGTTTCGTAAACAAATTTGTAAACTGACATAGCTAGAAAACGGTTGTATAGTATAAGTATAAATACGAATTACTCTCCGTAGTTGTATAGTATACATATGCGTTGTGAAATTAAATGCACACAGCACATTCCATAGGTTTTCTAGTTAATACGTCGAATATTCTAAGGGGATACTATACTTCCAACCAGTATTGGTGTCCCTTCTTTCCTTCCTACCAAAAAAATAATCTCATCACCTTTAAGTTGGGTCATTATGTGCTCAAAAATATAATAACAATATTTATGTTATATGCATTATTTATGTATTATGGCAATGCTTAGCTACCTCTGCGAGCCCTAGTGTGAAGGAATTGACGAGGACAGAAGGTGTTACAAAACAGCTTAATTTTACTGAATTTGCCTCCTTTTCTAGTCCTATAGGAGGCATCTTAGCCACCTCCAGATGATATGGCATATTGAGGCTTAGTCATCAGTTTTATTTGCAAGTGAAATCTTTTTACGCAAAAATATGATCGCTTTAACCGAAAAATTATGAAAATTTTTATGCATATGTCGAAATTTCGAAACTTCGAGGCAAAAATTGTCTCAGAAGATATTCTTTGATATCGAAAAAACACTTATATTTGTAATTTTCAAACGCTCCACCCTATGGTATACTCCGTAGAGGTAAGTAACCGGTTCCTGACATATTTAGTTCTGCGGAAACTAATTACCAAGAAAAAAGATAGCCTAAAATATCGGTTGATAAAAAGAGCAACATTGGACCGAATCATTACTTGTAAATTTCAACATACATTCATTTTATTGACATTAATTGATTGACTTTATATATTACATGGCACGTAATACAGAACTTCCTGTTTGCGATAAATGAATTATTATTATTAATTGGTTAATGCCAATCAACGGTTAACAGGAAAAAATATTTTGGTTCCCATGGAAGATCTTCACAAAAATCTTCGGATAACACAAGGCGACATTTGAAAGGGATTTCAGTTAGCATAAGGATCATAATCCGGAATATTAAATTTTGTGAACTTTGTGCATAATTTACAATTGTTCGTAAATTATAAAATTGATCGTAAATGTGACATTTACATAAACAGCTGCACTTAGGTTTTTAAGATTAAGATAGATAGATTTGGTATTAGATATTAGGTAGATTATTTTTTGAGAACTATTGTTAATAATTTTTTCATGTAATGCATGTATGTATTAGAGTTAGAGAAACTATAAATATTCCTACGTATGGAACTCAAAGCTAAGGGGTTGTGATAGCAAGGATTTCTGTGTACACGAGACTCGGTTAACATAGAATATATCGGTTGGTCCCATACATTCCACGTTAACCGAATCCCTCTTAATGTAATGGGCGAACAATTATAGCAATGAAAATACTTGTAAGCGTTCATTGTAGTCCTACAAAGAAAAAGGAGTAGTAACAATTGATTCCAGCATTGTTACAAGGCGAATTGTAGCTGAGAATGTCGACAATGTATGCAATTTGTAAACCTGCCACAGCACTGTCTCGTTTTTGAAGCAGAAACTGTTGTACCTAATTAAGTTCGCAACTCTGAGTGCTACCGCACCATAAAGAAATTCTTCGCACCTGCAAACATCACCACGTGCATACGTTTTGAGGGTCCCCATGTTTTGATCTTTCATGAAAGTGTTTTCCTAGGAAGAGGATGAGTCGTAATTCCAGGAAAAATTATCACCGCCGAGGAATATCCTTCCGCTGAGACTCTGGATGACTAGTTCCTCCTAGACTCTAAAATAGTCGCCGCCCTCCGATCATTTTGTTTACCTCCAACGCTCGCAGATGCGTAGGGTTGCCTTGCGACGTAGGCCAGAATTACTCATTGGGGAGCATAACTCAGAGCCCCTACTCACCTTTGCTCGGTACCGACGCGTTTCCTTTGAGACGTGTTGCGATGTACGCGACCCTAAATCTACGCAGCCATCTACGCAAGCGAGATGCAGTTTCAGAATGAGTAACTTCTGGGAACGATTTTTCTCAAAGTTATTTTTCACTAAAGCCTGATTTCCTGTACAATATAAAACTATACTATATAATACTTTTGGCTTGTACATACATTAGTTGGTTTGCACAAGTTTTACACCCCTCTTTGCGGGTGATTTCCTACAGTGGATCTTTTTTCCTAAGATATCACCTTTGAATTTTTTACATCCACTCCTTCTTGAGTTTTCCTCTCTATTTCTATTCACCTACACAAAACTTACGTTCATAATAATATCATTGACGGAAGGTTAGATGGAAAAAGAGACTTCCCAGTCTCAATCTTACTTTAATGAAACTTATACTGCAAAAAACTATTCAAAATGCTAAAAAAAAGTAAAACAGTGTAGATTCAGATTCCACAAAAAAATTCATTTTTCTTCATTTTTCCCGTGTGACTGCAGCAAGAAATTCAAATAATATGATTTTTTGCCATTACCCTCTGCCACTGATGAAAAAGGTAACAGGGTACCATTACAATACCAAGAAAATCTTATGTTATAGTTCTAATTGAATTTAAACAGTTTTATACAACTCATTATATTTAATCTATAGAAGCAGCCTTCACTATGCGGAACTCCATTACAGGTCAAATAAATTCACTATGTAAAAATTCCAGTGGAAGTGGAATTAGTAAATTTATTTGACCTGTTACTCGTTACATTTAATTATGTTCATTTTTCCCACTCATATTTTTTAAGAATTTACTAAATCGATGCCTGTGGTAGTCAAGGTAACGACTTTTCAAATCCAAGAATATGTACAATGCAATATCGGTATATTTCATTCAAATTTTCGCGATTTAGAGCATAAAACTATGCAACCTAGTACAAATAGTCTCTTAGTCAAATAGTCTTTTATTTTTTGTGGTTCATGTTCAGTGTTTGTAGGTTAAGGAATTGTAATTTAATATTCGTGAATGAAAAAATCTGAAAGAACGATTTTAGCGTGCTTTTATGGAAAAATGTAAAAAACGGAGTTAGACAGAGGGAGATGAGATAGATGGAAAGCAATTGATATTGTACGGGTTGGCTACATTTAATGATTTGCCAAAATTAAATGTCATGCAACTTGTTGTTTTTTAGATAAAGAAACGTGTATAAACACACGACTTCTCTCTAACCGCTACCAGTGATGTAGATCGTGTTGGCCTGGCAGCTCAGAGACCTTGGGTTCGAATCCCAGTGCGGGCACGAAGGATCGTGTTCGTGCGTATTGTACTCCTCTTTCTCGGTCAATTGTGGCTATAGATGGAGTGTTGTTAAATATATTAATTATGGATATTTTTAAACAAATATAGGATAATATACACACATGTATATTATTTGAAGAAAATACGTTTAGGAGATGGTAAATAAAAGTGAACCGTTACCAATGTAGACAGTTTACAGTATAACCTCAAGTTTCACCAAGTTGAAATAGTTTCAAACCATTGGCCTGAGCTGTCGATCGATTAATCGATCATATGGATATTTATGGTGATTGATATCGATAGGCCATAGTTTCGATTAATCGATTTCAAACATTTAACTAATAGAAACTAAATTACACACGCGGAAATGTTCGATGAATCGAACGTTAAACTCTAAATTAATCGAATCGAAGTTATTCGGTTGCTCTAGTACGAGCTATTTCTCCCTTCAAATATTCAAAAGAGCTTCCTCCGTAGAAAGCATTTCAAAAGAGCCGCTTTTGGAAGCTTCGCCTCGCAGTGCTATAAAAAGCCCGGATTCCACTGGTGAGGATTCACCTCCTTATCCTATTATAAGCATACGAAAGGGTACAGAGGGCGGTGCTTTGGTGAATCACGCCGCTCTTCACTTGCTCTAATTGCATAACAATTACCCGGCGATGGTGGCGCTCTCTCGCACCCAGCGAATGAACTTTCATCTCCGCTAAAAAAAATGTTTTCCTTCTTCGAAGAACGGAATCGCAGTAAATTTAGTCGACGAATGCTCATATTTTGGCTGTGGAAGGTTATCTACCCCTTGAATCTATGGATCGCGTTTCCAATGAACTTTTGCTCTGATATGTTCGCGATTTTAGCATCGAGCTCCAAGACTACAAACTTAGCTGGCGTCGATCACTTTGAATCTTACAACGACACTATTTTTTGGAGCAATTTTTAATACAATAGACTAAGACTAAAATTTTTTGATAATTTCAGGATCAAATAGGGAAATTAACTAATACGATATAACTAATAATTGTGCCTAAAAATTCTTCCGCTTATTTTATTCTCTGAGAACATAAAATTTAGATTAAAATGAAGAAGGCTTAAAAATTGTTGAGACGAAAAATCTAACTTTAGACAGGTAATTTAAATAATAATTACAGATTGCATAGATGGTACTCCAAGGTAGGCAAGTCATTGTCTTGTTCACCTTAGATTGAATGTGGTCCCAGGTTCGATTCCCGGTGGGAGAAAATATATGCAAATTGACCACATCCGTCATAGCAGCTGAAGTAAAACAAATGAAGATACTATATCTGACCATATTGAATGAAGTATTGTATCTATGAATATAACACAAATAGCAAGATAAAATAGATTGAATTATGGATGATAATAATGTATCCAATATGGCTTCTATCATGTAATACGGCTCACATCTGAGATCTTACATATGTATCCTTTTTTTTAAGTAGGATCATTAGGAAGTATAGGAAATTAATAGCTTGGAAATGTGTAAATGCTATCTTAATGGTTTGATTGTCCTAATTTACTTGCCCAATTTCATTTTCGAGTTCCTAGTAGAACTTCCCGTTCCTCTTTTCTATCTAACTATCCTACTCTCAGAATCTCTCTTGTTAAACGCTCATTATTCTATAGTTTTCCTTCCTAATTAAATTCTCTTCCAACTGATGAGGATCCATTTTCATTGATCGACAAAGATTCCTTCATAAAACAGGGAGTATCCTCCCTTCACTAGAAATAGTTTTGCTTGTTCAATTATTAATTGCCCTCTTTTTGATGTACTGTTTCTTATATCTTATGTTCTGTTTTTTGTCTCTATTTATATCAATAATTAGTTTATGATTCACTGTAAATTGGCTTATTTGCTCTAAGTGAAATCTTTATTTAAATAAATGAATAAATTATTAAGTTTTATTTTTTGAATTCGTGTTGTTAAAAAATAGTGTCGTATTTCTTATTAGAGTTCCCCATGATTTGCTGGGGAAAATCGAGATCTTCGGCTCGAGTTCTTAGTGCCTAGAATATTTTCTTCATGAGTTTTAAATATTCTGGGAATAAATACTTAGTTTCTAAACCGCATCCAAAACAATGATTCAAGGATGATGAACCTCTGGGAAGTAAGTGGTAGATTTTGTTGCGTCATCGAGTGCTAGCTAGAAATGACACGTAATTCAAGCCCATGGATGTTTCCAGATTTAAAGGGGAATTTTGAACGCAAAGAATGTTTAAAAAGCTATTATGAAAAGTAATTTATTACGTAACAAAGGAATATTTAGCTCTTCCAATTTAGACTTTAAGAACGAATCTTCTCATTTTTTGTTAAGAAAAATATGAATGTATTCTGTTTATTAATCCAAATTCAAAATAGAATTTTTTATTATTCCTTTATGTGTTCCTAAAGCAATATTTAGCATAATTGTATTTTGGCAAGAATTCACAGAATTATTCGATATTAAATAATTGATTGAATTCTATAATTACGGCATTATATTGTGTTTTGGAAGAAATTCACAGAATAGTTTTATACATTTAATATGATTATTTGAATAATATATTGATGAAAAATGTTTTCAAATGTCTTATTAAAATGTCGAATTAGCTCCTTGAATGAAAAAATAGAATTAATGCTAATCAATGCCGAGCATAAGGCACTTACATTTAAAAGATAAAAATCCGTTCACTTGGTGTCTTAAAATACATATATATATATATATATATATATATATATATATATATATATATATATATATATATGTTGTAGGAATGATATTAAAGTGATTATTGCGGAAACTCTCATAGTTATTTATAATGTCATATTTTCATGTTGAGATAATTTGTAAGTAAATCAGCTTTTTTCTTTCTTATTTTTCATGCTAAGCCACTGTTGCCCTTTATCGGTGAAGTTCCCTTAAGCTCTAATGAATTTGTCAGTGGATATCGAGGCAATAGCAACATCGAACACACACAGCCAGAATCCCGACTGATCGGAAAAATCCGATCAGTCGGGATTCAAACCCGGGACCTTTGGGTTTGGAGTGATAGCTTGAATTTGTAATCGGGGGTTTGAACTGCATAATCAGGAGGCTATAACATTATAAGGGGTAAGTTGCATGTGCGATAATATATAAGTCTTGATATAGAGTGAAATGATTTTATCAAGTAAATTTGGAAGATGGCAATGTTTTCGCTTTCCTCATACTGACGTTATCTTGAGGAAAATGTAGTATTTCCTTGAGGGAAGCTGGGGACCATTAGCTGAGCTAGTTGTTATCTCCGAGTAATTAAATTGTTCCTGCAACTATCTCTTAAGGACCTCTTAGTTAGCCCAATGAGAACGGTTTAAACTAAGAATAAACTCGATTCCTGAAAATACTTAGATCACACCGTAGACTGATTATAGAGAAATCGTAATGTCACGTATCTTCGTGATAACCGAGTGACCTTTTTTCGTGACTTCTTATCGTTTAGGACATCCTTTTGGAAAAATAGGAATCTTAATTAAATCATTATCAACTTGAGGCTCCTTTATCATCAAGTTAATGCTCCCCATCCTTTCGACTGCTTAACTACAAACAGTATAATCTGACCAATCCCAGCGGGTCCAGGAAAAAAGTTCCGATAAAAAGCCACGGTTGAAAATTTCCCCAGAAAATAGCCTCCCGGAAAAATTTCCCCGCAGGGAAAATGATGTATAATACGTAAAAATATATAACAGGACCGATATAATAATAATAATAAAGAACTGTATTCAGGGCGAGATGGAGACTATTAAGTCTCTTCTCTATTAATAGACGTAATTTAATGATGCATGAAAAGAATACAGGAATTAAGTACACCTTACCCCAACCTAACCCAACTTACGAGTTTGTACTTACATTATCTCATACGAATGTGTTACTGTTTTATTCAAGGTGTGCCAATTGGGGACCTTTTTTACTCCGGTTTTTTCCTCTGGATTATTTCCTTCTGGATTTTTTTCCAGATACCATCACAAATTTTATCCTTATTCTCTCACCTCAACATATTGCTGGCATAGCCTGCTCCATAGCCAGATATAATATCTTTACTTTAAAACTTCAATGCGATTATTTATGGAAAATTAATTACAACTGTACTCTGAAATACATTCTTTCCAACTTTCTTGTTTAGTTTTTATATATTTTTTCATTTCAACTTTTGATTTTGTTGTTGTATATTTTGAGGAAAATAATATTTTTATTATAGAACATTATCATAAAAAATGATCCCAAGGAAAAGAGGATTTGAAAAAAGTCTGACGGAGCCGGAAAACGGAATTTTTTTAAGTCCTTTTTTCCTTGGGATTTTTCCTGGGTGCGCGCTCTTAAGTGGGAAGAACCTTTAACTCTTTCTTCATAAAAAATGATGAATCAACATTTTCTTTAATTATGAAAATAAAGGTAAAAATAACTATATTCTGTGATCCTTATACCTTCCAAATATTAACTTCTACAAACTGAGATTTCAATTTTAAATTTCACTCAAAAATATCATAACTTCACAATTAGACAAATTGTATTTCAATAAACAATAAGTAGAGTTTTGATTAAGAGAATATTTGCAAAGTTGAAGATTGCGACAGCAATACATACTCGTATATGTTTAGTTGAGATACGTACAGACTGATACAATATCACACACTTTCCCTAATAACATTCTCCTTAATTTCCTTAAAATATCATTCAGGGATATAACCGCGTTGCCCGGTGCAATGCTACTCAATTACGCGCCAAAAAGTTGAGTAATTTGGAAGCACTGGGGAATACTGTAATTTCCTCCAGCGTGCTCTTTCCAGATGGCCCGCGGGGAAAAACACTAATATTTTACTCGCGTAGTGATTTAAACGTAAGAAAGCCTATTTTTAGAGCGTTTTCCTTTTCCCCGTCTCAAAACTTGATTATACCAGGCGAAGGAGGCGGTAAACATCCTTATTTCAGAGATAACTCGAAGGAGGCTCTTTGTTAACTTAACCCCTTCCTTGTTCCTCAGACGATACATTTCGGGTTTTCTGAATTCACTTCCTTCATATTCATTGGATACTAAACAAAGCTGATAATGTTCGCTGTACACATGACCAGGACCGTGAAGGAAATGCCGGTCTAAGGGCTATCGACGGAAAACTCTTGGCATACTCGTAGAAAAGGCTGCTTGTTCGTTGTTATGGTACCAAGAATAATCATCCTTAGACCGCAGCTACTATAAACTTCAGTTGGCTGTTTTAGTATAGCGTTTTAACAAATAATAATAAAATATCACTACTACCTATATATGTTACAATTGCTGGTTGCAACGCTAATACAATGCCATACATAACTCTACATCATTACATCAGTGATTGAATTTCGTTTAAAAGTAGTAACAAGCAATCATTACATGTCATCTGGAATAATATCCAAGAATCATTCATTCATGTAGAATTTCTAATTTGTTTTCTGCATATTTTACAGTTTAGATTCGTTTAAATTGTGCTAATCATCATTATTGTCATTACACATATGCTGCTGTTAGATTATTGTCAGGTGGTAGTTTCTATACACTCAAGTAAGACTTACACAATATCTACAGACATTAAAAACCAAAGTCTTAGAACAACAACACCATAACATAAGAGGAATATTTACAATAATCCTCCTAAATTTCTTCCATTGCTACAGTTCTCGAGCTCACATAATTTTGATCAACAACAGAAGGCATAAGTTGGTGGAACTCGATTATAAGGGAGCTAATTATTTAATTTTACAGTAAAATAAAGTAGAGTTACACAAATATGACCAGATTGAGGCCAAATTGTCCCGAAATCGGTCGTGTCATGTATTATACGTTGTTTTTCTGTGGAATCTGTAAAGTGTATAACTATTTTATTTTGCTTTAAAATAAAATAATTTGTTCCATCGCATAATTTTTAATTCGAATCCTAGCATATACATGCGATTATGTGTTTTAAAAGATTTAAGGCAATGCTGTACTTGCAAGTCTAAATTAAATGAGAAATATTGAATTATAAATAGTACTTTAATAAGCCATAAAGAGCAATGCACAGAATTTACATAAAAGAAAAACATACATTTTATAAATATCTTTTTAGTTCCATACAGGTAGGTAATGAATTTTCTATTTGAAAAAGTGGTCCCTGCTTCGATCTCCGGCAGGGAGTTAGACTTAATGACCTCAGCTGTGGAAGAATATCCTCGAAATGGTCCTCTGTACTATGGTCCTCAACAAATTTATAACGTTTTATATGGAAATTCAAAGGCGTAAAGCCATTTACATAAAATACCTCATTATCGAACCCTTTCTTTGTTAATATATGAAAAAGTGAATTATTGGCATTTAATCAGCGCGGTCTTATTGAGGCCCCCTAAATTAAAGAGGGCCCCAACTACCTCCCAATGCGCCTAATTATAAATCTACCCCCGGATCGCAGCCAGCAAATGGTGAACCATAATCATACATCATCTCAACTCCCATTCATATTTTCATACGCTCAAATCCACGTAATAACATTCCTTTCTCATTGGTCATACAGTCTTTCTTTGAACCCGCACTCATTCATTACCCGCTCATCACTGCCCCTTGTTTTTACCGCTCCCATATGTTTCATTCCAACTGCACTTTGCACTCTCATGACACGCCCAACTTTCGCTGCCACCAAGTGGGCACGATGCACCTGGTCTCCAACACTTCCTCCCGCGAAAAATAGAAAAGCACGCAAATCCAAACCTCGTTTGGGATAAAATATTTCGACCTGACGGATTTAAATGCTCGGAGCATTCCTTTCCGCCATCCCCTCCCCTTTGATACGAAGGCCCACAACCGAGTTCCGGGCCCTATTTTCGGTCTTGTGTGCTGCAGCCGCCGTCTATTTCCGAACCGCGCGCTTCTTCGCTGAGACATAGTCACGAGGCTTCCGAGAGAGGGGTTGCGTGCCGATGGGGAGAGGGGAGGATGCTGTGAAGTAGGGATTTCCAAGGGGTGAGCCGCGGATGGTGTGCCGCGAAATGTCCAATATAACTCGAAGTCGTCAATTTTACCATCACTTGTTCAATGTGAGCAATTTATTTTGCATGTTGATGCTAGACAAAGAAGTGTGTATCTTACATTTACTTATGTATCTGTCTTGTTCATATCTGCGATGTTTTGGAAGTTACTAAGGTATTAGTGCAGCTTAATGATGGTTTTTATCTTGATTATTCCATTCTTGAATAAACGAGTTATTGTAATTGTTCTGCCCTTACTGAAAAATTTTCCTCCCATAATTTATTTATCGGTGAGGAATGCAAGATCAATCTACCTCATTCCGTATTATGCCTAGTAATGAGGGCTGTGGAGACTAGCAGTCTGGGATCAAACCCCGAACCTTACTCCTCCAATTTTCTGTTATCTTTTACTACTTATTTTACAAAGCGATTAATTGTAGAGATTGGGATATAATATAAATATATATAATAGAGATATAATTATAAACTATATTAGACTCATTAATTAAAAAATCAGGGTAATTTTTCGGATTATATACAAATTTAAATGAAATTGAATTAAATGAATAGGATGAAACAGGTTTCGAGAATGAATGTGTACAGATATCAGGGGCGCAGTCATCCTCTGGAGAGAATAAAAGTTTCGTTTCATTTCAGGAATGGAAGTAATTTATTTTCTAGAATCAGGGGTGGTAATCCTAAATCGGAAAACGGGAGATATTAAGGATAATGTAAAAGTAAAAGATCATGGACCTCAAAAAATTATAGACTTACATTGTAAAAATATTAATGGATAAAATTTAAACTTTGATGGTCCGATATTCTTTTTGACGAATTAAAGTATTGCATATCATAATGCATGATATGTTTTGGATTCACAAGTATCAGGAAAAAAATCGAATTGGAATGTTCGAGAAAGTAAGCGATGAATAGTATAAAAAACAGATAGGATGTGAAGATGAACGATTTTAATGGGTAAATCTGAGTTAGTTCTAGTTCAGCCATATATTTTACCCTTAACTTCAGCATTCTCACCACACTCGGCTTTTTCTGGATCCTACAAATTTATATCACTGCGTTCTTTATTATCACATTTTACGCAAATGAAAATTTAATATAGAATATTTCTCTTTTTCTTGAATCACAATTTAAATGTGGGCAACATGCTTCTCAGACTATAAGGATTGATAATTTTGCATGCTTCTTAATTGTCTTAGAAACAACAGTTCAATTAAAAGTGGTTTTGGTTAACTCGTATACGAGTCAAATGTGCAACATGCGTTAAAATTCACCTTTTCAATCTGAAATAAAATTCTAGTTGACCATGTTGAAAAAGTAAATATCACCTGATGATGAGACTTCCGTAATATACTGAGCTTTTGTACTATTTCGTAATATTCGTTTGATATTCTCGTCATTCCTTTGCTTGCTTAGATCTTGAAAAGTTATAGCCAGCAGGCAAAAGCTAACGTTTGCTGGAAGAAAATAGGATTACACAAGACCAAAGCAGTCATATGACCACCTCAAAGTATACATTTTCATGATGGCTGCCGAATTGCCAAATTCTTTTCAGACTCGGTTTTCAATATGTGGGGGTCTATAGCCGTTTCCTAACACTAAACTTCAACCAG
This sequence comes from Sympetrum striolatum, assembly GCA_947579665.1. Taxonomy (NCBI): domain Eukaryota; kingdom Metazoa; phylum Arthropoda; class Insecta; order Odonata; family Libellulidae; genus Sympetrum; species Sympetrum striolatum. Next base: position 56,322,104 of record OX388347.1, on the reverse strand, counting down.
AAAAAAATCAGTAATCATAGGCTCTAGGCGCAAGGGCCAATTTGAGGCCCCACCGTGAAATTATTCAACTGAAACAACGACCAAAAGTTATATCTCGGGCTTACTCAATAGAGCGGCTCTCGGCTTGAATCCAATGGCATATCCCAGACTAGAATAATAGATTTGATGCATTTATTATACAAAAACATAACTTGACAATACCTAAGCTCATATTTATTATTATTTAATTAAATCAGTATTTCTTTGTTACACTGATGTGGAGTTGTTACTTTTAACTGCTTTCGCTGAAGAATCCGTAACTTTTACACATATTCAACCAGCCTATGGCTACAAAAATATACCTGCCTCATTGTGTTTGCAACAAAAATCATTCGATAATTCATCCATTCAGGTTTACATTCATCACTGTTAATTTAATACAGTAGCAACAATGAGGAGCTGTTAATTTGGGGAACTGTTGGGAATACATAGCCCCTGCGCATATTCAACTAAAGTCTACTACATGGCTGCAACAAATATCACTTAGTAATCCATTCATTGAGGTTTATATTCATCATTGTTAATTTAGTTCAGTAGCGACAATGAGGAGTTGAAACTTTTGGAGAAACTTCCCCATATTAAACAAATGTCTATAACATGGTTATAACAAATATTACTTATCTAATATTCGATCCATTTTAGTTTGCATTCATCATTGTTAATTTAATTCAGTAGCAACAATGAGGAGCTGTTAATTTTGGGAACTTTTGGGACTTCGTAGATCTTTTCCATATTCAACCAATGTCTACAACAAGGCTGCAACAAATATCACTTAATAGTCCATTTCAGTTTACATTCATCATTGTTTATTTAATTCATTTGCAACAATTAGGAGCAATTTATTTGTGGAATCGTTAGGAATACGTGGCTCTTTTCCATACATGGCTGCAACAGATATCACGCACTAATCCACCCATTAATTTTTTCATTAATGATTGTTCACTTAATTCAGTAGCAACAATGAGGAACATTTAATTTTGGAAACTGTTGGGAATGCGTAGCTCTTTCCCATACTCAAGCAATGACGCCGCAGTAGTAGCAGAGACTGTTGCCACACTTGCCCTAAGCCGGCCCTGCATGAGAGATGGGGGAACGGATTGAAGAGAATCAGGGGAGGGGTGGGGAGGGAGGGCAATAGGGGTTGAACAAGTGGTGTGGGGCCATTTGTAAGGGTTCCAGGTGGCGGGCGGGCCGGGGATTCCCCATCGTCTGCGCAAGTGGATCCATCCGCCATTCCCTTATGTGGTCAGAGCGGCGGTCCTTTTGGGGGGGGGGGCGGCGAATGGGGAGGAAGCCTCCCCACCAAAGGGGTGGAACATGTGCGTGTAACTGCGCCCACGTATTAGCAGTAGGGGGTGGATAAGAGCGGGAAAACTGTTGATGCTCTCGGCTCGGTATAGGTCCTCCGAGAAAAAGCCTCAAAACCGAAGGGATGTTTTCGGCGCCGTCTTTAAATGGTAAGGCACGCCGGATTTTGGCGCGTTCGGAAATAAACCGTAATTCTTCGCATTACTTTTTCTGTTTTACGTCCAGGGCGATGGCGAAATTTTTCCTGGCGTTTTCGGTTTGGGGAAAACTCCCGGTTTTTTTTCCGTTGGGTACTGCGCGTCTCTCTCTGGGATGGAATTTTTTCCTGGAAGTGTTTCCGGCAAAAAACAGTTTCTCAGAGATTTTGGGAGGAGAAAAAGAGGTGCGGAGGCTGTAGACCTGTTCGGAGGCTATTAAATTAATTTGTAAAGCGCTGGTGAGGAAAATCCAGTGTCACTTGACCGGGGAGGGCCTTTTGACGTGAATGAATTCCGAGGAAATCAAAGACGATTTTCCTTCAAATTTTTTTGCTATTACTACCTGTAGGTTTGCTGAAGCTTTTTGCACCTCATTCGCAATCAAGAGAAAATGTATATGTCCATAGGGAGGATAACTTTTGAAATTTTGCATCCGTATAAAATGCGTATATTTCCATGAATGTACTAGCAGTAATTATGATCTCACGAATAATAAATGGTACTGTATGTATACTGAAACATCTACAAAGTAATGAGCTTCACCAATACCCTGTTCATTACTGTCCTGTAATTAATGTTAAATGGATTAAAACTGGTTAACGAAAAGATATAAATGACAATGGCCTATAAAAGTGGTCACTAAATCTAATAGACACTTAGAATGGTCTTTTTATGAGGTACATCATGAATTGCGCGTGTATCATGTAGTTTTACTTTAATAGCGATGAAAAACATTCATCAGTTAAACAGTAATCATGCATGGCAAGCGTACCGTGAATAAATGCCTATGAAATGTTTTCCTTTTCAAATCCGTAACAAATTTCTTTAACATCGTAATGGAGCAGTAATTTACTGGGGTTTAAGTTTATAACATTCATCCCCTCCCCAGTACCCTAACATCAGCAGTGGATCTTTTGTTACAACGTAATTCTTTGCTTTTCAGCCTCAACATCTCAAATTTTTCCCTGACTTTTCCTATCTACTCCAACATTGAAATCAATAACATTTTTCCTCTTCAATCTATGTTTATCTGTGGGTTAAATGAAAGATGTTCTCCGGGACTTCTTTCACGTATTAATCGCAATTTCCGGCCCCGTCAGACTTTTTTCAAGTATGTTTTTCCTTGGGATTTTTCCTGGGTGCACGTCCTTATGTGCAAAATACTTTACCCTTTCCTTGTTTCACGTAATAATGTTAGACCCCTTCCCTAAACTAGAAATCAATCTTTTAGCTAACAATAGATTAAACCAACTGCTAAAGTATCTCTTAAAACGTAAGACTTATGAATTAATTTTTCAAATTTCAGGTTGCTATAATCCTACTAAAATATTCGTTACGCTAAACCTTACAGTTACACTCCTACTAAACTATTCGTTTTAACGTAAGACTTATAAATTAATTTATCAAATTTCAAGTTGCTACAATAATACTAAAGTATTCGTTACATGTACTTCGACAAAAATATTTGTTGAAAGTTTCAATAGTGGCCATATGTGTTGAATGAATATCCAAACCTATCACTAAGTAATTGGTTAGGTCATAGTAACCTCTGTTTTCCTTGGGTAGGTTAAGATTCGGTAGAACGTATCAAAAGTGTATTATTGCGACTAATTTAAAATCTAAAAAGCAAAATAGAATGTTCAATTACCGAGTACTATTTAGTGGAAGAAATTACTAAAATATTTGGAAAATTAATAACTAATATTTGCCGATACCGCAATTGCAAATTTCTTAATTAAATTAAATTTCATTTAATATCCTCATTACAAGACAGTCGAAAACCTTTATTAAGTTTAGTGTCCACTTTCATAGCTGATTGTTATCCAAATGATGGAAGGAAAGAATTGGATTTGCACATGAAATTGTGTTGCTTACAGAGGAGAGGAGGACGTGGCTCGGTAGTTCAGAGGTTAGAATAGATGCCCGGAAAGTGAAAGACCTGGGTTCGAGTCCCAGCCAAGTCACTATATTTCACTTCTGAATAGCTCTGATTATTATCTATGACTTTGGGAGGAATAGCTTTAATTAATTTTATACAAATTACAGGACAGTAATAAGTAGCAAGTTAAGGGCTAAAGATTCTGCGTATCTGAGGGCATGCACCCAGGAAATATTCCGAGGAAAAAACGAACTCGAAAAAAGTCTGATGGGGCCGGGACTGCTGCTGTTTATTTTTTTCCTAGTGTTGGCCCTCCTGATAATTTCTTGGTTCCAATGCATCTGAACATTTGCAAACATTGATTTGTTCAGCATTAATTATAGATACATTTCTCAATTTAGTCTTTATATTTATACATATCGCCAAGTATTATTTTATAAACAGAGGGCCAAATAATGGAATGAGTTGCCTGAAGAGGTCTTCAAACCCTTACCGATAAATAGAGATGACTTAAAAGTAGAATATTTAGTTTATGTAATTAAATGGATTGATTATTGTTATGTTTTGCATTATTTGGACGAATTTCAACGTGGCGATGTGAAAACGATAAAGTTATATTTTGGCCTAAAAAGTAACATTTTAAACTCTGAAATGCGGTTTCTATGTTTAGAGGATATATTTTGGTGGTAGTACCAGGTAGATGTCTGTTTGAACAATGTTTATGTGTATGTAGATGTTATTATTGGAATATTTGTTTGATTAACATTGTTCGTAGACAATACTTGGGGCCACCACCAGAAGAAATTCTACTTGCAGCGTATATAATAAATAAAAAAATATTTCTGTCATATTGACGCCTTTCTTTTATCATATTCCATATATAATGATACGTATTCTGGCTTGGAAAGATCATGTTTATCCAATAATAGATGTATTGTGATAAACATTTTTTATTTTAAAAATATAACGTAAAAATGAGTAATTGGTTTCCATATCTTTTTGATGCGTCAATCTTCATCTTTATCGATTCTTTAAACAGAGAATTCTCTTGTTTTTACACGAATTCAGCAAAATCTAAATCGAGGTCCTCGTCCGGAAGCTAAATCCCCAAACTAAATTCTTCGATTTTCTGGCCAACTTGCAAATTTCGCCTCAGTTCGTACGCAGTATCTTTATTTTCGAGTTGTATTCAGTTTGGCTCGCCTCGTTTTATGTCCTGATATTTCGAGATCGGAATTCTAGACTAGAATATAGATCCCTTCCAAATCCGTCTTAGTTTTTTTGCTGGGTGACTATATTCAGTATTTGGCAGAAGTCGGGAGTAATCCAACTCGTTTCTCCGTTTGAAGGACACGCAATGAAAGTTATCTTGACTTGATCTCGTTTGATCACATCAGAGACCTACCCGCCAATACTGTGTTATTTTCATCTATTTTAAAATATATATTTATACTGGCTAAAATTTTTTTGCTATAAGAGTTTTGAAATATGTTTATTTAATATGGCTATCAAGAAGGAGATTGAGGAATTATTTATATTTTATAATAATAAATAATTAACAACTTTTGTTTTTTTACGTATGGGAGGAGAAAATAGAATTGAAGTTTGAAGGATATATCTGATCAGTTGCGGCTAATTTCAAATTCTTGACACTTCCTTCGCTGGGCTTTTGTTGTATTGATTCCGATAAATTTTCAGAGATAATATATTAATCATCAAATTTATGGAGACAACTTTATAGAAAAAAGTTAAAATACATTTCTTCATATTTTTCAATTCCATCATGCTATATTTTATCCTGTAGATATCACGGTATATGTATTCTTGAAATATTTGATTTTTTTGATTTTTAAATAACTAAATAAAAAAGTTGTCACAATGAGACTTTTTCCACGTATTGCATTCAAGTCTCACTTCAACTCATAGTTTCTTAATTATTATATATCTTTAGTGGTGCTATTCTTTTATATATATATATATATATATTTATATATTGCTATTATTATCTATAATTGCTATTGTGAATTGTTACACATCTTTATCAAATACTTTATTAGCTCGATCTAAAGGAATTATTGAAGTCTCTAAGCTTTAAGCCTTGCATGCGAAGATTCCACTCAGTGATAGCTGAATTGAAGGTATAAACGAGGTAAATTTTCTTAATTTTTATTTAAAAAAAGAGAATGAATTATTGGTCAATTATGGGTTACATTAATTATGAGTTTCTGATCCCCAATACTCATAAAGCTTTGTATACTCTAGAATCGGAGCTCAGAGTTTAATGTTTGAAAGGTAATTTTGACCCTCCCTTTTTTAGATCTGAAGTCCTTAAGATCCTTTTCCATCAAAGGAAAATGGCCCACTTGAAACTCTATGCAATATTCATTCATTTGCCACTTTTTTGCCCAGAGATTCCGAGAAATACTTTAAAGAACGGAGATGAATGCCTTAGCGCTCAAAAAGGTGATACAGCCTCCCGATGGACCAAAAAAACTCGTCTCCCTCTAAGTCTCTTTATAGCTTTGGGAATCCCCAGGAATCCTAACGCTTCGGGAAGGAATGGGAGGAATCCTCTTCTAAAGGATTCCATTTGTCTCTCCCGTTTTTGTGATGACTGCACCTTAGGATCTAAAGGAAGTCTCTTGTTTTTATCGAGAAAAATACTTGAGGTCAGAATGCCCATTAATCAACCATAAAATATAAAAATGCAAAACTTCCCGGTTCTTAAGAGGTCAAGGTAGTTTTTGAAAGGATTAACGAATCTTATAAAATATATCTTCGTCAAAAGTCAATGAATTTAGCCTCAAGATGCGGCTTCATATCCCCGTAACTTTGGAAGCAGCTAAGTCTTGCTCTGGATCATTTATTGTAAAACTTAAGATACTTCTGTCCTCCACGGCATACATACATAAATCAACTCTGATTTTTCAGCATGCTAAACCAAGCGTCTTTAAGCTACAGTGTAAAATCAAGTTAGAATAAATGAATTAACTAAATAAGAATAAACACCTATTGCGTAAGTTAAAATATTTACGAATTAATATCACTATCTCCCTTTCAGTAAATTCAGCCCGAAGGCCGATTCGAGCCTCAATCCCTCTAATATTAGCTACCAAGAGCTTGTAGGGGGAATGAGGCTTACTAGGCAAGATGAGGAGTGAAGTAGTTTCCGCTTCCTTTCTTCACCAAACCAGAAAGTTATGAGCGGAAGATGTCCACGTAAGTGAACCGCAATGCTTCCTGGCAGAAGTGAATGAAATGTTATTTTTCTCTCTCCTTTAACAGAAAACAAATTAAAAACATTGCTTCCATCTATTTATTTAATCAATGCGTTTTAGCTTTACTTGGTGGAACGCCATAACGAAATAAAATGAAGACTTGGAAATTTCCACATTTATGCGGAAATTACCAAGTCTTCATTTTATTTCGCTTCTATCTAGGTACGATAATAGGAGCTTAATAAGAAAAAATGATTATATTAATGGGAAGAAAAAATTGCCTGCAAAAAACATATTTCAGTATCATCATAATTCTCTCAAATGAATATGGAATTGAAATCTCACTTCTTGAATTGACTTGACTTTTTACTTGAATTTTTATATCCTACCAATTAAACAAAATAATGATAATAATGATGAAAGGACTTTACTAGGGCGAGATTGAGACTAGGAAGTCTATTCTTACATTTAACCCTTCGTCGTATGAGAAATGAATGAAAATAGCTTGCAAAAGTACAAAGAAGAAAACTACTATGTGGATTAAAAAACCTAAGCTAAGAGCTTAGGAGACATTTCCACTGCAGGAAAAGCCTCACTAGAAGGGGAGTGTGAAAAACCTGCGAAGCCTACAGATACAGATAGCTAAATTTGATGACGAAAGTAGGTTAAAAGAGTTATAAAAGACAAGAAGAAAAATCGATAGCGGTGTACGAAAAAGAAAGAACAAGTGATGATATATTTACATAAAAATCGGTATCTCACAAATTGAAACTAATTGCAGGATGAGTTTCAAATGTAACAACAGGAAATGTATCAATAGTAAAAAATGATAATTAAGTACACGAAAATAACATGATAGAGAAACAGAGTATTCACTAGATTAAACTAACTTTGTCAATTATTACCAATGAATTAGCATGAACAGGATTTCGCTTAATAAAAGCTCGTCAAATATTCGGAATGAGACAAGAATAATAGAAAATACACCGAATGGATATGGCAAATTTCGACGTAACTGTAACAATTGCTTATTGCGCGGCACACTGGTTGAGGGGAGCACTGCCTTATAAGGCCACACCCGTAGGCAAAAGTTTCGCAACCATAGAGACGAAGTGAGACAACAATCGAGCGATGACAACAGGATTCAGAATTGCTTCCGGTGATTTCAGTTGGTGGTCCGGCGTGCCAGAGATTTGAAGTTCAAAGAAAAGTCAGAGGCATGAGCGGAGGTGACTCCGCCAGAAGGGCCGCGCGGAAAATCCCACCGAAGAATCTCCAAAGCCTATTTTCATCGTAAGGGTTGAAATCCTCGAGTGTTTTCCGGCCAGATCCTGGTTTTTCCCGCTCTGGTTTTCGAACTGCGAGAATGCCGTTAAAAGGGACACGCGGATGCCAGACATATGCGCCGGATACGCCTTGAAATCGACCCGCTTAACGGTTATTAGTGCATCAAGGATTATCCCTGATGGAGAGGATTATACATCGGAACATCTTGCGGGGTTTTAACCATTGATTTCGACTTGGGAAAGCACGTTGGACACATGTTCTTATTATGTTTTTTCTTTAAAGCTCACTTTCTAAATCCCAAGGAAGAACAGATGTGATAAAAGTGTGACAGGACAGGAGATCCAGGGAAGAACGGAGATGAAACAATTCTGGAAGTACCGGGGCTCGAACCCGGGTCTCCTAATTCCCAGTCGGTTACTCAATTAGGGATTGAGATCTACTGAGGACAATCTGGAGATCTGCGTTCGAGTCCCGATCCTCCCTTTCCATGTATCTTCATTGTTCACCATCACGCTTTACGTCACTTTCTGATTGTAAAATCGCGATTAACAACATCTTGGTTGCCGGTCTCTATTGAGTTAAGATTAATTTAGAACAAATGCGATATCTGGGTTCGAGTCCCGGAACTGTGTGACATTTTTCGTGTCCGATCTTCCTTGGTACAGGCCTTTACGTCCGATATCACTTACACACTTTAAATTATTTTCTAATTGTAAAATCGTTATTTTTAGAAACATTAGGATTGAGAATAAATTTTAAACGAAAGGAATTTTAATAGTTTAAAACAAATAGTTTAAAATCAATTTTGAATATTTATATTTGAAAAATTGATTGATGAAAATATCAATTGTAGAATAAAATATAAATTGCTGATGAGGAAAAGGTTTGTTGAAACCATAAACAACCTCTAATTTAATAGCTTTTATGATTCCAAGGCAGTAATTAGTTTTGAGTAGCGCATTGTCAGCGCGGCATTATTTAGCATTTCATTGCCATAATCGTCAATTATTTAGCTTAGAAGCAGTTCTCCTCGAATTTAATTGTCCCTCCGTTTTAATCCGTGGAGTTGCAAAGCCAGATTAATTAGATTTTGTTATTAATCTTGTGCTTCAACAAGTAACCATTTCCTAGAGAATCTTGTTTTCCTTCTATAAAGTTACGGCTAATATTGTAAACTTTAATTTGCGAAGCGTTTGGCGTGGATGGAAATTAATGCAGATTTGTTAACTTAACACCACGCACCCTCACTCAAATCCCGTGGAATAACATTGTTTGGTGGTCTGGCATTTAAAAGGCATTTTTGCTGCACATTTCAAATGAATTTTAGGCAAATTCTCTGCGCTAAAAAACATTCAATTTTAGAGCAAAGAAAAAAATACCGTTATATTTACTATATTGCCTCATACAGATGATTTCGGCAAAAACTAGGTTGTTAAAACAGAGCTTTAATGTTTTATCAATTAATTATTCTGTAATTCATCAATTTTCAATTTTTATTGGAAAACTATCTTATTCCTTATATAGAGTACGACAGATACATTACGAATTTTATTAGTTCGTGAAAGATAATGCGAAATTGTTAGTTATAAAATGATGCGTATAAACGCAACATATGAGAAAGGTACTTGCAAACACTGGCAGAAACCTTTTTAAAGACGAGATATCAACTTATTTTCTTATATAAGACGGGAATTCAACTTCTAATTAACATATTTTATCTTCCATATATTTTTATCTTTAACCGATAGACAATTTATCGGTGAAAATTTTAAAGATATGTCCAAATTAGTTAGTCTTTAGTCTTAAGATAAGAGATGAAATATGATCTCCGAGGTTGTCTTGTTGTCTAAGAACATATATCTTAGTTAATTACTTGTGAATAGATTACTTTTAGTGACATCCATTAAAACAGCTAATGAAAACTTCTGAACTATTACACTGAACAAGAGTTAAAGAACTTGAGGCCTTGAGGCAACCTGCGAACTTTAGCCGACACTGGTATGCATCAAGTAAAGGTGAAATTTTGCCATAATATTATCTCTGGATCGAGGGCACTTAATATAGTAGATTTTTGAAAGGTTGCTATTTTGTGTTCAGGAAAATGCTATTCGTCCGGGGATTTCCATTTGCAAAAGCTTCAAACGATAAAGGCCGCAAAAACGAGCTCCGCGAACTTTCTGGTTGACTTACAAGACAAATTAGGATAACTTATGAGATGAAATGTGTTGCTTTTTTACGAAGGATGCAGTTAGTGCAATTTTCTCTGCCGTGTAATCTATAGCTTTTCATATTCAGTAAATCGATATGTACACCCATATACTAATTCCATGATCATTGTGAAGGTTTCTTGATTTAGCCCTATTAAAATGCAATGCAGTATAAATTACATATAGAATCCTAAAGCCGTCTGGATAGTTCGTAATAAATCTTGCAACAAAAAAATCAAAATTATTCGTACTCTCTTATTGTGTCATTTAACGTAAAAATTGATTATTTATTCTTTATCTCGAAATCCGTTTTTTAAGTAAAAGGTAATAGTTTTCTATATACGAGGGTCGTTCAATAAGTCCTTAGAAAAAGATGGAAAAACACTTTTTTTGGGGGAAATTTTTTTTTATTTCTCAACATAATCTACTTTCAGCTCTATACATTTTTCTATACGTTTTTGAAAAATTTTTATGCCGTCAGAAAAATAGGATTTTGGAAGTTCTTCAAAATACTCATTCGTTTGCTTAATGATCTCCTCGTTGGAAGTGAACCGTCGTCCGCTAAGCCATTTTTTCTAATTCGGTAACAGGAAATAATCACTTGGGGCCAAATTTGGTGAATAAGGTGGATTTTGCAACAATTCCATTTTTAATTCCATAATTTTGGCCATCGAAACAGCACAGGTGTGCAAACGCACATTGTCCTGTTGCAAGAGGATTTTTTTCCTCTTCAAATGTGGACGTTTTTCTTTGATTTCATCGCTCAACCGGTTCAATAATGACGCATAATACGTCCCTGTTATCGTTTTTCCTTTTTCCAAGTAATCAATAAAGATGATGCCGTGTGCATTCCAAAAGACCATGGCCATCACCTTGCCGGCCGATGCCACCGTTTTCGTCTTCTTCGGAGCCCGTTCACTCTTAAAAATCCACTGTTAAGACTGTATCCTTGTTTCTGGAGTGTAGTAATGAATCCAGGTTTCATCCACAGTTATGTATCGACGAAGAAAATCGGCAGGATTGTGACAGAAGAGCGTCAAAATAACCTCAGAGTCGACAACACGATTGTGCTTATTCTACTCTGTGAGTAAACGCGGCACCCATCTTGCAGAAATTTTTTTCACAGACAGTTTTTCATGCAAAATTGAAGCGACTATATCTTGCGATATGCCTGTGGCCTCAACTATTTCGCGCACTTTAATCCATCGATCACTCAAAATCATATCGTGGATTTTGTCGATCGTTTTGGAAGTAGTCACTTCCTCTGGGCGTCCCGAACGATATTCATCTTTTGTGGATGAACGGCCACGTTTAAACTCATTCATCCAATTGTAAACAGTTGCAAACACAGGAGCAGATGTGCCATGAACTGCATCCAACTCAGCTTTGATTTCTTTCGGCGTTAAACCTTTCAAATACTAATGTTTAATCACAGCCCGAAATTCATTTTTCTCCATTGTTATAAACAAACAAAAGTTGTTCACATCAATCCTATTTTTGGACGGCATAAAAATTTTTCAAAAACGTTTAGAAAAATGTATAGAGCTGAAAGGAGATTATGTTGAGAAATAAAAAATAATTACCCCAAAAAAAATTGTTTTTCCACCTTTTTCTAAGGACTTATTGAACGACCCTCGTATTTTAATTGTGGAGTGACGGCTTGATTTTTAATGCTTATATGTCGTTCCTATAGGCAAGCCTTGAAATAAGAAATATTTTCATTTGTCTTTTGGTATAGTAGAGAACAAAATGCATCTTTAATCTACTTTTGGCAGTCTTGTTCAGTGCTGTGATGGTATGAAAGCTACTAAGGTTTTAGTGCTCTGAATAGTGACACGTATTAAGGGCTCTGTGTGTAATGCCAAGAAAAGTGTCACTTCTAATGTTTAACTTACGTGGTCATTTTCCGCTTATGGCATTTTGGCTTTTGGGAGAAATCTAGGACAAACTACCTCACTCCTCATCATGCCTAGTAAGACTAATTCCTCTCCGGTAGTTATTGGTAGCTAATGGTAGAGAGCGTGAGAGGCCAACCAGATTTCTGGATGATATTTTACAGAAAGACGTGTATGTGAATAGCATATCGTATGTATTTTAGCCTTTTTTAACAGAGGGATAACGTTAAAATTTATTAGAATCTGTCAGCCTTTGCCTTCAATGATATTTGGGTATAATGACCGCCATTAAACATTCCCATAAAGGTCGCTATAAACGACTGGATACTTCATTTCGATCACAAATCGCCCGTGGAAATTCATATTGTCAGTGAAAGGGATAAATGAAGACTTGGGTCACGCGTGTTTGAAATTCCCCAGACGTGAAATGTCACCGGCAGGAGGCGCGGCATCAGGTGCAGCAAACGAAGCAGAGATTCTATTTTGAGGGGCAAACACGCCGAGAAGCGCATCTCCTCTAAAGAGCGCTGCGAGGCTCCGTTTTGCCTACAGAAAAAGGATCGACAAATGGGACCACCCGCGAGGACATAAAGCCCCATTTTACTGCCGCCGTGGCTGCCTCATGCGAAATCGTTTCTCATATGGCGGCATGAGTTATTTGCAAAAAAATGTTTGTCCAAATAATGGTCATCAGGGTGCATGCGGTCACTTATACGCCAACTCCCGACGAATTTCATGTCGTAGTATTGTTAAAAGTGCTTCATTCATCTTAGGTCATTTTGCACATTGGCTCCTACCGGGAATTGTACCCGGGACCGCTTTCACCAAAGGCAAACGCGGAATTTTATATAATTTTGGTTGCATTTGATAGTATTTCTCCTTAAAAATTAACCGAACTATCTGTATGTTTCGTAGGTTTTTCACACAGGGTTTCTTGCGTGTATTTTCCCGTTGAGGTGATTTCTTTCCTAAATGAATCCTTAGGTTTTAAAACCCGCAAGGTAATTTTCTTCTCGGTATTTTTTTCTTGCTATCTTTGTCTTAATTTTTTTATGACGATCGGTCAGATGTAAAATGGAGCTTATTAGTCTTAATATTGCTCTAATTGAAGACGTATCATCATTATCTTTCTTGTATAAAAGCTCATTTTTTTCAATTTTTCAGCATTTCTATAGTTTTGTGAATACAAATTAATTTAGTTATTAAAGGTTTATATAAAATTAAGCATCCGGATAGCCTAGCGGTTAATTATTCGCCGAGTCGTAAGTTCGAATCCCGGTGCCGCCCCTTAAAGACGAATATGACACCAGCTGTCGAATCATATTCATTGAAAGTACTTACAAGTACCATGCGTAGTTACGGAAAATTTGTTTAAGTCTTCGTTTATGTTTGTCGGAGAGGATAAACGCACAAAAGGCTTTGATTGAAGTAATAAAGCGAGAGCAGATGGTATGGGTGTACCTAATTATGAGATCTGAAGGATTGATGAGTAATTAGAGTTAAAGAAAAGACAAGAGAGAATTAAAAAATTGAATATGATAGATAATATAAAGGGAGGAAGACGTTATCAAGAAATATAAGCGAGGAAATTAAAATGGAAACACATTGATCTACGGAAAACATGTGGTGATCACACATAAAGAAAGTTCCATCATGTCTCACCTCAATCCGTCATGCTTATGGTGATGTCTACTGAGCAAACCCTTTGCGTGCCTACGGACCTTAGGAGAGTGCGGCTTTCACATTTCACAAGAGATGAAGACAGTTAAAGAATCCAATAGGATAGATTAAGTAGGGATACTGGTGCTAGTACACCCTCCGCCATACGCCACTGGTGGCTCGTAGAGTACGTATCTAAATTAAACTAGAATAGGTGAAAATGATTTCTTTTAAACTAGAATACATGCAGGCCTTCAGATTCAGCTATAGCTCAGGACAACAAGGCATAATAGTAAGTAATCAGAAAAAGTATATCTTCAGTTACTCCTGTAGTTTGATAAAATTTATGCAATTATGAAAGGCTTTCAACAGCAAATACATTCATTTCCAAGTCAAATGTTCAATATATTACTTAAGCGGCTTGTACCCAGTACATTCTCAAATCATCATCTTTGCGTTTGAGACGTGTCGCATTTTATCAGCATCCTTCTTTATCTCCTCCAAAGATACGATGTCTATTGAATCTGTATACACAACATCTCCCTTCTTCGAGAAATCACGCTAAGAAATTAATTATGCAAACGAAGCAATTACAGCACTTCGTCCACAAGCGGAGACAGTGAACATGTTGAGGAAACAGAATGGCACTCTTGGCTGGGTAAGACATGGAATCCAAGATGAAAATTTATGCAAACCGTTCTTAAAGAAGTTTTCGATGCTGGGAATATGAAACATTTCCAAAGTTGATTATACTGTTCTTTGTATCGTATTTATATTCTGAATTAGATAGAATATTGGACAGAATTAAATAGATATAATTTGTCGATTAGTATCTCTTCTCTTTTCGCGTAGATTCCTCCTGAACTTGCAGCATTTCATCAGAGATATATTGAGAAGACGTTCAGCTATTGCTATGCAGGAATGTGCAGAATTTTAATTTTATGACCCCATCTTACTGAGTGTTTTCCTGATGCGGATGCTGTCTTAATGAATATAGGAATGTTGTCCTTCTTGCGCAAAATCGTAATTCTCTTGCATAAACTCAATTATTTTATCTGAGATGGGCTGCCAATTTGAGATGTGTGAATATGAGGTCTCCGTTGCACTAATTGTGAGTCAGACTAAGCTCCACTGTAGATAGTGTCTCAATTTTTTAACAAATAACCATAACCATATATATATTTGAAAGCATCAAAATTTATACTTTAAAAAATATGTGTGGTTCAGATGAATACATTATGTTGCGTCTTCATTAAATATTTCCATATTTCACGTTGAGATATAGCCGAACGATGAAAGCAAATTTTTGCCGATGAAAATTCGTAAAAATCAGAGTTCATTGCAGAAAGAAAGTGGATAAAAAAAGATAATCAATTTTGAACTTTCCGTTTCAGTAATCATGAACAATATCCTTCAGAAACTACGACTTCCCAACAGCATTTCTGAAAAAAAACGTGTACTTTCTTTGTTTATGTTATTTGGTCACCTTTGACCTATAGTGCCTTATTTATAAGTAATATCACTGTAATGTATCACATAATCACAATTGGCAATCCTTTGTGAATACCAATGCGAAGTTCCGAGACCTGCACAATGAAAAACATATATGGACTTTTACCATCTTCAGCGATATCAGTCCACTTTGGTGCGTGTGATGTGGAAGAGGAAACCTTACAGTCTAATCTCTCCCGAGAATATTAGACGTCTATTTCCTTATATTTTCTCTATTATGTTATAATTATCTTTGACAAAATTCTTCCAAAGAAAGATAAGATGAAAATATTAGATTTTAAAGCAAATTATTCGGAAGCTGTTTCTGACCCGAATTTCGAATCCATTTTCCATTGCGATAAATGGGTATACAATTAATGGAAGAATTTCAAAATTCCTTCTAAGATAAAGATCACGGAAGTGAATCTGGCTCAATATCTCACTGATGCATCTTGGCGCCATCTAAAGATGCTGAGGCATTCCTTTCCTTCTCGTAGATAACGGCATAGATTGCACAACCTTCCTCTTCCGTCGATTAGAATATCATTACTTTAACTTGGTTTCAAAAACGATGCGTGCTTTATTTCCTTGAAAATCATTCTCAAATTGGTTATTAGCAGAATTGAATTCAAAATGTAAGGCTAAACGTAAAATGGTCATAAATTTAACGTAGCTATTTTTGCTGGCAGAAAAAAATTAACATCGAGTTTGAATAGTACTTCGTTAACCTTTGGGATCAGTAATCTCTATAATAAGCGTTGGATAAATGTTGAAGAAAAGAAAGCAAATCTTATTATTTATAAGTGTCATTTTAATTTCCCGAAAAAACTTTTTTTGCCCATTAAGTTATTCTTTAATAATTTCTTCTATGTGGATAGTTTTACTCTAAACTGTAATTAATAAGAATTCTTAATATTATCTACAGGAAAGCTTGGTCCCTTATGGTATAAACCGGTCTGACGGTTCGTGCTGGAGCGAAACCGGGACTGAATCGACATTTTGCGATTTCTTTGAACCGTAACGAAAAATATAACGTTTAGATGCCCTGATTTGAATTTAAATTGGCAAGTCGAAATTCATCCTTGTACATGTTTATTAAATATTACTATTCTTGCACTTGAAGAGAATGTGAACCGATAATCGGTATTGAAATATAACGGTTTCCGGTCTGGGTGCCGTTTCAAGGGTTTCAACTCTTTGGATCGGATTCGGTTATCATTCCGATAAAAGTACGGTTTCTTCGATTTTGGTTTTGGGTTTGGTTCCGGTTAGATATCCTTATAAAATCTTTTATTAATTAACTCATCATTTGATTATCTCAAAAGTTATATCCGAAAATGTAATTGTTACAAGTTGTTTTCAAGGATCACGTATAACATATAGGGGTTTTGCACATAAATTATTTTATCAGAACGGAAAAATCAGTAAAAACCGGTTCGACGGTTACTTCCGGGGAGAATCCGGATCCGAACCGATACATAGTGTTTACGTTAACTGTAACGAAAATCGGAACGAAAATCATTAAATTAAAATGACAGTTTCTCCGATTTCGTTTAACGGTTCGAATCCGTTCCGATACCTTTTTCCATCATGTCTTTTCCTAATGGGAGACAGTTCTAGAGGATAATTACCACTTTCAAATGAGCATCGACTTTCCCTCCCACTCCAGTACCATTTCATTCACTGTCTCTCCCCACGATCTCCTCAACAGTGCGCAGAAAGTGACGTTCGCAGCCACGCGATTCACACGCAGAAGGCTCTCGGGTCGGCGGAGCGTCACTCCTGCGTCTCTCTTGTGCAAGCGTCTTCAGATCTCCATTGGATTGATTAACATTTGATTAACTCTCGGATGCTCCCTTCTGCTGTATCATTCCATTGATCAGTATGCAAAGTCCGCATCAACTGGAGAATGGAAAAATGAGGATGATTGCATTCAAAGGAGCCGAAATCGACGGTGCCGATTTAGAAATTCCAGCTTTTGCTGCTGAGAAAATGAGTGTATTCCGGTAAAACGCCCTGAATTGATATTTGAAGACTTTGTTCATTAATACTATACAATATGGTTACATAAGTTGTGAAGCCTATCTGTTACTCAGTGTATTTAAGTGATATACTACGTAAAATGCAATATTTTGCTCTGATGACTACAAATAACATCTGTGTGATTTAAATGGCCCTGCCCTATGATGTCCAAAATCCTCCGGTGCAGAGCCAACCATTTTAGCTGTCTAAATTGTTGACTTTTTCTTTTTAGACTCACATTCCAATACTTAAGGGGAAAATCCTAGTTTCTGCATATTCCCGCTCTTAGTCGTCGGATTTTCACTCTTACTTTTCAAAAATCACACAGCATATTATCATTTTTTTCTCATAAATAATTAGGTATTCTCTACCTCGATCTTATAAAGTAATATATTAAATATGTTTGCTTTAAGAGAATGTTTTGAAAACTTAGAACCCAAATGGACCTAAAACAGGACCTTGAAAACACCATTAATCATTTTTCTACTACACATAAAATAATCTTCTAATTTAACTAGTAATTTTTTATTTTCGCTAGATCTAAAACCATTCCTGATATCACTTCAACTAAATAACTAATTTCGAAGAATTTCAGGGCAAACTACATCAAACATCTCCCTAAGCCCATCAGCGTGGTACGACATGTTTACTCGCAGATTGGCTTCTTCTGTTCATATAGCTCAATCTGTTTTTAAAAGGTTCCTGAATCTGGTTATTAATTGCACAATATATCCCCCATTTCGAGGGGTTGAATCTAATGATGATCTCCATATTGTTTACGAAGTAAATACCTAACTTACGCTAGAATATTTTTCCACTATATTTCTTATTAGCCTTTTCTGTGGGAAACCATATTAAAGCCCAACTGTAATTGTATTTAATAGCGAAGTTTAGAGAACAATTTGAAAAGTACCTTTCGATCAATCAATGGATGATAAAATCAATCAACGGATATCGTTGTTATAATAGCTGTAGGTAGATTGTAGTTACCCGAGAAAAAGGGCGTAGGAATGTAGAAAATGAGTAGAGACTGTGCGTAAATAGAGATTCACCAGAGTTGAATTACAAAAAAGGCAATGAGGTTCGATTAAGTATGCAGATTGAGAGGGGATTATGGAAATGAGGCGGAGGATGCGTTGAGGAGAGAAAGATCGAGAAAGTAATAGAGGTGAGGGGAAGAGAGAGGTGAGTAAACATTGAGGAGTAGGATGTGAATCCGTGGGAGGGAGAGAAAGGTCAGGGGGAACGCTGTTATCGTCATCGCAATAAGAGACATCTGACCATGAGTATGAGTCGACCTTGCACCTCAAACTCGCACTCGTAAATTGATGAAACCGGAATTCCTCATCGGAGCGATTCGCATCCGATAGATCCTTCATCCAGTTGCTACTGGTTCAGTGGTGAAAACGTGGCGCAATGTCACTATGCATGATAAGGTCTAGCCAAGTGGAACGTATAGTAGGTCAAGATAAGATGAACCAGCGTGGTCAGCACACTGCGTCCCTCATTGCCTTACATTGGATTTTCTAGACTGTATTGAACCAGTATGATTGAACAAATAAATTCATGTGAATTCGCAATTTTAGGATAATAATAATTAGCTAATAAAACGAATTTATTTCAGAGAGAGATTGAGACTAATTACTCTCCTATTATATTTAACGCCAATTGCAGGAGGAAATAATATCAGATGTGAAAGTAAATAACAAAAAATTAAAATAACTTCTTTTTGCTAAATTAGAGGTAAGGAAGAGGGTCAACCCCAAGGCCCAAACCGGAAATCGAACCCAGGGCCGGTTTCATCGAAGGTGACCCCTACTCGGCTTTTCGAAGGCTTCTAAAATTCATTAGAATTCAAGATCTGGTATAAGAAGCTTTTATCTAGTTTTATTTCGCAGCAACTAGTTTAAAAACGGAAGGAGCATATTTTAGCTGGTCTTTCGTTAAATGGGAGGACTTCTTCATTAAATGCTCCCTGCCTAGTGCCAACTGTTTTTATTTTCATGTTTCACTACCACATTTTCTGCGATCCCTAGTCTCTGCCTTGGTCTTCAGAGCCTTTTGGTTATTGTGACGTAACAATTATTTTAATTTTTTTTCTCAATATTCACACATGAATGTTCTACCTTTCGGTAGGTTCATGTGCATTGAAAGTCCCTATTTAACGCCATCTCCTTCTTACCAGTACATATTAGGAAACAACTAGTCACAGCATTAATATTCCCTCACTTTGATTATTGCTCTCTGGTTCTTGGGGAATTGTCTAACGAATTGGTTGACAAGCTTCAGCGGTTACAAAACTCTTGTATACGTTTTATTTTCAGTCTCCGTCGCGATGAACATATTACTCAGTACAGAGAAAAACTCCGATGGTTGGACATCAAAACCAGGCGAAAATACCTATTCTGCACTTTTTTGTTCTCCTTATTTAAAAATAAGCAGCCGAAGTATCTCCTTGACCTGTTCATGCATTAACCCTCAACACGTACTATGAATACTAGAAGTAATCCCTCCGATCTGTACCTCCCGGCTCATAAAACTTCAACTTTTCATAAATCATTTCTTGTCTACTCTACCACCACCTGGAATTCCCTACCGGACGAATTAAAGACCACAGTAAATCTTCAGAACTTCAAGGTAAAGTTACACAATTAAATACTGTTTAATGTTTAACCTCTCCCATAACTGTGTAAAAAAGTCTTTATTTAACTGTGTCACATAAATTTTTTGTAGTTGCGCATGCACTTCACGTATTAAGTTTTGTTTTTGTTCTTAGGGGTAATTGTACCTTGAACATTATAATAAAGCTATTATTATTATTCCTTGTAGCTAACCCCACCCTGTAAATCATCCAGCTTCTTTTGTCCATTGTTGTAGTTATTATCTCTTTAATGGTGACTTTCACGTGGTTTAATCAAGTGATGTTCTGTTAAAATTCGTAATGGCAATAAATCCTGAGATTTCCTGGAAAATCTGGGGGTATATACGAATAACGTAATAGGGACCTAAATTTAGGGGTTCTTCCGGAGATGTGGGGACTCGAGGCCTTCTAGTAAAGCCCTTTATACCTATCCTAGTCTTTGGAAGCTCACTGGATTTAATCGCAATGACGCCCCTGGTTTTTACTTCGATAGAATCATAGCCGATGACAGCACAGCGTTATTGCGTTATATAAAAACAAACATTCCTTTCACACCACTAAGGTGTTTATTATTTTCAAATGACGCGGTATCGGCCAATTTTCCTGGACGTACCGTGACTTCACCATCATCCTCGGTCTATATCTCCTCCCATATACATCTAGAAAGTATCTCGGTGTTCGTCACGCCTTCAAACCCGCGCTCTTCCGGAGTAGAAAATGTTGGAAAACCCCAAGTCGACGATTTGCATCCAACAGGTCGATTTCTCAAAAACTCCCGTTAGCCCAAAGAAGCAGGCAGCTGAGGGTACACGGGGAAACTTTTTTTTCCTATAGGCCCCACGTTCTGTCCGAGAGAATGCATGCAAATGAAGTATAGTACGCAGAGGCCATGACTCAGTCTAACAGCGTACAGCTCGTACGGTAGGCGTGAGTGCATGAGTAATAGAGAGAGGAGTAGGGGAGAATTCGGGATAGAGGAAGCTTGCCTGCGTCTTCTCACCCACGTGCCGCTTACTTTAGCAAAGGGCTTCCCGGCCTTTAGTTTTCCGTGGCAAACGTGTTCATTATCACAGATTTAGCGGTACACTAAGTTGATTTTGAATCCAAAAATTGTAGAATATATATGTATCATGTGTAGACTAAACATTTTTGGACTTTCCAAATAGGTTGACCATTTTATTATGTGACACCATAGAGAATATGTACTACATGGGTAGTCTGAAAAGTTTAGGCAAGTTATGGTTTCTGAAAGTGTTTTGAGAAATAGTTTTTGAAAGCGTTTTGGGTATCTTGTAAAAGGTACTCAACAAAATCGTAGTCATTTTGAAAGAGCAGTTGTTGTTTGACAATCAAATAAAAATCTTTGCTGGGTCAGAAACTATACTCATATAAACTGTACGTAATGTAATACTCTATGGTAATGTCTCAAAAAATAAGCTGCATTAATAATGGGAAATTTAAAGAACCAGTTAGCATTAGAAACAGCGGCGATTACAGATTATAAGTGCCTCAGCCTCAGTTTGGTGGGATCAATTTTGAAATTGGATAGCTTTAGAATCCTTCAATAGTAATAATTTGAAAATCGGAATTATTTGTCACATATGACTAGGGATCAAAATTAGGTTTTGTTTAGTGAAATATTCTGTACATTCATAATTTTCGCTTAAATTTAGATTTATAAAATACAGAACGCAAAATAGCGTTAGTAAAAACTTGATGACTAGCGTCACTCCTTGACTTGTGTTAAAATATTTGTCGAAACATGTACAATTCTATAGTTAATTAGATTTTTAAAATCTTGGTGATTCATATTTTGGCAGCATAACGATCTTTTGCTCGTCATATTATTCTCATTATGAAGTAAATTCTACATGAGAAAAAAAGTGTTCCTTTATGGTGAGTATTTATATTCCCTATTGAAATTCTTACATTAAAATCTTCACTTTTACGAAAAGGTTCATATTCAATTTTTTCTAGATTATATTATTTGCCATCAAAATTATTATTATTATTATTATTATTATTATTAGGGGTCTTTATTATAGGCGAGATTGAGACTAAAAAGTCTCCTCTTCCATCTAGCCTGTAAAATTATTCAGGCATATTATGAGTAAGCCTACTAGTACGAGGGCTTCTACTTAATCCCCTTGTCCTCACCCCTGCATCAAGGCAGAATGCTGATGTATCATAATACTAAACTTCAATTGCGAAATTCAATTGCAAAATCATTTAAAAATATTATTTTTACATTTTCAATAATTTTAATGCTTTCATGAGTTCATTTTTAATATTTCCTCATCAATAATGGTTACCAGCTTTATTGATGCCTATTATTAGTCTTTAGATATATTTAACAAAATATCCACTATTTCCTCATTTCTTAGACAGGATTGGAGATGAGCTAAAGAGTATGAAAAAAAGACGTCCGTCAGATTCATTTATATTTCATGAGCTTATAAGTTTGGTATGGCTGCGGTGTCATCAAAGGAAAGTTAGGTGGTAAATGGGGAAAGTTACACAGTTTGAAATCCCACAGGAGTTGAGAACGTCTATCAGGAAGTATCTAATTTTAGATATTCAGAGGGTAGGCGTACGCAGTGATTACTAACCCTTCGAAAGAGAGGAAAGATGTGGAGGTGATGATGTCGACATGAAAATTTTCAATTGTCGTTTCTTTGGAAACGATTTCTTAATTCCACAACAAAATCATCCTTGGTTGTGTAGATCACATATTAGCGTATATAGTACCTATAAATAGTATCTATACATTAAATCATTAATATATGTTGTGACTATAAAATTAATTTATGATAATTATTTAAGATATATTTTATTTAAAGAAGACCTATTTAATCACGAAGGAGAAATAATTTCCCGATGGAGATATTAACATCAAAGTGAGAACTAAACTGACCCATCTTCTTCAAAACACCCCATTAAAAATCATACTCTTCCTATCAATAATATTTCCGTGAGAAAACCGTTTTAAATGTAAAAATGATTGTAGCGATCCGTAACGCAATCCCTATATGCTATTGTAGGCCTATATCAAAGCTTTGGATATTATACGAGTACATGTCAAATTTTCCACATTATCACAACATAACTCGACACCAAGGTTTGTTAACGTCCAAAGTGATGGAAATAGTTCCATGCATAATAATTCATTAATATGAAACACTCCAGATAAGTTCGATTAATCCACTGATTTCACATTAATTACCCACGACTTTAAAGTAAAAATAAATACATTAATTTATTTGATCATTGACTTATTAACAAACTTATTTATTAAAATGGAATACTTGGTACTATCCACAGAAAATTTATTGTACATTTAGAGATGCGGCTGCATATTTCATGGAATATTTACGATACGTTTTCGCCTTGGTTGCTGCAGCAACAACAAACTTATTTGTATAAATTATTATTACTAAACAATAATGCATATAAATATAGAGTTACTCATTTATTAGATTTTAAATAAACTATCCACGATGTTAATGTGGATGATTTATTTCAAAACTTCTCGGATATTCTATACTCTATAATATTTTAAAGAAAGCTGCTAATACATTTCTCCAGAACTATTTTGTTGAATATATTAGCCATTCGTTTCTGTTTCAGTATGCGAATTTATTTCCTAAAAATAACCCCCCAAAATCTACCAGATTCTCTTAGATACTTCTGTTAGCAGGCTGAATATCCACAAATTAATTGTAGGATAACCAATGTTTTCGGGATGATGCCTAGATTCCCTTGATCTCATGCCAGTAACTTATAAATCTATCGGACAAGGAAATTAGATAAAGTTATCTGCACGAAATGGCGTGCAGCCAGGATAAATCCCAAGGAAGAATACACTAGACTAGACGAGAAAGAATAGACTGGCGGGATAGCTCAACGCACAGAGCACCTGACCGACATTCGGGAAACCCGGGTTCGTTTCCCGGTCTCGTCGGACTTTTATCAAGTCTATTCTTCCTTGGGAAATCGGATATTTCTTTCCCTTTTTGATTTTTCTCTAGTAGACTACTCTCAATAATACATTTATTGGTAGATTCCCAACTTGACCGGAACCCAGCCATCTTGGAAATATTAATTTCAAAATAAAAAAGCTTATAGAATCAGAGTGATCGAAAATCGTGCATCGACAGTAGGGTTGGCGATCACGGAGAGGTCGACCGGATCAAGGATCCCCGATTTAGTGGGCGTGCACCTCTTAAACAAACCTCCTTCTGTTTTCCCTCTCGTCTGGAATCGTGAGGAGATACCATCTGAAAATTTTCGCCAATTCAGACATCACGATCACTCTCCGTGCAGACGTGCACGGGCGTCTTACTGTCGGGGTAGGAGGGATGAAAGATCTCAAGCGGCATCCTAGTAGTGGAAAGAAGAGTAAGGATGACCGTTACACGGTGGACCAACGGATGTGAACCCTTGTTCATTGAATGGTAGAATAAGTGTACGATCGAATTCCAATCATTCATTGCATTCATTCTTTTTGCTTTGCCAGGATATTACCAGGATACCAGGTAAATTGAAACAGTTATCCCAGATTCTATGTCTAAAACAGAAGGGAATGTCATTGTAAAAGAGATTTAATGGCTTTGCGCCTTTTTAGCATTTGTTTTCCTTACTTAATCTCGAAGGTTCGAGCAAAAAAGATGTCCGCCATTTTGTTGCGTAAGGTGTATAAAGCCTCAGCCATGAGCACACAAACTATGACGAATCTAAAGAGTAAGATTTATGTTAGAATACTGCGTTGCCATTCATTTCATATCTAACCTTGATAGCTTCTGTATCAAATTTAAATGCTTCTCCGAAAAATTGCGGCCATTTCCTCGCAGCGAAATATCGTCAAGTTTGGCACTGTATTTCATTTCATGCAGACATCGATAAATGACTCAAAGCATCCTATAATGGAGACACTTGCGAATAACTGTGTATAATGATTAGTCCTGAACCAAAAAAAAATTTATTACTGCACGACATTCCTGCTCTTTTTTTTATTCTAACTCATTTTGAAGCGTTGACGTACATCTAAGATAGCTCATCATCTATAGCGTTTAATATCACGGAATAACATTTTTATGCCTTATAGTAAAGGAATTAACTGCTAAGATAATTTTTTCTTTGGGATAATGTAGATATATCCTCGTAATTCCGGATCCGCCCCAGACTAAAATAGTAATTTCAAGATTTATTATTTGGGCTCGCAAGTTGACGTGTCAGAGAGACTTGAGTTCGCCATTCTATGGTAGGTCTGGGACAACATCTACACATCTTAACTACTGACTTTTCCGATATTCATTTAAACCATCACGGTTTCGGTTATTCTTATTTAATCCTATCTTTCATTACCGAGCAATTTATTCGCCTTATTATAATGTTGCCCATATTTAGTTTTAATTTGATTAAAGTCCGTTATTGTCAGTTTTGATTTTATAATTGTCTCGTTACAAGAATGTGGTATGTTGGTTGCATGTACACATTGTTTATATTGTGTGTAATTGTGTTATAGAGTTTTGGTGTTTCCCTGCGATATTTTTCGGGTTTTTGCGTATTTTGATTCTGTCCTTTGGTGGCTTTCTGCCACAGGGCATTTATAAATACAATTATTTTGTTATTATTATGTTATAACAGTTATACTAATTTGTAATTAATTAAACTCTAGTCCTGCATTGTTAATACATTATTTAAATACTTCTTTGTTGAGGAGTTAATTTAACATCATTGTTGAATTGACAATCGTAGTGATTAGATCGACAACGTCGATTTTGCTCATTTGAACCATTATCGCCATGTATGGTCATTCTACTATAGGGTTTCTTCCTATTGGTGCTCCGACTGCCTCACACTCTCACCATCTATAGTCGGCATTAATTCCCCGTTTGCGATCCCCTCTTTCTTCGGAATATTTAAATTGAAAAATAAAAATCCGAAGGTCGATCCGTTCGTGGGTCAGACACTATCACCCGGAACGAAGAAAAGGCAGATTCTTTTCTCATTTTTTTCTTTCGGGAAATCCAGGTTGGGGATCCGGATTAGGTTGATGAAGTCAGCACGATCCGAGGCAGGTGCAGTGTATATCACAGAGGGAGTTGCCTTTGTTTGTTCGAAAGGGCGAAAAAGGCCGTTTCCGCCGTCTGCGAATGTTCATGACCTTTCACTCCCGAACGCGGAATTCGGATTCTTTGTTTTCCTTCGCCATTTGGCATTGGCGTTTCGACTCGCATTTCCCTACAAACAATCGGTATCCTGTTGCTAGGGTTGCCAGGCGATACTTGCTTAAAATCAGCGCATAAAATGTAATGTATCGCATATGCCGGCGTATAAGTCGACCTTTGAAGCCTTCAAAAATCTCTCAAAAACCAGGGGTCGACTTATACACCGAACATAAAATTTAACCCTTCACCACCGAGGAGTAAAGATAAGTGATGACTTTAATAATTTTAATAAGTGATAGTAATAGAGATAAGCGAAACTGCCAGTTCAACATTTGTTGTATACAAATTCTCGCAACTCACCACAATTAGAGGTTGTTAAGAATAAAAATTTACAAATACTTTTTTTCACAAATTTATTAGAAATACGACCGGTTTTGGCACAGATCAGGGCAATGAAGATGGCCGATCTGTGCCGAAACCGGTCGTATTTCTAATAAATTTGTGGAAAAGAAGTATTTGTAAATCTGTATTCTAAACAACCTCTGTTATGGATTTCCACTTAGTAAAGCCTGCCACAATCGATTTTATCACCACAATTATTTCTTGCGTTAGAATAATTTTGACGCATATTTATTCTTTGCAAATTATATTCATTTCTTCACATGTATTTTCATTTAAAAAATTTATTTATACATATATTTCGATGTTTTCTTTTCACAAATGAAGATCAATAAGCACATCATGGTTTGTTTTTTTTATATAATCGTTATTATTCGTTGTGATTCGACTTAGCGTTAGGAGTTAATGGAATTAGTTAGAGCAGTTTCGTGATTTGATATTACCATGCTATATTACCATTATTTCTATAATACATTTTTAATACCATCGTGTTTCTGTTTCGTAACATATTTATATTTTTGTATCCTGAGTGTTACCAACGAAAGAAACTTGTGAAATAGTTAAGCAGAGGCGAGAAGTTTACATGGCAGCTGAAAGAAACAATTATAGCGTATTAAACTTATATACGTACGTATTTTATTCAGTGCAGAAATGGTGTAGAAACCATGATGCTTCTTTAAAGCAATACATTCAGCAAAAAATATTGACTTATCACTTGCTAAAAAGAAATACTCAAAGAAAGCATTTAAATATCAAAGAATAAAATTCATCATTTACAGGGAACAGCAGTGAAGATATTGAAGACAAAAATGACAATATTATTAAAACAATCAATCACCACTATAATATATGCTCATGTGATATCGTATTTCCGATAATCTGCTTTTCAATTTCCACAACGTTTTTTATTTTAGTAACACAATTAATGTATTTTATGATTTAAGATAAGCAAGCTGATTAGTACTTTTTACTTTTAAATTTCCATTATTTTATTTTCCCGTTGCTTTTTGTTGTAATAACCTATCTGAATGTCTGAACCTATGTCTGAATTTCAGGATGCTATCTATTTTTTCTGTTTATCTTAAAAATTTGCAAATTTGCAAAAATATTTCTGTTGTTTTACCTATGTGACAGATTACCACCCTTTCTTAAACGAATACAAGCGTATCCATTTTAGGAAGGTAACCGCTGATAGATGATCTTTGCATACCATCCACCTTTCCCATTACACTGCAAATATGCGCCTTGAAGGATAAACCGCATCTGAGTGAAACTCCTAGATATTTGTGATGACTTGCAAATTCTAAAAGATATCCTGAAATTCTATATTGTAAAAGGATGGTGTTATTAAATGCAAGGAACCAAAGATGCTGAGAATAAGAAGTGAAAGAAATATTTCTGTAAAGTGAACAGAGGCGTTGTGGAATACTTCTAGGAACTTCTCAATTGTCCCCCGCTGAAGAGGGGTTTTTCAGACAGGAAGGGGGAATGTCCTCGAAAATCAACATAAAAGGAAGGAAAAGGGGTTATGAACGTAACGGTTACCCTTGAATCTGTAAGTCCAGTCATCGGAAAACCCCTTTTTCTCCCCGATTCGGGTATTTCAAGTATTACAGTACACCTCTTTCTGTCTACACCGGGTTATTGCGTGGGGAAATCCGCTTGCACTTTCGAAAAGTCCGTTGAAAAAGTATGGTGTGAAAGCAGCACCCATTGTCTATTTTACATAAGTAAGTTAGCCGAGGTTGGGTCCGCTTGCGGGAAAACCATAAGACGGTTCCGTTTTGAAACATTTTCGAGGTTAAATGGCTATACAGAGGGTAAGAAAGGAGCTGTCATCATTGAAAAGTGTATGCAAAATTTACAAGTCATGACTGAAGCGTAGTTTTTCTCTTTTTTTAATCAGTGGGCCGTTTTTGAGTAATTCATGGAAAATAGATTAGCGCTGTCATGTATGATTTACTATAAGGTGAATAAAATAGAAACAGTTTTCTAGAGAAACTGATCAAATTAAGTTCAATACACACTCTGAAAAATGCCATATATTTGTGTGGTATTGTGCAAAGGGAATATTTAATATAATTTTACCAGTTTCTCTAGAAATGTGGTTTTATTTTTTTTATCCTTTTTGTGATGGAATACTACAAAACCAATCGTTGAGTTTATGATTTACTATGCCAAAAAGCTAGGATACCTCGAGTATTTTTAAAATGTTTTGAGGAGTCTTCGACAAGCAGGTTTGTGGTGACCTGTGGAATCGGCCGCGCATTCACCAACTACGAGTACTTTCATAATTTAGCTGCAGTATTTTACCGGTAAAAGGCGTTCTTGCTTCGCACTGAACACTAAAACAAGCTTGATTAGGGAAACCATGAAAATTATAGACTATTAGAATAATGTAGGAAACAATTGCGTTGGAGTTATCCTTACAAAATTAATTTAATTAATATAAATATGGTAGATTCAGATCCTGATTTGTTTTAGATACTCTTTTGCACATAAAATATAGTTTATTATACTATACGTTATACGTGATTGTGTATAACATTTTGCTATATTATATTAGACTACAAACAGTTTTGAAAAACCAAATATAATTATGACCGGATTCAGTAACGTAAGTAGTAATACCTGAGGAAATACTAACACCCATGTTTAACATTTAAAAACCAGCGTTGTTACCATGGAAAATGTTATCTCTGACAAGGAAAAAGCCTCTCTGAAAAGGAGTTCCCAAAAAATCGATAAGATTGGGAAAATACTTTGACTAAGAGAAAATTCCATTCCTCCACTTCCTAACTGTTGGTGGTGTTTCACGGAATAACATCGCTTTGTTTGTATCTCATTTCCTCATTAGCGACTTAACACAACGGTACCATACACGGCTAACCCTCAACCACTCACTGTGAATACCCATGCGCAATGGGAATGCCGTTCTTGCATCGCGGTAAAAGTATTTCACGCCGCTATCGATCACGGGAATTAGGGATGCTTTTAAGGAAGCAAGAATAACTGTAGAGACTCAAAGATATGTTACATCTCTCAAGGAAATGGCATATGTTTCAAAACTTGATATTTGTGCCAAGAGTGATGTGCAGTTATCTTTGTTCCGAATCTTTTTAGGCTCCCGGATAGTCATGTAGACAGCGCGTTTACCTTTGGTGAAAGCGGTCCCGGGTTCGATTCCCGGTGGGAGCCAATGTGCGAAATGACCTAAGCTGTAGAAGCACTTTTAACAATACTACTGAATCTTTTTAACTCGATTTCTTTTTTGAATTTATCGATTAAATGTTAATATTTCCTCTGTTTCTTCATCCAATGCCTCTTGAGGGAGGGTTTTGAACCGTTGAATTGATCGTAAAATAATAAAAGTGTATTGTTTATTCGCATTCTAATTGTAGCGTAATATTGAGCTATTTTTATGTATTTGAAACTATAATTGTTGATTGCAAAGGTGTGGCATACATTTTTCTGGGGAAAGAGAATGTTACGAATTTCATTCAGAAGTATTAATTTTTTAATCAATAGAATTTTGTCAAACAATATATGTCGAAGATAGTTCCTATCTTAGTTCCGCTTGCCGTGTGTATGTCCGCTTGCATTCTCCTTGCGATATACTCGCCATCCCAGGCTCATGGTTTCCAGAATGTTTGGGAAGAAATACTTTCGGTTCATGAAATACATTTCAAGAGACATATATCGCCTTGGAAATATAAGTAATTAATTTTGCCATTTATAAGATTTTTTAAAACTGATCGATCTCTCAAAGTTCACCTCCTGCTGGTTTTTTAATTTTCTGAAAATTTGAGATAATTTTTTTTTTAATTCTGGGCAAATGATGAACACTTAAGTTTGAAACCGGTCGCCTTAGTAATGCCTTTAAGTGGAACTTTTGCTTAGTTATTACCATCCTATCCTAGTATGGAGTTCCACCAAGCTTCTTCTAAAATTTATTATAAAGAATAATTGGCGATTTATACTTCTACCCAGCAAGAACCAATAGTGTACGTTTTGGGATGTATTAAAACCAGTATAATTACCTAATCTACCCTTTTAGCTTCTCTGAATTTTTAAAAAGTTTCCGTCGGTAGTCAGATTTCACCTTGAGCGAATTCTCATCGTGCTATATCGCTGCTGTCGAACCATACGTTACCACTTCAAGGAGCTGCCTTACATTAAACCATCTCTGAATCTTTGGCCAGTGAAAACTCCTTTGCATCTTAAATTTTGCAATTGAAATTTCTCCCCAGAGATGGAACTTTCCGCACCTCTTTAAATCCTTCTGATTCATGCCGTAAAACTTTCCCAATCTGATAAAGGATTCAAGATAGCATATCGATCAAACAATTCTATTTCCCAGCTGTATCGTATACTCGTCTGATTCACCCTTATCATCAGGAAAACCCTTTCAATTACTCTGCTATAAATCATACATATCAACTAGGAATTAAATATCTATTTCTATATTTAAACTGTAAGGCGTGCGGCTTATACCATCAACACTGTTGTTTACAGTTATTAAGAGAAATAACAGCTTATTAATCGATGTAAAGAAGTTATTTATATTTCTGCATTACCATGAAACTGCGACCCATCTTCTGACGTCAGTGTTCCCCAACTTCTTTTCTGCGATACCTTTAAGCAAGTTTCGCACTTATAGGATGCCAATTATCAGTGTGTTTGCATCGTTTAGAATCAAGATATTCGATGGATAACGCAACATCCGCAGAATTAAACCTTTTAACTACAGGAATGAAGTAAATACAACATCCTAATGACTATATTTCGACGTAATATTGTTAATATAGTCTTTAATATATATTTTTTTTAAACACTAGTAATTGTGTAAATAAGTTAGTTCTTGGATCGTTATTGGAACGATTTTCATGCGCAAATAGCGATTATATTGAGATTTTTGACGTTATATCGAAAGAAAACTGAAATATAATACGCGGAATGATATAAAATCTTTAATAGCTTGACGCATCAATATAAGTTGAAATTATACGTTTTTTATTTATCAATTAGATTCTTACGAAGTGTTTTTATTTTCTTCCTATTATGGAACTTCTTAGAATTAAAGCAGCGTCTATTAATTAGTCCTTCAACCAATACTATCCGCGCTTTACAAGTAAATACACAGTGGGAATTTCTACCCTATTTCGGAAAACTCGCCATATAAGAAAGTGATGCAATTAAAAATTATGTTATAACATATGCATGTATGTACATACACACAAAAAATCTATTTTATCAGTAGTATTTTCTGTATGTGATATATATTTATGCTACACATACGACGAAATTAATCATATTGATATTATTTTTAAGGTACTGAGAACTTATGATCATTTACAACGAATATGTCAATTATTGACGAAATCATACAAATAAACTGGAGGAATTTTATAGGCCCTATCTGGAAGGTAATGAGCTAATTTCAATTTCATATTGATTTCCATTTTTTTTGGGTTCATAATTCTGAAAAACCTTTTTAGATTTAGCAATCCTCAAGTTTTTGGATTGCTAGATAAATGGCTTCTTTTTATGTATAAAAGATTTCAGCGTTCCTCCAATGATTAATCCTCAGCATTGAATTTTATTCGAAATATTTTGGATAGTCAATAGCTTTTGCGGCACACCAGATCAGGAGCTCTGGTGTAATGCCTTTATATTCATACCATCTCGAACTAGTACCCTCAACCCCCACAACCTACGTATAACCGCGGGAAAGTATGACGTAAATGTTGCTAGGGAGAAGTAATCTTGTTGATGCTTTGCCCTTGGAAACAGCTCAGTAGAAAAAGGTCCTTTTGTTTCAGCCTCAGAGTTACTTTCCTCTAGCACTGGGCATTGTATTATTCAATCCTAAATATAGTCAAATTATTTACCAAAGTGTCAGTTCGAGGGACTGTATGTGGCCTCAGCTGTCCGTTGATTTCGGGTGGACTCCCCCACGCGGTGAGTCACACTAACTGGCGTATTTGTGGCCAGTCTAAATCCAGTTATGATGGTAATATTTTTCGCTTTTTTGTGTACCAACAAAAGGAGCAAAGCATCCTCTTTTGAGTCATCTCACGTAAATAAACCAACTGAAAGTTTAGGATGACTTCCTCTCGGAGTGACTTCAGAAAGAAACATCGAGAAGTTTTATTTCAAGCTCGGGTTTTTAGGAGATTCGTGTGTCATTGGGCAATGCATTTCCTTTTGGAGTGCATCTTCTTTCCATTCAGATGCTTTTCTTCATGTATTTTATCTTAATAGATATTATATTATTGTATCTCTGCTTTTTTTATATTATCATAGACTATATTTATTATGCTAATATTTTACGTAACTCATGTAACACTGTACTATATTACGTACAAATTATATCACGAATTACAGTTTATTTCAACTCTACTATATATGTTATTGTATTTTTATATTTAATTATATCCATGATGTTTTAAAATACCATACATATATTTTATATATTTTTTCTACAGTATATATTTCAAAAATTTACGATTCAATTCTTCATTTAAAATCAATTTACAATTATTTTCGGCCGTGACTTAAGCTAAAGGCATCAATAATTATCCAACATTCAGAAAAAAAAACAATTATATGTAGATGAAATGAAATTATGAAATACGCAAGATACGTATGAAATACGTAAGATGTTACAACCGTAAATTGTTCCCTGGTAAAAGAATGAAGGTTTTAATATTTAAAAATTATTTTAAAAAAGGAACGATTATTTACCAATTTAATGGATGAAATTGATGAATAGATTAACATGTTTCTCATGCATGAACGTATTTGATTGATTTTGGCGTGGGTTTTTTGTTATTCCATAACTATACAGCATAACTAATTATTATCTAATCTTACAATCTAGTTTTAGATTCTCATAAAGGATCATGAGTTGGTATATGTCAATATAAGTTCAATTAAATTGTCCTAGATCCTGTCCTGGATTGCGTCAGTGTATCACGACGTATTTATTCTTTCTTTCTTCACGATTAAATTATATTTCGATTTATTCTTTTCACCTTCTTTGCTTAAAATTTTCGATTTTGTCAAAATTTTCCTGATAATTTCCCCACAATGAGTATTCTTTTAATGGATTTACGTCCAAATACTGGTATTTTTCTCCTTTTTAAAATTTGGAACCGAATGAAACCGTAATCTTTTATCAGCGGGAGCTTTTACTGAAGATATCTTCCTTTTGAGATTTTTCTTTTCCCTTTTTCGCACACCATGGATCAATTTCAACAAATCAAGAACTGTAATTTTCTTCCCACTTTAATCTTGAATTTTGTCTGTAAAGAATCTGTAGAGGTGGCCAGTTTTATGAATTTTAGATTTTAGATTTAGTATTTTTCAAAGTATGCTTGGTTTCTTTTGAATTTCCTTCTGTCACGATTATTTCTGATCGGAAAAATTATTGTACATACGTAGATCATCGAACCACAACCGAACCAAAATAAAAGAACATTTTTTTTCGCAATGGAAAATGAATCTGAATTGAATAAATGTATATTCGTGAACTTTGGAAGAAAACCATAGTAAATAATACAGAGGCGGAGGGATAAGTTGTGGAAATTGACCTTCTTACTGAATGAAAAGAAGTATGTCCTTTTCCATACAGATTTATTCGAAGACTACCGGTTTCAGCAGATCATGCCATCAGAAGGTCTCTAACAAATCCAGAAAACAACAAATGATATATGGGGAAAGAGGTGCAGGAGGGGTGGGGAAGGAGTTGGAGTGGTTTATGCATACCTTTCTATACCTACACCCTTTATTGCAGTACACATACATTATTATACGACGTAATATTAAATACGTCAATATTAATCCAGTGCATAAGTATGAATTGTTTCATGACTAGAATCATAGAATTCAATTGCAGTCAATTTGCCGCTTACGCACGCATCTCAAATGAAAAGGACGTAATCGTCTACGATAAGTCGTAAAAAGAGAGATATTTCGCTTGATTAAATATTCCTTTATGATGAGCCACGTAGTGCCTCCGTTACGTAACAATAAGCGCAGTATCTTTGAACTTCCGTCGTAGATGGCGTAAGCAGAGCAGCGTCACCTTAGCCTTTGGCCTTGGGCGCTTTTCGTGGGCGTAAGAATGCGACGGTGGAAAAATCGGCGGATGGAATTTTTATAAAATCGCATTGGGGAGCACGTGTCGACGAGGAATCCGCGGAATGCGGAGAAAAACAACTGAGTGATGACACAACTGGAGGATGGACTCTCTCCGTGTTTGCCTTCTCAATTGATTTCCTCTATATTTTTATTCCGAGATGCATCCTTCCAAAGAGCATCTTCCTGAAGTGATATCATTGGCATTTATAGATGTTAGTATTTTTCAATTTTTAATGCTTTTTGTGAAACGACGTTGCAATGAAACTACCAATCCATAAGCTAAGTATAGCTTTTATCATGTACCTTGTGCGGCACACTTCTTATAAATACAAACGCAATATAGCATTCTTTACCAGATGTAAGTCGTTCTCCTTAAATTTAAGTCATCATGTATGCATGAATTGTGGTATGAATTATACATTATTATTTATATCCTCCCTAAGAGGTATAGTGGCCCCTGTAAACATTGCAAGGAGGCTATTTCAAAAAAATATTTCCGAAGTTTAGACCGTGATTTCGACATGTATTTTGCAGCACCTAAAGCCGAAAAATTCATTGAGAATGAAAAGTCAATCTCAAATAAATTATCATCATAGAAAGGATAGATGTAGCATGAATTCTCTATGATAACGAAAAGCATATATGCCTCGCTTCAAGGAGTATGCTCTCCTTATCAGCAACTGATTGTGGGATTCAAGGGCATTCTATTTCTGAATCAAAACTGGGTAAATTTACACTTTTCACTGAAGTGCTTGAATTGATTGCTGCATATAGAGCTGTTATCTCCAGCTATGTCTCTATGGAGAATACTCACCATCTCTGTGACATCCATTACACTTCGTAGATTGCCTTTAGGAATACTACGCGATGTGTTATCTTTAACAAATATTCGCTCTCCTGTCCCTTCGTCCCGAAATGTCACCCGGGGTATTTCCGTGGTCATACCCATGGAATTCAAATATGTACCACCACTTGCATCAGATCATATTATGGTATTCTTAGGTGCTTTTGCAGGGTCTGATTATCTGCTTTGTTTTTTTCCTTTCGGTTCATAAAGTTTCTTAACTGTGAGTCATAGTGCTTGTAATGAACTGAGAGCAAGTTTCTTAGAAGAATAAACGTAATGTATATTTTATGCTCCGTGGTTTAAACGTCTAATATGAATCGGAAATGATGACAACACGGTTGCGCGTGTAATGAAGCCCATGACTTTGAATGTCCCGTTCTGAACACGTATTTTATCAGAAAATGTCGTCATCCGTCTTGTATATCCATAATTAAAATCTGGTATCCATAATAATTATGATATTCTCCTCAATGACAATTAATTTTCTCTGCTTTAGTCCATAATAATCAGGAGAGAAGGAATTGAATTCATTACGGTTCCGTAATACCCTCCTCCAAATATGTTAAAGAATAATCAAACAATATTTTAAATATATAACTATTATCGCATACATATCAAGGCCAAAATTCTTGAATTACATAAATGCATATTATCATTTAATCTTTTATGTACGCCATTAATATGAGCTATTATCCTCTACTAGTAGATAATAAGATTGATGCTGGATAAAATTTGGCTAAAATCTGTTCGTGGAAAGAGTAAACCCAACCAAAAAAGAACATGCCCTTTTCATGCCGGACGGTAATGTAAGCCATAAGGAGCAGGAAGTAGTAACTTTTGCGAAAGATCACCATATCCATATGCTGAGCCTTCCACCGCCTACTTCTCAAAGGTTTACCAAAGTGTGCAAAATAAAGAAACATTTGTGATGACAGATTGTTTTCATAATCCATCTAAATTCTCTAGGAGGCAAAAAATTTAAATGTTTGAAAGTTTTGAAATAATTTTTTTAAGAATAATCGTACTACTTATAATAATGGTTTGAAACATGCATTATTGGATTTTGCATGGTAGAAGGTTGGATTACAAGCGGGACTGGATTATTCCATAACCTATACAAGGTGTCCCATACAGCCCTCCAACTTTTCAAATGAGTAAAATGTAAGGGTTTTTTCAAACGACAAGAAAATATCGAATCCATCCAGTTTGAAGCAATTCCTTCAAAGGGTCTTTTTATTACACTTTGAAGTTAGTTTTAGTATAAATTTAAGTTTAATTTAGCCCTTAACAATTTTTCAATCTGCAAAAAGGCTTTGCTGTCCCATACTAGAGACCCTTCTTCTACTCCAAGACAAAAATATGAATTTTTTCGAAATAAATATATTTAGAAGGATATATTTTCTTACATCATTCTATAAAAAAATTTATCTGCAAGAGATGGAAAGTAACTATACATGCATTTTTATGGATGCAATGCGAGAAGCCTAGATTATATCACTTTTATATGTATAAGTAACCAGCATAGCCTTCTTTACAGAGTTGAAAAGGCTAAAAATATTTAAAATATGATGGAAATTGAGGTAATAACTTAAGAAAAAGTGTCCATCAACGTATTTGCAGACAGGCAGAACGACAGAAATTAGGGTATCTTTACATATGTTAGCTAAAGTCATCAATTGACTATAAATCACGTGATAATGTTTGGTATTATTCTCTCAGAGAAATCAAAAAAGATTGCGTATATAAAGCAGAACCAGTCGCCTTGTTCAAGTCGATGGCGTAAGCCTTTACTTGGTTGCCAAAGCAGAAAATAATACATAAGTAGTGGATTCTAACAATTTTACTTTTTTTAAATACCACAAACATAATAAATAATAGTAATAAAATTTTTTGTTTGGACGAGATAAAGCACGATCTGGATTTCGATAGTATCATAACGAGGTGGTGGTGATTGTACATATTTTCACAATTGTAAAATTGCTAGCGTTTGTAAACTTTATTTTTTCATTCATCTCTCTCTTTGACTTTATTTCACGTAATTGTTAGTAATTGAACCATTATGGCGCTCTGAAAGTTTTCATGCATCCATTACATTGTTTACGGATGTTTGGTTTTCATTTGCAATAGTTACAGCTAATAGGGCGCTGGATAAAAACTTGTCGAGGAAAAGTTCAAGGAGTACTATTTAAGCTGATGATAGGGAATAACGGATATAAGTTGATGCGAGGGTTTTTCATTGTGAAGGTATTCATTATCCAGTTTCACAGAAAGCCTTGGGTGGCAATGGATCTGCAATTGTTCCAACGTAGAGTTTCTTTCCTTTATGGCCTGCCTTGAGGAAGATGGCAGTAAAGGAAGCTTTGCGGTTATCGTCTATCAGATGGGTGGAGAAACGGGAAAAACCTAATTTTTTGAGAAAAGTCTTTTCTTCTTAGGTACATTTTAAAGTCCTTCCTGCCAATTGAATGTGGTTTTCAGATCGGAACAATCTAATCTGCGAATTTGTTAGCGTATTCAGTGCGAAGGCCGGTTCAATAAGTGTTGAAAAAGATTACGTAAGAGCAGAAAAATGATCCTTTACATTACATTCAATAAGTAAAGATCGGAATAAATGGTATTCTCCTGCATAATTTAAAGTACCAGTAGATTAAATAATATCATAACTAAGCACAAGACGGAAAAGAGAGTAAATGAAAGATCATTTTTTCTAAGATTAGTATTAAAATATAAAGAAAAACGTAAAATACGTAAAACCTTGTTTGCTTGCTAAAATCTACATTATTTGTTTACAATCTATAGATACAGGATAAATTGAGAAGGTCGGAATGGCATTGACCGTTGCGTAAGAGAAACGAGGTTAACCTTAATATCATTGCGTAAGAACAGACGAAAAAACTCGGCCAAAAATGAAAAAGATTTTTAACTGTCGTGTTCAATGCGTTACGTTTTTTAAATGGGGAATATTTTCTTGAGAAGAACCAGGCTAAAGTATTTAAAGGCCCATTTAGGGTACAGTAGCATACAATAAATCTCAATGGAGAGGAAATCACACCTGAAAAAATAATTTATTATTAATGCCCGGTCTAAATTCTTCGGAGACTAGAAAGTTAAAACAATCATCAAAAATTACTGAATGAAAACCTACCATTTTGAGTAACGGTAACAGCGTCAGGATTGTCAAGATTCGATGTCAGAAAATAGATTCGGGTCGGAAATTTATAAAAAAAAAACCCCAAAATCCCATCCTATCCTATAAAAAAATTAATAAATATACATGTATGAATTAAGATCTATCGAAAGTAACAGGTGTGTTATATAAAGGAAGAGAAGACAATGTGCATTTTCTATAATTGATCCCCGGCATTGCAGCACTTGCTTTTATTTCCAATAATATTCACAAAAAAGACCTTGTAATTTTTTCACAAAAACCTGTTTTCCAAGGGTGACAGTTGTAGACAATCCAAAGTACCTTATATTAGGCTAATTTTGGTGGAAAAAGCGTAAGGTCTTCTCTGAATTTTACATTATGTAATTCCACAAGCTACCGCCAATTTCTGTGAATTTTATTGAAATTGAGTTATTT
The DNA here is from genome assembly GCA_947579665.1 of Sympetrum striolatum. Lineage (NCBI taxonomy): Eukaryota > Metazoa > Arthropoda > Insecta > Odonata > Libellulidae > Sympetrum > Sympetrum striolatum. The sequence goes on along the minus strand of OX388347.1, from coordinate 56,283,117 downwards.
GTGTTACCATAGGAAATTTATCTATTTTAATAAAGAGATTAATGATTAAAAGTTTGTTATAATATAGTTCTTCTTACTGTATAACCACTTTTAAATGCTATATTTTTACTATATGCAATTGCACTATTGTATGTGCTAAACATTATTGTAATAACGGAGCATAAACTGTTATAGATTACCGTTATTCAGGAGAGACATCATAAAGAACTCCTTGAAACGGTAGTTTTCTCGAAAAAGTTTCATCAGAGGGGTTTGGATAAGGTCCAATAATTTTCCATTCGTCGTGTCCTTTCGGAGATACCTCGTCCTTCTGACATCATTTGACATCATTGTAACATCCTTTCTTATTCCTCTTATCGCTGTGTTCCCTCTCATATTATGACATCTGTTTCTACACCTCTTGGGTTTTTCTTGCACTCTGATCGCCGGCGACAGCCTGCATTGCGTAAAGAAAAATACGGAATCGAAAATATTCGAGGAAACGTTATATTATGAGGAGAAAAACAGGCATGGGAAGGTTTTTTTACGATGACGATAATTATATAATATGACCCAAGTCCAAAAGTATAAAAATATATGGGAGAAAATTATAATGAATTCAATATGAATCACACATTAAGGGATCTAGAACAGGGATGGGTAACCTGCGGTCTTCAGGCAACATGTCACTTTAGTGAGGGTCCAACGCAGTCGTTTATTCGCTTTATAAAACAAAGACTAAAATAATGTTGTTTCCCAATATTTTTAATTATGCCTATTGAACACAGAATGAAATACAAAGTCAGTTAATTCATGCAGTGGATATAACTATTTTCTGATATAGAATTCCAATGTTAAACTATGTCAATGTAGGCAATATACAATTCAAGAATGGTCTAAAATCCTGTTTTATGCAGTCGGATACATCTCTTAGTCCACATATTATTTTATTTTGGCTCTTGCTTCAGAGCTGAAAAAAATCCAACCAGATAAAGACGCAAAAAACTTCATAATTTACAAAATTTCATAAGTACGATGGAAGTTGCATCTGAACCTAAAACTTGTAAGGCTGTCAATGAGAATACTGTAATAGAATCATTGATATAATTATCCAATTTGCGAAGACGGAAAGATAATTTCAGGTTCACTAATAATCAGTAGTTTATCGTTGCACCTTATTGAGAATCATTTTATCCCTTAACATTGAAAGGGTAATTTTAATATGGTAGGAATCTACAGGTTGATCATTGCTAACTATCGTTAGGATAAAATGCACAAAACATTCTCTGTTGCTGCTGCCTTACAGAAGAATATAGTTTTTAAATTTCCTACACAATTTCTAGCCTAAAAATTGAGTAGGAAATTTACAGTTTTTTTCTCCTGCTACGCTCTTCCACAAATTAACGGTTGAATATATTGATTTAATTTTCCTGTAGTCTTAAATTTGAATTTGATGTTTGATATGATGGTTATTTTTATGAAATTGCAGCGTTGTTGACAGTTCGTCTAAAGTAGTGGCCAATTATTTAATACTTTTATTGTAACCTAGTATCTTCACTTTGGAGAAAAATTAATGGAAATTCTTCACCAGTTAGAACGTTTGCTGAGCTATGATGAAATGAAGATTTGTGATTCAATTTCGCAGTAATTTCTATATCCAAATATGATAATCATACTATCATTTCATGTTATCAGGTCATGTTGACTAAGCAATTCTAATTAATTACTGCTTTGATTATTATGAATGGAAATCGGTTCCGCTGCAATGAGATGATATCGTAGGGGCTTAAAGACCCAAAACAATTGGAAAACAACCATACTATGGACTTTGAAGGAGATAAAAAAAGTGACGGTTGTCTCTTCAATTCTGTGCAATGGAAAAATCCCCGTAATTTTGAGCAAGGCAATCACTCTGAATATGGGAGGGGTTCATGGCGCAACGTTATGAAGCTCATTTCTTCTCGCTACCTTTCTCCTGTGGAAAATCCACTCCGCTTTTCTAATCCTAAACTGTTGCAACGATTCCTCGGAAGAGAACAAGAGGGAGAAATTTGTCGAACGCATGAGTTCACCATTCAGAATTTCAATCTAGTGTTTATCTAAAATCGGCTTTCTCAGCTCTCTTCGCGAAGTATGATAAGGCTTTTCGTTAATTTGCAGGATTAAATTTCTGGTGTAAAAAGGACCCCAACTGACTGTTGATGAGATATATGCAATACTTGTTTTATAGGTACAATATTAAGGGGTAGTTTGCAGCATCTATTTTTTGAAATGTTCCTGAGATTTTCAATAGTTTCTCTAATAGTGCGGGGAAAGCCAATGACTAACAGATGAAATCTAGTTGATATTGAAACCTAGAAGGGAGGTATAGTGAAATTCGGGTTAATGCAAACTTTGTTTTAAATTAAATGAATATGAAAAATGCTAAACTTTTACTTTCATAGAGAAAATCTAGAATTTAGGACCCCACAAAGCAAAAATATTCGAGAAGTGCCGTTTTTATATTAAGTGAATATATATAGGGATAAATATGCTATTGTTATATATAATTATATAACTAAGGTGCAATGTTCCTAATATCTATAGTAAATAGGTACTGAAGAAGTATGAAAGGGATATTAAATTTTATGTCTCTGCAGTCAGAGCCAAACATATATCATTTTGCTCCTTGAACAAATAGGTACCTGTACAAAGTTAAGAAAACTGCTGAACTTCTTAATGAGCTTTTAAATATTTATATAAGAAAAGTAATAATTGAGTAAAATAGAATATAAGTATACTTAATGCAATTACTCTGTAACTGACGTTTTAGAGGCTTAAGCGTATGTCAATTAATTCCACAGTTTTGAGAAGCGGTTCTTTATTTGTCGGTAAAAACTTCATTTCAGCTACCTTTTAAATTATTTAACTGTTATATTAGATTTTGGTTTTAAAAAACCGATTCGTACACAGCTAGCTTCTCTGAATTGAAATTTTAGGGAACCGTTATTACTTGCAGTACCATTCTTATCTTATGAAGGGAATAAGGTCAGGAAGTACTTCATAAAACAGCGTTTTCTGTATGCCTATTTAATAAAGGCTTTCGCCATCAGCGATGGATGGTTGAAAGTTTAATTTTCATTTTCGGGATGGATGAAACAGCACCATTGCTCCCCTGCATGATACAATTCCCTGTTCTGTTTTCTTTGTGGTTGCAGTTGCTCCACCTGTGCATTTTACGAGGATACAGGACGTTGGAAGTATGTGCGTTTATATTACCTAATATCAGAATATGAAGCTATATTTTCAATGGTTTTTGTACTAGGTAAAGGGAAAAGGTAATAAATGGGTGCAATTAGAAAAAACCTCAAACAAGGATTAATAAAGTAAACCCGGAACTCCCAATTGCCAATCGTTTCCTCTGTCCAATTGAACTATCCATCCAGAACATTCTAACGTTCCCTTCGGGTAACATTATAGACAAGGGCGATATGGTTTGTCCAACTAAGCGGCATCCGCCATCCACTTTTACATCCACTTTTCATGTCCGTTTCTTCTTAGGTTTTGAAATTTTGTTGGAAAGATCATAACCGCAATCTAATTATTAGATGTTAATTCATTGAAATAGTGAATGGCATTGAATAAAATTACATTGATTATTATAAAGCTCGCATTTACGGAAGAGTCAATTAACAGTTGGTGGAGACCTACCTATTTAACATGACAATTGTTTTAGTTAATACGACCGGGAATCCCATTTCTGAAATAAATAATTATATCAAACATGATGAGAACCAACTAGTTCATATTGATGCTACGAAAGGTTGTCTTAAAAACGTATTCTAAATGGGTAAAACCGGATTTGATTCCCTGCTCCGACAGACTTTTCTCCATCATTTCTTCTCTAAATTTCTTTATATTTTATTGTCGTAATTAAATTAAAAGTCAGTCAAATAATTTTGAAAATGTGTGAATAATTTTAGGTTTCAAAAATAAAATTTCCTCGCACGTTTTGACTGAACCAAGTTTTACATTTGTCGGGTAGCCTAGTTGGTTAAGGCAGCCTCCCGGATGGAGAAAGATCCCGGGTTCGATTCCCGGCCCCGTCAGACTTTTTTCAAGTCCGTTTTTTCTTGGGGTATTTCCTGGGTGAACGTTATGTGTAAAGATCATTTACTCTTAAAAAATCTCACTAATGGAGCATGTCTTTTAATGATATTTTCATTCAGAATGTAGTTATTTTTTTATTTATTCAAACGCGAGCCTTTGAACCTAATTAAACAAAGCTGGCTATTATATAACTTTATAGCAGATGCTAACCCAAACTATGCCATTTAAATAAGGAAAGGGTTTAGGTGACTTTGCACATAAGGGCGTGCACCCAGAAAAATTCCCAAGGAATGTTCGGGTAGCCTAGATGGTTAAGGCAGCCTCCCGGTTAGAGGAAGATCCCGGGTTCGATTCCCGGCCCTGTCAGACTTTTTTCAAGTCCGTTTTTCCTTGGGAATATGCCATTTAATTTCCTGATCGTTACAAACTCTTCGACGGAAATTTTTCAATCGGAAAATAGTATAGATTAACGGTAAAGTCGATGCAATTTTTTTACTACCCAAAGCCGTGGGTGCTGTAAAGGCGGCTATCACCGGAAATGTTCCCTCATAATAGGCTCATCAGCATAAACTCAGAGGTGGGGAAATCGAGAACGTGCCTTCAAATTCGAATTAGCCAAAGGAAGTCGATTCTTATGCACGGCTTTCAGCGGCTGTATAACATCCTTCTCGAGAATTAAAAGACACCTTTGTAATCGCATCCTGTCCACCATATTCAAGCCGCTGCCGGTGGGTCTCTTCTCGGAAAAATTCACCTTTTCCTCGTCCATTAAGACTCTTGGGCTTCTCAGATTGGTCCGCCGGTTTTCCTCATTCAATTAGAAGTTGTTCTTTCATCCCATAACACTTTCAGATCAGCTGATACGCTCGCCTTGAAACTGTAACGGCAAAAAATCTTCTGCGTTTTACGCTCCACTACGATTCTGTTATATTATTCGCATGTGTATTACTCCGATTCTTATACTTGATTTCCTCCTGTGAGAGAAATACTATTATTGGTAATGACACGATTATCAATCCTGTCGGTTGCGAAGAAAGCAAGGCTTCCTTGTATAGCTATTTCGCTTTAAATAAATTCATACGCATCTTTGAATGCCTTTTATTTCTCAGCTGTTCCCTCTGTCTCCCTATCCGTTTCGGACTTAGTACATACTATACATATTATAATGTTTTCATTATATTATATCTATTATTTAAATTATTATACTATATGCATATTACATATGCTATATGCATTTTAATCATTATGCTATGTCTATTTTTTTATATGCTATATCTATTGATTCTTTATCAACTTGCCCGCTTGATTTCAGTCATTGCTCGATGAGTATTGTTTAGATTTCTCCTATGATCTTCATTTATTCCATATATACAATCATTTATAATCCTTCGAATAATTACTATTCTACATAATTAACACAATATGTATAATATTAGTATAAGAAGTTTTTAATTCTAATAAACTTCCAACATTTTATAAAATTTATGTATATCAAAACTTGGTGGATAGTAATACATAGTAATATCTAAGCTCTCTTCGCGTGGGTGTCGTAAGTATACTTATCATACAATTTGGCGCGGTCTGAATAATGTTCTTTCACTAACCGAATCCAGTTCGCAGGTTTTAGTTTGGGGATGTTTCTGCTACCATATTTTAAGGAATACAATATCTTTCATTCGTTTTTTGGTAAAAATATATCGCTCCACTACTTTTGCCTCGGCCGTGCTATTTGCTGTGTTGAGCGTAAAGCTACCAAGGTAGGATTGATTCAGTGGCGCTGATAACACGTTCCGTGCGGTGTCGATTTCATTGGTTGCTATTCTATGACTAAATTTTTTAAATATAATATTTATATATTAAATAAAATAATAATATAATATAATAATAAAAATATATCAATATTATTTAATTATACATAGAATGTTAGCTATATATGCTGCGATGAGTTTAAAAAAAATTTAATGCTAACATTTATCGTTTTTTTAATATTTATGGCGTGATATGCCTCCCTCAGCCATAGGATAGGACCAAAGTGAGAGGCATATGCCGCTTTCCGCACGGAACGTGTTAAGATATCTCCTTATGGATTATTAAGAAAAGTGTCACTTGGAAGGTCACTATACTTCATTTACGTGGACATGTGCCGGTTATAGCATTCTGGCTTGTTTAGAAAATTGAAGAAAATATCCTCACTCCTCATCTTGAGTAGTAAAACTCATTCCTCTATTCGTAGCCAATGTTAAAGGGGATGGGATTTCAACCGGTCTTTCGGGCAAGGTAGTATTGACAGTAGAATCAGTGAAATATCTTGGAGTAATTCTAACGAATAATCTATTATGGAGTGCCCACATCTGAAATATATGTGGGAAAGCACTTAAGAAACTCGGATTCGTTAAAAGAATAGTCGGTAGGAGCGAAGAAAAAGTCCGCGAGCGATGTTACTTAGTGTTAGTTAGTCCTTGAGTATGCATGTAGTGTATGGGACCCTGCCGAGAAATGTCATATTCGGGATTTAGAAAAGTATAAGGAAAAGCGATACGATTTTTAAAGAAGTGCTGCGATAAAACAGCGAGTGTTACTCAGATGTTACAGGACGCGGGATGGGAATCATTAGAAGATAGAAGACAAATTCAAAGGATAAATTTATTAAATAAGTTCGGAGAAATTACGTTCTCAGATGATGTAACCTGTATAATGCGACCTTCCTGTTATATGGGCCGTTCTGATACTGCCAGAAAGATTAGGAAAAAGATGCTAGAACGAATCGTTTGTCAAAAATTCATGTTTTCCGCGAAGTATACGCGAAAGCGTTTAGGAAAATAGAGTCAAGGTGCCTGAACCCCCTGCCACACGCCGAAAGGCAGCAGGGTTCTTACATAGGCATAGACAAGATACCTTTCTGACAGTTTAGGGACCTCTAGATTGTTGTAAAGTTGAAAGAATGAAAAACTGAATACTGTTATATTATGGGTATAGGTTCGAAAAACGCGTTGAAAAGCACTTAAGAAAATGTTTTCCATAAAATTACCCTGCGATGTTTACTTTGTGATTAATCTAAACCAATGATTGTCCGAAAAGCGGAAATTTTCAGCATTAGCAATCATGCAAGCATTTGAAGTATGGGTATAGTTTTTTCCAACCATCGTCTAAGAGCACCTCGTTAAAAAGTCGTTTCGTAGTCAATCATTAAGGGCACTGTAAATGGCATCATTTACAATGTCGCTGTGGCCTGAATGGAATCATTTTCGAGATTGAAACGACAGCTAACGGAGCATTATGGCTGGGGAAATACTGACTCGAACATTATGGAATGATATTGAGTTTTGCATAGTTATGTTTCTCCATGTCATCAAATCCTTACGTCATATGTCGTAATGCACTTTTTATGTCGTGAAGCGATTATCTGGTTCATTATTTAATCCATTTCTTTGCTTATAATCATTTCCTCGATCGCAGCCTTGATAAATACTTTAATTAGCTCTCTCTCGGTTCACTTGCGTATACTTAGACCGAAGTTTATCGCCGAGGTGTTAATTTCTTCCCGTTGCTGTCAAATTTGCATTTTCATGTTATTTTAGCATGGTAAATTAATTGAACTGAACTTGAAATATTCTTAGATTGATGGTTTTTGCTTCGCCTAACAATTTATTGCTTTAAAAGGTGATCATGTTAACACCCAAGAATCGAAGTGGACGTCATAAAGATTGCGAAGAAAGATGTTTCCACTTAATACTTGTCATACTATTGCTAAATTGCTTCTCACTAGTCACTAAGTCTAGTTATTAAATTGGAATTATACATTATTTGATTTTCCTTTGAAATGAAATTTGAATATATTAAAATAATACTTATTCCTACTATATTATTATTCAACTGATGACTGATATTACCTGTGAGAAATATTGATATTGTAAATGAATCCTTGGCATTAGCGGGGCTTTTTACATTATGCTCCGCATTAATTTAAATAGCATCGATTCAAACAGAAATACGAGAAATTTTTCTTGCTGGTTGCTGTAGATACCTGAAATACTGCTATGAATCCGTAAAATCAAATGTTATGCTGCTCTAATGAATTTGGTTTACAAGATTGGTATATGTGATATTTAACATGGAAAAGAGCAGGAAATCCAATTGCAGATACTTGTTTCCTTAAAGATGCGAACAAATATCGTCACGAGTCATGAAATTAAAATAAAAAATTAACATATTCTTTATTGCGAAAATACGTGTATGAGTATAGTTATAGAATAAGAAAAACTGAGGATACCGATTGTATGCTACAACCATTGAAAACTCATCTTGATATAATCGAACGTAAAACTGTTGCACTGAAATAACACACAGATTTACCGTTGGGAGTCAAGTGATGAATGTAAAAATGATGAATATGAGTTCATTTATAAGTCATTCTTCTCCTTCATATGCCACGACAAAATAAACGGAGATGTATCCGCAAAAACCGGTTTCTAAAATAATCATTTTTTAACCAAGACTAGGGAAAATTGAAGATGAAAGGAAATCATATTTGAAGTGCGCCAACTCACATTCCTGAGAGTCGTTTTTCAAGTTAGATAAATGGATAAGAATTCAAGGAGTGCCATTTTGCAGATAAATTAACCTTTATTTATTTTGTTCATATTTCGATAGAAGTATGTTAGTATGACGTGGAATAAGTGATATACTAAATGATAAATTGCGGGAGTAAGTGATACCTTGGTAAAAGTATCTGAACAGTTGCATTTAATAGTTGTACACCGATTAACTTGTATTTTCAGTGGTTATTTTTAGCTTTATTTCTGTCATTGTAATCAACATCATTGACCATAATCTTTGCATTATTCCAAAACTGCCTCTTAGGTTTTTACCTGTCCGTAGTATTGCACGTATTAATGATAATTATAACTTTATTCTGGAGCCCTTTGATGCAATTTGATAATTACTCACCTAACCTTCGCATCATTATCTTCCGTGAGTAATGTTAATGCAACTCCCAAATTAACTATTCGCGTACCACAATGCAATTTCTCCCGAAAGTCAACGTGGGGTTTCCCTCTGGGTTATTCCATATCCGAAGATAGAGTAGGCTACTGGGAGATTCCAGGTGGAGAAAGGGCACCTTCGTAAGCCCTCCTAATCAGAGAGACTTCTTCAAGACACGCCTTTCGCTTTCTCCGACGAAGTGGACTATGTTACCGGAGTTTCCATAGGAATTTTCGCCTCCTCTTTTCCCGAGTGACACTTTCCCGCAGCTGCGATAATCAGAACCTGCGGTTGTTATGGGTTTTCACAGGATAAATGCATTTCCTGAAATATCCCACTCGGCAGAATTTCCCTGCTTTCCTTTAGAAGTGCAAACTATAATGCAAGGACCAAATCAGACTTTCCCGGGAATCACTGACGGATTTTAAGGAAGGAGAGAAAAACATCTATTGAGGATTTTACAAATAAGAAATTTTCTAATAGCATAACGGGTTTCTAGCGCACACTGACTTTGATTGCAAAGTATTTCTTCGATAGTTTTATAACTATTGGAGTTTTGTCAATACTGTGGTATTGCAACAGTTCATTGGAGAGAATGGAGGCTCTAATATTGCTATTACTTTATTTATTTTGAAATTTATGTACAAGATATTAACCTAAATTTCCTTCTCCAGTTTCTAGGTCTGTCCCTACCGCAAAGGGGCCTACGAGATGGTACAGGACCTAATAAAACTCTAAAGGACAAGGGAATGTGATAAAGGGGCTAAAATCAAACAGTCGGAGCCATGGGCCGATCTGGACCATCTTTAGCTAGTTTTCAATATAGAAATCTTTAAATCTGACGATTTTTCTTGATCGAAATCATTGGCACTTCCGTCAGCATGCAATAAAAATGAACGTTACAAGCATTTTTATAGACCTTCTATATATATAAACGTCAAGTAAGGGACGGTATAGAAAGTATGGAGTTACCAATATAGAATTTCTATATTTAAGCATGTGCAAAGTTAAATGGTGTTTAATGTCCTATGGTATAAACACAGGAAATAAATTATCATACATGAATATAATGCGTTGTAGAAGAAGTTTACGCAGTCTTGTTACATGTCGAAAGAATTTTATACAAAAATTTGGCGGCAAATTATTAGAATTATTGGTAGGTATAATAATTAGTAAAAATGTCTATCCATTTGAAGATCATGATCATTAAGTTTTTCGTAAATCATTGAATTCAAACCTAAATAAATCTCACGCTATACCCAAGGTTTTAACTAAATGACAAACTTTTTAGTTTGCCACGATCTTCCATGATTTTCGATGAATGCAGACTACTCATAATTTCTATTTCGATACTTCTATACTGTCTACACTAATCAGTCAAAATGATTGTCTCCTCATTTCTCACTGAATCCTTCAACTACATTCAAATTACTTTCCTGCGTCATACTCTTCCTTTTGGCTGAATCACATTATTTTCGTTTTTTTTCACAATTAGACTTTCATTAATTTTTCATTCATAAGATATCCATCCTTTAATATCCATTCCATTGCACAACTTTGATGATAATTTTCAGGTATACAATACACATTATGTTATTTTTTGAACCGTGTTTTTAATATCAATATGATTTTCAGAGGTGTTGTTCATAAAGCAATTTCAGTAAATATGAGGGAATCAGCGAATTTTACTTTCATTTTTACGCAATATACCATACTATATTCCCAGGATGGTTTTACGCAAGTTTACATAAAAAAGATTATGACAAATTTATTTCCCTTTTTAACGCCATTTCCATAATCTGCTGGAATAAAATGACTCATTGCCTCAAAATTCTTAAAGGCATACTCATTTGCAGGATATCCATCTCCACAGTTTCATCTAATATTTTTTAAGCTCTTGACTTCATTTTTCTTGTAAATTAAGCTTTGTGAAATCATCAACTGAGATTGGTATTCAAGCACCCGTCACATCAAATGACGAGGAAACTTTCCCACCTCGGATAAACGCGTGGATTTTTTTCTTAAACCTTCCCATACACTTAACGTCATATGTGAATGAGTGTAGGAGTGGCATCTATCCAGAGTTTGAGGATTTTAGGCCCATAAAGACTTCAAAATTAATATTTATTCACCAACTAATAAGGTATGGTTACTGCTAAAATATCTTGATGAGCGGAATAGGTTTTATTTTCTTTTGGTACAGGATAGAGATTAAAAGGATCTTTCATTTACTTTTATCTCATTTATTTATCTTACGGTTGTGATGGCATGACGGTCAGAGAGGTATGAGTGTGATGCTAAAATAATAAAACTGATTAAGCTCTCTTCTCATAGAATGCCATTGTGTGTCACTTATATGGACATATTCCACTTAAAGTATTCTGGTCAAGAGAGGAAAGCTAGGGAAAATTACCTTACTCCACATCTTGCTTAGAAAGCCTTCCCTTGTAGTAGCTCTTGTTTATGTTGGAAGGGTGAGGCTTCAACTACCTCATCCCTCATCTAACCTAGTAAGCCTCATTTCCTTCTCCTAGCTCTTGATAGCTACGGAGGGGTGTGTGGTTCCCAACCGGCCTTGAGGCTGAACACTCAAAACAAATACTTAAGACTAAATACTAAGGACAGATATCTGAGTGATGCTGTTTATTGATAATCATTTTAGTTACTATACGTTTAATACAAGAAAATTATTGCTCATTGGGTCATTGTACAACATTTTCGTGCACTTTTTCTACTCATGGCATTCTCGCTCAGGGAAAAGACCAAGGGAATCCTGCCTAACTTTTCATATTATTCCCTTTCCGAACCTTCGTATAGTTAATGTAGAAAGGATAAAAATCCACCTAGCGTTAGGACTGAATCTTCTAAGAGACCATGATAATATGTATGTAAAGATTTAAGTATTCATAGATTCGATATCATTGGTCATTGATTGCTTGTGACGTATGTGACGTGTGTGTCAATAAATTGGTTTTGCCACCCTGATTTGGATGCTCTAGGAATCTCAGCGGGCGGAATCACAGTGGGAGCCTATATGCGAAATGGCATAAGCTGTCAAAGCTCTTTTATGAAACAAACATGCTTCCTTAGCGGTTTGTTTGCATTGAGAATGTTTCGTTTTGCATAAATGTTTCGATTAAATGAGAAGTTCCCACGAGACAATCACGTGCGATGCGATTCTTTCGGAGATGAGGTTGACGCATCTCGTGGTCAACATCTCCGGAAAGGGTCACACCGCCCTTTGGACTATTAATGACAGATCTGAATCGAATTTCAGGAGCCTCTCTTGATTCACCACCTCGAGCGCTACCAGGAAATAGTTGTGCGTATTGCTAACACGGGAATACCACATTCCTCCGCAGTGAAGGATCTCGTTCCTTGAAATCGAGTGCAGGCGAACTTCGGCGGCTTGTTTACTCGCGAAATCCCTAATTTCCTCCGTTGAACTTGACGCGCGTTCCTCTGATTCACACACGCGTCGGTCGTGACCTTATTAAGGCGAAGCTGTGTCACCCAAGCGTGTGGAGAATCCCTCGCTGCGCTTTCCACTTTCTTTCCTGCTCTTGAGTGGGAAAGTGAGGCTCGGATGCAAATAAGAAGTTCTCCATGCAGATTCTTGCTGTATCGACTGATTAGATGGATGAATAAAGTTTTGATTGGGTTACCGGATGGCCAAGTTAGAAGCGCGTTTGGATTTGATGAAAGCGGTCTCGGCTTTGATTTCAATTGAGAGCCCTTGTGCGAAATAACCTAAGTTGTCGAAGAACCTTAAAAAAAATCTTTTTTATTATTATCGTAAATATGTTACAATTGGACCAATTGCCCGGTGGCATCAATTACATATTGAATACATTGTATACATTTATAACCTAACTACAATACGTGTCAATGATACAACGCATAAAATGGCATAAAATTCTCAGAACTTTACATTTACTATTTCAAAGCAATTTTCTAGCTGTATATAATATAAAAATACAAAAATTTATATATAACGATACCACTAACTTATCAAATACTTCCCTTCCCTCGTTATACAAGTTTTTAGAATTTTATTGTTAATTTAAATAGTATATAACCTCAGAACAATTGGACTACGTAAGACAGATTTCTTTCTACATATTTCTTAATGTTTGTGGACAAGTATTTAAGAAACTCGGCATCGTATAAATAATCCATCTTTATGTTATTCATCTCTTTCGCATTCACCAATACGGTAATTTATACGGAAATGGGAAGTTAATTGGACAGTTTACCTGGACCTAGTCTAAAGAATTAGAGAGAATTATGAAATGGTGCTATGATTGGCAATCAGTGCTTAATCTAGACGAATATTCAGTGATGACATCTTCTAAAGAAATCTGTAGCTGATGATTATTTGTACAGCTTCCGAGGGGAAAGTTTAGTAGCAGCAGAATCGGTGAAATATCTTGGAGTAACCATCACGAATAAAATAACATGGGGAACCCAGATCCGTGATATTTGTGGACAAGCACTTAAAAAACTGGGCTTAACTCCTACTGACTTTTCTTATTAAGGGAAAAGTAGGATGAAAAGAACGGACAAGAAAGAAGAAAAAGTCCGGGACAGATGTTACTTTGAGTTAGGCCTCAATTTCAGTATGCTTGTAGTGTATTTTTCCCTGCCGAAAACTACTGCACTCGTGATATGGAAAAAGTACAACGAATGCAAATACTTTTTGTGAATAAATGCTCCGACATTTCAATAAACATTACTAAGTTGGCGTTGATAGTTTCGGCCTTCACTTTGTGGAAGATCATTATAATAATAAAAAGTATAGTAGATTTAATATTTTAATCAAATTTAATTAAATTAAATTTTAAATTTAATATTTATCTAATATTTAATTAAATTATTCAATTAAAATATTAGATATATTGTTCTTTTCATTATTATTAAGCTGCTTTGGGAGCAGGATTGGAATCTTTAGAAGGTAGAAGATGTAATCAAAGGCTTAACTTATTTAATAAATCCTGAGGAAGTACACTCAGAGTACTCAGAGAGTCTGGCCGATATTATGCGCCCTCCCTGCTATATTAGTATTTAGAATACTGCGAGGAAGATCAGAGAAATAGATGCAAAAGCAAGTAGATTTAAAAAATTCATGTTGTCCGCATAGGATTCGAGAAAGTAATCGAAAAGGGAAGTGAAGACCCCTTGCAACACACCAAAAGGCGACCTCCACGGTACATAAGTAAATATATTACTTTATTAGAGAGGTTATGCCCATAGAACTTTTCTTCCGCATAGCTTCTAATTACAATATTTATCGAAATTAATGAGAAAAGAAATGAAATGGGTGTAGGGAATAACATCCTCGACTAATCCTGGACTAAAGAAAAGGCCCATGTCGAGGGTCCACGGAAACTGAGACTTAAATTCCTGCATTTTTGGCTGATGATGTGTTGGGATTTTGAAAAAAAAATAATAAAACAGCTTGGTTTTCCCGAGGACGTTCGAGGAAGGAGTAAAGAATGTCAAGTACACGTGATAATTAAATTAACGGACAAATTACTCTCATGTATCCACAATGTTGTCAACGCTTCACTAATTAGTTGGAGTTCAAATAACGGTTTCCTATATTTTCTAGCTTTGCTGTGTTTGATTGCTTGCTACACAATAACAGTCGGCTACCTCGTGTAACATTTAATAATGCAATTTCATCCTCTTAAAGTAGCTTTTGATAATACTCATTAAACAGGCATAAAAACTTCGTCTTTTAATTGCGTAAGTAATCACCAAATAAGCACTATAACAAGAAAACATCACAGTATGGATTTCAGTTACACAATATGCAGAAATACTATCCATCATATAATTAATACAATTAATTATTGTAAAAATTAAATAGTCATGTACAAAATTAACAAAAATATATAGCATAAAATTATAAATGAATAAGTATGTAATTTAACAATAGCACTACGAAATTATAAAATAACTTAAAATCATAAACTATGGAATATTATAGAATAACTACACATTCATAAGTGATAAAATTATAAATTGAACTATACATTATCAAACTCTTTAATAAAATGAAAAAGTGGAAGATAATTTTTAAATACGTCAAATTACATATTAAAACCGGGTAATAAGAAGGTTGTGTAATTTTGAAAAAATACATTAATGTGCATAAAAATGTCTCATCATATCATATCGCTCTGCGGGTTAATGTAAATTGCCGATTACATGATGTGTAGGCGTGGAAAAACACGTTTACAACACTCGGCCGTCATCCTTACATAAATGGTTTCAGTAAATGATAAACTATTGTCAATGGGTCGAATTTTGTGATTATTTTTATACGCCCACTTCCGTATCTCGAGCGCTGCATTGCTATCCTTCGTCATCATATCTTCATATCATTGGCCTCTGGCCCTATTCCCATTGGAATGAATGCATCAATGGAGTGGTTCTATTTATGGGTCTTGTGAGATTCTTGTTAAATATTTGATGTAGTATTTTGATCCAAAATTAAGAATGAAATTAGCCTGTAAACTTCGTAAGGAAGAACCATCGCGAAATCAATTATACATAAAAATGAACTCCGATTAATTGTTCTCATTAGGTTGCTATGTGTCATGATATGAACATATCATGACGCATATTTTTTCTTATTAAATTCTTGAAATGACGTTTTGCATAATCTTCCTTTGAACCATAGATATCGTGCTCGGTATCACGACTAAAGGTCGACGCCAATAGGTCGCCGTGCCAAAAGGTCGATAGCCAAAGGGTTGACAGCAAATAGGTCGCCATACAAAAAGGTCGACAGCAAATAGGTCGCCATACAAAAATGTCGACTGTAAATGGGTCGCCGTGGAAAAAGGTCGAAATTAAATGAAAAAGATGGCTAAAAATTTTGGAATCTGTAATTTTACTATTTCTTTCAGGTGGGACTTCATGGAAACGATATTAATCATTAGTGCATTGACAGTGACAGTGACAAGTACAGTGGGTTGGGTCGACCGTTTTGTATGGCGACCTATTTGCTTTCGACCTTTTTGTATGGCGACCTATTTGCTGTCGACCTTTTTGTATGGCGACCTATTTGCTTTCGACCTTTTTGTATGGCTACCTATTTGCTGTCGACCTTTATGTGTGGCGACCTATTTGCTGTCGACCTTTTTCCACGTCGAACCTTTGGCTATCGACCTCTTGGCACGGCAACCTATTGGCGTCGACCTTTTGTCGTCGACCTAATTGCTGTCGACCTATATTCGTGGAGCCACGTGCTCACAATATGAAATAGTGTACTTAGGCGCACGTCGCAAGAGTAAAGTATCGTACATCGTTACATTTTAAGTTAAGACTGTCAACGAAGTACCATATTCCAGTTCCTCCTTCCTTCCTAGGACAATAAAGTAATACCTTAATTTAATTTAACCAGTGATATCTCAAAACAAAATTTTTTATTGAATTTCCTGCGCCTGAGATTAATTTTGCTTAAAATGTTATTCTTTTTTCTACAGTAAGACTAAGTCATAAATGTATGCGTTTCGGTAAGATAATCATAAATTCTCGATTGTTTACCAATAGCCTCAGTTTTGCTCACTAGTTTCCCTTTATACATTAATCAGTCGATTGAAATTTATTGACTTCAATAAATTGAGTGGAACATTTAAGACTTTTAATTGTCTAATAGCATTGTTCTGAAATATTTTTACACATTATTATATATTTCTATATATTATATACATTACAATTAATTATTTAAATTTATAATAATAATTAATATATAAAAATATTATTGTTATTAATTCTCAAGCAATTTGTTTAAAGTTTCGAGGGTTTTACTGAACAAAAATATTTTTCGCAGTGTAAATCAATCTTTGATGATATGGGGCCCGTCGGAGATGAACTCCCTTTGCGCCACACTTGGTTATAAGTTTCTCAACCCCTTTATTATAGATATTCATGAATGTTAAAGGACCTTGCAATATGTATTGTCAGATCTGAGACTGGAAAACCCAAACACTTTGGAAGTTGGGTCAGTTTGCGTAGCATCTTGGTGAACCTGAGTGTCCCACTTATGATGGTATTGTCACCCCGACTCTCAGAGGAAATTTTCAGTATTTCTATTAGTGACCTCATCACTATTTCCTGCGTTCAAAGTTCCCGGAAATTATACGTTTCTCTCTTCGAAGGGGATTTATGCTAATTGAGTTGCGGGACATGATATCCGTAGGAAGCATCCTGAATCCTTTGTGCTAGGGAGTTCCGGTGAGAGTTTTATAGGCCTATTCACCTTGAATCCGAACTCCTGGATGGATCGTAGACAACAGACTGTATTAAATTGAATGCACACGTAAAGCTATTATGGATATACATGTTGTGTGTATGTAATAATCACATTTTTTGAATTTCCTCATCAAATATAGGTGTAAATCCGTTATAAATTAAGGAAAAAAATATTTTCTTCTTTCTTGCATACCATCCTTCTTTTTCAAGATTTAACTATAAATTATGGTAAATTTAAATAAGAAGGAATACCATTATAAAGAAAATTCAATGGAAATGCCTATATATATATTATGAAAATTGATTTCGAGATGAAATTTCCAAAAATTTGTTAAAATACATGTATTGATTTTTGTATATACGGAGTTCAGTTCTTACTGTTCTAATGAGGGTCATGCATACACTTCAACTCCGAAGTTCTTCTTCTTGTTAAATTATTCACATCCTAGGACATAAATATGGATATAAATCTATTATGAATATCACTGTTTCGTGTACATTTTTTTAAGTTTACATTAATCCGATTTCAGCGATTTCCATTATAAAAACACATAAAGTTTACTTTCGCTTCCTCGCTTACCTTACGCGTTTTTTATAAAATGTAATCATTAATTAATTAATCGTTGTGTGAAACCAAAATATGTACCTTAGGAAAAGAAATCTTATAGAAATTTTGGTTGGTGAGTGTTGTTTAGTTTTTAGTTTTCCTTTAGAAAAAAATATTTTTGAAATGTGACCCAAATTACAGTCAGATACTGAAAGCGTCTAAAGGGAGAAATGATAGAAATGCATGATAGTAATTTTCCAAAAAATTGGACCCAATGGAAAAATTCAGGTTCAGTGTATTTAGTAAACGAATATACAAATATACTAATGTCCTTTAAGGTTTGGTGAGTCCATGTGTCTTAATAGTCCATGTTTTACCTAGGGAAAAGACGGAGGGGAAGAGAACGGCAAAAGATGTTAAATGACGTAAAAGAAACGGTAAGTTACAAAAATGGAAGAAATTACTTCGAATAGGGAATGATAACTTAGTAAACTTAGCTTTCTAATTGTCATTCGGATTCAAAAGTTTTCCAAAATTCCGCAGCGCACTTTCTCTTGTTAAAATATTTTCTCACGCTTACGGTCGACTAACCATGGCGGTACCTTTAAAAAGATAAAAATTGTTATGTTTCAGAAAACGATTCCCCTTAGACAGTCTAGACGAGCACACCTATGTATCCTTCAGTTTAAAGTCTTTGTCGTTATTAGTTTTCCAAAGAGCCCTCGTAACATAGGACGTTAAACCTTGTGCGAATATGTTAAACTTCGTAGGAGTACGTTAAACCTCGAATTATCGAAACTGTTGAACCAATACAAGATGGACCGGAGCTCAAAGTTTTTCTCAAATTTGGAAAGAACTCTGAAGGAGTGGAAACTTTGGAATGAGATGCCCCAGCACCATTATACTCAAAACATTTAGCTAATAATAGGGTAGTAGAATCTCAAACATCAGCATTACGCAACAGATGTCAATGTTGCTGCAACTGCCAATATAATTAGAGCATCGCGTGATCAGGGCATCTCATTTGAGCTCATGGAAAAATCCGTGGCGTTGTTGCATTTCATCATCGAAAATCCAGTTCATGTCAATTACCGCATCAATCTACAGGCAGAAAAGGAAATTGTTGTTGAATCATATGTTTTAGGCCTGGAATATAATGAGTAATAGCCATAGCTTAACTTTGGACTCCACCGCATACTCTTTCGTTCATATATGATTCTGACATTTTACCCAATGTAGCAACAAATGTGAACTTAATGATCAAATTAGTCTTGTCTTTTTTTGTCCAATGTCAAATTCCATGATCCACCAAAAAAAAAGATCGAATGCTCACCATTATAATTTCTTATTAGGTGAGAGGATTCAAAAATCGTACATTCATACCAAAAAAAAACATGAAATACACATTTTTTCTATGCTTTTCCGTTCATAAATAAGTATATAACTATATATATATACGTATATGCAACCCCCCTGTTATATGGGCCGTGCTGATACTGCCCGAAAGATTAGGGAAATAGATGCTAAAACGAATCGTTTCAAAAATTCATTTTTTCCGCGAAGTATACGCGAAAGCAACCGTTTAGGAAAATAGAGTCAAGGTGCTTGCACCCCCTGCCACACGCCGAAAGGCGGCTTGCAGGGTTCTTACATAGACATAGACATAGACATATAACTAAGCTACGATAATAGAATTAAAATATTTTCATGGAATTATAAATTTTCTCTTTCTTTGTTATTTCTTTTGCGATACCATTTTTATTTCATACCAACGAGCAACTCATGAAAATCTTCACGTAATTTTATAACCCGTAGTGTATGTATTGTGAAATTTATTGAGATATCTTGCATGGAATTGTTCATAAAAATAGTGACCACATCTTCCCACAAAATTAACCCCGAAAAGTTTTTATTGGATATTTTTCCAGGGCCTATTTTGTTTCTTGCTGCTTAATTTCCAAATAGGTCATTGCGAACTCAGTAGCCCACAAATGTTTTTGTGTATGATTACAAGTACGTAAATAAGTAAAACTATGGTGACGCGGAGCTCGATTTTATTTTTATTGCTTCGATACAACCGAAACTAACGTGAAATAATCAAATAACAGACATATTTAAGCCTTGAATTTACGTTTGGATTCATAAAGCTACAAAAACATTTCTTAACAATATATAATAGTGTGGAAAATTACAGTGTTTTTATTCATTATCCATTTCTTAACAACCCTAATTCCTGGTTTATTTACTTATCTTGTTTTGTGTTATCAGAGTTTTACTTTTTAAATTGATTTCTATCTTGTGATCTTTTCATATTTCATTCCTCATTGCTTTCTTTAAATATCCAAATCCTTCCTGAATTCAAATAACTCGTCGGAATTCCCTAATCCTCCCCGTGCATCAGCATTACAATTTTTTTATTTATTCATGCGTGACTAAAATTTCCCACATGGACTGTTGCATGAAATCTTCATGCAAGAGCGATCTTTAATTTCCCTCGCAAACGATGTTTGCTTCTGCATTCTCTGTGACTTTTGATTTCGTATGTTCTTAAAAACGAAGGGTTTTCCACTTTACGCAATTACCAAGATTTCCAGTGTTAAGATCATATTGTTTTATCATTCTTTACCATGGTTACGTGAGTTGTAAGTTTTTATTGAAGTGAGCATATAGTTAAATAGCAATAACCTGTAATATTAAAAGTGTAAATTAATTGTGCTTTTTTCTTTTTTCGGTGCGGGAAAATTTCATCAAGTAATTTAAAAAAGTTACATTCACTATGTAAACATTTTAGCCCTTTTTTAAGCTATTTGGAATATTTTTACGAAACATTAGATACTAATCTATTAATCCATTTTATGGAAATATTCCAAAATTTAGTTTTTAGTGCCCACCTATAAGGCTAGAAATTCCATTTCATCGTCATCTGAGCAGCTCTTACTAGTTGGTATGTGCTAAATTTAGTACCTCCAGTCTTTGGTAATGAACGGGAATGCAAATACGGTCGTCTCTAAATCTGCTAATTACCTTTTGGGTTTTACCGCGTGCTATTTCCCAGCACCCAAGGAATGGAGGTTTCTGGAATGTTCCGATAGCTTTAGAGGTTTATCTTTGATTGGAATTTTTTGACTTCCCACATAAGTCGTCTATGTGAAAAGCATGGAGCGTACTCAAAGACATTTTCAGAGGTACTCGTGAATTATTACTTATACCAAGCTTTATATGTTTCTATAAAAAGAATCTTACGGTATGTGATTTTTTAATCAGTAACGTGGAAAGTTAGCTGTATTTATAATACGCATACTCATGAACAACCACGTGTAGGTCCTTAAAAATAAAAACATTATAGCGTAAAGTATATCAAGCAAGGCTGACTGCAGTAGTAATGAAAAGCCTTAAATTCTTTTGATCACATACCTTTATATCAGAAATGAAGGAGATAAGGGTTTAGGTAATGCGTGATGAATCTTTTTTACATCAGGACAACGTGTGAGTCCATCAAACTCATACTTTCGCGATTTCTTGTACTTGGATGCGTGTTGCCCGTTTTTAATTAGCTGTATATCGTAACGAATATGATCAAATTAACTTATTATAAGAAAAACTAATATTTTCTTAATAGATAGCAAATATTCTATCAATATATGGGAAAAATATTGAAAATAGAATATGACGAGTATGCTGAAACATGAAGATGTTGAATTTTTGTTAAGTAAGATGGTATAACTGTTTTCATTTAATATTGTTTTTCTTTTTAAGCAAATTACTATTGTAATTTTTGTATCTCTTTCAAGACACATGGTCATAGTTTAAGTAAGTTTGTATTTAACAAATACTGTTTTTTTGTAGTTTGATAAACTTGAAGAGACGGTAACCCTAAAGCAAGTGATTCTTACTTATAGAGTACCTATATTCCTTCCATTTATGTACTAAAATATGTATTTTTATCACACTAAAGGAATAAACATCATCATTATTATTATTATTATATCGATGGTGACATAAATTACACTTTTTCCGGGGCGTCAATATACCTTTGCCCAGTTCGGAGTGAACTGCTTAACAAATGTTGGATTGATTGATCATTTTACATGGTTTATTCTTCGGCATAGTGAATAATAATATACTTATAATAAGTGTAAAAGTATGCATCTCCTTAATCTCTTAGAATCGTTTTTGAAAAACTTCCATCTCTTCCAGTATTTTCATAGCGATAAAATTGTGACAGAGGCATAATTTTGTTGACCCCAACGATAAAATGACTACGTCAAGAAATGATTAATAATCACAAAGGATCAATACAATCATAAAACAATCCAAAATCATAAGGAGCAATAAATATATCTTGTGCTGATACTATTTATTCATTCGCTGTATCCTGTCATATTTTTAATGATCTTCTTTCTTTCAATTTTCGTTTTTCAGCTCGTCTGAACTTTACATCGTATCATATTTCAGCCACAATAATTAAATATCTTGTTCATGACATCCTAGAACTCGTTTTTCTAAACTACCACTCTCAGCAGTAGCATGACCTTCGACATCCATTTATCTTTTTCTCCATTTTTACTGGTTCGTGGAAAATCATTGATTTGTAAACGTGCTGCTGGTCACGCTAATTCGTGGAATACCCCAAAGAGATTAACGAAATCCGTCATCAAATTCTTTCTGCTTTCGAAGTGTATAGAGCTCCGGGTGGTGTAACGTTCCAAAGGCGTATTCGATTACATTACCCCGATTCATTATGAAATGGAAGTCTTGAGTTTAAATGGATTAAATATATTAGTTTTCATTTGTTAATATATCTATCACCGTTATTAAATGAGAAATAATCACGTTTGCATGACTTCGTGAGTACAATTCTCTTACGTTAAACTTCGTTATCTGAAAACTTAACTTGGGAGCAAAGTTTCTGAGCCAATATTTTCGTATGTCATATTTAGTAATTTCTGAAATGATTTTAATATTTTGGATGTTTTATTTTGTTTTAATTGTAATATTCATTATTTTCTCAAAGGTAATGGTTGTAATTTTTCCATTTACATATTTTATGTAATTTTTGTTATATTCGGTACTACTTTTGTGATTTCCATGTGATACATAGTTTCCTTCACATCTCTTAGTTTGTACTATAGGTAGTAGGTTTGCGAGGATTTTTTTATACCCTCTCTTCTTTGTTATTGTTTTATGAAGTGGATCCTTTTTCCTGAGATATCACCTTACCCATTTTTTTACAACCACTCCCTCTTAAGCTTTCCTCTTTATATCTATACACCTACACACTGCTTCTGCGTTTACTGCCATTGACAAAAGGTTATATGGAAGAAGAGAATCCTCAATCTCATTTTAATACAAACCTTATGGCCTCATTATTTTCATTACTTACAGGATAGGCTGATAGTTATGATGATTGCTCATACTGGTGGATTCCGTTTTTACGTTTATTTTCATGGTATGGGCATATGGCAGGGGATGTAGTAACACCATCATCCCTGCCTAATCTATCCAATTAGCTTTTCAGGCTGAGGAATGAACGACCAGAAGTAATTATCTGTAAATACTAGAAGTAATAATCTAAAATGTATGTATTTTATGTAATACCAGAAGTAATCATCCGTGATTTATTTGAAAGTTATGCTTTTAAGCTAGATTTCTTGCTTATATAGCAAAGGTTTATTTCTCTCTTAACTCTAAACAGCTGTCATAAAACTACATGATCGCCATTTCTTGCACAAGATCGAGGAGCGTGAGGATCAAAGAATTACTCGGAACGAACCATTTGGTCGATCTGAGAAAATCCAGCCTTGAACCGGGAATGTTGCTAAACAGCGGTAATGAGTATAGGAAGAAAGTAGAAATATATTTTTAATAAACAGAAATGGAAAAATCTGGGACTAATGCCACAATGTTTCTTCAGTTTCTTTACTGAATTAAATTTAATGTAAGGAAATATTTTGTTGGGTCAACAGCCGTGATTCCAACAAAATCTAATGACCAAATTATTTGGAATATAGTAGATCACATCTTAATGTATCGCACTGAATATTTTTGGGTGGCAATGTATGTACACTCCTGGCCAAAATTAACGCAGCACCTCCCTAGCGATCCTAACGGCCGGTGCTGCGTTAATTTTGGCCAGGAGTGTACGTACTATATTTGAGTTGGTTTTATTTGATGGTACGTAAGTGTATTTTATATCACAATATTTTCGCTTGCATTGTATATTATCTATAAATGTTTTTTACAGCACACCATCGCTATACACAATTAGTATCGCATTATCTGATTTATACACAAGAAGTAAAAATAAATAAGCCGCGCGACCCACCAATTGCTAAAATATTCAAGTTAAGAGTTTGAGGAGAGGATAATTTGGGAGGTGACAGCAATGTAACGGAATATCGCATGAATTGCAGGAAAGAATTTTTCCTTGCAGAGCCGAGGGATTCATTTCTTTTGAACGCGTCTCTTTAGCACCTAACGCATTGATTTGAGTCAACTCGGTGACAGCAGTTTCATCAATTCAAAGTATTAATATTTAAAATTAAATTTACCGAGGTGGCCATAACTTTTCGGAAACCGAATAGATGGTGAACAGTCAAAGAAAATTAAGATGAAAATCGACAAAATATGTATTAAATTCAACGATTTATTGTAAAGATAAGGAGTGCAGCTAGTTACAACAAATATACTGTTATCACGAGTTCTATTTCAAAGCCAAACCATATTTTATTTTACTATGTGGTGTTCTAAAAGTAATTTAATTAGTTCTACCTAAATTTATGTTTCACCGAGAAATTTCAAACCATTTCTGTTATATTTTAGTTTTTATATCATAAATAATTTGTTCTTCTGTCAATCATATCTCATATAGTTGATAATAAGAATAAATATCAATTCCAGACGATTAAACGCTTCGAGGGCGTAGGTTTCTTTTTCTTCTGACGAATGATCGTTTGAACTGTGTAACAAAAATCAAGTACTTTTTTTCATTCAACAGGTTTCAAGAAAAATTACTGCTTATTTCTTTCATCTATTTCTCAAAAACAGAAGTACTTATTCTTATTACTATTCCATTCAGCAAATGACTTGGCGGGATAGATCAAGAACAGTTATATAGCCCAATTTATCTATTTTTAATGCCTTGGAACTTCATGACGCCTAGTCTAGCTACTGCAAACATTATCATTAATTTGGCTGATTGGTAGATAGGAACAGAAAAAAATATTACTTTGATCTCTATTTTCGTAATAAAACTCTAGTTGTAAAATATTTACCATCCAAATCTCATTCGGGCCATATTAGTCCGACGCGACTACTTAAGGGTTAAGAATAAAGATTTATCGATATAATTAATAGGTTAATGGTAGTTATCTGTGGGTTTTACCTTTACTTTTTTCAGGTAGAAATTTGGAGGGTCGCCGTCCTAATCCGGACCCTTAGCTCGATCAACTTATCAACTACTTTCCATCCTTCGTAATACAAGTTTTTAGAATTTTATTGTTAAATTAAATAGTATATAACCTCAGAGCAATTAGAATACAAAATTTTTTATACATATTTCTTAATGTTTGGATTAGGACGGCGACCCTCCAAATTTCTACCTGAAAAAAGTAAAGGTAAAACCCACAGATAACTACCATTAACCTAATCAATATTTATCAATTCGATTCTTGTGATTATTTCCAGCTTATTTTCTCGATACGATATTTATCCGTGCTCTCATGGAGAAATTAAACGCGTACGACGGATGTTGGCAACAAATTTGAGCAACAGGTCGGAGGTCGGGATTTGCTATTTGTAATCGCCTTTTCTAATGCTCGGTGGAAATCAATCAAACACGGCGAATGGCGGGGTACATGACGTTTAGAGTAGCGAGGCGAGCTTTATTGCTTACGTCACAAGCGAGATCATTGATTGATGGAGTTCAAGTACGTTCGAAGCGATAAGCGGGTGGTCCCAGACTGGAGCATTCGAGAATTTATTTCCAAGGGTAAAAGTTATGAAGATGGTTTCGCTCATTGCATTATTAATTCCGTGAAAATTTTAGAGTAAATTAACATATAAAGAAAATCTTGAGTAAATTACCATTCCTGCAATATGTACACGTAATTTAAGAAAAACTCGGGAAATTATTAGGTCTCATTAGTGGGAAGCTCTTCCGCTATCCCCAGAAGGTACTGCAACAATTTGATATGGAGTATTGTTGAGCCGTTTCTTAATAATTCAAGAACATTGAAGAAAAAGCCAAAGCTTAGTTCTTAGTTTTTGCTATATTTTACTTCTTTTTATCATTCATCATCTTTTGGGATAATTTTTGATAGATTTATGATTTGGTGAGATTGAGACTATACTTCTTACGGCTAAATATTGCCATTTTACAGTATACAGTAGACAGTATGGTTATGGAAAAATAAAGACAAAAAATTACAAAATGAAAAAACTACATCCAAAATACCGTTGATGGCTTTGGCCTTCACTAGGTAGAAGATTATTAAAAAATAAAAATGGATCTAATATTTTAATTTATAATATAAAATATTTTGTGGTTGTGTATATTTTTGAAAAAACTGCTGTCTGGATTGAATAAACCTAGGTCAAGAATTAAGGAAAACTATCTCCACAGTGTAAGGTTCTTCTGCTTTTATATGGCTATGAAATAAATAAAAGCATATGAAAATGATAAACAATTAAAGAATGACAGCTCTGTAAATCGCTGAATAAAAGATAAATAAATTTGATTGGGTACAATTTATTGAAGTATAGTAATTTAAGTTAGGAAAATGAGAAATTGTAGTTGATTAATTATTTAATATTTAATTTTAATTTCTTTGATCCTACGCTAACATAATCACTTTAATTTCAAAAAATTAGCAATCTATTTGTTTTATTATTAACGGTAGTAATTTTAGCAGAAACTTGCAACTCATTTTATTGAACTTTATTAATCTAAACTATTAGCAACGATCAGTAGAATATAGTGCATAATCCAATGTATGCTATTAAAATATCATTATTATTAAAATTGGTGTAGTTAATAATTTTCAGCTACATCGATAAAGATGAAATAGAGTAGTATGTATGAAATGCAGCAATCGATTTATAATGGAATTTTTTACGACTTATTGTGTCCTTATTTTTCATTTCATGAATTTTTTTACCATAACTGTAGAGAATGATATCATTCTTCAAGTGCTATTCCTTTACCAATATCTTTCGTTCCTGGAAATACGAGTAGAGTGTAAGGACTATCTTTAGCTATGGACTTCGTTCTAGTTTCGTAAATGAACTGTTATCTTTGGGTAATCCCTTACGTTCTATTAATAGTATTTACAGCCAATTATTTTCAGTCTCATTGTCGAACAACCGTGGTTCTAATTCGGAGGGTAATTGCTGGCTTAAATTGGCGTTAAATAGTATGGAGTGATGTTCTTGGTTGAACTGAGCTGTTGAAATGAATCAATTCCCACCATCAAGGATATATTCATTGCCAAAAGGGTTTCAGAAAATCAAGAATTTCCAAGTTTTTATATGTCTTCATTTTAATTCCAATTTTAATACCACTTCTTTATTCTTTGATAATGAATTATGATCTTACGAATATGATTGTAAAAATGATACAATGTTTAACTAGACAAGATCCTGCCTGTAGTGTTCTGTACTCAGCCCAAAGGCCCATTGAAACCTCACCCCTCTAACATTAGCCACTTAGATATAGTAGAAAGTAATGAGGCTTACTAGGCAGGATGAGGAGTGAGGTAGATTGCCCTAGCTGTCCTCACCTACTCAGTATGCAATAAGCAGAACATGTTCATGAAAATAAAAAACTTTGAATCAACAAGCGACACTTTTATTAGCATTTCATAGGGAGAGACCTTAATCAGTGCAATTATTCACTCATTCCTCAATAGCTTTCATGTCATCAAAGCCATGAACAAAACTGTGCCTGAAAGAACATTTTCCCCCGTACCAAGATTGCAGGAACAAGGAAGTGCCTAAAGACAGGTATATGTGGAGAAGTATTGTCTTCAACAGAGGCACATCCAGGTTCATATTTACGGTGAGGATTGATTCATATTTATAAGTTCTATAAGGCCAGATTTAGACTGAAAAGTCTCTTCTTCCGTCTCACCTTTCATCACTGATATTTTAAACATGTTGTATGTAAGTGAATAGAGAAAGAAAGGAAAACTTTAGAGGAGTGTATGTAAAAAAACCTAACCTAAAGAAAAAAATCCACTGCAGGAAAACAACCAATAAGAAGAGGAACATGTAAAACCTGCGCAAACCCACTGATAGCACAAGCTAAAAGATGTAAAAGAAAGCTAAATAACATGGTAATTACAAAATCAATACTAAAAAGAAATTACAAAAATAATATTAATATAAAATAAAAAAGGAAAAATTTCAAAGGTAAACTATGAGAAAGTAAAAAATATAAGATAAAAAATTCAAACGAAATTACAAAAATATACGAACAGCAAGTAAAAGCCAATATTCTACTGTTACTATTGAACAGAGGTCGAACTGGGGACCGCTTCTCGATAATCCCCAAGATCAAAGGACAACGGGCGAATTATGGACTTCAGAAGATGTGTATATTCTTATCTGGATAAATCCAAATGTAATAATAGCGATGACGTAGCAACAGCAATGGAAAGATAATAGCTGCAACTGAAGGGATTGAAAAAACGATTTTCTGATGTCATAGCTAAAATAAGCTCCTTGTAGCCACAAAAGCTATATCATGAATACTTAATAAATTATGGTTAGAATTTACGTCAAACGAGGCAACCTCACTACACTTCCGTTTCCTGCTTTAGATTGCAATAAAATTCTCAATAACTGAGGTTCTCAAGTTGTTGCAAGGAATTATTACTCCGAAAGGGAAAAACTTTCTGGACTATTTCCGAGGTATTTATAACTCTTAGTACTAAGAGATAAACGAAAGTGAAAGAAATCGGCGTGACTCGATCCCAAGTCCTCTTCTTTCAGGGTGGTTACCGGAGGAAGTGACCTTCTCTCATCGGAATATATATGTGTATATATGTATAATATCCTATGTGCCATTATTGTTTTAAGTATGGCATCCAGAGACCGGTCATGCAAAACCGGGACGTATAATACTTCAAAGACAAAAAATGCGGGACAATCGGGACTAATGCAGGACAATGTTCTAGTTCAGTCATTATAGTAGTTAGTAGTATTGGAGTATTTCTAATTAAATGCTTGCTTTCACCTTTCTATTTATTGTAAAAATGGGCTTTTAATGTAGTGATTGTCATGCAATTTTATTATTTTCATTGAAAAACAATTAAGTACATAATATTTTAGATTTATAAATGTAAGAAAGTTGGAAAAGAAGTAGTAAAATTGAAGAGACAGGATATAATTAAGGTAAAAAGAAACTTCTATAGTTTTTAATTAAATAATCATCAAAATAGAAGATACTTTCGGTAGAAAACATTAATTTATGGATTACTAGAGCTCAAATCTTGTTTATCATCATCGGTGGTATGAAAATACTTTTATACCTCTGGTGAAGATGATAGCCTCGCTACTGAAATTTACATTGGGAGTTCTTGAAAGATAGGTAATCCGGACCTTCCTGTTTTCTCCGAATACCGGTGAAGGTGCTGGAGGTATGGTACTCCGCGCCGACGAAGACGGCTATTGGAGATTTTAAACGTCTAATTTATTCAGAGATGCTATTTAAGTTAAACTTTTTTTCTCATATTCGTCTATACTTATTAGCGTTCCGCTCTATTGTGTATATTGTTAAACTTAAGGAAAGGTGTAATCATGCCTTTCAATAAAGTCTTTATTATTATAATTTCATTTTCACGATGTAAATTTACCCTTGTAAATGGAAAACTATTTCTTCGTAATTTTTCAAATGAAAAATATCGTAACACAATATCTTTTTCCAATACCATAAATGGTGTGCGTGCCACCGGTTTAGATTCTCTTCCCTTTAATTGTAATATTCTATAATTAAATTCTAAACGTCATTATCGCATAAGTTTCTTAGAGATATGAATGGGAAATACCAGCGGCCTTCTTAACGTTCACCTGTCGTAGACAAACGTAATTATATGTAGTTGAAAAGGAAATAGTTCTGGTTTGATAAGATTCGAGTCAGCCAAGATATGATACGAATGGCTGGAAACCTTGAAAACTTTGGACTTGGAAATATTTGGACTTTCATCTGCATCTTCAGAGAGCAAACAAATTTTCCCCGTTTAATATGAACAGAATATGATCAATAATTCTCAGCTAACGACCATCAATGAGGAACGAGAGCCAAAAATGTAGACTGACGAAATTAAATAAGGAATTATAAGATCAGACCTTGGGTTCTCTCCAAGGTGGATTTTATGTTTGCCGTATTTTCTGCTTAGAGTTGATGAGAAAACACGCTTTAGGAACAAAATACCCTAAATTAGATTAATATTTATTTTTTTAATAAAAAAAGAAGTTTCCAAATTTCTTCTTAAAAAGATTTGTAAATTTCTGTTAAAGGAATAGATTAGTGATCCGTTAAGTAGTCATGTATAAATTATTTCTCAAAAATGTTTAACTTAACAGTGTTAAAAATGACCATCTCCGAAAAATCGATATTTCTCAAAAGACAAAAGTCCTTTCCAGTTCACCGAATTGGTTTAGTATCTTTTTAAAAGGTTGCTTTAAATGAATGAAGACATTCATGCATATGGGGGCAGAAATAAAGAGCCTGCATATTTACCTAATGCTATCTGTATACGATTAGCCATTGATGGAGGTAATATTCGTCCTATATGATTAGAACCCAAACAAGAAAATGCCAAGTGGAACTCAATTTGAAAAGTATAATAGGAGAAAAAGGTTGGTAGATGTAAATGTTGTATGGGCTCCAACAAAAACCACAATATTTTATCCACTTTGTTAAAATACATCCATTGATTGTCAAATTTACTAGAGGAACTTTGTAAATGATTACATTGCAATCAATGACATTTTTAGCTATAAAATTAGTGTACCATATTTTAATTAAAACGGTCACTAATTCAACGCAAAATGAGGTTTTCTCAGTAACTACCGTATGGAGAGAAACATTTCTGATAAAATCGAAAAATAAGACAACATATAACTAATGACATTTCGGACCACGGAATGAAGAGAAAATCGTAAAAATTAAATTAAACACGATTTGCACCGTCGAATGGACTAAATGCAATGAAAATCCATATTCCATATTCAAAACTTTGGAAATTTAAAATTTCATATAATCTTACGAAAAATTTTCACTGCGTTCTAGATTCGAACTCGGGTATCTCAAAATATAACTATGGTTTTCCTGAGGCTTTCTATAAGGTACAAATCCATCACAGTTTATAGAGTATGAAATCAGCGATAAGAAACGCATGGTCCACATGCTTTGAATTTAGAGGAAGAAACGTTCTCCGTAGCCGGGAATCGAACCAGGATCTTCCACGTTCTGAGCGGTATCTTTAGCCAATTTAGTTAATTAGTGAATAAAATCGTCGTTTTAGCTGAATTGGCATGATGAACTGCACGGCAATTGGAAGATCCGGGCTCGATTCTCGGATTTTTTATTCTTAATTTTTTTCTACGTATGAAATTTTACCGTCATTTTTGTAACGCGGGCAGTAAATATAAGTATAACCGTGCAAATAGAAATCGTGGAAGACGATATTCGAAAACAGATTAAGTGTTTTCCATACTTAGAATACCGCTGCCACATTTCCCTGCGACTCAGATATCCCGTCATTCTAATTCTCTCTCTGATCTCACGAGTTTTCCTTTCACTCCGCAAAGGACTGGTTACCTTAATGGGACATATCACCCAAGCGGCGAATTCTCCGAATCGAACCCATTAAAGATTTTGTACCTCGGCCGCATTCTCTCGAGATGACGATTAAAACTTCCTTTCGATCTTTTTCGGCGATAAATCGATCGATCGTGATTCCAGAAGCACTGATTAATTTTTTCTCGAGGCTGGAACAACAGGTGAAAAATCCCGTCGCTATCCAGCATTTCCTTGAATTTGTTATTCCAACTACTGTATCGGGGATTCAGGTGAACAGTGCTCCGCAATAGCACTCGTGCGATAAGTCACGTTCGACGCATAGGCCAAGGTGAATCGTGAGTTTATTTCCCAATTAAATCCCTCCATGCAGATTTTTCGGTTGATAATTTTTGAATGCCTAGGAGAGGCGATTGGAAATTTTTTATGATTCATCCCGACCGGATTTGGTCACGTTTTGAAAATCCGTTTGTGAAGGTATTCAAATAAAAACTACGGCGCTGGCATTAAGCTTTTGATATGATTAGATGATAATAAACATAAATAACCTCCCGTTTTGTTCGAAGTTTTTAGTGAGTTTTTTTAATTCCTTACCTATCGCAGCTACTATATATTATGGTAGGAATATTGAAGCTCATTGCAAACCTAACAAAAACTTAAAACTTACCTTCACTTAGGAAATAAAATTCGTAAATGAATTTACGAATTTTATTTCCTAAGCATTCAGGGAAATTTTCCAGACTCGATACTTAAATGTCAAAATATAATAATTTTGATATCGTCTTCATACGACTTTATGACGTTTTTGCCGATACAATATTTTCAGAAACTTTTAATTCCAAAATAATGAAATTCTTCACCTAAAACAAATACTGAAGGAAGTTCATTGGAAACTGGAAAAACGTACTCGTAAAACAATTTTTTGCCATTGTAATTATTATAACATCATTACCATCATTATTATGACATCTTGATCATGTTTATTCAATCATTAATTTGGTTTTCGATATCCCCGATGTTGATTGGTGGTATTACAACAATGGCTCTACAGTGAAACCCCTGCATTTGAAATGCTGCGATGAACAATGGTTTAGTAACAATGACGAAATCATGTAACCTTTAAATCTCAATTATCGACAGAGTTATACTATCGCATCGGCAATTGTTATCAAACTCGTTGATTGAAATGAATAAATGAAAGTCGATTCCCGCTTTATGTAACAATAACAAGTCAAAACCGCTATGCGTTATATCATAACAAGGTCATAAAGAAGGGAGCAGCTCGTAAGTTGGGCAGTGACGTAATGGATGCAAGTTGAGCAATGGATTTGTCAAAGAGGGAACATGATTGCTGTCCGAACGCGGCCTTGTCTTTGGATGCTTCCCATTTTTTCACAGGGAAAAATGTACTCAGAATTCCGAGGCGTGACTCAGGAAGGCGAGGCTGACTCAATTTTGAATAAGATTTCCTTTTCTTTCCGATGGTCGGACCAATGCGTTCCCAGAGGGATAGGTCAGTACTTAGAGAGGGCAAGGATGAATACCATGAAATGTTCGCTTTATGCTACCACCTGATGCAATTTTCTTGTGAAGATCACCGTCCTAATTTATGTATACAATGTATATACATTAGTGTATGGGGACAAAAACTATGATGGAAACAAATGCATAGTACATGCTTAACAGGTGAATTATTCAGATTTACAGAAGTAGTAGTACTTCATATAAAAATTATTCATACTATTATTATTATTACATCTACACTGCAGATGGGCAAAAACCATGTGGCAGCGTTCGTGTCATACAATGATTATGGAAGAAACACATATCTGAACATACATATACGAATACATATGCTATATATGCTATGTATAAATATGTTTATTTTTAATGTTGATTTCACAAAAGTAATCCATTTAAACAATAAATTAATGTAGTCCACACACATTTTAACGTGGGATATCATAACTAAACATCCCTCTTCACTTATAATATAGCATTTACTAAAGTATTAAAAATCGAGAAGTTACTTAAAGATGTGCAAAATTTCTAGTAGTATTCTTAAAATTGCTTCAATAACTTAGATAATTTCGCTCGTGGGCTCCCACCGGGAACAGAACCTGGGACCGATTTCACCAAAACTGAACTCACTGCCTACCTGGCTTTGTGGGAGCACTACAAGATTTCTCTTAATATCACCACGAATTTTAAGTTAACAAATCTCACATATTTAATCCTCTACGTTAAAATGCATATGGTTTTAGCAAATTAAAAAATACTACTAATGATAGGAATTCTATCTGCATCAGTATCTAATATTCTGCTTCCAATTTATTTCCATCCACAACAAAAAAATCCTAAGTGCATACTGGTCGTTTTTTTATCGCACATTTTTATCGCATTAGTCATAATTGTCCGAGGAACTAAAGACTGGTACCTTGAGGAAGGAAAAGAATAACATTTCTCGCTTGTGATAGAACTGTAGTTGCGGTGAATTGCTTCCGAAACACGGAAACTCGTTTTGAATGTATCAGCTTTTCGTTTACATTCATATCGCCAAAATTATTCATGCTCTTATCTTTCATGTAAATTTATAAGGAATATTGATATCTAATATATTGAGGTTGTTTAATATGAAAAATAAATCATTAGATTGTTTGTATAGATTAATATCATCAAGCAATGGTAATAATCAATGTGTAGTAACTAATGCTATCACTTCACTATATATTTCCATGATTTTTCATAATGTGAGCGATTAGTATGATAAACCTAAATTCATAAAAAATATGAAAAATCGAAAAGGCGGGAAGTTAGTAATCTCTAAAATATTTGTTCCCCTTTTCATAAGTCACGGAATGGGGAGACTTCCCAATGTGTCACTGAATCCTACTGATTTCCCCGTTTAAGATAATGGGGTGTACCTCCTCCACCCTGTCTCATGACTTAGGAATTTATTTTCATGAAATTTCTAGAGGTTCTAAAAACTAAAATCTTTCCTTTCGAAAGTAAGAAAAATATCTCGGAATTTCTCTTACAGAATCTCTATGTAGTTCTGAAAACTGAAAACTTTCCTTCCAATACAGAGAAAACATCTAAAAAAAAGTCGAACAGTTAAGTACCCTCAAGCCAAGCCTAGTCTGACGAGTTGATCTGTGTATTAACATAACCATCAACTTCCCCGTTGAAAATCGGTCACTTCTCGGCTATCCCGTATATCCTTCGAGATTTCAAGGATTATCCTTGGCAATTCGCATTTTTGGCGGAAATTTTTGGTTGGACTAATTACCCTAAAATCTAGAGCAGCTTAACGATCATTTGGAGGTTTGACTTTGACCTCCTTTCCTCATATGGGTCATTACGAGAGAGGCGTCTGGGAAGTTCGCTACAGTCCTTCGTTGTTGATAGGAAGCAAAAGGAAGGCATTACCGATGTTTATATTCCGAAGAATTCGCGGAATCAGTTCACGTTCTTGAACTTGCTTTCCTTCCGCAACCTGCAGATTGCAGACATCTTCTGCTAAGTCCTTCACTTCTGGTAATCCCCTAACTGCGGGTATCCCTGACTGAGAGTCCTTCTTCATCATTTTTTCCTGGCGTGGAGGACAAACATATTCTTTCACTTGTCTCGTCTTATTCATTGTGAAAGAAAATTGATTGAGTAAGACAATATAGTGTCTTGCCTGTTATTTTATGTTCACTTTTTAAAGTAAAACGTGCACCGGGTTACGGAAGACCTGGGTTCTTGTCGATCTTTTTCATTTCTGTTTATCTTTGTAATTTATGGTAATTTTTCAGGACCAGGAATACCAAGTAATCATATTTCTTGGCATTACTTTTCATAAAAAATCATGGGTAAAATCAAATATATCTATGAATAAATTATTTAAACCCTAATTCTTGCAAAGGTGATTTGTCAACAATCGAATTTAAAATGTACTCTATTTAACAACTGTTGCCATTGCTGAGGCTTTATTGATGAGAGTAATAGCTGAATTCAATTGAACCAAATTTTTACCAACAATGAAGCTAGAAGAAGCAACAATAATGAACCTAGCGAACCTAACAATTAAACTAACGGCGTAAACCGTGAATTGTTCCAAACAATTATCAGCATGCAATAGCTGAACACCGCATATCAGACGGACAATTACTAACAAAGTTAGTCAATAATACAAAATCGATAGACCACGAGACACAAAATTAATCACTCAATAAAGATAGAAATATGATGAAGTGATACTGCGCCATCTTGCTTTAAAAAAAAACTATCACTGAAATGTACCGCAATAATATTTGCAACATTTTCCTTGTACAGACCTCTAAAACTATCGGAGAAAAAATAAGTCTAATATCCTTTACAGATAAAATACGAGGGGAAAAGGTCATAAACCATTTCCTCGTAAAATTTTCAGTCACTTTGAGCGATTTAAGTGTCACTTATGTTACAAAGGCAACACTTTTTTATCAAACTTAATTCTTTGTGGAATTCATAATGCCAGATTTCCTCATACGCCCGATTACCTCAACATCCCCTGAGGCTGGAAAATTTTGCTACGCATTCTTTTCGAGGAAAAATTTTTCCTTAATTCAAAGACTGTTTTTTTGCTTCGATAAACTCAAAGTTTTGCAACTCCAGGAAGGCGATGGAAAGGGAAAATATCTTTAGATTTGGTCACTATATGATATGTTCCTTGCCTACCTCAGCCGTCCTTTAGACATTTTTTTCATGTCATGAAGGTCATTTGCAGTTTGAAGACATGTTATGTTTTTAGTAGTCTGTAGATTTTGTGATATATCTAATAATACTATGTTAATAGAATTTATATTCTCTGTCCATGTTTTTGTTTTCCCTTTTTTTGTTACTGAGGTGATCTTCAATGCAGCCGATGATTCAAAGTTCAACGTTAATAAAATCTGGAATAGAGGCTGATGTCATAGCAACCATATTGTAATTGATAGTAACATATTGCTGATTAAATTTACTTCGTAAATTCAAGACAAACCCAACGTATTTTATTGATGAATCCCTGGCAGTTGATTTCCGGTGGAGCCTTTATGTTTGCTCAGTATCGTGGAAAAATTGGAAAGCTATCTGAATAAATAAGTTCGAGTAAACTATAGAAAAAAAATCTGATGTGGCCAACACATGACTTTCTCCGTATTTATTGAAAATATAAGCCTATGCAGGTAATATATAAATAACTCCAAAGCAATGGGTGTTACAGGAAAATGTTTCATACAAGCTTTGTAGAAAAAAACATTATCTACAACTTTGGTACATAGTTTTATGTACCTAAATTGCATTCTGACAGAGATAATTAAGAAAAACTTCAATTTCTGGATAAACATTAACTTCCGGTTAAACATTCTTGAAGAATAACTCCTAAAAAATCAGTGTTACGAAAAAATGTTTCATACAAAAGTTGTAGTAAAATACACTATCTATAACTTTTGTAAGTAAATTTATATACCTATATTGCATTCTGACAGAGATATGTATGAAAAACTTCCTTTTTAAGGTAAACAACAACTTACGGTTAACTATTATTGAAGAATAACTCCTAAACAATCAGTGTTACAAAAAAATGTTTCATACAAAAGTTGTAGTAAAATACATTATCAATAAGTTTTGTTCATAATTGTATATACCTACATTGCATTTTGACAGAGATATGTATGAAAAACCTCCATATCTGGATAAAAAACAACTTCCGGTTAACCATTATTGGGGAATAACTCCTAAACAATCAGTGTTACAAAAACATGTTTTATACAAAAGTTGTATTAAAATACATTATCTATAACTTTTTTGTGTAAATGTATATACCTATATTGCATTCTGACAGAGATATTTAAGAAACAAAATTTTGTTCCGGATAAACCGTAACTTCCGGTTAAGCGATATTCTCCAAAAACTAATCAACTCTTGGCATTGTTAGGAAAATTCTAAATATGAATTTTGAAAATGATCGGATAATTACTTTTTAAGATAGAGCGCCCACAAACTTTTTAACCACAGACAGACAGACAGACAGACACACAGACAGACATGTCCGGGAAAATAGCTAAAACATGCTCTATGGGCCCCAAAACATCTATTTCCGTCGAAATCTGGAGGTCGAATTTCTTTGCGAATACAATACTTTCTCTATACTACGTATAGGGAGAAAGTAAAAATACGGTGACTCTAAAGTAGTAGAATAATTTCGCAGAGGTGGAAGCTTGTTTAGCAGAATGGTGAATATTATCTCCATAGAGATAGAAATGAATCTCTATTGCGCGCGGACAAACTAGTATTTCCCAAAGAGTTTGTATGTAAAGCCTTGTTTAGGTTTCACTGAATATTACACCCACTTATTGTCTGAGGGATTTCTAACTTTTCCCACAGAATTAGAGACGAAAGATGAGAGAGAGAAAGGATGAAAGAGAAAGTATCTTCTGGTGGGAAGTGTGTGATGCTGCGGCTCCTGGAAGAGATGAGGGCGTTCTGCAGAGGTGGCGATGACGAAGCCCATGTTTTGTGGAGGACCTTCATGAGGTCACCTCCTGCTTTGCTTCTTACTTGGCTTTCCATTCACGCGTCTTTCGTTCCTCTCCTTATGGTCCATTGTTTTCACATTCCTTGCCATCTACTTCGCATTTTACCAGTGTAAAAATCTGAAAGAGTCTATACTTCAGTTAAAATAAGTGCTCTCTCTAAGTCTAATCCCTGTATATTAAACCCAATCAATTTTAGCCTCCGGCGCCCGATATTTGTAGAATTTTAAAATGAATCAGATTTTCGGATCGAAAACTCAGCATAACTAAGTGGTGAATCACGGTATTATAGAATTTAATTGAAATTCGAAACCCTTTACGTTAGTTTACATGAATTCCTTTACTTCGGTGGAAGTAGTAAATGGTAAAATTGAATTACATTGATCGCTCTACCCTTTAGCAAATGAAAATTTTTAATTCGTAATTTATATTCTTGCTCAGTAACCATGGGACGGGTCACTAATCCAGTGCTTCCTGAACTTTTGTCCTCCGCGCCAAATGTATGCACTTCTAAACTAAAAATTCGCTACTACGTCACACGCTTTTAAATTACACATTAATTCCTGTAAAGAAAGAAGAAATCGGCGGAAATTCCAATAATGAATAAATAATAAATAAGAAAATATTAAGTGAGGTATACTACATTTTCATTTTTTGTAAAATATCCATCTAAACGTCTAAATATCTCACAAAATAAAGCTTATAGGTAATTTGAATTTTGAAAAATTAAAAACGTTTTTGACTTTTGGCGACACACTAGATTGCCCCGGCTTGCCAGTTGGAAACAAACTTTTTCTTCTTTATAGAAGAGGAGTAATTTCTTCAAAATACGCCAACGAAGATGTTAGGAACACTTTGTAATCAGCGATACTGAATTCCAAAATAAGATAGAGGAATGGTTTAACTTAAATTAATGTAAAACTTCTACGTCATTTATTTTTAGCCCTCCATAATTAAAATTTTTGAAGTAATGACAGTTAAAAAGCATACAAGCTTTGTATTCCAATTGTGAGTCATTGAATAAAATTTACCTAGGATTCGTATTTTTACCATCGTACAAAAACTATCATATCCCAGTGTTATGGCAGCATTTCTTTACATTGATATCAATACAGTTGTTTCATTGTGGATTTGACCATCACCTTTAACCCGAACCTTCATAAACCGATTCTGATAATGAATTTCATGCGTTGGCCCTAACAATAGGATTCTATCAAAGATAACAATAGAAACATTCCTCGCGTTCCCGCCGAATGACGTAACAATCGCAGCAAAAAAGCGTCGGGAGAACAGCTTTGTCGTACAGTGTGTCTGAATCTCCGATGCGTATTGTGAAGTTGAAGATTACGTAAAAAAAGGTCACCACGTGGACGTCGCGTCATAACGAGTGGAGAAAAACAAAAGACGGATACGCGCGCTTCATTTGTCACTATGGATCCGAGAGTATGGCGGGAACACTTATACTTCCATAATAGTCGTATCTTCTCGCTTCGAACGGGTGAATCACCAATGATCCAAAGATAGAATTTCTTGCACTTGATGATCGATTCAGAGCTAATCTACGATCATGATCATGAGTCGTATCTATAGAAGACGTCCAACTATTGAAGTGGGAATAAGTTCCTCCTATGAGTGCCAATGCTTGAGAGTCTAAACAGGTGTTGATTACGTGCCGTACATGAGAAAGAATCGAAGGAAAAATTGTAACATCCGAGGTATTATTCATGACGCTTTATTTCCATTTTTGTAATCAGATCGGTCGTTCCATGAATCATAAGGGCTCGTCTGACCTTATCTTCAATGTGTGTAATGTCGGAGATACATCTATTATTTAGGAAAATAAGCGAGAAATCTTAACCTTACATCAAAATAAACTTTATAAACTATAATGACCAAATAAAAAATCATGCACAGTATGATTAGTTTGATTTGTGGTGTAAAAAGAAAACTTTTTCGTTTTTTACCTTATAGAGGCCTTCTACAGGGACGAAGCCGAACAACTCAATTTGTCCATTGTTACGTAATAAAGAAAAGAAAATTGCGCGAAGGCCGCCTATTTCAATTGACGTCCTAATTACCACGGCTTCTCAGACAATGCGGACCAAGGCAACGATTATTACAAACATTGCTTACTATGAAGCTTGGATGTCATTAATACCTTTTCTTCTACTAGCATATCTGGCAGTGACATAAACTTAATAAATTATATCAAACAACTAATCAATCATATAAACATATGACTTATTCAGGAGATCTACTGATGATAATATTTTTAGGGTCTGCATAGTTAATTTATAGATGTAATGTTATTTTGTGCGTAACTCCTTCATTTTATAAATACAAAAGATATCGATAGTCTTGAAATTGATATCTAACCTGTACCAGATACCAGAAGACAAGATTTAAAGGTAAAATATTAGCAGATCTTAGAGGTGGGGATGAAACTATGAAGAAAAGTCAATTTCATCATTGAATAAATCAAGGAAGTATTTAGGCTCCACTAAGATTGAATTAATACAATGAAATCATCAGTGAATAATTATTGCGGGGACGACAAATGTAAATAAGAGCTGATAAATCTTCATTAGAAATTCGGGCAGAGTATGCAAATCGTAAATATAACCTTCAAATTTTGGTGAATGATAATTCTTGTTCAACTGAGAACTTAAAGTGTCATA
This sequence comes from Sympetrum striolatum, assembly GCA_947579665.1. NCBI lineage: Eukaryota > Metazoa > Arthropoda > Insecta > Odonata > Libellulidae > Sympetrum > Sympetrum striolatum. The sequence continues at coordinate 56,242,233 of OX388347.1, read as the reverse complement.
AGTCTATCGGACAACGTTCCATTCGAACTTTCATACTTCCCCATGAGGAAATACGCGATCTTATTACGAAAGAGCACGAAATCTCTCAATGCTGTGCTAATTGCTCTGTTTTTGTCGCTGAATTAAGCAGAAGAAGGTCATTGTTAGCTATCGATGTTTAGGTTTGTCGCAATTTGCAGCAAATTAATCAGTACTGAAGGACAGATTGATTGCATGCATATCCGCCGAAATAAGAGTAGGAAAATTAAATTTAAATTTTCCGTAGCTAATTTCATTCTAATTAATTTTAAATTTAAATTATAACTGGTAGATTAGTGATTTAAAATCCTGGCGTAAATTCATTAATTGTTATTAATTGATCGTAAAATAAACCATTATGATTCAAATATAAAATTATATATAATATTGAGTAATAGTTAAATTGTGTTATGTTAACCTTGATAATCTTGTAGGTTTAACGTACAAAATAGTCTATTCGTGCTTGTTGGTCGGAAAGTTTTTTCTACTATTTCCCAACTGACAGAATGAAAAATTCCCCATTCCGTTTCTACTTACTTATTGCTACTTGATCCTCATTTCAGTTCTTTTTTATCAGATAAATAGATAATTTTACTAGTATGCGGCACGTTTTATTTCGTACATAACTCATATTTTTTCACAATATTTCACTAAAAGAGTGAAAATTTCTTTGGCGATACAGGGTGGTATCTCATCCTAACAAATATATTAGCAATCCAGAATATATATCACAATACTTAAAACATATTCTTGTAATAAAGTGACTTCCTTTGGGATTTCTGATATAGTTCATGAACATTATTCGAGGGAAAGGATAAGATGTAGGAAATATCTTAATTTAAGCTTGGCAAAGAATAGACGGGGAACAAAAAACTGCAATAAATGTCGCCAGAAAAAATAAAATAAAATACAAACTTTAGAAAATTATAAATAATCCATAATACTTAGAAGAAGAAATAAAAATATAAAATAATAAAATATAAAATGATCAAGTATAAGATGCATAAAAATATTGACGACCATACGGGACACACACCTTAAAATTACTATAGTATAAGGAAAGGGTTAAACATACTTAACCATACTAACCACTGTAATATTGCAACACTAGGTATTATATAGGATTCGAGTATGAATATTGTTGCCCACATTAATTAAAATCCAGCCTTGAGAGTTAGTCACAAGCCATCGTTCTAGTGACTAGTAGGGCGTTAAAGTCCCCGGAACACTGTCATGTTTTTTTCTCTGATAACCAGTGTTAGTTTCATTATTATTCACATAAATACATTATGTCTTGAATTTTTGGGAGATTTCAACAGTTCTGCAGGGCAATTTAATTCGATTTTTATTTCAGTTTAATCCATCCCAGACGCAGCAAAAGTTTCTTAAGGTGAACTTAAGATATAGGGAACTAAACGAATGAAAAAGCTTCTAAAAGAGGGAACTATTTCGTAGGTTAAAATAGCTAAGTCTGCACTTTGAATTAAGGTAGAATCTACAGAACACATCCACAAGAAGGGGAGTGTGAAACACCTCTAAAAATCTTCTACCAATCTCAACTAAACTTTGCAAAGTAATGGGTAAGCAATAAGCCTGCAAAATAGAATAGTCTTAAATGTAAATTACACTGTCTGTAGACAGCATAAAAATATATGACGAAACAAAAGAATAAAGTGAGAGAAATAATTGTAATAGACATATCTTTTGTAATTTAGTTATATACCCCGCGAGCCTTCAGTGGCGTTTGGCATTATTGGCATTAACATACAACCAACACCTATTCTACCCTACTAGCTTCTCTAGTAGCCTGCGGAAAGAACAACCAGAATTCACTGTCTGTTTTTGCAATGACTTCCTTGTAACGAGTATAACTGATACATTTACGCTACACACCTTTTTGAGAATCAATCAAGTATTTCTGGTTAGTTTGACCTCTCCATGTGCTTTCATTTCAAGCGATGGCAATGAGCAATCAATTCGGTGACTCCTTGGATCCGTGACGGTCATATCCTTACCTTGGGAAGTGTTCGAAAGCGGCTTTCTCTCCAACGAGAGGAAAAACGTTTATATCATATCCATTTTCGCGCGTTACGGGATGCTGTTGAGAAAAAAAGAAGAGAATCGTGGAGCGATTCCGTGAATCTCTCGATTCGATCATCACGTGACTCATCGCAAAGTTATGAGTCTGCGGTCCGAAAGACTGTATCAAACCTTCTTGCGATTTATTCTCACTATAAGTTGTTTTGGGGGATTTTTGCGTTGGTTCGCATTTATCTCGTAGATGGCGATGTAGATGCTTATGTAGTCAGGGGAGTTGTTTCGTATTGAACAAGTGTTTGCAGATTACTTTATTTTAAGCGATACGCTCTTTCAATAGGTTTCATTCTATGTTTTAACATGCTCAGCCGAAAATCATAACAGTTTCAAGCAATAACACTGGGAAACAATTTTAAACTTTATTTCTGTTGAGTTCCATTTTTTTAGCTGTTTCAGGGTAAATGAGGCATGCTGATTTCAAATCTGTATTTAGTTTTCTTCTATCACGTCAAGTTTTTTCTCTACGCTTTATGTGAATGTGACCATTCTGCAAGAGATACTCCGGTACCGTCAAACAAAGATACAATTTCGGCTGAATTATATTCCATTGGTTTATTCGTTTGTTGACTACAGTTACATCTTAATTACAATATAGTACAATGTGCTTACATTTAATCCTTTTGTCCCGCAAAAATGGTGAAATTGACCATTGTGCACCCTTGGAAACCAGAGACAGGTTCATATTGTCCTTACTTGTTCAGTTACACTTGAGATATTGCAGTGAGACGTTACGAGTTGCGCTTATATAGTGAAGCACTTTCCAGCGTTTTAATCTGAGTTCTTGTTTGTTTACAAGATTATCAGGGTATAGTTTTTATTTACATATGAACTGGAATATTTTATTATGTTATCTGCTACTTTGCATTGTAAGAGTTCAAACAGCCCCGATTCGATTTGTTGTATATGTGGTAGTTTTACCATTCCTTGTCAAAGAAAAAATATCAGTGTATTTGTTAAGCAAGCCTATCTTGCCTACTTTAAGATGAAAGTTGGTGATCAAGATAAGTTGTGGGCCCCTCACAAGGTGTGTAAGCAGTGTTGTTGAAGGTTTATGGATGTGGACGAAGGGAATACATGATAAATTTCAATTCGGTATACCTATGATCTGGCGAGAACCCAAGGATCACTCAAGTGATTGTTATTTTTGTACAATGAAAACATCAGAATATAACAAGAAAAGCAGATGTAAAATAGAGTAACCTAGTCTACCGTCAGCTATACTCAGTGCTAGTTTTCAAAGAATTGCCCTCTTTGGAAATACATGAAGACCAGTTTGGTGAAGAACGAAGTGGCCTTAACGACGTAGATTTTGAAATTGAAGATACTGATCGTATGGGATTTAAGCAGCATGATTTGAATGATTTGGTACGAGATTTGGGACTATCTAAAAAAGCTTCAGAGCTTTTAGCATCAAGACTGCGTGAGAAAAACTTGCTTGAAAAAGGAGCTAAGGTATCCTACTTTCGATCAAGAGAAAGTGCGTTTCTGCTATACTTCCCAAGTGATGATGAATTTGTATGTTGTCATAACGTGCATAGTCTAATGGAAGAGTTGGGAGTTTTAGCCTATAATGCAACTGAATGGCGATTATTCATCGATAGTTCAAAGCGGAGCATGAATTGAATCCACAATGGAAATTTATTTGGTGCATTCCCAATAGGCCATTCAATTTGTCTGCGTGTAGAATATGAAGATATAAAGAGAGCCATTGATTTGTTGCAATATAACATGCACCAATGGATCATCTGCATTGATCTTAAAATGGTCTACTTCCTCCTTGGCCAGCAACGCAGTTACACTAAGTACCCTAGTTTTTGTGTATGTGGAACAGCAGAGCTCGCGAGAAGCATTGGGTGCAGTCGAATTAGCCACCACGATCTGATCTGAAATTTGGTGATCCAAATATTCTACATCAACCACTTGTTGACTGAAAGAATATTATATTTCCACCTCTACGTATAAGATTGGGTCTCATGAAGCAATTCATTTAAGCTTTGTCAACTGAAGGGGACTGTTTCAAGTATATCATTTCTGAATTTACCAGATTGTCATTTGAAATGATCAAGGCTGGTGTGTTTGATGGTCCACAGATTCAGCGGCTCATTAAAGATGAACATTTCATCAATAATATGAGAGTACTTGAAAATAATACTTGGTTAGCATTCATAAATGTTGACAAAGGCTTTCTTGGAAATACACGAGCACAGAATTACATGGAAATTGTCTAGCAACTCTTGGAGAGCTATAAAATGCTTGTTTGCAATATGAGCATCAAATTACATTTTTTACATAGCCATCTTGCTGACTTCCCGAAAAATCTTAAAATCTTGGTGCAGTCAATTATGAGCAGGGTCAGCGATTCCACCAAGATTTGAAGGTCAAGGAGACAGGGTATCAAGGTAGATAGGATGCACATAAGATGGCTGACTACTGTTGGAGCATCAGATTAAACACTCCAAAAAAAGCTATAAGCAAAAATATTTAAATTGATTTGCTTGTTTAAAGTGTATATGTGTTAATGAATGCCTTTATATGACTATAAATATTCTTTGCAAAGTATACTCGGTAAGTTTTCTCTTTATTATCCTTTATATGGACATTTTGTAAGACTTTTGAGATATATAGAGGGGTATCCTGTAGCTTAAAAACTTGATGTGATAGACAAAAACTGAGGTTCATTTTGAATTCAGATGTCAATCATTATTCAAAAACAAGTCACAGATCTAAGACAACAAAATCACTGTTCCCCAGTGTAATTTCACCGCATTTAGCTATTGATTTTAACAAAACATTACATAATCGTTATTCAAATTCAGACAGAGTAAACTGTAATTTTATATATTTAGTTAGTTCTACTCCTCCCATCTAAGTGATGTCCCTCTGGATTCGTATACTTTATCTAGGATACTAAGAAAAATATAAAATTCATTCTTCGTAACTAAGATATCCTTATTTATTCAAATTATCATTAACTCTCAGATTTTTCACGGTCTTCCATTTCGATTACTATAGTCATTAAAATTTAAAAGCTCTTAGTCACGCATTACATATATTATTAAGCTGTTTGCAGAACAATTAATTAATGAATTTAAGAACTTTTAGGTAAGAACCACACTAGATCTTTTTTCTCATTTATATTCGTTTTAAATATTCATTCTTTCCGGGAACGATACGCGATAATAATAGATTAAGGAAATAGTACAACGCCCGGGATTAAGAATTTTAAGAATAACCATTAAAAAGTAATTGATCAGTGGCCAAAACTTTACTGGGATCCAATATAATTTTTAATAAAAATGCATATTGGTATGCATTGAAAAATTTTATTGTAAATCTAATAGTATTTCCACTAGGTCATTGATGTAGATTAAGATGAAGGTCGAAGTATTATAAACTGAATAATTATATGTAGTTTGTCCGAAAGTATATCAAGTACAGGACGATGTATTTTGCAACGAAACAGAATAGAATTGTTGAAATTTCTAATTTTCTTACTGAGATTCCTAATGTTTGACTTTTCCGATGTTATTTCATAGTAAACAATATGAATAACACATCAATATTTTTTACGAATAAATCAAAGCAATGTATTTCTAAATGAAAAACAGGAATTTTGAGATGAATATAGAAGCATTATAGAAAGAAAAGAATCTCATCAGAATACCCTAAGTGCTTGGAAGAAGACACCCTATATCACACTGAATAATGTAATGAACATTGACAAATACTTTGTTAATAAACTTACGTAGGCGTAGGCACGTACATCCAGTATAAGAAGGGGGAGCAAAATGAAGAGCGGATTTCATAAGACAAAGCCGATGAAAGTAAAGTGAAATGATAATTTAAACGATATCCTGGAATTCATGGTCATACTCACGAGTTTAATGTTCATCGATACTTGAAACATTCCTCGGCGTTTGAGCTTGGGGCAATTTGAGTTGGAAGCGTAAAATGAGTCAATGAGAAGACCATTTTCAATGTGTTTAATGAAAGAAAACCGCAGAATAAAAAATGTTGCTCTCTTACCAACGAGTTTCTTCATTGATGATTATGTAACAAGTTGAAAACGTAATGATGTTTTGATCGTTGGTGTTAACGGGTAAAACCAAAGACTCGTATTGTCTTTCATAACAATTCTTTATGCATGAGATTGTCTTACAGAAAGATAAAATAGCAAAAATAATACGAGAAGAAATAAAGAAAGAATCTTATTGGTAATTATTTTATTCTCTGCTGAATTTACCTCATTTAAATTCCCTGAAAATTTATAAATAATATTATTTTCTTATATTCATCCACTACGCATTGCTTAAGTGATAAGAGTGCACCAAAAGTACAAAAAATGAATTTTCAATGGGAATAGGATTACAGAATTAAATAAAATGTGTAATTCTCATCGTACGTTTATTTATTTATTTATTTATTGACGACTTAATTGGGCGAAATTGGGACTAGAAATTCCCATCTTCCATTTAACCTTTGTACATATACATATATACATCGTGAGTGGTTACAAAATTAGAAATAATTTTTAAAAAACTAAATGATGAAATTACTAATATTTACAACATGAAATCGCTAAATAATACAAATTTATATACAGTAAGTTATACAAAGTTATACAGAGGTATATACAGGATGTTATACAATATATAGAAAATCACTAGCATATGAAATATTAAATCATAAAACAATATATAGATATATACAGAGAGTTATACAACACATACAAGTTATCCCTGTGAGAGATATTTGATGCAAAGTTTCTTGAATGATGGTAAGGATATTGAATTTCAGGCGAGAGTGCATTCCAAAGTCTACAGGTGGTCACATGAAAAGATTTATAATAAATTCCGGTATTATGTTTTGGGATTTGAAAATTTTATTTCCCCTGGTGTAGCGATCGTGAATATTATAGTATAGTATAAGATATTACGGTGTACTGTTAATTTTAATTGAGTAAAGACAGGATAATAGGTAAAGTTTCCTTCTAGCATCAAGCTTAAGCCAGGATAATTGCTCGTACGATTCGGTTACATGATCGCTTTTCCTGAGGTCGCAAATGAATCGGATGCAGGAGTTCTGGGCTCTCTGCAGTTTTGTCGCAAGTTCGTGCGATATATCATGGAAGACGATATCAGAGTAATCGAAATGTGGGAAAATTAGTGAGGATACGAGATTTTTTCGAAGAGAATGAGGAAGAAAAGCTTTTAGTTGCGTTAGAGAGTGTAGAGTCCTGTTTACATTTTTCCGTATTTTAGTGGTTTGATCACCCCAAGCTAGAGATTCGTTGATTATAAGACCTAGATTCGTAACACTTTGGCAGAAAGGGATATTGTCATTGACAATCTTAAGGGGAAGTAAAGAATTTTTATTTACGGTAGATGTGAGTTTAGGATGACCGATTATGATAGATTGACTTTTAGATGGATTAATTACTAGTTGATTATTGATGCACCAATCGTTTATCGATGAAATGTCTATGTTCATCTGGTTTATGGCGCAGTTGAGATGAGATGCTGGTGAATGAGTGTAGAATTGTAAATCGACGGCGTATAGATGGTAATTACAATTGTATAGGTTAGCTGTGATATCATTAATGTAGATAGTGAATAGTAATGGTCCAAGTGTGGATATTTGCGGTACACCTCTGTGGTTTTAAAGCCATTCGGAGGAGGAATTATCATAAATTACTTTTTGAGACCTATTACTTGGGTAGGAGGAGAACCACTGAAGAGACGTAGAGGAAAAACGCATCAAACGAAGCTTGCTGATTAGTATATCTTTGTCTATGGAATCAAAGGCCTTGCTTAAGTCAAGTAAGGTCAGAATAGTTACTTCTCTGCGATCCATGGCGCGACGAACATCATCAGTAATCTTTGTCAAAGCTGTAGCTGTGTTATGTGATCGGCGGAAGCCAGATTGGTAGGGGTCGAGAAGACGATTTGTTGTAAGGTAAGAGGTAATCTGTTCGTGGATTAGCTTTTCCAAGGCCTTGGAAATAGCTGGAAGGATACTTATTGGTCTAAATTGGGTGCAAGTAGAGGAGGATGACTTTTTGGGTAAGGGGTGGACTATAGATTTTTTCCACTGTGCTGGAAATTTGCCTTGTAGAATGGACCAGTTGTAGATATGAGTTCTACTGGAAGGATAAATATTATTAATTTATGAATGATTGTAATTTGTATACCATCAGCTCCTTGGGATTTTGACTTTATACTACGGAGAGAGCGGTGAACTTGTGATTGAGTTATAGGAGGGAATTCAAAATAGTTACGTACGTTACTGATAGCACGAGCGCGACGATCAAGGCTTTCAATATAGGCGTCTTTAGTATTATTGGTATGTTCCGATTTGGCAGGAAGAATGAATTCTTTGTTAAGATTGTCGAGGGAGGTATCAGCGGGGAGCGAGATTTCTTTCGATCTACCTATTCTTATATTTCTAAGCTTACTCCAAGCAGAAGATTGGGAAGCACCACGGTTAGCAATTTGATATGTGTATTTAATTTTCGAATTCCTGATGAGTTGTTTAGTTCTATTTCTTAAAAATTTGTAGTTGGTGTAATTCTCAAGAGATTTAGACGCTTTGAATTTTCTGAATGCAGCGTCTCGTTTTGTCATAAATTTTCTGATCTCGCAGTTGATCCATGGGGATTTTGGTTTAGAGACGCGAATGTTTTCAACGGGAGCATGCTTGTCTAGCAAGCGGATGATGAAGTTGTTTAGAGTATCAACTTTTCCATCAATGTCACTGATGTATTCGATTACGTTCAGCAGCAATCAAATCTTAATGGGTTACTTTACAGTGAAATTTAGCACGAACCGAAATAAATCGCAAAATCGGGAGCTCGTTATGACGAAGTAGTGACGTATTAGACTAGTATGTTCTATTCTCAAATGTAAAGACACATACACAAAACTGAATGTATCATCTTAGCAATGAGCTTATTATGTGAACGGAATCTCATATCATTTTAAGTAGAGAAATTTGAGCATGTTCTTTTGTGGAAGTATTTAATAGTATTCAAAGGTAAGAAACGAAATACTACGATATACAATCCAACAGTGATACCCAGTAGATATAGCTTACTTGCTTACTTTACTTATAGATACTTTTGAACAGTATATACTCTTGTATTACTCTGTTCGGCATGAGTGTCTACAACTGTCATTACTCCTTTGGCCTATTTTCTCTCCTGATGGCTTCTCCTTCATTAATATAATCTATTTTCAAGACGGACATACTCTCAAAATACAATTTTCAACATTCACCCGAGGAAAAAATTATCAAGGAGCAGGATTCTCAGGAAAAAGATTCTCGAATTTCGGATGAAAATTAACATATATGACCATTTTTCCTATGTAAATGAAATGATATCAGGAACCAATGTGTCCAAGATATATCGTGCATTGAAAGCATAACCTGGATCATCTCCCAAATATGCCTCATTGGCTACGATCGCGCATTGTAAACAAAACCTGGAATTTCTTCCCAATATGCCCCATTGGCTACGCCTTCCTGCAATTCAGTCCATTGTTTCGTTCAATCTTCTTGCATAATTCTAAGACACTCCCATTAATACCAACCCTTTTTATTTTCTCTCCCTGTGGTGAGATAATAGAGGATTTTCCAACCACCGGTTTCCAGAAGGAGAGATCGGGGTTACCTCACCCATAACTATTCGTTCCTTCAAATAAAAGTCTCACAGTTGTCAACAAATGCTTCCGCCCCCTTATGAAACCGCATTTCCACGGCTGATTTTGCGAAACAAGTTCACTTGATATGGGACGATCCAAGCCGCAGTTGCATCCGAGGGCAGTTGCGCAACGTTGCAACTACCCGCGCGGTCGAAAATAATGGTAATAAATCATGAAATGTTTGTTCTCGTTTGCTGAGTTAATCGCAAGTATGCAATGAAAAAATAAGGACTTTCAGTGGAAGTAGGTTTCACGAGAAGTTGCATTAATACGTATGTAAGACCTTTGGGGTCGTACACAAATTACGTAACACAATTGGGAGGAGCGGAGGGTCCGGCTAGGCGTTTCGGTCTTGGTACCTGTAGGGAGTCCGGTCCGGCCAGGCGTTACGTGGGGGAAAGGGGGAGGGTCGAAAATTGGAGAATTTTGCGTTACGTAATTCGTGTACGACCCCTTTACATATGTATTTCATCTTTAAAGGATATATGGTTCTGCATAAATATAGGGTCACAGGTGTAGGTGCATACATTCTCCATCAGGTTTAAAGTTTTTCATCAATATCAAAGCGGTCGAAAATGCATTCATTAATTGGGTCATCGAAAATGTTTTTTCAATTCTCCTTTTCTTTATAAACGCAGAGACCTTAGGCAACAAGCCAGGTGGTCGATGTTATCTGTGGGAAATAAAAAGATAAAAATTTCTACCTCGTATTTACCAAATTCGGAAAGAAACCCCATCAATTTCGTTCTTAAAAATTATGCTTAATTTATAAAATTATTAGTTTCCCTTTAAAGGTTGCCCATATATGTGAGGATGATGTAAATTAATAAAAGTACCCAAAAATTCGTAGTTTGAATCAAACACCTCTCTCTGCTTTGATTATTTACCTGAGAGGTACATTGGGATTTATAAAAAAACTTTCTGTAAAATCAACATAAAAAAATCCTTTTTCATGTTTGTTGGCTTGTTTCGTATTAATTTATTATTTGACCCAAAATATACTTTTAATAACCCCAAAAACTAACAAACTAAACTAACTCTGTGAATGACGACAGTACGTGTTTGTCGTTGCAATAGTTCTGCATAAATAAATGAATAATTAATTATGAGTTTCCCTTACCTTCCCTTATCTATATATAGGCAATATAAAAGCAGAGGGCGTAGATCTTTGATATCATCGATACATCCATTAATAAGGAAAATATTTTTTATAGCAAGACTATTCCACAAACCGCAGGTGAATCGAAATTAAAATGAGAGGAAAAAACACTTGCAGCCGTCGAGTGACTTAAAGTATCTCAAATATTGCAAATTCGTAATACTTTACAATAAACTATATAATGAAAATTATAAGTTGTAACAATGGTCAGATTGAAAATTACAATTATGTAAATAAGTGAAAATAAAGTATCACTAAACACTAGGTCGAAATTAATTATGTGTTCTTGTAATGAGATAAAATATTCTCCAGTAAATCCATCTCATTATCTTACTGATCAACCTACGAATAAATCATGGAAAACATCCTATTTTGATGGTTGAACTCGTGATTTTGTGAATAATCATTTATGCTGATTAATTTAGGAGTTTAAAGTCGAAATTTTAGTGGAGAGCTTTACGATACGCTAGTACTTTAAGCAGAGATCATTCGTAGAGTAGAATAATGAAGAATACAGATTCACCTCACGCAATGTCAACTGGGAAAGTACTTTGCGGTTGAAGAAACAGTTCCCATTTCCTGCTGTGGGTAAATCTGCGGTCGGGGTTTCCCTAAGAATTATTCCCATTGTTATTCAGCGATAACTTTTTTGTTATTTGATACCGTAATTATCAATTATGCTCGCTGGAAGGTATAAAGCAAAGAGGGAACTGGTTTTCAAAAAGAAACACTAAACTCCCGAAACATTGTGTACTAAAATAATTATAACCTTGTACCCAAATTCTACTTAACTCCAAGGTTTGCAATAATGGCGACTGCATCTCAGGACAAAACCGCACCGTTTTAAGCCAATCAATCTTTAATTATTCGATTTTAGCTTTCAAAAAGATTTGGGAAATATTTTTGATCGCAGAAATATGTGTCCAAGGTTTCCTCAATCTTGCGTGCCTGGGCGATCTCGCGACATTTTAAGTGTCATCAAACAAATATGGAAAATACCTTTGAAAGATTTAAAATCCTCTAGCTTCAGTATTTACAAATGCATTGACTACTTTATATACTATTAATAAATTGGTAGGATTAATTTCGTGATTAAAAAGAAGATAATTGCTACTCAAAACTCTTTCTCGGAAATAGTGACGTAGCCCAGCATTTAGACTAGATTGCTCGCAGTAATATTCTTACAGCCCTAAGATGGAAAATTTTAGAGGAAACTATGTTCTCGTCCTTGGGTAAAATAGGTAACAATAGTAATTTCTCGAAAACCTTAAACCTATACACATGAAATACGTATTATTCCTTGTTCTACAGAGTGTGGGAATTTTTTTACATGTACACTCCTGGCCAAAATTAACGCAGCACCTCCCTAGGGATCCTTACGGCCGGTGCTGCTTTAATTTTCTCAGTTGAATTGGCACGTAACATCTATTTTTCCAATTTTATGACTAATATAAGGAATTGACTTAAGAAACAGTCATTACAAAGAATTCGACGCTAAAAAATTTCTATTTCTATCCAACCCAGCATCCATGTATTATAAAAAATCTGATGTGGCCAGCACATGACTTTCTCCATACATAAGATGTAAATATTTATCTACGACGGTAATTTCGAACTCTATATTCCATCTAAACTTGGATGATGAGTGATTTATTTATATATTATTATCTTTTACGTCACAAAAATTATAAATAATGTTTTTCGGGACATGCTCGATAAAAAACGAAGAATTTGGCCTTTCGCCCATAGAGCCCAGAGCGCCCACAAAGTGCATATTTAGCAACGTCCGGTTTATCAGTATTTCATGAATAACTCCTAAACAATCAGTGATACAAAGATATGTTTCATACAAAAGTTATATTAAATTACATTTTCTAAAACATTTATAAATAATAGCATATACCTAAATATCATGTTTATGGAGATATTTTGAAAACCGGAAATGAGCTTTGAAGAATGAAGCTCAACTTCCGGTTGACCGATTTACTCCAAAAACTAATAAACTCTAACGACTGTAATAAAATTACTATATATGAAATTTAGTGTTGATCCGACGAACAGTTTTCATGTTAGAGCGCCCACAAAGTACATAATCATCTTCTTCCGGTTTATCGGTATTTCACGAATAACTCCTAATCAACAGGTGATACAAAAATATGTTAAATACAAAAGTTATAGTAAATTACATTATCTAAAGCTTTTATAAGTAATACAATATACGTATATATCATATTTATGGAGATATTTTGAAAACCGGAAATGAGCTTTAATGAATAAAGCTCGACTTCCGGTTGACCGATTTACTCCAAAAACTAATCAACTCTGACAGCACACACAACAGTACTATATATGAGGATTGGTATTGATACGACTAATAGTTTTCACGTTAGAGCGCCCACTATCACACACACACACACACACACACACACACACACACACACATACACACAGACATCATTCCGAAAATGGTCAAAACGTGTTCTAGGGACCCCAAAACATGGATTTCCGTTAAAATCTGGAAGTCGATTTTTTTCATGAAAACAATACTTTCTCTATACTTCGTATATTGAGAAAGTAAAAAAAGTTAAAACGGATTGCATGAATAAACGGAAAGGTTTGTGGGATGTTAATAAAAAAAGAAATAAATCACAAGAAATAGGAGGAAGAAAATGAAGGAGTAATATAAAAAAACAAGAGATAGAAAAACAATTAAAGAAGATTTGTTGGAAAAATAACGAGTGGATAGATAAAACATGTAAAAATATATAAATTGAAAAATAAACAAAAATACGGTTTGTTATGGAATCAGCGACAAATGTGCAGAAATAGTTGTTGATATTATTCCCTATTCAGATAAACATAATTTTATTATTAATTTTAGAATAGGAATTTAAGTTAAATCGAAATGTAAATAAGAAGGCGCCTAGTAAATAAACTAGAAAAATCTGATGTGGCCAGCACATGACTTTCTCCATATATAAGATATAAATATTTCTCTACGACGGTAATTTCGAACTCTATATTCCATCTAAACTTTGGGGATGAGTGATTAATTTATATATTATTATCTTTGACGTCACAAACATTATAAATAATTTTTTTCGGGACATGTTCGATGAAAAACGATGAAGTGGCCTTTCGCCCCAGCGCCCAGAGAGCCCACAACGTACATAATTAGCAACTTCCGGTTTATCAATATTTCATGAATTACTCCTAAAGAATCAGTGATACAAAAATATGTTTCATACAAAAGTCATAGTAAATTACATTTTCTAAAACTTTTATAAATAATAGTATATACCTAAATATCATATTTATGGAGATTTTTTGAAAACCGGAAATGAGCTTTGAAGAATAAAGCTCGACTTCCGGTTAACTGATTTACTCCAAAATCTAATCAACTCTAACGACACCAACTAAAATACTACATATGAAATTTGGTGTTGATCCGATAAACAGTTTTTATGTTAGAGCGCCCACAAAGTACATAATCAGCTACTTCCGGTTGATCAGTGTTTCACGAATAACTCCTAAACAACCGGTGATACAAAAATATGTTAAATACAAAAGTTATAGTAAAACACATTATCTAAAACTTTTATTCTTTATACAATATACCTATATATCATATTTATGGAGATATTTTGAAAACCGGAAATGAGCTTTCATGAATGAAGCTCGACTTCCGGTTCACCGATTTACTTGAAAAACTAATCAACTCTGACAGCACACACCACAGTACTATATATGAAGTTTGGTGTTGATACGACCAATAGTTTTCACGTTAGAGCGTCCACTATCACACACACACATACACACACACACACACACACACACACACATACACACAGACATCATTCCGAAAATGGTCAAAACGTGTTCTAGGGACCCCAAAACATGTATTTCCGTTGAAATCTCGAAGTCGAATTTTTTCATGAAAACAATACTTTCTCTATACTTCGTATATGGAGAAAGTAAAAACATAGACAATCGAATAAATAAGTAATAACGCTGCTTAAAAGTTGTTCCTTAAGTCCAGAATGGAAAGAAGCGGCGTATCTCTCTTTTTAAAGTTCTCTTTGACCTATGTGATAAGTATTGCAAGCATTTTGGAAAAATTCCCTTTTATGCTAAAAGAAAGAAAATCAGATTAAATCAAAAAGCATTATGAACGAGTCTTAGTTCCAGTAATTTATCGACATCTTCGATCACTATTTCGTAATTTATCTTTTTCTTATCAATCGTAAAAACGAATGGAATTCCGTAGTCAAGGTGCCCTTACATTATCAACCACTTTTCTTTTGGATTTTATCGCTCAAGTAGTTATACTCCAAATGCAGGAACGATCAAATCGAAAAATGCAGCTGTTCTATTTTTCATATGACAACTGCCTATTGAGTCACAGAGCGTTATGTAACCACCCCCTCTTCGTAATCTCCAATTAACCTTGATAATTCGCTATGAACAAATGTTGGGGAAAGGTAAACGTTATACATTAGTATTTATTCATTTTTCCCTTCCAAGCTAGCTTCGAAGGGAATTTCATTTCACAAAATAATAAACTGCAATGATAATAAGTTGAACAATAACATTTTGCATGCGCAATTTTCGTGGCAATATATTGCTTTTATGATGGAATTCAGTTAAATGTCGTCGGATGAATTTAATTTTATTACGGTTTATTCCATTGGGTAAATTAATAATTTTACAACAAATATTATATCTATATACGTACAATATGGTGATAATAAATGGTTTAGTATCTGTAATTAATGGAGTAAATGGGTTTGTTTGGTTTTTCAAATTATCTTAATTTACGAGTCTTGTAAATCGTATCATACTCTTTTATATGATTCAGCTTTTCAATTTAGGTAGGAGATAAATAGGAGTAATTTTACTACATATATTTACATTCTAACGTATGCTAATGGCCTGAAAAAATCCATCCCTCAAACCATTAATAGGCTATGCATATAAATGACTTCTTTTCAGCTAGTGGTCAAAGGTTGAGTTCCATTCTATTTTTTTAATTTTTTAAAATCAAATGCAAAAATTTTTATTTTAACGAATGGCGAAATGATGCATTCGTATGTAATTAAACATCCTGAACGATCGACACGATTCTATCAAATACCGGTTTCGAAATATCGATCAATCTAGCTATGATTTCTTCTAATAGAATCGATTATGTTGATTAAATACCGTACGAATCGAATGCATTTGTTTTTAATAGGAAGGTCCAGTATATTAATGACATGACATGTCCACGTGACTAAAATGCACGCAGTAACGACATTACATGTCGGTGCACTTGTTTTCCTGTAAGGGTTGAAAACAGGAAGGTCATACGGCCAGCACCAATATTAACTTCATTTTCATCATCATCGCCAATCATCAAAATCCATCAGCCGACCCCATAAGCGATGGAAATAAGGCTATTACATTATTTACATGTACACAAGCAAGAAATGCGTGATGAAAATGAATTTCTTTTCGTGGTTAGAATATGCCAAATTATTTCCGGTGATTCACCACTCTTCGGACATTGCATCTTTTCAGATATATACACTTTAATCACCTATATAACATAATATCGTCCTCGCGTAACCCACTTTTCCAACCATTCTCGTGATCATATTTTTCCTCTCTTGGTATTCCTTCTCTTCCTCATCGCCACAAACTCTTTGACATTTTCTACAAGCAGTTTTCAACGGCCGTTGCAGATTCAATGATTGCTTCTCCCTTCGTGTCCCCTCCCGCCTTACCCGCAATTCAAATCTCCTTCACACACCTCGTTTCCGACTCTCAAATATCTATTATCTATCGCACCCCAAACCTTTTAATTACCTTTTGGCTCACGATCCCTCTCTTGAGCTGTTTTCCCCTATTGATTCACTCCTTTCTTCCATTAATTAATCTCTAGTCTTTAGCTTATTCAGTCTTCTTGTTTGTTTGATATCTTTTTGCATCGCCATGTTTTCTTTGCTTATTTTTACATGTTTTTCCCTTTCTTTTAAGAATTGAAATTGGTCTATGTAGCTGTGTTTTAATCACATTGAAATAATTAAAAAATATATCAATTGTATTTAATATTATTATGTATTATAATGTAGGCTAGGCAGTGGATTTTCTTGAATTTATTACAACACCTTCGTGTAGGCGTGTTGATAAACGAGAAACAAATTAAACTGCTCAGGAAATTATGAATTACGAAATAATAAATTATGTGCCTGGATGACTCGTAAGATTCGTTGCAGGTATAATGGCTAATTCTTCTCCTTTTCAATAATCCTTGTTGATTCGTTGTTAAAAAGCGTTCGTGACAGCCAGTAAACAAACAGTTTGCGATTTAGCCACAATAATATTACTGCTTTGAGAAAATGATAAAAATTTTCCATCGCGTGGCCGCACCTGAAATTATCAGGTGTCAGTTGCTTATTGCCTGTATTTTAAAATAAAAGCTTCAGATTAGCTCACATATGTGGATTTCATAATCTTCGATAAAAGTGTAAGGATCTCTTTCAGCTATATTACTATGCCCTCCAGGACAAAGCAATAAGAATGGAATTCAGAGATCGGATCGGAAGAAGATCACATCGTTGTCATTCGTTTTCTTATCTGTTTTATGGGACAAAAAGAAGTAAAAGAATGTTTGGGATGGGGTGATTCATGACTTGGGAGTAAGTTCTCTTTAATACGTAAGTCTTGTATCAATAATTGAATTACATCGTTTTTATCTCTACCGATCAGATATAAAAAGGTGAGAAAGAAATTCTGCTGATAATATTGAAGAAGTTTTTCGTGCGAACTCCACTAATACAAGAATTTCCTTTATAAATGTGAGAAATACTGGCAATTCCGAGAATTTTCTTTTTTATCTGCTCACTTTATTTAGTAGGTTACATCGAAATTACATTTTCTTCTAGCTAACCTTACTATCTAAGTGGCGTGAGCTACGATAATTGTGACAGTAAGAAAAGTTATGGGACAGCAAGTAGAAGAATTTCGACACATGGCAAGTTATAAATTATGACTTCTCGTTAAAGTATTATTGCCCCAATTATTTTGAAGTTTTTTAAGTAAAGAGAAGTATGAGTACACTTTATGCTGTTGGAATGGACTGTGCAAATATGAGATTTAGGATGATACTTTTTTGCGTTATTGGCTATACATGAAGCATTGGTATACATGAAGCTGATACGACCTAATTGAAAGGAAAATATGGCATAAAAAGGTAAATTAAAACTGAAACAGTTAAAACAAAAGTTGAATTTAAATTTGAATTGCTTTTATGCAGTACAGTTTTGTGTGATGAAGTAGAGTGTGTTGAAATAGTACACCCTTGATATTTACGGTAACAGTTATTGCGAGTCTTGGGAATGTGGGCATCCGCGACACTAACCAATGAAATCACTTTCATCAACCCCTCTTTCCTCCTCACTCTACCTTCAAAACTAGATGTAATAATATAATATCTGTCTGTTTTCCTATGTATGTACCTCAAGATGGCTGTAAGGCCAAAACCGGTCGTTTATTAAAAATTTCTTGTGGAAAATACGAAGTCTGCTCCTCATTTCTTAAATGGCGTTCCACCAAGTAAGGTCAGATAACACCGAAGTTATTGCGTAGTTGTGAATGAAATAGATGCTCTTCAATAACTTGAAAATAAATACCTACTTTGAAAGATCAAGAGCAAGAAAACCATCATTTTTTTTGATTTGATCTTAAAAATTCGTTAAACAATCTTCCAAAAATAATCATTTTTATTGAATCTATAAGAAAGAAACAGGAATAAATTACAACAGCTTGCGTTTTTTTATTCAGAAAGTTGCATTACCCTTGAGGTTCAATAAAATTTAAAAATACTTCTCAATACTCAATATAATTATTAGAAAATATTGATGACTTTTATGTGACAAAATTTTAAGGGTTCCCAGATAATAATAATTATTATTATTTTATGATATATAATAACTAATTTCGGGATATTTGGTGGAATTCATCCATGTTAAACGCAAAGGAGAAAACTTGAAGATGCAAATGCTGAAAGATCTCTTAAAAAATTAAAAATAGCGTCTAAATCTCTTTATAAAGTTCAGTAATTTAACAACAACCTCAAGATCCATAAACTCTCGTCAAATGATCCAAATTTGATATAAAATATTTCTCCACACCTCTCAAGAAACCCTCAACGTTCACGCGGTAAAGAAATTCCTCCAACTTAGGAGAGGTAAGCAGTTTTAGTCAGAAATGCAACTTCCACTAAACAAGATGACGGGATATTTTATTAAGATCTCATGTCATCCATGGTGACGTAATATAATAATAGTCTTGCGAAGCAGAGAGAATGGAATGCAGCCGCTCAAACATTTTATTTTCAGGATATAAATCTTCGGGCGTTTTATCACTCCTCGGGTTGAAATTGTGTAAACACGATCATTTTATCATTTCTTCTCTTTCTTTTACGAGCCATCATTTTTTTATTGCCGTGAATTCATTGTGTGGCCAACTATTTTGCCTACTTTGAAAGAAGTCATCAGGTACAAATGATAATGTTGAGGAATAGGTAAATGATACAGACTTAGGTTTAATACTGTAGTACTTATTAACGTGTAAAAATCCATAGCAAACCAAAATTTTATTAGACCACTTTATTAGTGATATTATTAGTATTATAATAAAGTGGTCTAGTAAAAGTTAGGTTTGCTATGGACTTTTTTCTGGAATGAGTATTGTATTATTTTTACTAGTTTCCACAAAACTTCATGTGGACACCAGATTGCATCGTTCTCTGATTGTCCATTAATAGCTTTAACTTTAGTAAATCGTATTAGTACATATTACTATATTAATATGTATTATTTTCTTTGTTTATATACTATATTTCATTAGCAACGTCTCTACTACATCTTATTACGATGAGGAAACTATCTGCTTTGGCATTTATTGATCAATTTATCTTTAGAAGTTGAGAGAGAATCACGATCCCTCTTTCTTCCGACCATTTTCACAATATTTTTCTTTTCCTTTTATCTCCACAGTATATTTTGAAATGTAAACATACTCCAACTATTTTCGATGATTAGCTTTAAATATTCACGTTAAGGATTACTGCGACGAAAGATGGAAATTTTTCATCTATTTTCCCCACAATCATACGTTTGTTTATTGTTTATTTTTCATATTTTAATGTTCATTTGAGGAGGTCAATGTTTACAATTCAAATGTGCTTTTGTGATCGTAAACTCCAACCTCCTTTATAAAACTACTGTTTTCATTATATGCTGGAGTGAAGTTCGACTTCAGCAGAGTCGTAAAATTTTTCAGAATTTGCGTTTCAGTATTTAATAACTATATCCTGCTTATAGATATCAATATGTGTAACTCATTTGCCCTGAAAATATTTATTAAATTCTTCAGCGGTAGAATTGAACTATTTTACACATTTTATTGGAGGGATAAATATCTTGAAATCGTCAGTAAATCAACCAACTTAGGTTAGAATGTTGATTATAGTTAAACGTAACATTTTTCTGCAATTTCTACTGATTTTCATCGGAACATGAAACTGAGTGCACACCTTTTTTTTAAACAGTGTTTTGCAGTTTGATTTGAAACATTAATCAAGATCCGTTATAGGAATGATAGTAAGCAAAGAAGTTATAAGATTATAATAGAGATCATTTGTTGTAAAATAAACTTAGAGGTTTTGAATAGCGCATGGCATATAACCATCGCTAAATAATCCGAAGTTATATTGGGTTTACTCCATAACTCAATGGCTTACGACCTAAATGGTTATTTTGTTCAACTGTCAGGTTTACTTATTAAGAGTTAAATTAAACTTTGTCAATTATAGCTATATATCATTCATGTAATATTGCAGTTTCAAATTATCAAGGGTTAGCATTCGTAAGATTAGATCGTAACAGTCATCCAAGTTATCCTGTCCACTGCAAATCACTTCATTCCCTCATAATTTCATATCTTAACTTTATTCATTCCCAACCTCCCATAGCCCAACCTTCCCCTAACATTCCTGGTCTCTAGGACTAGTCTAGAGACTAGGAATGTTAGGGGATAAGATATGAAATTAAAGTTAAGATATGAAATTATGAGGGAATGAAGAGACTGTGAGCGGAGTGAGTTTCCTTTCTTTTATCAAGATTCCTCTCTCCTTATTCACTCTTCTGAGATGTCTACATTTGTATTTCCGCCCAACCATTTTATTTTGTTATCATTAGTATGTAGTGACACATTTCCGTTGCATCTAATCTCTACTAATTTTACTACATTTCCTCTGCTTTGTTTCAATGCTATCCAAAGACTCAGCCCATACACAGAAATTTATATCTCATTTATTATATCCGAGGTTATGATACGTCAATGAAATTTGATATAATACATACTTCATTGGTGAACAGACAAATGAGCAAAACCTTACCCTAATACAGTAGATATATTACCCTAAATTTGGAGGGCCGATCTATACAATTCGCATCAACTGAACCTTGTGATAACCGTATTCCCTTCTAACACAACGATTTGATTTCCATATTTAGGAGTTATTATCGTACGAGTAAAATGTAGCTTGCATACTGCAAGCAGATCGGCATATTAATTTCATATCGGCATCATTTTGGGAGGGTCCTCAAAAGAAAATAAAAGGATTGTAAATATTCTTAAAATTCGCTGCAATTTCATCGTCTGGTAACAAACCCGGGTCATACTGGTAAAATTACTATGCAGCACTATAGAAGATCACCAATTCTGACTGTGTGTGAAAATTCAAGCAGAAATGTTGGCTACAACTGCCTCAAAAGACGTTCTACTTTTCACGAATTTAAATGGCTCTCTGGATTCGAACCAAGGACGATCTTGGAAATCTAAAATATGTTTCAGAAACCTATTTATGATATCTAAGTATATGCTGAATTTCAAGTTTCTATATTATTGGGAAAGGTTTCAAAATAATTCCTAAAAATCGGATAAACTTCTGATTTCAGAGACACCTGGTGTCGACCACAGGACACATTGATAGCTGTGAATGCACTGTTTGATTTGTATCGACTTGATCTTTCTATATGCAAAGTTTGAAGTCGATATCGTGCCGGGAAGTACCTAAAATTTGTTTCCGTTATCTCCGTAAGAAATGCATTGAGGAATGTAAATGTCCCTCTGGGATCGAACCAAGGACCATCAGCGAATATGTAAAATTGTATTATGATATATTTTTATGGTATCTAACCTCATACCGAATTTCAAGTTTCTATGCCATCAGAAAAGGGTCCAAAAAAAATCTTAAAAATCGCCACAATGCATTTTAAACGGCCGATTTTTGCCCCGACCTAGCATCGAACCAAGGATAATATTCGTAGATGTCTTTATGGTTTCCTTTAGATATGCACGGCATCTAGCGGTCCCTTGAATTTCAAATCTCTCCTTTTCCGGGAAGTGCCTCAAAAAAATTTTCGAAAATCCCCGCCATGTATCCTTATGGAGATAATCGGGACTTTGGGGCCTTCTGGAATCGAACCCATGACACCGAGGTTCAATGTCGGCTTTTTCCTGGAGGTTACACGTCATGGCCATAACGTCGTAAAAATTTCAAGTCGTTGGCACTTGTGGAACATGGTTAGAATTTTGATCCCCTATATATATATAGGTATATCCGGAGAAACGTCTATATATAATAGATATTATATCGAAAAGCATCAAAAGTGTGTATTCATTAAGTAAGTTAGTTTTTAATTAATGAACTCAAATGTATAATTACGTGAACTCATGCGGTATAAAGTAACTGAAAATTTTACGAACCAAATGTGAACGCTATGTCAAATACAGAATCATAATTTTTATGCTATTTACACTCCTTCCATAACTACCGTTCAATGGTATTCGAAAAAATTGTGAGCATTTTTCCCCATTGTCCTTTTTTTCTTATTAATCGCTGTTTTATGTTAACCATGTATCTTTTAATGAATTTATATAAATAGAAAGTTATGCGGAACGTACCGATTCTGCTCTTCGCATTAACCGATATTTCGTATAATCCGTTTAAGCGATAGCCAGTTTCTACCGCACGTGGTTTGCTACGGTAAAAAGGAAGGAAAGAAAAACCACTGTATATGAATAACTAATGCGAGGAAAGTTCTAAAATTCGTAGGGAAATTCTCCCGTTATTCCATTAAAACCGAGATATTTCCTCAATTTCCTTTGCGCCGCTTTTTCAATAAAACTTGGAAAAATATAAATTGGCCAAGAGTTAAATTGGAGTATTTCCCCTTTCGAGATAAGAACTGCGGAAGACTAACGTCTTAATAAGGAAGTGGGTACCATTCCCGTCAATGTTGGGAAAGATTCGTGCGTTTGAACGGCAGAGATTGCCCCACGGAGAGGAAGGAAAGAGAAATTTTGTCGCGTGCCGACTTATCGAACTTTCTTTTTCCCGCGATGGGCTTCCCCTTAAAATGGGAGAGAAGAAAGTTCCCCTAGATGAGGTAAGTTGCAGAGGAAAGGTTGGAGTGGAAAGTAAACATCGGAAAAGTTTGGGGAATTCTCTCCTGACCTACACACTCAAAGACGAATCGCAGAAATAAAAGAATAGTTGAAAAGAAGTGCATTGGGATTCTCAGAAGAGGCTATTCAGGATGGTTATAATTAAATTGCACCATTTACTTTTATATAAAATCCATCTTAGCTCATATGGTGGTCATGAAAACCTGGGTATGCGTTACTTAGTAGATGAAGAAGAGGATTTTTGCAAAGAAAAAACAATTCCCCAGATAGATACACAATGAATAGTTTTTCCGTCCATGTTTAAGGCTGATTATAGACTTTATTATAGAGGTAGACTTTTATGTTCACATTAATTTTATTGAGAAGAAATTCATTTCTAATTTTGGTCGAAATTTAAATTAGTAAAACCCTAATTTATGTATTAGGTATTACAGGAAAATAGGGAGCCACTACTTAAATATTGCACAAATGATTAAATATTCAAATCCAAAGATATAGAAAATTTAGATACGTTCATAGTTCATGGCAGTGAAAAAATTATAAATATCAGATTAAAATCTTGGTAGAATTGATATATTAATAATTATTGCTTCATATAACACAAAGAAGAACATAGGATGTGAAAGGTTGCAAGAAGTGTACAGTCATTGTACAGTGATCAAAAGCAAGGCAGTAGAAACTGACATAAAAAACTTGGCAATTAAGGTTAGATGTCCTTGATACATTAATATGAAATCGGCGAAGAGCTTGAGATATCCATCTACAATGGCTCGAAATTAATTAAATTAAAAATTAAATCGATGGTGCAATCGATTCAGCGTTGGGGGACAATTATCGGGCAAGAGATAATTGGGAAAAAAGAAAAGAAACTACAATGGAGACAAGGAGTGCTTGCTGACTTTGGACCAATCATTGAGGTCGGCGTGAGTTCAGTTATAAACTATGAACTGAAAATTGAAACTAACTGAATTACAATAAAATCTCTCCCCTCCGTTTGATCACTTTTGAACTTTGAAGAGATTAATTTTACAGCACAATGTTTATGAGCAATTTTTCAATTTAGGGATGGATCTCTTTATAAACATTTTTATGGATTACGGGAAATCAGAATATTAAAAGTGGTGATTTAGCTATTGATTAACTAAAATGCTCTGTTTGAAAACCCTGCCATCATAATTTTACCATGATGTTCACACAGAGGGGTTAATCTTTAAGGCACACCAAACCTTTTAGCAACTGCGTACCTCTTGAAATTTAGACCAACCAACAGTCCTATATTTTTTTAGAAACATATATTTACCGTCGGAAAAGCGCCCAATGGCTTGTTTTATGTAAATTAAATTACTGAGAAAACTTCATATTTTATAATTAATGAATGTATTTCGGCTTCTTCAACCCTTTATCAAGACAACAGTAAATGTAGGTTAATATATATTTTCTTGCTAAATTTTACTTAAAAATTTATAGAGATATGTGTACGATGACAACATTTTTATAATAATGAGAAATATAAAACTATTATTGCAAATTATGGTTTTATTTATTACTCATAAGTCTAAAAGCTTATAATTTTATATAATCGTATCACCCAGGCGTACCAACTGAAACGCTCCCGCGTACCATTAGTGGCACGCGTACCATGGGTTGGGAACCCCTGGTCTAAAACCATCATAAGAAATGTGATAGGAAGAATGTAATGTTTTCCTCCTTATATTAACATATATACGGCCATTTTAACGTAGTAGACCATGTTCAATGAGATTCACATGGCTCAGGTATCATCAGGCATGGTAATGAAGTATCATCATTTTGTTGTGCAGTGCTTGACGGTGCAGCATGATTGCAGCACCAGAGCTTACGTATCTACTAAATAACATGGAAATATAATTCAACCATATTTCTGTCATATTTTCAAGTATCGCTCTATTGCGTGTAACCAGAAGATACAAATTTTCCAAACTTTACACATTATGAATTCTCCTCAACCAGGAAGGAACTACTACCGCCCATTGCTACTCGTTCTCGGTAGGAGAGAAAAATTTTTATCCAGTTTATTGCTTCTAACCATATAGTCACATATATATTATATAATGAACTGTTTACAGTAAGTCGAGAAGAAGGCCGCGAGGTCAAGCAACAATTTGTGAAGCTCTAGAATTACTTGGTTTAAATTTGAAAGTTTTTACATTTTTCGGCGTTGGAATAAGGAGTTCACATTCCATTCCCTAATACCCTTATCAACGAATTATTATTTAGCTGTACATGTTAGTTTTATTTTTGCGGTCCTTTGTTCACTGGTATCACAAAAATGTGATAGTGGACCTTATTAGAATGGATTATCTTTTATATCCTCCTCTGAGTTAATTAAAGAGTTAAACCTAAACTTGTGTCTTCAAAAAATAATACCTACGTGTATCAAACTAACCAGAGATAGAAAACATAAATTCTCAGGATTCGGATGGATACAGTTGACAAAATTTCCAAAGCGATACATCAACTCCCGAAACCGTTCCTGCTGCAGTTATGAATACTGTTATTTATTAGACAAGCTGAAATTCACTCCTTCCTTTTCTTTTCCCTTTGAAACGCATTTGTTTATTGGTACGCCACTGACACGTGTAATGGCCTGGGCAATGTTGCGAAGCCTTTTTTCCAAGGAAGAATCTCGGGATTTTCCAAGGAAACATGCTAATTCTGCAATTGCGCGGAGGTCTTTCAGTGAGCACATGCGTTTTCAATTCGACGCGTTCGGAGGATGCACTTTTCAACGCATGCGCATTCAACGTCATCTCTTTGTTTATTTCGTGCATGGGAGGAGGGGAGGTATTCCCACCCGAGGAGGAATAGCTCGCCGGAATAAAACCGTCGCACAGTGGGCTAGAATCGAAAAAACCTGGACAAGTGGCGAAAAGTGGTTTTTTTGAGTGCGGATATTGAAACTTGGCATAGTTATTGCAAAATGATTGAATTTTATTGTCCCACTCGTCGTTTGTTTAAATTTTTAGGAGACAAAAAGATACAGGGCGTCAAACTTGAGAAATTTTCACAAAAACGGGAAGCTTCGGATTTTTCGGAAAAACGTTCAAGTTCGTTGATATATAGTTGCTTTTAAGAGAAACTGTTAAAAAAACAACAATGAAATAATCTATCAAAACTCTTTTTCTTTCAATTCGCTTAATTTTTCATGCTCTAAAATGATTTTTTGCTCATTTAAAGCAACAAAATGGCGGGCACCTTTTTCGGACAAATTTCGAGATAAAGTAAGGAAATCAACTAGGTAAACAGCGATGGACTATCAAGTCTCTTATATCACCTCAGTTTAAAAGGCTTTTAGATGTGGAAGCTGGAAAGACTGTTTAATTTCACCTGCTACCCTGTGATTGCGGTGGATTTTTCGTAAGCGCTGCGCGGTCCGGCAGGGCGCCGTAGAATCCCCAAATCCAGTTTAGGTGTCTTTTTGGTTATGTTGAGTCGAAATTTGGCTTCTTTTATGTTACATTTTGACAAATCATATTACACAATAAAATTAAATCATTTTGCAATAACTATGCCAAGTTTCAATGTCCACACTCAAAAAAAAAAACATTTTCCGTCACTTGTCCAAATTTTTTCGATTCTAGCCCACTGTGCGTCGTTTTCCTGCCAAAATTATGCAGATTTTTTATTTGTCCTCAGCCTCGTCTTTCGCAACTCTGAATGTTTTGGTTGGATCGACTTCATGACAACTGCATGTTATTCGGTTACATACGTGGATGAGATCCAAAGCCATTATGTGTGCCAGATCTAGTGAACTGTGGAAATTCTTCCAGCTTGGACTGACTGAAGAGAAAGCTAACGCATTACTGCTGTGCTGTGAAATATTGAAGCAATAACTATAACTTGCCCCTGCGTCTTGGATTTTGGGAAATTTTTGGCCAAGTGAAATTTTATTTTGTTTTAATTTTTCCCTTTCTCTACTCCTCGAATATTTGCATTTGTTATATCATTATTCAGAATAAAATTATAATTGTTATTGTCTATCTTCTTTCCATATGCCTAATATAATAACCACTGTTGAGTAAATATTTATATATTCATTTATCTGACATCAGTAACTCCAATCAGAAATACATTGGAGTAATTTTTGAATGTTTTGATTATACATTAACAATGTAACACGAGATGGTTAGGAAGCAAAACCTTGTATGTTCCACAAGAGAATATTTACTTCCATCGGCTTTGACCCTTGACGGTCATCAAGTGATAGCTGATGAAGATAAAAAAATCTTCTTTCGGAACATATCAAGTTTTGTTTCCTAACCATCCCTGTTATGGCGTTCCACGAAGTACATTCATCGCACATCAATTTAAATTTTAATGTAACACGAGTTGTAATATTTGGCTGAAGTGAGAATACGATTAAAGAGTAATAAATAATCAGTAATCTTATCAGTAGAATTTCAAATTGCTTTGGAATAGTGTAAAATAAATGATATTGATACAACAAACATTAACTATTGCGTAAGAAATTATACATACAATAGTTAAAGACTCCAGTAACTTACTGGAAATAAAATTAATCTTACTTTGCGATATTTGGTGGAATTGTCGAAGAAGAAATGAAATGAAATATGAGAAGTGGAAATAGAGGTGAGGAGTAAATGCAGACTTGTTAAGCTGGAGTACGCAATTTCATTCCTGACGGAAATGAATCTAGAAAAAGATGCAAATGATGAAGAAGGCGGAAGGGAAACATTATCTAGGCCTTGAAGTAAAAACTAGCAAACTAAGGATTTTTCCATGGTCAATGCGTGAGTAGACATAAGCATTTGCGAGGTAATGCCATCCTCAATGAACTACAGCGTGATCCTACATAAGTTTCTCAAGTTTAAGTTTTGCAAGATGCATTCGAACGCATAAAATCTAAAGCTTCTTCTCGTATTTAGCGAGAAATTAGAAACTGTTTCACGGTGTATCTGAATTTTCTTTAGAATAACCGCTTCGGGTAGAACTATCTCAATAGTTCCACCATTGGAGCGGTTGTTGTCTTCGAATGTTATATAATTGCGTATAATCCGTTGGCTACGAGGACCTTTGTATTTGTTTTCATTTCCTGGTTTCTTGTGTTTATGAAGAATGGGATTACAACAGAAACCGAACAACGTGTTCATTTCGTTCATTCTTACCTTGGGTCATTTGCGGACAGCAGAGACCTAGTTTTCGGAGATCATTTTTATAAAAAGTTGGAGCCGAATAAAATTCCGACTCCCAGTGAGACTACTACTTGGACAGAATTGTAGGGCGTAAATTAAAGTATTTCTAATTGATGCTATTATTTTCCTCAGAGGAAATTTTGAATAGATGTGTTAATGATTACGAATTACGAGTCCTACGTATTTATCACTTTTTCATATATTCGTGATGTATCAGATAGTTTGTTTTTTATAAATTTATTATGTGAATTTAATGTGGCAAATGTTTTAAAAATAATGCTTTTTAATTAATTAATAATTTTTATATAGCGTCTCCATAATTGGCCAATTTTTTTAAGGATAACTAATAAAAAATGATAGAGTTGATGCATCTTTTTTCTTACATTCGGATCGGCTGATATAATAGGAAGGTGACCTAATACTAAATATGTCTTCGGTAATCCCATTTAATTCTGAATGCAGCCTTTCTTCTGATATTTCTTTCAAGGGTTCCAAAGCAGTTTCAGGGAGCAGTTTCGTATCGCTTGCTGCTCTATCATATTAATATTCTACTAAACAACCAACTTTATTCTTCTAAACAATATTTATATTTTAATTTGTTTAAGTTGCCCCTTCTTGCACTGCTCCTTATCGAAACCAAGGTTGTAAATACCAGCAGCAAGATCATGCGAGTACGAGAGGAGGTCTAACCGAAGCAAAGTCGCTCTCTCAAATTTTCCACACACCTGCCAACTATATGCTATATAAAAAGGTGTTGACTGCATCACTGCCGATCTTTCAGGCAACACAGTGTCTCATCGCCTATTGATCTAATAAAAAGTGTATTTCCACGATAAACTTTTTCGTTCAATTCGTTGCCATATCCCATCGGCCTACATAATACGGAAAATTCTTCTTCCAACGTTTGCCTTTTTAGGCAACGGTGTCATCGCTGTAACGGGAGGAGGATTTTTTGGATAGTTGAAAGCCCCCAAAAACACCCCTGTACTTTGGAAATTCACTGAAATGGAATAAATAAATGTTTTCTCAAAGGCGATTTTTACGGCGATATTTCATCGGTCGAGGAATGAAGATAATATTCCAAGGAGGTCTTGCTGTAAATTTTAGTATCTTTGCAAGGCCGTGACCTTTGTCGGGCACTTGTTGAGATTCACCTTGAGGGACTTTATTCCTGCCGTAATGTTACTCGTTTTCGAACGCACCGGAATGCAGAAGGTCTTCAGGCGGGAGTCTTCGTTCAAATGTCTATTCCGTTTCTTCGAATTCAAGTTTTATGGAGGCTATTCAAAGGGATATTACTTTTTGAAATACTCGCTTAGAATTAACTGTCAGTTGAGTAAGTAATGATCAGATTTATACATACTTTTATGCGTTCATATCATAAACTCTAGTCCATTCTAAGGCAAACAAGCTATCTTGCTTGTTTCCGTCGAGGCTTATCATTTGTTTCCATTCATTTTTAATTTTTTCAAATTTCCCCTTTCAATATGATATACAAGGTTTTTCGAGGAAATAAGTAAGACTGTTGCAAACTAGAAACTCCGCAAGACAAGTAATTTATCAATTTTTTTAAAGGCATTTGATTATCTCATACAATAATTATTGCAGATTTAAATTTACTTTTCCCGTAAAAGTATTCAAAAGTTTAATTCCTATTATTTGGACCCTCCGCTTTGTTACTCCTTTCAATATCGAGATTATCGATATTTAAAAATTATAGCAAAACATTTGATGAAATAATGATTTGGGTTCAATGGAGCTTTTCTTGATTTTCACGTAGTTTTATGGAGGACCGAAGGAAATAACGGATTCGAATTCATAATGCATAGATTTCAGGAAAACAAACGTGCTTATTATGAATGGTAAATGACATTCATGTCGTGTGTCACCTTCCTATTTCGTAAAGTGACATTCCTAACAATTTCCTAAATTACCAATAGCTAAAAAAGTTATTTTCTAAAATAAAAATATGAAAGAAACACAAATTATTCAGATTAAATAATTTTATTAACTTCAAGACACAAGCATGTATAAGAAATTGCGTTTCTGTCTGTTATATTTTATGTAACGCCTTCATTCATTCGATTAAACTCATGGCTCCAATCTTTACAGCACGCACATTTAATCGAATCACGACAATACTGATAAGTTTACTAATTCCTTAGTTTCTTTCTATTAACATTTAAGGACACAGAGTCTTAGTTTTGTTAACAACAGGAAAAACCGGAAATTTTTTCCTCAATGAAAATTCTTCATTGAAAAAATGCTATCAAATATTTATTATTTATCAATGATTAATTCAGGGCGGATTCATTTCTAGCACCTTGGTTTTTAAATAAAATCTAATAACTAAACAACTATTTTTCCATGGGAATGTCACTTTACAAAAGAAAATCCTCTGCATTGTGAGAGATAGAATGATTATTTATTTGACATGTTTTTTGTTGAATTGTTTACTGTTTAAACAAATTGCAAAGTAAAATATCGTTTTGGCATGGATCCCTATTATTGAATTTTTATTAATTAAATGAATTTTATTAAAGGATAGTAAAAATGCAAAGAATTTTGGGGTCATATCGACCCCGTGTGAGCACATCTTCTGACGAGACTAACTAAGAGATAGAGACAAACTAAGATATAGAGATTGACTAAGAGATAGAGACTAACTAAGTGATAGAGACCAACCAAGAGATAGATACTAACCAAGAGATAGAGACTAACTAAGAGATACAGACTAACTAATAGATAGAGACTAACTAAGAGATAGAGACTAACTAATAGATAGAGACTAACTAAGAGATAGAGATTGACTAAGAGATAGAGACTAACTAAGTGATAGAGACCAACCAAGAGATAGATACTAACCAAGAGATAGAGACTAACTAAGAGATAGAGACTAACTAATAGATAGAGACTAACTAAGAGATAGAGACTAACTAATAGATAGAGACTAACTAAGAGATAGAGACTAACTAAGAGATAGAGGCTAACTAAGAGATAGAGACTAACTAAGAAATAGAGACTAACTAAGAGATAGAGACTAGCTAAGAGAGATAGTTATCTTAGGAATCAAAGCTATTTAATATGATTAACCTAACCCTAAATTGGAGAAGGACAATCACCGAATTAAATGCCTACGAATCTACAGATAGAACTAGACTAGAACAGCCCTTTTCAAACTGTAGCCATTTTACTAATGAGAAAGGATGTTAATGAGATGAGAAAGCACGTTAACGAAACGGTGATATGTTCTCCCAGATTATCCTCATCTAATTTCCTGAGCGGGGAGAAGATGCTAAATCACTTCGGTATTCATCAAGAAAGACATCTCATCTGCATTGCGAAGGGGGCAACTTTCCAAATGGATCGCAGCTGCTATTATAAATTTTTGCTGGGGACACGTGGCCTTCGTGACACGTTGCGGAGTTAATAACGAAAAAGCATGGCGGATTAAACGAGAGTAGTCCTGCTAATGAGTTATTCTAATGGCTAAAAATGCGTTTTATCTCAGTGTGATCGAAGAGAATAATGTGAAAATTTTGGGAAAGTTACTAGTTATCTGATTGAAATTTTCCAGTTAGAAATAGGAACTTTATGTATGGTTGTACCTATTATAAAGGGAAATAGTTCACAAAGAACGGATAACTTGAAATATCGAAGAGCGAATTAGGTCCAATCCACCTCCTATGGCTCACGATGAATGTGAAATCGTTTAACACTAAACGTTAAAAAAGAAAAACAGTAAACACGGAGACCTTTTAAGGTCTTCTGGGAAAATATTCTCGGAAAATTGGTCGGATAAAACGAAAGGGCCCTTATAATTGGATATCAATCAAAATGAAAACTATAATTCCGTATTCAAATTAAATTTAAATAGCGTTCCAATTCTATCCATAAAGTATACAGTTTTACAATAATTTACAAATATTTTTCTTCATAAATCTCAGAGTTGCCGTACTATATATTTTAATTTCTCTGGTTAAAAGTTTATTCATTTAATAAATGCAAATTCATGATGCTTTTCAATGTAGGAGATGATAAATGATCATACCTACAGAACTCAGAAGGGAGGTAGTGCCAGCAAAGAGATTGATTATCAAGAAATTCGATCATAGCAAAATGTATAGGTAGTTCCCAACGAATCATTTTAATGGATTTCCGCTGTATAAAGTTTTAGCTCCAATCAAAGAAAAACTATATCACTGATTGATAAATAGAAGTCCAATGTGATTAGACAACCTTTTTCAGTTGTTAACCGCTATTGCTCTACCTTTATCCTCTAGAGGTTCAAAAATGAGTATTTCATCTGCAAGGTTTAAATAGCAGAAAATAAACTGAAATATGGGTTTAAAAGAAGTAATTCCTAATCATTATGAAAGTATCATAATAGCTTTCTTTACACGGCTTCAAAATGATCAGTTTACCAGATAGACGTAGTGTGCAAGCGTCAACATATGATTGATCAATGAATTCATGAGAATGAATAAGTAAAGAATTTGTTAGCTCCTCGCTGAATGCTATGAAAATCTGTGTTAATTTTGCAGCAGTCGTATGTGATTTGAACCTCTATCTGCAAGCGTTAAGTCAAATTTTATACATTTCTAAAGATAATATAATTTAAAACAGAAAATTTTCATACTTTTAAATACTTAGCTAAATTCTTAAGAAGGTAGCTTTGTTTTAGTAAGGTTATAAATAAAAAGAATTATTTAAATTATTTAATAAGCCACCTGGTAACGAAATGTGAGACAAGTAGAGGATCGCCTGGTAGGGTGATGTACACTTCGTGGGCCCCGTGGCCGCTACGGTAGCCATAAAAGCCTATCAGGAACCCTGAAAAATCTTGTGTGATAATCATAAGACAAATAATGTATATGCTATTTATGAAAGTTAAAGTTATTTAAAATTCATAAATAGATTAATTCCCAGCGATGTGTTTGTATTTTTTTTATTTATTTCTAATTTTTATTTGTTTTTAATTTTTTATCATTTTTTATTTATGAACGCTTATATCGCTGGAAGTTGGGTTTTTTGTATCGATACATAGAAATATTTTTTGATTTTATTAATTGCTATATATGTTAACATCTCCTCCTGTCCTCGCGACTAGCTGCGGCGGTTTTGTATAATTAATAATAGGTAATAAAAAAATAAATGGTAGATACCCAACATTACTTGACTTTGTCTTTAGAGACTTCCCTTTTTATATAAATAATTCTAACATTTTTCTTCAAATACTGTCTAAAATATACCTATATTAAATTTATTTATAATGTATTATATAACATTATAATAAATGGTAGTTAATCATCTTTTTATGGTGACTCAAAACATCGGTCTTTGCATAGAGGCACACTGCTAATCCGAAACGCGTTTAACAGAATTCCGCTGTAAACATCTCATTAAGTAGTTTCAGTAAGCACATCATTTCCGAAACGAGAAAATCGTGCTTTGCGCATTATAGTAACCACTTTAATAACGGATTCATCCCATTACGGTAAAATTTACTGAAATAATGCAATCTGTATAATTGTACATGTATTTTGTACTTCCTTCTCTTCTCACGGGTAAATTACATTACAAACTGAATTTCTCTGCTCATAATCGTTAAAAATATAAAAACAGTTCTGTGTGCGGAGTAACTGTGATAATAAATCCCCTTTAAAGTCGCAGAAGACAGGATGATCGACTCAGTGAAAACCCCATCACAAATCAAATTAGAAATCGGAATTAGCAGCGGCCTGTACCAGATGGGAGCTGTTGGAATTCTAATTTTACCCCACAGACTGGTTTTGTACGCATTTCCAATCTGGTCGCCATTACTTAGAATTAAATTCTCCCAACAACCAGCCCCGTCCTAGTACTCGATGGCCCTGAATATACCTCGTTAGCTTAACTGGCTGAGACCATCCTCAGGCATTAATTAAAGGAGCGCGATCCAATCTCTGAGAAGTGGGAATTATCCTCGCTGATAAAATGGTTAACGAGATCGCACTGCAGGGGCCCCAATGGTCCTCCGTATCTGAACATGGTGCCGTCTTTATAATCTTTAACGAGGGTATGTGAGTAACCCAGTTAAGTGTCTAGACCAGCGATACCACACAATGCCATTATTCTATAAATCGACCTGCTGAAGCTCTTCACCCGTATTCTTAAGAGGTCATCAAAAATTATGATCCTGAAAATATTAACAGTAAATTAAATAAGAGAATCAGGATCATATTAAATAAAAATTGAAAGTTCTACAAAACAAAAACTTTAATGTTCGACCAGTTTTGAGCTAACTGCTCATCATCTGGTACAAGATGCAAATGCATTTTGAATTTATGTTTAATATGATCCCGATTAAGGAGTTCCACCAAGTTAAGGTTTCTTCGATTGAATATAAATAAAAGAAACTTAAGGAATATGTTACGAAGTAATTATTGATTCCTTTAAAAACTTATGTGCATATTTTTTGTATCTTTCTTCGCCATAAAAAATGCTCAAGAATAATTCTTAGGCTTCCAGCGAGTTTTAATTAGGCGATATTACCGCACGTTTCGTAGTCACGTTCTGTAGCGATCCACAAGGCTTGAGTTAAATTATATTATCAATGAAAATGTTTCCCGGATTGTTTTGGTCTCTGACGTTGGACCCTAAATGACTTCAAACTCTTTCCAAATATCGTCAAGGATAAACACAGATCCAACGGCTCAACCCTTTTTATTTTCCCAAAGTTTGCCCTAGATACCATCCGTCCTACCGTACAACTAGATTAAAAACCTTTCTACGCTGCTCTTCTAATGCTATAAGCGTGACGAGTTCACATACGTCTGCTGCAAAATTAACACAGAGTTTCATAGCATTCAGCGAGGAGCTACCAAATTCTTTCTTAAGCGTCACTCAGACCAGAGTACCTTTCAGATTATAGTAGCCTCGAATAAGACGGACATTGAGCCGAAAGTAAATGAAAAATTTATTTTACTCTTTCCGACAACAAAACACAAACTAAAAATGAAAATATTGGTCCATAGACACAGGGTTAGCATAAATATTTAAATGGAGAAATCAGCAGACACACTATCACCGAGACGAGAGATCGCCTTTTGTTTCTACTTGAGCTGTTTACATCTGCATATGTGCGCTTTAAGCCGCCTTTCGGTTTGGGCAAAGTGTACTAAAGTCCGTACCATATGTCTTTACTGTAAGACTGTTTCCTCAATCTGCAATTATCGGTAGTCGCGTATCGTTTACGTTTTAAAGGAATTTTGAAACAGGTAATTCCTTCACCTATTTTTTCGGTTTTTCTTGTGGAATCCGTTTATTTAAAATAAGATTGTTTGAACCTTTTTTCGCCTAATAATCAAATTTTATTTGTTAACCATACTAGCGTGCCAGCAATGGCTTTATGTAACTAAATTATGTCGGATGTAAAGTTATTGTTTTTAATTGATGAGAATGGACAATTCATACACATAATACATTAATAGTTATTTTATCGATGATTGATAATACCTGATTTAAGGCCCCTCTGTTTTGAAATGAAAGATTTTTGTTGGGGAATTTGCGATAAAAATAGTCCCACGTTTCGTGAACCCAATAAATTCACTTCCAAGTCCTTTCGGGCACGCACGTTTTGATTTCGTCACCACTTATAATAGGTCAAGGCCTAATGCCGGTAGTTTATTGATTGGAATGTATCCAGAATACATAAGATTGATTGAGATTACTGATTAACATATATTAAGGTTAAAAAATTCTTTAATTATTAACCTGCGATTCTAATGCTCTACATAGTCTTATGTATCGCCCAGACTACACGTTTCATATAATGATAATGCCACCCAACAATATTTATTGCTGCAGTATTCTTAGCCGTTGCACCCTGAGGCCCTCTTTCACATTGTCTGCATCCGGCCCAGGGTCTCCATTGCCTTTCCAACCACAATGAATCCACCATCGACCGGGTTTTACCGCCGATCCCTAGCGATCAATCCAAGTTCCGTATCCTGGTTTTCGCCATATATGGCATTTGACTCTTCGATTGACGTCAATTACGCCGCGCGATCGTCATCTGTCATCCCTTCCAATTTCGCGCGTGGCAGAGCCTCGTAAACAGCGATATCACACACGCGTTTGAATCGGCGCCTCCACTCAAGGACGGCCATTGAAATGTGTGCCTTCATCTCGGGAGAGCGTTAGGCGAATATTTTCTTAGTTGGGCAGATATTGGCTCGGGATCCGATACATAATTGCGCCTCAGACGATGGAAAGCTTCCATTCACAGATTCAGAGGCGGAAGATAAAAGAAATCGTTGCGCGCAACGGAAAGAGCGATGGAAAAGCACCGGAAGATTACCATTCTCCGTGAATGTGCTCCGATAGCTGAGGTCATCTGCAGGTAGGCGCCAACCGTGAATTGATCCTGGGACCGGATTCGCCGAAGACTAACGCTTTTACCATATGGCAATACATGGGTTTAGCATATGAGCAGTAGTTCTTAACCCTTTGAGTCCAAATATTTTATATTCTAATGAAAATAATTTTGTTTTCATATATACATGAATCTATATGCCTCATAAAACTTATTTCTGTCCTAAATTATTTTTACATTTATTTATTAACAAATTTGGATATTAAATATAACGTCTCTGCATCTGTTTAGACTTTAGAGAATACTACATTTTATTAATTTTATTTGTAATGATTTCTATAATGGAACATTTTTTTAAATGTATATTTTATTATTATATAATTATCGTTTTATTTTAGCAAACATTAATATGAATATGAGGATATGAATATATCTTCCATTTACTTAAAACTGATTAATTTGCTACAGTTGAGTGTGGAGGCTCGGTTACTGGTAGTTGTTGGCATCCCTTAGGGAAATGAGATAGCATTTCTAGGGGTAAGAAGAATTTTCTGAATTTTTAATGAAAATTAGCGCCTAACCGTTTATCAGAAACAACGTAGCCATGGAAATTGTGCATATTGTTTCATAAGTATGAACATTAATTGTTATTACGAAATTCCAGGGCCGGGTGTCTTTCATGGGAATGAGACACCTTTACGCAAGTTTATTAATTGATATTCAATTATTCAAGACTGCTGGCGAAATTAACACCACTTGTTATTAAAACCACGAAATTTTTATCATAAACTTGGACCCAACAAACATTTGAATATAATAGTTAGGATTCCAATTCAGAAAAGATGCGTGAAAATATACTTAATATTTTCAGCATAATTGAAATGTCTCTTAGAACCAAAACGAAACAGCTGATATATATTAGTTGCGCTATTTAATCAAAGCTTGAGTTTTATATCAGAATCCTGTTCACATGGATAAATTAAGGGATGTTGTATGAATAAATAGATGCTTACTCCATTCTCGATGTATCTTTAAAAATGCTGACGCATGTCTCGTAGATAATCTCATGCTATCATAGTCTCTCAGTCAACTCTATGCGACGAAACATTCTTATGTATTTCATTAGACGTTTATCTAGAATAGTAAGTTTACATTACGTAACTTTGGTATTTTTAAATCCTTCTTGAAGAAAAATTAGTACCGCGCTATTTTTTTCTTATGGGCGCAATTCAGGGTTAGCCTTACATATTGAACAAGTAAGGTAACCGTCTCAGGAAGCAACAAACGTACAAGAGTCGATGATTGAACAAAGAAGTAATATATGAATGCCTCCAGCAATAACAATTGATAGCATAGATTTTTATTCTTGTTTTAACTATAAGGAAGAAAAACGATGGTGATTGCCTTAATTTGCATCAAGCATAAAATATTAACAACTTCCTGATTGATATATTGGTTAGTATGTCTTTCCATTTCTTTGTTTGAATGTTTAGTGTTCTATGAACCTGAAAGTGCCTATGAAGCCGAAACCGGTTGTTCTGAAATAAATTTGTAGAAAAGTATACATCACCTTTATATTTTGTATTAACAACCAAGAAGTATAATCATCCCCTTAGCTGGGGCCAGTACTTGTGAAAGCATACAAATTATTAGCTACATTCGAAGAAAAATGTCTTATGTTTTACATGGTGTTGAAGAAGTCATCTACGAGTGAACCTCTGCAATGACCTTCAACAACTTCCTCGTTGACGATAAGAAGTGAGATTATCGCAGGTCATAGAGCTCTTGTGCCGCGGTTTCCTTTACTGGGTTATTACAAGCTGACACGTGTCGTAAACGTTGCTTCGGTAGGCGTCACAAGGCATTCTAGCAGATAAAATGACTGTTGGGGCGAACATAATCTATAAGTATGATAAATTTCGTAGTTTTCAGATGATCGGTAGCAACTATCTTCATAAAAGATTGAGGGTGAGACCTTTATAATGCGTTCATCGGTAATGTATTCATGCGGTTCTTTTGGGTGAAATATTTCAGCCGGTACCTCAGATTATTAGAAACGATTTAGAAAATACGTTTTTTGTGAGTTTGTCTTGAGGCTTTGCTTTTCCTTTACTGCTGCAAAATATCCTGGAATAACACACACTTCATTTTTTTCACTCACGTGCTTTCTTTTACGAGATAACATTCTCCCTGATTTATATTTCCCATCAAATTAAGCCTTTTACAAAGATTTGCTCTATGAAATGAAAGGCTCTATTCTGTATAAATTATAATTATCACTCTTTTTCATGCCTCTTTGAAGAATTGGAATCAGTTATGATTCCTAAAAAATTGTGGTGGGATTATTTTTTAATTACATTGAATTATGACATTTAACAATATTATTTTCCTCGAGTTACTTCTCTTAGATGGTTTAAAAACAATGCTATGAATTACTTCAAGCCCGACTATGTGTTAGTACTCCATAACATAAAGAATTTAATCAGCATACTTGAACTTCCATTTTCTGTTTTTTCATTGCAAGGTACAGTGCCGAGTAATTCGAAATTACAAAGTATAGATATATCGATTCCTCTGCCTTTTAAAACCATCGCGGGCACATTATCGGACAGTGGTGATGACTTCATTGGCAGGACCATCCCAAGATAATGCGCTCGAGCGCTAGTTATACGTAAGGCGGAAGGAGTTAGTCATCTTAACCAAGATTTCCCTTTCTACAGAAAGAGGAAGTACGCGTCATTCTGTTTTGCACAGTTCAGTATTTCCCACGCGACAATACTCTATCTATCTTCCAAGGTCGCCCGCTTTTCTCGTTGTTTCCGCAAATGAAGAGGAAGATCTCGTATATATTGTGTAGCAAGCTGCTTAGGCCATTTCAGAAATCCGAAGAGAGTGGTTAATGTGAAACTGCAAACGTGGAAGGTTTCAAGATGATTAGACGATATCGTAGTGGCGAGCGTACTCGCTCAGTAACACTTAAGGTCCGGGAGTCGAATCCTGGTTAGGGTGTGGTAATTTGTGCGCGTGACTTTGCAAAGGTTGATTGTATGGTGTTTTACGACTAGATTTCGCTAAATGAAGTCGCCATTGTAATTTTTATGAATTGTTCCTTGAGAAAGAATTAATTTGTTAAGAATATTTTAGGATTTCAAACCATAGAATTCTAATGAAGACATTCCAGGAAAACAATCAATTAACTGATAAGTATTTCCTGGTTCTTCTTTATAATTTGATTATCAATGATCAACTGATTTTTAATTACTGATATATTATTAATAATTCATTTAGTTTTAATTGTTGATAAATTGGAATGATTCATTGACTCTTTCTTATTATTTACGTCAGTTCCATAATTTGTCAATATCATTTAATCAATACTGTTGTTAATGCTACATAATATTGATGGACTGGCATGGTCATTGATCAAATCCATTGTAAAATTATAATCACTTTGTGACAAATGGAAAATTTTATTTGTTCCCAAAACCAAATCAGATTTATTTGAAAGATAAAACTATGTACTAAGGATAAAATCACTTTGATGATTCTGGCGAAATTGCAAATTTAAAAAAACCGTCCTCATTAATTGGACGGAATTTGCGCTTGCGGATTGAATACGCAGTAATGCGATCATTCATAATCTTGCGATTCCAGGAATCGATCACAACGCTTTTCGTCGATTATCCATAGTCTTCTTCTTTGAAAATTTTGAACGCTCTAAGTCAGTGATTCCCGATTGGTGTACCGCCAGGAAGTCTTGGTGTACCGCAAGGAAATTCTCGGCGAACCACGTATTTTCCGAGAGCCCAATTCTTGGATTATACTTTGCACATACGTATGAGTGTGTTTGATATTTTGCAGTTTTATGATTGATATTGTTTATTTAAATATAAAGTTTAAATTTGATTTAGCCATTCTAAGTGGAAAACAGTCCCGATTGACGAGAATTTTAGGTCATCCCACTTTTCTCCTTCTTACTTCTCTTCATTTCTTCTTTTAACGTCGATCTGCAAGTAACGGTCTAAATCGACTTTTCTGTGATTCCCACGCACAATTCACCCGATTTACAATGTGTGC
The DNA here is from genome assembly GCA_947579665.1 of Sympetrum striolatum. Lineage (NCBI taxonomy): Eukaryota > Metazoa > Arthropoda > Insecta > Odonata > Libellulidae > Sympetrum > Sympetrum striolatum. Next base: position 56,201,115 of record OX388347.1, on the reverse strand, counting down.
CATTGCCCCCAATCGCTCTCGAAAAAAATATTTATCTTTGATTCCACTGATTGTGCTACACTGATTTCCAATTTTTCTCGCCGTATCTGATTCTGAGCTACGTAACATAGCGAGTGTATTATATGAACAGCTGCCGATTCCGAGATCGCATATTCTTTGAATTCATTGAGCAAGTTTGATCTCCTTCTTCAGATAATCACCTTCGTTTTATAAGAATCTTGATAAAGCTTCCCGATTCGCAATAAGTTAGATTTGAAATTTGACTGACCACGTGGACCAAGAAGAACACGGGGCTATGGTGGGAATTGTCTCCTCATAAAAATCCCATTTATAATAATATTAGGAAGAAGTGAAATTGAGAATAAATAACGAGGTGTTTCCACAATTAGTATTACCTGTAGGATTCCTTCTGAAAAGTGTTTAACAGTGTGGAAAGTTTAACGGTTGATAAAAGACAATTATCGCACTTAATTGTTACTTGAGATGAGATGAGTCTATGAGGAAATGTTATGAAATGATACTTTCTCGGAAAGTCTCTAGTTTCAACTCTTTCATATAAGTACTCATTATTTCATCTCCTCATACCGGCAGCGGATGTTTAACTCGCCAACGCAAAGTCACAGGTTCGAGGAAACCGTTTATACAGGTCTTTCGAGGGCATTTGCGTTCACTTCAAAACTAATATAACTTGGGGCATCAGTTACCGTTAATGAATAGTAATTAGATTTTCCTGATAAGAGATCCAATTTGGAATATTAATTCATTAAAGCATATATAAGTTAACATCTAAATATACTGTTAAATCTGTGCACATATTAAGATTCTATCGATTCATTTACAAAAAATGTTTCCGAAAGTACACTTTATTGCTTAGTAATATTGGGAAAATTTGACAAAATGGATCTGTATTCCCTAAGAAGTCCCCCTTTTCTAATGAACATTCTATACTAAAGAGTATGTGAATAAGTGGATGATAAAGGTGGGTGGGGAGAAACTTGAATTGTGGATAAATTCTCTTGTTTAGGTAGTGTTCCTTCTTCGAATGAAAGATGCAAAGATGAGGTTCTAAAATAAACAGCTAAGGAAGTCTTCGTGAAGCAAAAGGAACTGATGACTACAAGTCTCGATAAAGGCATCAATAAATTATTGGAGAGGTCCTTCGTGTGGATTGTTTTTCCGTATTGGAATGAAACGTGGAACTTAGGAGAGAGGAAATCAAAACATTTGAGGCATTTTAGATATGGTTGTGGCAAGGAATTGAAACAGCAAGTTTGGTTTATAGAAAAATAAGGTGCTGAAGATAGTTGAGGAGGAGAGGACTTTAATTGAAGTAATTAAGAATTGACAGAGGAAATTGGTGGTTAAAATATTAAGGAGAGGGACTTCCAGAGAAATTATATTTTTATTGCGTTATTTTAATGTTTTTAAATATTTTCTGAAGCAACGCATTTTATCTTTTATTTCTGGATATGATGTAATGCGTAATTCTGAAATATCTCGTTGACAGAAGAAATTAGTTGGTCAAATATTAGAGAGGGAATGTTAAAGAAAGTAATTAATGGTAGAATGAAAAGAATAAGAGTAAGAGGATGGCAAAGGGAAAAGATATAAGGTGACGGAAAGGATGGAGTAAGCTTCCAAGGAATGAAAGAAATTATACTGAATAAGGAATATTAAGGCATATGTACCTACCGAATGGTAGAAAACTTTAATCCAATATGCTTATGCTTAACTTTGTGGAATGGAGCCATACTAAATGAAACACTTAGTAACTTCCATATACAGATTTTTCCATAAGGCAATTATTGTCGAACCAAAAATAGCATACACCTGAACTTAGAGGCTTTCCCTTAAATGATCTGCCGTTATAATTTAACATGTTATATATCCTTAAGAGCAATACTTTGCCTTTAAAATAATATGCATTGAGAGTCAACATCGTTGTCCTACTTAATCTGAGTCGGTGTGAGACCAATCAAAACACGGTATAATAGAAAAGTTTAGACTAACTAAAAAGGGGCGTGCACCCAGGAAAAATCCCTTGAAACTGAACTGAACTGAACGGGGCTGGGAATCGAACCCAGGATCTTCCTCTATACAGAAGGCTGCATTAACCAACTTTAACTTTAACCTAGCTTACTGGCCAGAACATTTCAACAAGCCGTTTTGGGAACATTGTGTGCAAGTGTGGTTTCGTCGTACAAAGGGGCATCGCCCACTGCCACAACCTCATCGAGGCACCAGCAACACATAGTAATGTTAAGGAGAATTTAACTTACGTATTTATTGACTAATTATATCTATTTATGTACATGCAATTAGCATGAAAATGAGTTTATTTCCAATAGCCAACAAATTGCGCGTAAATTAATAGAATGTGATAAATACGTTCATTATTCATACCTCAACGACATAAAATAGCATTGATTTGTGTTTCCACCATTTTCGACGGCGCGGGAAGCTAATAAATTTAAGAATCGCCTTGCGTGTGAATGCAACCTTCGAACGAACGTAACACAGTGCGCTCTTTTCTTTTTCTTTCCGGGAAGGTGTGTGCCAATGAGGAAGTGGGAGAAGCGCGCGTCATTTTTGCGGTATTTTACGTTCGAGATGTTTCTCATTCATCGAATGCTGTGGGATCGGTACCGTGAGTGCGGAAAGGACTTCGAAGAAAAAAGTGCCGCCGACTGAATGGCCGATCGCTATCAGTGAGGTTAGAGGAGAAACTGACAGAAGTACGTGAACGACAAGCATCTTTGCTTTTGTTTTCTCACTTTTATTTTCTAACCCAGGACGTATACGCACGAGGTAGAAATCTGGCAGTAAACAGGACGGCCGCTTTGATCCTCGGTGGAAGGAGCATTCACACCTGAAAGAAAGAAAAAATGGAAACTTCGCGTGACAATAAAATACAGTAAATGCTCAACGCAATGACGATATGAATTCCAACGTGCCATTTGGGAGACCTTATAGGCAATGCAGGCTTTGCAGTAAGTTAGAATATTCAACCCAGGCAGCTAGATTGGATGCAGGGACTTACCGGCAATTTGTATATCCGAGTAGGAGTCTCAATTTTTTAATGTAATTTTTCCTTCGAATTTTTCCTGCGTTTTTAGCTTAACGGAATAATGAGGCATAACAAATAATTTTTGCCAATAATCCCTTGCTGTAATGGACGCCGGGGTCGTTGAAATAGGTCTCAAAAGAGTTAGTGAAAAGGATGAAATGGAAATGGATGAAAAATAAAGTTGAAATCTAATACAGATATGAAACACAATAACTGATCCCGAAACTTTTAAGAAATAAGGTAGAAGAGAAGAATTCAGTGCATAATACAGAAAACCGGATTATTGTAACATAGAGATCCTCCCTAAGGTTAATATACTGGATTCCATGCCAAATATAACTTTTACGACAGACGGTATAGTTAAAATATTACGCAAAATTAAGCCAAATAAGTCGCCAGGGCCAGAAGGCATTCCAGCAAGAGTGCTTAAAGAACTGGCAGAAAGCGTCGCCCCTTATCTCAAAATTATATTTTGTAAATCGATAAATGAAGGTAGGGTCCCATCCGATTGGAAATTAGCTAATATTACTCCTGTTTACAAAAGCGGATTAAAGGAGGACCCAGGAAATTATAGACCCATATCATTAACTTCGCTGTCCGGAAAGGTAATGGAACATATCGTCGTAAGCTCACTCATGGGATTTTTAGATAGAAATGAATTTCTCGACGCAAGCCAGCATGGTTTTCGTAAGTCCCGATCATGTGAAACCCAACTTGCTCTATTTGTACACGATATCTTAAAGTCCGCCGAAAGTAAAAAGCAAGTGGACGCTATTTTCCTAGATTTCAAAAAAGCATTCGATAGAGTCCCCCACTACAAACTAATTCACAAACTTAAACTAGCGGGCATTAACAAGGAAGTAGTCGACTGGGTTAAGGATTTTCTCTACGAGAGGGAACGACAAGTTGTGCTGGATGGCGTTAGCTCAAATAGAGTCAAAGTTACCTCTGGCGTACCTCAAGGCAGTGTAATTGGACCTCTTCTTTTCCTTATTTATATCAATGACTTGAGTGACGAGATAGCTAGTAATGTGAGGATATTTGCGGATGACTCGGTTATATATAGGGAATTAACAAACGAGGAAGACCGGACATCTCTCTCAAACGATTTAGTCCTCATCCAAAGGTGGTGCGAAAAATGGGAATTAGATATTAACGTAAGTAAATGCTCCATAGTTAATTTCTTCGAAAAGAAAAAATTGCGTCCAAATCACCCATACAAAATTAATGGAATTAGTATCAAAGTAGTAGATTCAGTTAAATATCTCGGGATCAACATTACTAATAACTTAAATTGGAGCACGCATATTCGAGAAATCTGCGGCAAAGCAAGTAAAAGGCTTGGCTTTGTAAAGCGTATTGTCGGTAAATGCGACGAAAAGGTGAGAGAGCGATGTTATTTTACCTTGGTCAGACCCCTTCTGGAATATGCGGCAAGTATATGGGATCCGGCGGATGAAACGTGTACTCGCGAACTCGAGAAAGTGCAGCGTAAAGCGGTTCGTTTTGTTAAGAAATGCTACGATAAAAAAGCAAGCGTTACAAAAATGCTCTCAGACGTAGGTTGGGAATCCTTGAAAGAAAGGAGATTGGAAGCTAGGCTGCGATTGCTTAATAAATTCAGGGAAACTACATTTTCCAAAGATACAATCGGTATCATGCAACCCCCCCTGCTACGTCGGTCGATCCGATAATGACCGTAAGTTAAGAGAAATAGATGCTAGGACGAATCGTTTTAGAGATTCATTCTTTCCGCGAACAATACGTGACAATAATCGAATAAGGAAGTAATTTAGATTCAACTGGTGTTTACACCCCCTGCCACACGCCGAAAGGCGGCTTGTAGGGTATTAATGTAGATGTAGATGTAGATTTCTGCTTTTACGCCAAAGCAAAATTTCTGATTATATTAGATTTTGCTTCTGCAGCCATCTTCGAACCGGTTTTCACCTGGATACTATAAGCATTCTGAAAGTACTGTATTACAAGTATTTTAAGAACCTCATTTTTCAATTTATATTATAACGTGTGATATAGAGAAATCAAAATACGAGCCAAACTGTAGAGAAATGATTATTAATTAATGAGAGTAAGTCACAGTTGCACATGATTAGAATACATAACTCATGTTAAATTTTTCTGGTATACGAACCGAAAATGCTAATAGAATCAGTAGCGGATCCCGCATACTGTTCCGAATCAATAATTTTATCGTTCCTGGAGATTACTCGGGCAAAAGAAACGGTTTTATTGGTTTCTGGTTTCAGATTTATTTCGGATAAACGCCCTGGTTATAATGAAATGATTGTTTAAATAAATTTCTGTTTTTAAAATGACCGTATTTAAGTCACACCAACCTAGCAGGCAATGTGTTCAACTCATTTTATCAATTTATAACGCGTGCTGCATTTATATTGAGACTATAAATGTGTATTTCCTTACGCCACATTTCCTTAATCTCAATATTCAATTCCTCTCAAGTAGACACACTTATGCTAATGCTTATCCTGATTGATTTGGAACTCTAATAGTCTATGGTGTGTGATTCTAAGAACAATATAAATATGCAGAAACACGAAGTTGACCATTACTATGGGATTCATATGGTAGAGTTTGAGGTCAATCCTGAGACGTGGAGGTGGAAACGGAAGTGGTGAAGAGTGAATGCTGGACAGCGAGGAAAAGAATGAGGATGGAGGAAATGCCATTCTTTCGTTCCTTTGCGTGGATTGCACTCACAAGCGTTCCCTTGTCATCGCGATTTCCTTTTGGGAATAGCGATAGAAAATAGCGTGGCACGATAAAAGTAAACAAGCCATTATGAGTAATATTGAGGTGGTAATCCGTGTAATCAGCATCAATCTGGAATATAAAAAGAGCTCTAACCACTAAATATAAGGTCTTTATAAAGGCGAGATTGAGACTGAAAAGTCTCTTCTTACATCTAGCCTTTCGTCAATGATATTTTATACATAAACTTTTTTGAGTAGTTGAATAGAAATAGAGATAAAAACTTTAGAAGGAGTGGATGTAAAAAAACCTAAGGTGATATCTCAAGAAAAAAAGAGCCACTACAGGAAAACACCCACAAAAAAGGGGGATGTGAAAAACCTGCGCAAACCTAGCCACTGAATATTATTAAATCTCTCCTGAAATATGCGGAAGGACTATACTTTTCTTTCTAATGGTGTGAGCTTTTATTATTATTTTTGGTTCACTGTCTTGGCGGCAGTTCTTTTATATTTAAAATTTTAATTATACCAGAGGCAAATTACGAAGTCCTAATCAAAAAAATTAAAAACTTTCTCATCTCAGCAAATAGCCGAGTATAAAATAAATTTTCGCTAACTCTAATGAAAAGCATGGAAAATAATTATAGGTAATTGTTCAAATGGAAAGGGTTGAATTCAGAATGAGTTTAAGAAAGCTCCCACGGAAGTCAGCTTCCGCAAAAATATCTTTTCTCATTTTCGCTATCCAAATCTGACAAACTGTGATACTACTTTCCTCTTTCCAAACTATCTCAAGAACTTCAAATTATTATTGAACGAAGGAATACCTTATTTTCCGTCTTCACGGGATGTGAATAGATATATATATTTATAATTACATCTTTATCATTCAATTTTTGGAAGTAAAGATTACAGGATGATGAAAATGAGAAACCAAATACATTTGATTGGTTACAGGTTAAAAAGGGGGGATAAATTGCAAATCAATCTTCCAAAGAAATACTATCCTTAAAATTTTCGTTTTGCGTGTTTACTTTGGAAGTTGTTCATCTACCTTTAACCTGCTGGAGAGAAATGCTTGAGATGACCCAGGGCCTTTGAAGGTCAAGCCATAGATGGCCGTTGGTTTCACGCGAGGGCCCCTCGGCCCGAGGTCGGAGTGGACCTCCTGGGTAGTTACCGCAGCAGCGATTCCAAGTACAGATTTCTGCGCTGGAGTTTGCAGGGCCGTCGTGGGCTTATCCGGATTAAGAATCAAAGGAACGTGTGTCATTTCTATACATATTCTCTTCGTCGTGATCTCTAGATTCTCCACTTTCCCATCTAATCTCCCTCTCAGAGGCTGGGTTTTTACAGGTCTGCTCGAAACAGGTATTTAAGGGCAACCTAATCACTTCACTTCATCCTCTATGTCCCTTATATTTTTCTTGCAGTTGGATTTTCCCATCTTCAACCATTAGCTGTCTAAAGTTCTGGGAAGGTTATGAAATGTATTGCAAGATGAATCGTCCTCTCCTCGTCCACTACTTGAGTACTGTTCCGCAGTTTGGAATCTGCACGAGAAGGGTTTGATCTTGGAGCTAGAGCGCGTGCAACGTAGAACTTATAGATTCGATAGCAGCGTTTCCGAAATGATCGAAGCCCACGGTTGGGAATCGCTTAAGAAAGGAAGAATTGAGTATAGGCAACAATTATTCGAGAAATTTTTAAACAGTGATTTACACGACGAAATACTCGACGTCGTGATCCCAACTATTAACGAACGCGATTTTCGCAGCCAGACGGCAAAAAGATTTTGCGATTTTATTGGTCTCTTTTTCCGGATAGATTAGATGCGCTAATTTGAAAATTATTTAGGTAGTTTGGTGTTTCGCACCCCCTGTCATACGCCTTAGCTCGGCTCGCGGTGTACTAATGAAAATGTAAATGAAGAAAGAGATATTTTGTCCGAGCTTTCCTCGCTGAGGCAGAATGCTGAGAGATAAAAAGTTTCACGTAATGGCAACGCAACGACCCGATCAAGAACATGTTTTTAAGGACTCAATGATGAATGACCAAAATGCCATTACTGCGAACCTTTTACACTTCCGTGGCTTTTCTATCACCACGGCCAGGAATGAGACATAGATAAAAGTAAATTACAAATATATTTTCCTCTATACTATACCAAAGGACACTTGCAAAATATCCCATACATCGTATTGTATGGTGGTAGGAACAACTCTTTTAATGCATCAACCATTAGATAGAACTGATACGAGAGCTACAAGGTGAGATATATAAATCGGCTGATTATTTTAATACTAGAATGGCAATTAAAATCGTGGCTCCTTAGAATAAAGACTACTTGTATTACATTTCATTTTATATTTTGAGTAGTATTTTCATCGTAGCCTGTTGCATGCTTCTGTTTGCGAGATTTCTTCCGCAGCACAGGAATCAACAATTAATTTCTCGATGTAATTGTATGGTGTTTCCAACGACTTGAAAACAGAACTTTTACTTTCATAATTACTTTAACCGCAACAGAATATTCTAAGGCCTTACTGACTTATTTATCGATGCTGTCCCGAGGCCAAAGTCTTCTTATAGTCCTCGTGAGGACACGAAGCAGACTATAAATCCGCCTACGTGATTTGAAGTGAATACCCTTCTCCGGTCACTGCATTCCTCTGGGGATCGTAACGGATGTGACACCCGAGCGTTGAAGTCTCCCTCTTGATATCGACCACAAATTGAATTCTAAATTCCATATTCTTGTGGATTGACTTTTCGTCGTAAATCATTAATTTCTAAAGCTTATTGTAGACAATCCGGTTGTTTAAGAGTTAATTAATTAATGTTCATCTCCGATATAAGGCGTTTGGCTAGGTGATAGCTCTCTTAGGCATATTTAATATATGCCTAAGAGAGCCGTGGATTTAATTCTTTGAGAAAAACCACATGGTGGTAATAATAGTGTTGTTCTTGATAAGTTTCTTTTCCAATCCACCCGAAACATTTATTTCCCTTTCGTGGAGGATGTGCGAAGACCCGAATACTCCAAACTGGTTCTGCCACTCATTTGAAGGAGAGTCCTCCAGATAAGTCGCCTTAAGCCACGCAGAATCTAAAATACCAGTATTAAAATAATTCACAAAGCATAAGATACATTTCAAACCATTTACTCTGAGTTATTGCCGTGTTTTTTAAGTTAGTTTAAGAAATAAAATATGTATTGTATATTCTAGTATAATACTGTGGGTAATACATCCAAATCAAGTTTTATTTAAAACCTGCTACTAGGGCTAAATAATCCAAGAGACACTTGGCGGTACTTATTTTATGTTTAATTTCAAATAAAGTGAAGGAATTAGTTTTTCTTTTTTGTTTTTATTTGAAATAAAACATCCTACTATATTTCTTCATAACCTTGGCTTATCATCTGTAGGAGTCCCGCTCTTATTCCTAAATAACGCAAATATTTATCTATTTCATTTCGTTCGATTTAAATTTTTTGGCTGTATTTAAACATTTTTAAATTTAAACGGCGTATTTGATTAATATATTACCAGCACGGACATCCCGAATGCCACATTTTCTTCAACATGTAAGTAGCCCTTGGATTATAACATAATGGGTCTCCAGCAGAAACTTCGAGAGTCATTGCTAATCGAATTAAATTCTGGGATTCATATATTTCAACGTTATCAACTATCTTGCGGTGTATTTATTAAATTATGTATCGCTGATTTTTATATATGTGAAAATGATATCAATTCCTTATTAAATGTTAACGAGTAATTTCCTGGACCCTTAGCTATAATTGGCCTACGCGGTGTTCGTAGGATAGGGCAGATGTGACGTCACATTGGAAGGAAACAATTGAGCAGCGCTTGGCGGATTCGTGATTCACATTTCGCTCCCTTCCTTTGTCTACCTTATTATTATGGAACGCACGTCCAGTATTGTATCAGCCAATTATCGATAACAGCGCGCGGTTCGTAGGAAGTGGAGTGCCACCTCCTCTTACGCACCGATTGACGCAGAATGTCATTTGTTATTTTTCCATCGAATTGCTATTTGCATTCACAAATGCGCCCTGCAAATCACAAGTGGCACGTGGACATTATCCCACTAATTTTCCTCGTAACACGACAGCCCATAAGTCATCAGTCCTTACGGAAAAGAGTACTAAAAGTATTTTCCATTCCGTCAATCGTTTCCCTTCCCAAAGCCCTTACTTCCACCCATCCTGCTTTTGGAGATCTCTTTGTGCTGCAAGACAAATTTTAAACAAGTAAATATGCGTGGTAGTCAATGAATTCATCGAAAGCATTCTTCTGAAGACATATTTTGCCCTGCAGGGGTTCTCATCATCTGTATGATATTATCATCCGATTTATTTATGCTTTGCTTATGTAAATCTTCCCACAGAATGTCTAACGTCATTGGCCTTTCCGCACTAACTCTTAAGACATCAGAAAATATTTGCGTACACTTTACGCATAACATTATATCCATTCTTTTGATTTAAATGACGCAATACGCGATGTTGTGAATCCCGTTCTCAGTAAATGCGATTTTCGAATCATACGTCAAAGAGATTTTGCAAGAAAATAGCGAAAGTAGATAGCTTTTGTTGTAATATTTTTTAGATAGTATATAGTGCGCAAATCTGACAGCCATCTATAGAATATAATGTTTTATACCCCCTGCCATACGCTATATGACCCTCACGGGGTTGTTATGTATATTTAAATATGTCTGCGGTATTTACTAAATACAGATTTACTTTACTTAAACTAGCTCCTGTCAAATCTATTTTTTACCATATAACATAAATATTTATTGATAGTTCACAATCAAAAGTTTATATTGATTCCCAATCACATTAATATTAAAATACAAGAAGACGATTTCAGTAATTTAGCAATTTGAAAATAGTTATTATTATGGTTTGTAAGACGTAACACATAAGATAAATATTCAAATTTTCATAAGAAATGCCTACCTCTTTCCCTATTTGTATTCAGTGAAGGCTTGGAGACCTCAGGTCCCCCTTTGATGGGACCCGAATGTTTAAGTCCATCAGTTCTTAGATTTATTTCTCCATTATCCATTTCTCAACTGCTGTCGTACTTTGCTTGCAGTTTTCTCCTGAAAATTCCTCCTAGATTATCACCCTACTCTCGTATCGAAAACTCCTTTTCACAAATTGAGCCGTTCTACATTTTACTATTCTACGCTGGCGAAAAGTATTGCTTCGTAAGGATGTGAGAATACGCAGCAATATTCAGTGGCCAAGAATAGACTTCAGTAGAGAATTCAGTAGACTGCTATTTCGATATTAACCTTTCAACTAATGCATATAAAGCCAATTGATCGGCGAAGCTGGAGACCTATAAATTTTTTGGTGGAACTTCTTTGCTGATAATGAGAATTTCTACTCAAACATTGCTTGAAGTATCAAAGAAGAAAATTTAGGAAAATAAAATGATTAAAGAATAAAGATTTTTCGGATTCGATTCGAAATTAGTGTTGATTATTGATTGTTAACTTGAATTATCTAATTAAGAAACTTTCTCAATTTTGCTTGAAAGAGAGGCTTTTGCAATACAAACTTTGAATGTTTCTGAAAACTGAAATGTCCTTCCCCGCTCATTATATCCCTAAAGATATTCCTTTAAATTGATGTAATGGGTTAACATGGGTTGCAGATCTATTACTAAAATTTACGATTTTGTTAGTAAAGAAATGGATATTAATTTTCAAGCACATATGTTCAACTGAAATGCCTTGCAATTTAATCGCCTTTATTTCCTTCGCCGTAAGCTATCAACGAATAAGCTCTTAGTGCGAAGGTAAGCGTCCGCGGTCAAGATACCCTCACATCGCTCTGTGATATTCTCGGAACTGATTGTGCTACACTGGTTTTCCGAATCATCGGAGAGGTCACACCTATCCTTTCTGTGATCTGACGTCAGATGCAAAAAGTGCCATTTCCGAGTATTTCGCGTGAATTCTCACCTTTGCCTTACTTTGTCTTTTGGATGACATAGGATGTTGAATCATGGGAAAATACCTGCAACGACAATGTGGTCAAGACGACAATAGCCGATCGGCAGGGACGGATCCAGGGGGGTGGTCCTGGGGGTCCGGACCCCCCCCCCGAAATATCACTTGTGCCTATTTTTCGAAAATGAAACTCAAATAACGCAAATAAAAACACAATTTAATAAGCAATCGCTTGCGAAAAAATTCGAGTTTCTCTAACACAATTCTAACGTCACGTTTTGTGAAAGCCGAAATATCTTCAATTTTTAAATTTTTCGATCGGACCCCCCCCCGAAAATTTTTTCTAGATCCGTACCTGCCGATCGGTGTGAATCCCTATTCTTGAATGAAAGTCTGCATCCTATTTTCACTTACATAGCTACATTTGGGAAACCTTTTCTTAAACCGGAGCATAATTTAATCACTTAAGTTAATTTACTTACGAAGAAAAGCATAACAAAATATTCGTACTATATTTTCTAGAGTAAAACTGTTGTGAGGAACAAAAAATGTCTCCCAAAATTCTTGGGAAAGTCATTTTATTCCATTCTTTCAGAGGCCAATATGTAAAGTATTAAACCCTCAAGGAAATTAGGTAAAGGTATTTGCACAAAATGGCGTGGAGCCAGGATAAATCCCAAGGAAGAATATACTTGAAAAAAGCTCGACGCATTAAACCCTCTTTCAATTCCATTGAGTTCATCTTTTTAATGTGTATAATAGTAAGTTATACAATGTAATGTAATACATCCCTCTAAGTGGCTTATTTTACCATGAAATTTTAAATTGGCGAGAAAAATGTCCATCCATGTCCAGCTAGACCCCCTATATCGCAAGAAAAATGTAATTATAGAATTGCTATAGTACTCTAGAATGATTATTTTTTACGAAGTTCAGATCACTAAAATGTTGGAAATATTTAACAAAAATTCTGCCTTAGAGTTGAAATGAAGAACGAATGACAATTTATTTTGACGGCTTATGTAGGGTTGCGGGTCAATAATTGACGTCTAGATAATAAAAAAGTCAAGACTAAGAATCAACAATTAATGCAGCGAGTATTCCTCAAATATATTGCTGAAAAACATTAATTAATGAACTGAAAAATAATTATAAGAGAAAAATTTAATTTATGGTGGAATTCGATCTCAAGAAGGCCACACGTTTGTAATGAGAATTGCCAAGTGAAATCATGAAACTACGGCGGAACAAAGGAATGGAAATTCAGTAATATCAGAACATCATCGGGAATAACTTATTAGAGTTAAATAAATACATTGACCTTTACGAAGAGCTTAACTCATATCCTGCGGCATTTACCTCAAAGATAGAGAGGAGACGCAAATGTTAAACAAGAAAATTCTGAATACGCAACTCCTGCTTTGAGTAAATGAGATTTTTAGATTTAGATACATACCCCGCGAGCCGCCAAAGGCGTATTTGCTCAAGGGACACTTGACTTGACGTAGTTGCCAACTTTTCTTTTCTTTCATTTCAATGCTATTGGAGTAAACTGTTTCCTACTAGCTCCTTGTAGCCAAGCGAAATCAGGCAGTTTCTTCCAACATTGGTCACCAACTCCTCCTCGCTACCTCATAAAGTAAATGCTTTTGCCCTTCATTGAATTGATATGAAGCTGTATGACTTAAGAGGAAGCGAGAATATGCTTCTGCCTTAAAAAACTTAGAGCTTTAGGTAGTTCCGATATAAATACTAATACCAGATAAATAAATTACGAGTAAATAATAAGGGTCCAGGATACCAAGGTGGATGCCGAGTTCAACTTTGATTTCAGATTTAGATATATACCCTGCGAGCCACCAGAGTATAGCAGGGGGTGTAATAAGACCATCATTACTTAATCTACCCTCTCTAATAGCCTGGGAAGAAAACGAACAAAAGTAATTATCTATTTTTGTGATTACTTCCCTGTAACCTTTTGTCGATGCTTCTCGAAGATCGTGTTCGTCCTTTACTGGCAATAAAATAATGAAAGCTATCCCGGGTTCGATTCCCAGAGGGACTCATTAGTGCAAAATGGCCTCAAATCTGGAAGCACTTTTAAAATAACTCTACGTCTAAATAATGCAAGAATTCAATTGAGAGACATTGGAATTGGTTTACAGATCTTCAGAATCGATCACTAACTAAGAAAATCAGATCGCAATACAAAGTTATGCCAAAATCCTGTAAATTCTTAAATACAGACTAATGTGCACCCAAGTACACGGAAGGCATCATGATATTTTAGATTAGTTACGAAAGATTTCAAGAAACTAATCAGTTTAATTTAGATTATCTCATATTAAATTGATATAATCGTCAAATTACCCTCGAAATTTCACGTCTGACGATATTTATATCAAAGATAAAACGCTAATCACAAAATCCAAGCTTACCTTCCCTGGCAGCTGGAATTACTGCTTATGGTGACCAAAATCGTCTCTTGGGTGAATTGAAGTGCTGCATTCAAGAAGGGGACTCCACACCATTCGGATAAGCACGGCTCGACCGCGTGGTCATCGCAGATGTTCTACCGAGGTTCTATAGCTTATAACCTGCTGCTAAACAGTTGAGGGTATAAAACCGAATTAGAATTCAAAAAGTTCCAAAAATCCCGTAGTTTGCAAGGAGACAAAGCGCGTGGAAATTCCAACCAGCGGGGGTTAGGGTTCTCCGTGGCTTCGCTTTGCAAGGTTGCTCCCAATTCCATAATAAGTATCCAGGCAACTACGTTACCTTCTTCAGGGAATGAACAGAATTGCTGACTTAGTCGCTGTTTTAATAATTGATTGCATTGGTCATTGACTATATCAATTAATAAAAGTGATTATTGTCCATAAAGATAATTGTTTATTATGTTATTTATTAACTCGGGCCTTAATTAATTGCCTTTATTATCACTTGTGTCAATTGCTAATTATTTTAACTATAAATTAAAAATTTTATTTTTTAACTTGTGTAATTTTTAAATAAGAAAGATTTCTTCGAAAACGGATCAAGGGTCACTGGAGACTCCAAACAATATGGTGGCTGCACTTTGCGCATTATAAATTACGCATATTTCTGTAACCAAAAAAATCCATTTTTATGGGATGAAGATAAATGGTAAGTTGTTGTCAAATTTGTTGAAATAACTTCTGTTGTTGGTTTCAATCTTCAAAGATGGATTCCCTATGTATAAATACGTTATCAATTCAGGAAAGAATGTTTTTATGTATTTTCGGCTCTCTGGAGACCAAAGGACCGTACTTATTTTTTTTAATGGGGCGTTAATAGAATCGATTCTCTCTGGAGTTGCAATAATCACATGACGACCCATCCTGCGAGCATTGCGTAAACGACTTGTTCAGATAGCAGGAATATGAGTACGTCGCTCTGGAATCCGTAGAATGTTATTTACCTCAATAACCTCAACTCTCATTAAGGTATTAATACGCATTAGCTAAGCCAAATGAAAAACGAGAGCAAGCATTCCTCCACAAACAGGGAGCAACTGGTTATATACGTGTCCTTCGAGGTAATGTTGGAATGCAGTCACCTAGCATCCACTCCATCCTCAAAGAAAAATTGTTCCTTTCTTTCGCGCGTGTTTTCTGGGTACGTTAAGTTTTATATCTTCTTTTTTATACCCCACGCTTTCTGATACAGCCAGCTATTTTTTCTTAAAATATTTAATTAAAAAATACTCATTTTCTTTTACAGTAAGTATTTTTAAGTCAACTTTAGTTTAAAAATAAATGATAATGTTGACAAAATGTCACAACTTAAAATATGATTAAATATTAAATAAATATCTAGATATGAGGAATTGACCCTTACGACAACAGTAACAATAGAATTGTATATTAAAATAAATTTAATACAACGGATAGGCAAAAAGCTAGTGCTCGGTGTAATGAAAAGGTTTCGGACAATAACAACAGTGATATAAAAATTAAATAAGAAAATATATAATTTAATCAATATCAATAATCAAGCACACGAATGCTAATTAATTGGCAAGTAATTGCAAACTCGTACGTATTTTTTCAGCCACAGAATCACTAATTCATTATATCATTACCTATACTAATAGCTACTACAGCTATGATTTACAGTAGTTGAGTGGATTATATCGATTTGCGTGCCATATCTCTTAGTCAATTATTTAAAGTGTTTTTTCTCAAATTTCCTTTAGACTAAAGGGGAGGGAGTGAAGACTTCTTCGGGCCATTCATTATAATGCAATATTTATTTATTTAAAGACATATATAGGTGACTACAAAGTAAAGTAATTAAAGAAACTAGATTTATTGCTTCCAGTTCCTGCTGTTTTTAGAGCCTTTAATCGAAAATCGTAAAAGCATCTAGATGATTTCATTTCTTGTTAGAATTAGCTGTAACAGGACGGTTTGAGGGTTGCGTGTGTCATGTGAACTGGTTGTTGTTGCGTTGTGCTTGGGTTGTGGACCTCTGCTCCACAAGCAAAATCGCAGTAAAACAAACCCGTCGAATAAAAATTCGTAAATATATCAGCTTCATGGATTTCTTTTCGGAAAATGGACCATTGGATTTAGAAATGCATGCGGGCTTTGGATGCAACACCGCCTTCTTTTTTTTATTTTTCTCCAAATGACTTCGCCCACATCTCATCGCGGCCGTGACTGGAATTTCTCGAAATACGGGCTCTTTTCCGATGCCCCATTTTACCTTCGAAAGCACAATTATACGGGCGGATTCTCGTTGGCAAATGGGCCAGGTCCTTCGGTCTAGATATTTACCAAGGCTCTGATTAACATACAAAGGCAGATTTTGTAGTGGAATAAATTGACTGAAGGCATAAAATTGATGGCAATATTGAGAGACGCAGAACCATTTTCATTGACTATTCACATTTAAGAAGGTGAATATTTCGAATGGAATTAGATAGCCCACGGGTGGTTTTTGAAGGGGTTTCCCTCCCGTCCTTGGGCGAATGCCGGACGGACTGTATTACTATATTCCCCACAACCGTTGCCACCTGGTAATCATACCAATTTGCAGCTTATAGATTAAATAAATAAATTAATGAAAGAAGATAAGTCGTGATACCGTCTTTGCCGCTAGAAATATAGCCTTTCTTATATAGGCAATGAGTGATCAGCGAAATTTAGGATTTAAACTCTCCAGATTTGTATTAATTAGTCTAACAATGTCATTATCCTTGTGGCTAATAAAGTCATTGTTGGTTAGAGATTGACTATATTAGAGAAATTATCTTAACTTCGGCAATTGGGTTGGTCTGTGCAATTTATAATTTAAACTTTCCGAATTTTCATTTGTTAGTCTAACCATGCAGTTACTATTGTCGCTGATTAAGTCATTGTAGATATTCGACGAGTAAATCAATAGCAGTTTAAACAAGTGATGTAATATGTACCACCAAATTAAGACGATCTTGTATATTCGATAAGTTTTGACACACTCTCACACTTGTTAAGTTTGTACTTTTTCATCCTTTCATCTTAAGAAGAGCAATTTTTATTAGACTGCAATAAAAAGTCACTATATACTAATAAAGTCATTTTTAATCAAATAAAAGTCGTTACAGGAGGCACTGTTGGAATTGCCTTGATGCCGCAGACTTGCTTAATTGGTAGTTTTGTTATGATTCTATCTTAAAGAGCGAATTATCATCTCATAAATGTGATTGTTGACATGACATATATTTTGGTGTCTCTTCATGCATGTTGAATTCCAACTATTTCAATGTTTCAATTGTCTGGAGAACTATTCATTAATCAGCCACATTTATAGCCATTGTTAACCTCATGTACTCTGGCATTGATATTTCATGGCAGTTCAAATAACTTTTTTCCCATACGACATTTGAAGTCACGTGCCGGCTACTTTTAGAAACATTGAGATCGCGGATAACCCTCGATTGAAATACTTTGTGGTCCGTTGCAGTCGTTTATCCCTTGATTTACTATATTTTCCTGGCGCGACTGACGCAAATGCTGAAGTTTATACGACTCCAGTCCCATAATGATATATTGCTTGCCCAGTTATCGCGCCGTATCTTCAAAAAAGCGAAAGAGATAAGGAGACAAAGGAAAAGAGGTTGAGGAGAGAATTGCCAATTCCTCAGAATTAAAATTGCAGCGATTTGAAGAATGCAAATGTTCAAGATTGCAATGGAGTTCAAAGTAAAGGTGAACTGAGAGGGATAAGATTGAATGAATGAGGCATGTGAGTTTACCGCTCCAGGGTGCCGTAATTAATAGGGCGTCAGCACCTGAGTAAGCGTTAAAATTAATAGCGTCTCAAGTAATAAACAGAGAGAAGCACGCAGTTCAGTATTCTGAAAATATTAAAGATGATTCACCAAATACAGATGCATTTATTTTATGCCTTCACTAAAGACCAATTTAAAACATTAAAAAATTGTGGAAAATATGAATTACGCATTTGAATTATTTCATTATTTTGTTCGATACCTTTTCGGATTAGTCGGAGTTTGGTATAATTTCGATAATCTCTATGAAGATCATGATTTTAGCTCCAGATTCTGCAATCGACGTAAATAAATACGAGAAAATGGGAGGGAGAGATGTCATTCATTTTGTTTCAGAGTTGGAAGTATCTCCGTGACAATGAAATTTATATCTATAGCCACATAAATATGAATTATTGGACAGTTACTCTGTAGGGAGTGAGGGGAAGAATATAAGTATGCGAAAACATGATATAGTACGTATTTAAATCGGTTAAAATATTACTCATTACTGTCAAATTATCCACGGCCATGATTAAATGTGAGCTGATTCCAAAGCAGATAAATGAGAATATTTTAGATTGAAACTGCTCTGGATTGTTTTGAAAAGATGCAAAGTTTGTGATAGATAAATAACTTTTATGGTTAGTTAATTATATTTAAACCAATAAGTTCAATATTTATGTCAAAAATTTTCTGAGGATGGCTCGCCGAAAGGAGAAATAGGTAGGTGTTTTTAATTAAATATCGGTAGAATCATAAAACCATTTCATTTATTGATTGAATTTCTCATGCATTTACAATGATCGCAAGATTCATTGACGTTAACATTTACGTTAACAACTTCGTCGGCCAAGAGTTACAGCGGTGCCCAGCACATTGATATCAGTCGTGGTTACTCAATACACATTCCAAAAAAATCACCATTCCAAATTTATATAGCCGCTTCTAACGTCATCTGCTCGGATAGTGGCAGAATCATCGTCCATTTGCTAAGAAACGCTTTAAAGATGGAGTGAGGTTTATTAGGCAAGATGACTTTTGAAATTGTTGCTTTCCTAACTAAAGCAGAATGCTACGAGAGAAAAAGTCCTCTTTACGGATGTGCAATGACCCAACGAATAGCTATTTTCGTGCACATTGTTTGTTGCATATTGCACATATTAATTGATTCGTTGTTACAGACGGTCGGATGGCCATAACATTTGTACATTCGGCACACCCAATGAAAGCCCTCACATCTCCAACCATCTTCAGCAACCTCCGAGTTCGTATTCCTATCAACAAAACGTACCTTGTCCATCCAATGCCACCAACACCTCGAAGGGTTCCAAATATTTGATTTCCTCTTTTCTTAAGGTCTATGTTTCACACCTATATAGTAAAACACTCCACACCAAAGATTTTATCAACATTTTCCTGATAAATATTAGAATACAAATAATTATTATCCCTTTCATCAAAATATGGTACATACATACCAGAAACCAAATCCAAATATTTTGACACGTTTATAAACAATATTATAATTTTAGAAAATCCTTGATGATAGACCTCAAGCCTGAGGGCAAGGTCATTACAAGTTAAATACATATATGGGAGATATCTATATACACATAACATACAGAAATATCTTTATAAATCTAATTTAAACGATCAAAATTAAATTGACTCATGATAACATTAATTTCTATGCAACTTCAACAACAAATTCATAGTTCTGCACTGCACATAACAGTGATACACAAAATCTCATTCCAAGAATCCAAATTAAATTAATCCGATAATTCATTCCTTTCATTCAGGTTCGATGAAAATTAATATCCGTTCAGTGAATCCACTGTATTAACCAATTTTCGTCATCTATAATGATAAGTACTTATATCAGTTCTCGTACATTAATAATTGCCACAATGTTACACCTGATGCTGCTTTATTTTCTATGATGATACTTGGATAAATTAATACAAAAAAAATTTCCTCCAGTCAAGATAAGGCTCAAGGAATTCTTCGTTAAATTCATAAGCAATTCACGTGCAGTGAATCCACCGGATTGCATTATATTCATGATTACGATGATATTTGAATTAATGAATATAAATAAAGTCTTTCTTTTAATCAAGATAAGATACCTGGAACCTACTCCAAATTTTCCGTCACATTCATAAGCAATACACGTGCAGTGAATTCACCAGATTACCCAATTTTCGTCATCTACGACGAAACTCGGATAAACGAAAGCGCTAGAAAGTGGAGGAAAGCGATGTGAAAAATGGAAGAAAGCTCCGCAATGTGATGTGGGCACACATTCAAAAGGCCTCCCTCCCCAACATCCCTCTAAAAATACGGGCGCTGGGCACGAGGAATGCCTGCTAAAGCTCCGAGACTCCCCTAAATATCACGCCGACTCACCCAACTGGCTCGCGCTGAGGCCATCAAAACATTTCTTTTACGTCGTCTAGTTTTGCAGAGAACGCCGCGCCAAGGATGGCTTTTCAACCCTCCGCGAAAAAAATAAACCACGGAGATCGAATCCTTCCGAGAATTTCGCTCGGGATTTTCCGTTTGCGATTGTTTAGAACGGCTATTTCGGTCAAATGGGTCCGGAAATAGAGTCGCCTTATTTGACCAATCCTCCGACGTTGTTTTCCTTCTTCGTTTTAGCCTGGGCGTATATATAGTGACCAAAACATGAATGCTGGGGGGATTGACTACTATATAATCTAAGCTAGAGGTAGTCTGTATCACCCCGGAGTCCGGTTAGATCCTCACCCCCTCAAGCATTAGCCACCAAGAGCTGGCAGAGGGGAATGAGGCTTACTAGACAAGATGAGGAGTGAGGTAGTTTGCTCCTCTTTCCCTTAACAAGAATACCATAAGCCATAATGTCATGCCATGTTCATGGATCTAAAGCACAATGACTCTACAAGTAACACTTAATTTGTCATTCCATAAGGATAGACCTCAATTGGTGCCCTAATTCCTCATCACTCATACCTCAGTAGCTTACATATCATCACAGCTATGAACGGGGCTGAAATACAAGTAAATGAGCTACACACTTTCCTCTATGCTATACAAAAAAACAAACT
This sequence comes from Sympetrum striolatum, assembly GCA_947579665.1. NCBI lineage: Eukaryota > Metazoa > Arthropoda > Insecta > Odonata > Libellulidae > Sympetrum > Sympetrum striolatum. The sequence continues at coordinate 56,179,950 of OX388347.1, read as the reverse complement.
TAGTCCTAAGAGATAGTTTAGTGCCTACAAACTTTATTATAGTCACTTGCAAAATTATTCGGAGAATGAATAACGACAAAGATTTATTAAGAAATAATTTGTAAGTACCTAACACGAGAGTCTAAAGAAGATAAATCGAATTTTTCTATTATTCGACAGTATGTTTATGTCCCAAAAGCAACCTTTACTATCATGAATAATGCATAGGATGAATTGCCCTAGATAAATTAATGAGGTTCAACTCCCCAAGGATATTTTTGAAAAAATGAATTTGAAAAATAGTCATAAAATATTACTTCTACTATATATTTAATATTAGCTTACAGATAGCTAAGGAGGTTGCGCGATCGCGTTTACTGACAGCGGTCTCAAGTTCGATTCTCGTTTTAAGTCCACTTACAAATTTATCCAGCCGTCGAAACAACTTTAAAATTATTACTACTGCTTAATTCCATATCAAAATAGTCATGGACTAAACTGAGACATAGGTAAATGAAAGAAATAGAAACCTGTAACAAAATAAAAATGGAGAATGTTCCATTCGTCAAGATTTATATGATAATAATAATTTTTATTACGAATTTTAACTCATTTACAGTTTAAGAATAATAAAAAATGGCATAAATATAAAAATGGCAAAATTAAAATTACAATAAATGCAGCACAATTTTACAACTTATTACATGCAATTAATAGAGATATAATTGATACATACAAGAAAGTTCCAATAAAATATGTATGTAAACATTGAAAAAAAAAGGCAATAACAGATAACTATAAAAACGTAACATTAGTTGTAAAACGAGTAATTTAAAAATGATAATATAAAATAAAATGCTATAATAAGATAAATTGAAACAGATCTAATTTAATAGATTATAAGATAATTTAATATTAATATGATAGCAGAAACATACTTTTATGCATAGAGATTTATTTTATTTAAGCATAGTTACGTATATTTTATATAAATAAAGTAATAAAAGTTTTTTTCTGTTTCAGTTCCCTTGCCATCAACAGAACGGAAAAGAAGCCCAAGAAGTCAAAAAAAGTCAAGAGCTTAAATATCGGAAAAGCCCCGTTTGGATTCGTTCATCAACCCCTGAGAGCTTCCGTTTCCTTTACAACTTTTTGCGATGAAGGTTGCGGAAAACCAGAGATGGAGAGAGAGATATTTATCAATTCGTAATTACGGGGCTCATCCTGATGTTCATTTCGTCCACTCGGATGAGCAACTGCTGGAAATTTCCGTCGACTGAGACATCTCCGCTTGCACCGCTGACCCGAGGGGAATTTTTTCATCCATTCGGCAACGATTTCCGCTCCTTCAGCCACGCATTTTAAAATTTAGTTAGATTAAAAATGTTATCTTTAAATAGGACACGGGTTGTGGTAGAAACACAAGGAATCACTGTACGAGTGTGTATGTGGGATTAGAGTTTTTTATGTTTTTATCGTGGCGATTTCATGACAGTAATTCAAAATTTACGGATCCGAGCATATCCTTGAGGTTGGTTCAAAATCTTCAGTCAAGAAAATCTATTCTAATATTAAATTCTCACTTTTTTTTAATATAGAAATAAACATAAAAGCTTGCCGTCAGAAAATAAATGGTGTATGTTACAATTACTGATGTTTACCCTCTACATACGACCATCCTGTGGTGAAGTAAACAGGCTTATGAATGCTTCTCAATTTTATACATTTTCAGTGTATATTAATATTTCAGCAATATTGCGTCCGGTTGCCATTGATCTACTCGCTGTAGGGATAGTATTTTAAATATTTGATCACTATAAATGAAAGCCTTCTTAATTTATTCTGCAGTTCGAACGTGGATGCGTCTTAAATAATAATACTATGACGCTATTACCTAAACTGATTAGATCCTGAGGCCGATCCTGTTATCCTTTGATTATAATCAACTAGATATTTCCTCTCCTATGAAAGAATTTTAGACATCAATCTGCTTTGCATGTACATCGATACGAATGTGTCTTCAGGTTTTAATTAAAAGATTGCGGTGTGACGAAATCTAATGATGCGCAAAAATTAATCTTTTTTAATACCTGAGAAAATTCTGATTATTAAGAATACTGAGTGCCAAAATGTTCGAAAAATCTTTTCAGATACTAGTTCACCTCTATAAATAACGATATGGAATGTAATGTATATCATTGCCATTGTGCTGCACGCTTAAACTCAGCCTTAATTTATGTACTAGGCTCAAAAAGTTCCTCATGAACCTGCCTCTTGAAACTTGAAAGCCGTTGTGATTTAAATTGTTTGCACTTCCGGTGGGAGTTCAGGACACGCTCCAGTGTTTTCTACCTTTTCTACGCATCAAAAAAAAAGAACAACGGAAACGATCTATGGAGAAAGTAGAAGGCTTCAGCCGTTGTGAACGCAGCGTGGGAAAATAGACAGGATGAAAACAATTGCAAGTACGTGGTGCAATTGAATAAGCCGAATGTTTTGGGGACCTATGATTGGTGAAGACTAATTGAGGGTAAAATAAGGGAAAGACAAAGACAAAAGATGTTGGATGACTATAAGGAAATGAAGGAGATGGCGCTTAATAGGGATTTTTGAGCGTACGTGAACCTACCTAAAGGTAGAAAACTCGTGTAAGAAAAATTTCAAGCTTTCTAAGTAACCAATGTAGGCGGGATAAAATAAGTAAACGTAGTGAATGGTTTATAGGATACATAGCAGGCTCGAGTGCTGTTGATCTTATTATAATCATCCTAAAATATTATACACTGCTGATAGTCTAACGAAGCAGTGTGTTAAGATATGGAATTTAAAAATAAGTAATTGTAAAGGAAAAGATGTTAACAGTTCGAAAACTAAAAAATCATAAGATTTCATTTGCTAGTATAATCATACTAGTTACTAAGATTGAGGGAGTAGAATTTTTTAAAATAAAACAAAAATAAGCAATTGCACATATTTTCCATTACATTTAAAAAAACTAAAAACACAACTCTTAGAGCAAACATCCCAGCTAACTTTTGTACCCAAATAAAACCTCAGGGTACAGGTAGGTATCTGAGATGTATTTTTTAAGATGTTTAGCCATAAAAAAGTGCTTAAACGTTCAGGTGAAAAATCGAAAAAAGAATTTATCCAATTATTTTACCATACGATTTCATTTACACTTATGACACCTGTTTTGATTCATTCAATCTATAAGTAAATTTCTAGATGGAATAAAATCCTTGCATGATTAATACAATTGGCGAGTTATTTACGTACACAATATACATGTATAGATAAAATTATGGGTACTTAATTAAAATTAAGAAATCACTTTTCTAATCGATCGATATTCAATGGAAACAAAGAACTTTCCATCCCAGTACAACTTACATAGTTAATCGGGAGAATTTGGAATCCTCATCTGAAAGAATTTCACATTTCTACCAGTATCAAATATATCATATGTGAATATAAGGGAAACCGCAGGGTGAGTTCAGCGCTACTCCCGAGTCGTTCATCGAAGGAAAATAAAATAACATTGGTCAGCTATCGTTAGGAGCGAGTCACATACTCGTTGGTGGGGTGGGTCAAGGTATTCATTTTAAGAGATAAACAAGAGGAGAACCAGATAAATCTCTCCTCAAGAAAAGTAGCACTAAGAAAAAATCTTCAACGAATTTCTACTTCTCATAGCAAACCCTATTTCATTTTATTTCGGAAGCATAACAACGACACTCGCCACAGCACTTCCGCATGCTCTGTTTGCTGGTTGACCGTTGGCTGCACAAGCGTATTTTCCCTGTCCCGCATGTCCCAGATCGGCTTCTAAGAAATCGTCAAATTCACAGCATTGGCCTACAAATAATAGCAAGGACTGCTTTGTGTTAGTATGATACTCTTCGTACATATCTGGTGGAACCAGTTGTTTTTAAAAATATCATTTTTCCTGGAGCACAGTAGGTGGTGGAAAATTTCTCAGTTAATCCTGTTACATCAAGATGCAATCTCCTTAAGAAAAACATTTCTCAATCCTATTTCTTTTGCTCAGCACATCGTAATGGGAGAGAATACGAGGATTGTATGAGCTAATTAATATTTGCGGATTTTAAGAAATACTAATTTTAGCCCATGTCATACTGCACGAACATCTTTGCACTACCTCGAATAACAATAGTAACATTACTGCACGGTTTCAAATGGTGGGCTTAAAAGAGAAAATAAGATTTTGGCTAATATCATCTTACTACTTGAATCTCCAAGAAGTCAATCTTATATGTATATATGTCTTTAAAAGAAAATGTTGATCTAAAGTTAAAACCTATCAATATATACTACTTATTGCTATTCATTGAGAAGGTCAATATTATTAGAGTTTAATCTGGGAACGCAAAGAGCGACAACAATAATCTTGCCTGTCTTTACAGATTCTTTTTCTTATATTAGCGTCCATCGTCATAGATCGATTCCATTTAATCTTTCTACTATTTTTTTCAGACCTCTTATTCATCAAAGAATGACGAGCACATCAACTGGTTAATGAGTGCAGACGAATGCAATCAGCAGCTGATTTATATTTTTTATGAATTTATAATTGAAATAAATACTTTAAATTACAATTACAAAATTAATTTACTTTTCCTATTTCGTCATATTCGCAATGATGTATTCTTTGCATCGACACTATTAAAAGTGTATGTTTAATTAATGTTTTACCTATAATTTGGCGTTATTTTTACTTCCTCATCTTAAATATGATTCCTTCATAAATCTTCAGCTATAGAGATATTTTTCCACCAATGAGAACCGCTTTTTTCTCTCTCATTTTTAAATATTATTAAAATTGACACAGTGTGCCTAATATCGCCAATGAAAGGTTAAATGATAATAGAACTCGGAATTTAAATGACTACTTCATACTATGAATGGGTGATTTAAAAGATCCTGAACTTCGGCGTGGATGGGATTAATTAAAAATTCTTTATCCTTATTGTGATAGCTCGCAATTATTTAAATATCTCTTTCGTCTCATATAAGGGCCAAGAATTTTAGCCAAAAATGCTTTGAAGAAAAGAATAAAAAGATATCTTTCTCTCAAACGTCTAAATATTTGCTCTTTCAACTGTCGATTTAAGTGGGTTTAAAGAGCATACTTTAATTGTGACAATTCTTTTAAACCCATGACCCGCGGAATATAATCGCTCCTTGTGAGTTGAGTATGAGCTGCTCTTAATCGGAAGATAACCTGATCTTCAAATTTTATATCACATGAGTGCTATATTTCGCGAAACGTAAGTTCGTCCTATGTGATTCCATAAAAAGAGGTTTATAATATCCCATCCCACAACTGTTGTTTCTTCCTTTTCAATTTTAATTCAGAACGTGACTTATAAAAGTGTGATTTAGTTCTTAGCAAAGCTTGAGTGAGCAAGTATGACGAAGAAGACGGAAGATTAAAGAGCACCGATCCGCGATGAGTCAATAATGCTCCTATTTAATAAATTAACCACTAATTACCATTAATTGCCAATTACCAATTACCTAAGACAATCCACATTCATTTAGTAGAGAGCTTTTATGTTTTCCTTAAAGGGTATAAGATAAGGACAACGACGTCAGAGTATAAAAAAACATCTCTCGCGTGCCACAGGTTCTGCTTCCGTGCCCTAACCCCTGAACCTTCAGTCGGAAAACACAGCATTGAAAGAACGGGAAAAGCCCTTTCGTGACGGTATCCTAACATCGATCTCGTAAAATAAAAATTCGCCCCCCGATGCGACTTTGTTTTGGGGGAATTCCGTATTGCGACGAAATGCTAACGACAGCGACCAATTGCAAAAATAGCCCTATCATAAACATTTCCTCGACCCACTTATCTCCTCATTGGTTCGAGGAAATCGTTTCTCGCTACGATTTTACACAGCTATAACTCTTCTTTTCATACAATTACTATCGAGGAAAAAAGTGGATTATTTGTTTTTCCCCTCATGCACGGAGCGATACAGTTGATTGCCCATCGCCTCGAATGGGTGTGATTCATTAGATTTACATAAACTCCATACAACCCTCCCGTGAAGTGTGGCAAGGACTGAAATAGTAAATGCAGTATGAGTTTCGAGGATATTTGGTGTGTATAAAGTAACTCAATGGATAGAGGAAGTATCGAAATTCAGAGATCAAATAGCTCACAGAACCCTTTTCCTCAGAACCTTAAAAACTATCGTAGTAGTAGTAATATTGTTAAAAGTGCTTCGACAGCTTAGGTCATTTCGCACATTGGCTCCCACCGGGATTCGAACCCGGGACCGCTTTCACCAAAGGCAAATGCGCTGTCCACATGACTATCCGGGAGCCTTTAAAAACTATCACAGGATATTTATACTCCATAAAGCAGTAACAGAAGTGCATGTAAAGAATATGTCTGTCATTTGCAGTCTATTTTTCACATTAACATAGCAACTCTGATTTTCTAAAGGACAATCTGTAATTAACAGTAAATCCATCTCAGATCCTTTCTTTGGCCATTGAATGACATATTCTACTCAAAATTGTAAGAAACCAATTATAATTCAACAGTAATTGGTCCCCTTATCAGAGCTTCCCAATCTTTCATCTGCAGTAGTTTCCTTGCGAATTAACTCTAACTTTACGTCAAACAACCCAAGCGTTTGTTACTTGAGCAACTCAAATTAAAATAGGAGGAAACTCAATGAGCAGAAAAGTTAATAAACTTCCATTACACTCACTGATAGGCCCCGTAGCACAAGGAGGCCCCCGGTAAGAAGGAGACCTATTTGTTACCCACAGAAGGCCTCCATATTATTTGTTGCGGGAAACCCAGAAATTTACCGTTATGCCACTGATCACAAAACAAAATACCTCAGAAAATAAAGCACTTAAATTATGTTTAATTGGAATAATATTATCCTTGGTAACAAGAGAGACACGCAGAAAGACGGCTGACTGAGTATGAATCTCAGATTTAGAGATTATCCAGCGTGTAGCAACTCGTTTCGTTAGAGGAGAATGAAGGTTCGACAGTGGCGTTGTGACTATGAAAGAATCCCTTGAGTGGAATTCGCTCCTGTTTAGAGGACTTGGATACCAACGGAAGGCATTCTAAAAAAATCATCAGTTTAGAACTTTCAGATGAACTGAATGACATTTTAGCTCCAGTAAAGAACGAAAGCGACCTCCGAGAGGCATTGACAGAACGTTACAAGGAAGTGGTAGCTCAAACAGATAGTTACTTCTGGTGGTTCTTTCCGCAGACTAGTAAAGTTAACAGGATAGATTATGTAGGTGTCAATGCACCCCTTGAAATACTCCACGGGGTCTTGCATAGTATATAGCTAAATCTAAATGATGAATAATAAAATAAGATGACGTGATTTCAGTTCAAAAAGATGACGTTTCGCTAGCGATTCCTGGAATCCTTCCCGTAATGGAATCTTCATACAGCGATTCCTCTATTGCAGAAATATGAAATGAATTGGGCCTTATCACAGAAAAATAATTATTAATATTTTCTGATGTAAAGGTATAAGATATTTTATTATTGTTGATGATGGAAACACACCACAAGATGAAGCTGAATCGTTACATTCTAAATTTACTGTAAATATATCTATATTACTATTATTAACAATAAACTCCTGGTGAAGTGTAAGCCTTTTGGCAGTTTTTTACCAACATATTTACAAATTATAAATACCATTCATACATTATTGATGCATAATGAGCAGACAATACCGATAAAATAATTATATTCTTACGTATCTATATAACTAATATTTGCATAACATTTAAGTTTTGCATGATAATATACAACTGCAACTTTATGTTTCGACGATCTTTTAACGACGTAACGAATAATGCATAATAGCATACGGCACACCAGTTGGGATGTTATACTTTGACGACCAGAGTCCTCGTTAACCTCAATGATGATATAAGAGAAATTGAAATCGTTAAAAATAAACAATCAATCGCGGCATCAATCAACCTGATGTGCCCTAACAAAAAAAACAACTTCGAGTTCAACAATGGCGCATCTGCGAGCGGAAGAGGGCATCAAGAGAGGAAGGCGTTTTCTAATACCTCTTCCCCCCCTCTTCCGCTCTCGTCCCCATTTCGCTCACCTCCAAGCACACCGACCTCCCCACTCCGCCGCATTTTATCAGCGGCCGATGGAGAAACGGCGGGAATCCCAGGCTCTCCTCGTGTGCTCTCTCCAAGTGGCGGGAATCCCGAATGGCTGACAGAGGGCGCTAATGGCCGCGCACGTAGGCGATCATGGGAAATGAGCCCGAGGCGAGCCGCCATTCACAGAGCTTCCAGAAAGGCAATTGTCTTCGTTGTTGGAGCGACAAAAGAGGGAGGAAGCGGGTGGATCTTCGGGAAGTCCAGGAATGTTGACGAGGAATATGTCTTCGGCTGGAAGAGAGGGCAGCGCTCTGGTAAATGAGGCTGGAAACCGCAGGTCCTTGAAAAAAATATGCTGGTTCGAAATTCAAATCCAGCGCAAGAGATGAGACCGGAACGTGCGAACCAGTCCTCTTCCTCTGTGATTCCACCATTCCTTCCTATGCTGTATCCAGCGCGTAGGCGAAAGGGGGGTTTGCCCTTGATAACTATATATTATAGTATAACTTACAGAAAAATAAAAGGAGGGAGTAATTCTTCTATAGAAAAAAATTACTCAATCGTCTTATTTTACAGTTCAGATCGGCCTCATCGGTTGAACAATATCACGATATACTTGCCCCCACTTGATAACAAGAATTGCTCGATTGCCCCACCTTGATAATATAGTGCGTTCCAGTTTTTCTAGTCGGTAATGATAGATTAAATGGAAATGAAATCCTACGTATTTTTCTCCGCACGGCAGGAATAGCCTCACTACAGATGGTCTCTTTGCGGTTGCGGTCTCTCACGAATGAAATAAAGATAAATTGCCAACATCAGAAGAGCTCAACTATTGCTTTCAGTCATAGAGAAAGTAAAACTCACTTCGTTGAGTCAGCAAAATAGTTTTTAACAAAAACGACCTAGGTTTCGTTACAGCGCAACAGATGAACTTCCTCTATGATTACGAAGGAGTTACACCAAGTCAAGCCTCAATCCGTCATGTTTAAAGTTATCTATCACCATATCAAAAATTGAAAGGAAAGAGAAAATTGCGTAGGATGTGACCAGATTGAGTAAAACTCCGATTGTGTCTTCACGATCGCAATTCGTCTACTATACACAATTATCATTACAAAAAGGCATTCAAAAGATTTAACTGACTATGAGTTCATAATAAAAGTGTCTTAAATCGACTCCTCATTAGTTCCTAGGTCAGTCCATGGTTTCGAAGGCTACCATTAGTCAAAACAGTGCTTCCCAGACTGTGTGCCGCGACGGATATTAGCGTGCCGTGACTAAGCTGCTGGTGTGCTGAGCAATATGCAAGAGTAGCATATTTCTATTTCCGCCTAGCCAACGCCCTGATATTTTTTTTCATTTAACAATAGATGGCAATTATAATACTAAAACCTTCTATTCCGTCGATGGTATTTCCTTCCCCTTCAGTTTGAATTAACACTGGAACTTCCAAACTCTGTTTGGTGTGCCGTGAAAGACAAACACTTCCTCTCAGTATGCTCGATCAATTTCCCTAGTCTTTTCGCCGAAGCTTTCCACTGGATTCTCTCTTCGTTGGCTCATCGAAGGAGAGGAAAAGTTAGATGTGCACGTGTGTGAATTGCGTTCACTCAGCCGCGTGTGGCAAATATGTAAACACGCACGTCGAAAACGATGAGTAGTGAAGGGTCACGGTGGTCCGAACGGGACAGTCGTATAATTCGTGATACGTCCCATTAATGGAAAATGCATTTCACGAAAACGTGAGAGAAATTTTCAGAAAACAAATAAAAAGTGACATACTTGAGCGTTTTTTCGTAAAAAACAGGCGCCCATCAACATTGGAAGTAAAATGAGAAAGCGGAAGAAAAAATAAGGGTTCATTTCAGACTACACCAAGTGTTAGCACGTGAGTATTCATGGGGAAGTTATTGAGTTGGGTCTCAGAGATTTAAGCTCGAATATATCTAGTGAGGTCATGCTCTGGAATCCTATTTCATAGCTATCTAGATTAATCAGAAAAAAGACTCCTTCAAGGGTGTAAAAAACTTGATTTAGCAGGTCATACAATTAACATTCATCAAATCCAATAAAGAAGCTATCAAATCGTACCAAAGTAGATAAGTAAATTTCATTATTATTATTCAAACTTATTCAAATAAATCACGAATGATATGATAGGAAAGCCTTTTCCATAGCTTTATTCTTCGGCTTTGTTTTGCTTTTCGGCAAAGAAGAAATTTTGGGAATAGCAAATTATTCGAGATGGATTTAACTATGGCAGAAATATCGATGCTGTCAAATTGAGTTAAGAGTAATAGGATCTAGAATCCAGAAGATGAATGACATCATATTAGAAAATAATCACGATGAATTCATGAATAATTAGGAAGAAAAAAGCGTTTAAATAGTAATAAAAAATAATAATATGAACAGTATGGACTTAGAACGGATCTCAAGTCCTCAAAGCTAAATATTTTGTGACTACCAGAAAGAATGGAAACATCTTCCTCAGTATCTACGGGTATGAAATGGAATAGAAATGACATTCGGGACACAAATGTAAACTACTGTTTTCGAATAGTGACGTTTGTGACTTCTGCTCTTTCAACGGTCGTCCGGAAATTTTACTTTGATATTCCGCGAACTTGTCGACGAACGCATTCGAAGAATTTGCAATTGGGATTTACGAAGGAAAGCCCAGTGAAAAACAGATCTCGGAATCCAACGGTTCGACTTCCTCGTATCTTCGCCTTTGAATAAGGCCAACAAAAAACCGATGCGGACACTCGAATCGAAAACATTTATGCTGTGTAAAAGCAGAGCCTTCTGACTACAAGACTACTTTTACACAGCATAAATGTTTCGCAAATGGATAATGAAAAGACCGAACCGGGGAGAATGGTAACTTTCAAATTAACCTCCCATTCATAAACATGTGCTGGAATTCATATGTAGAAATATTTTCATCTGGCGAAGAATTTCAATAATCTTTAATGCATCCTTAAGACGTATTAATGCAGCAGGAAATGTCGATCACATGGTTTAATGAATAGCAGAATAGCTCTGATATATATGTATGCGTTTCTAAGGCGATTCTTGACAAAGGTTGATAAATTTATAGAACAGAAGTTAACTTCCTCCATATATTTAAAGATAGTAGGTAGTAAGAATGCTTTTGGCAGGCGCAATGGCTATTGTGCAAAATGGAGCAGTGATTTACCGCTAGAAAAATAAATAAGAAGGTAATAAGGTAAATAAAAACAAAATAGAAGAAGGAAAAAGAATTTGAGAGCTGACGCTCCAGGAATTCAAAATCATCCCTTATTTATGCAATTCAGTAATAAGGTAAGAAATAAAATTTGAATGCATCAATTGGCCTGTCAAGTAGCTGATAGCTGTACGCATTCGCTGATGTAGATGATATCAAGCAGTCATTCACAGCTTATGCGATCATGGGTGTCTGTTTCAAGGAGGCATTCTTTTGTAGTAAAGATGTTATATAATTTCCTAAATTTCAACACTCCCCTCCCTTCTTGAAGAATCCTTATACTAACGAATTCCACTGTGGCTTGTCGTTGAATTCGCATCTGAATTGATTCAGGTAATCTTATTAAATATGGTGTACAGCCATATTCATCACATATGTAGAAAACTTCACCCTTCTTCGGATTTTTAATTTTCAAAATCAAAGATTTCGCTCCCCGAATTGGACTGATCAAAACATGTCGCTATAGGTGGGCTTAGATATATGATAATAATCATAACGCCATATCCGATAAATTATTTTCTGACATCATATAGAAGCGAATTCGCGGAAATTCTACCAGTGAGGTGACGAAATGTTGCCTTCATCTTTTCCTTGCCAGTTTCAGAGACGGAATATCCAACGCTGTAAGAGTCAACGAATGCGATGCTTGAGGAAAGGTCGAAAGCTTTAACTAACCGAAAATTCTATAAAGATGTTTGAAAGGTTATTCACCTTAGGAAAGATCTTACGTTAAGCAAGCAGTCGGGTACAAATATATGAGTTTTTAATAATACTACTGGTTTCGTCTCAGGGTAACATTGTCAGATTACAGAATACAGTAGCTAAACAGGAGTTATTTCCTGATAAAGTTAATCTCTTCATGGATTAATTAGTTTTTGATGTCCATACAGAACCGTAAAACAGATACTGAGACGGTGAGGTAAATTCAATAGAATAGAGGACAATTCTGTGTTAATTCCTCGAAAATCGGAGAATAAGATATGAGACTGCTTGGGATTTTTTTTTGATTCTGGCGATTTCGAATATGACACAAGTTTCCAAGAGATTGAAAAACTTGTCGATCATCAACGGTGGAAGTGTGCGCTGGAGTCGAAACTGGTAGAATTATATCCGACGCGTTATTATTTCTTATATACTTCAATATCGAATGAGATTCGTGCATTGCAATTGGTGAATATGCATTTTCGTTTTATGGATATCTTCGGCTTCGAAATTTATTACTGGAAGATAGTAGATTCAAGTTCTAAAATAAGCTCCAGCCAATAATCATGTCATAATCCAGATACTACTGCGCGTGTTTCCAGGTGATTGCAATAACGTGAGCGGTTCAATTTTACCGATAATAATGAATAAAAATCAATTATTTCACTTGAAAACTACCTTGTGGTTTCTTTTTAAGGGCACAGAAAATTTACTAAATTGATTTTTAAAATTCCTACGCGTAGCTCTTAAAAGAATAAATATTAGGATATAGTACTTGGTGATCAGGGTAGGCAATTGAGCGATTTTGCATTACATTCTGACTATTTTGGTTTCAGCGATTATCCAACTCAATTTAATACGTTTCTCTGTGTATACCCTCAATTACGAGGCGGAAGCATGACATGCTTAACAACAATTTTATAAAAAATTTACTTCAATACTTTCCAACGAAATTCGTCTGGGCTTAAGGATTCTAAGCTACTTCTCAGGGTATATTTGTCGTCAATTTCAAAAATAAACCCGCGTCACTTGTCAGCCATTTCATCAGCCTTCCGATTAACTGACACAAATTATAGTATACATCCGAATCCTCTCGGAATGAAAGCGAACATTTGTTTGGGTTTAGAGTCAAAGGCAGGCATTCATCCTGAACATTGCCCGATGATTGGGGGGGAAAAACGAGCAAATAAATATTTCGTCTTTATGACTCGACTACTTGATGAGACCGGCGATGAAGGCCTTGGAAGTGAAATCAAATGGCGAAGGAATGAATAGTTTTTCCACGGGACGTCTCTCCCCCTTACTGCTTACTCATCGCTGACTTCACAAGAGAAGACCTGGAAAACCCTCGAAGATCTTCCGAAACAAAAAGAAATGGAGAACAATATCGCCAGAGGCGACTGATGGTTAGCAATGAATCTCCATTTTCGCAACGTTACAATAGAACGTCTTCCGGGAAGCATCTCAATGATCAGGCAGGTGCGTGGGTGAGGAATGGTCAAAAGAAAAACAGAAGTATTTCAGCTCACTTGGCATTTATTAAAGTGTCTGGCAGGATTTAACAAAATAACATGAATGGTATACTTTATATACAAAATAAAAAGAAAATGTTACTTGAAATTATAATCAATTTCCTAGGAAACTAGCATCTCCGAGGTTCCCGACAGCGGGGAATCCTACGCAAAATCTTTTTATTTATAGCGTCTATACAGCTCTTAAAATCGTAGAATTAACATGAATTCAAGTATAATAGCAAAATTCCCCAACTAGGAGAATTCAATTTGGCAAAATGTCTTTTAATCGTTCTCAAGGCACGTGGCAAAGATTACATATGAAAAATGGCATCAATTCGAAATAAATTAATATGATAAAACAGAACACAATGGAAGAAAAAAATAAAAAAACACCTCTCACTAAACGGCAGGTACACTTCTTTTCCTGAATAGGGAGTTTCTTTGAGAACAGTCTTTTATATCCTTTTAATAACTTCTCCGATGCAAGCCCATCTATTCCAACCCTTCCCTTCCGAATTTCGCGGGCTTAGAACGAATGATTTATACAGCTCTGTCGCGATCTCAAACAAAGTCCCATCTCCTCAATGGCAAATGCAAATTTTACTTCAACTCAAAACGAGAAACAAAAATTCCTAGATCAAATACTCTCGCGAGACACGTTTACCCTGTTATGAATATATTCAACAACGACTCATTTACTCTCTCTCGTTCATACATACATCTATGTACACATTTATGTTCGAGCGGCAGAAAATAACGGCCAACTACGTGTCTGATCCTCGTAAAAACATCCACGAGGAAGAGACCAAAAACATTTTTCTTTTGACAACAATTCAACATCGGGCGCATTTTACAACATGGCCGCCCGGCGTACGACAATTCAACGGTTCCCCGGTGTCTTCAAGGGGAAGAAAGTGTACGCGGCCTCCTGGTGCGGCTCTGGAGCGGCTGGGCCCCGTTCGCAGCTACACAGTTTCGGGTGAAGGCGGACCCGGCGGCAGTCTTAGGCCCAGGGCTGGACGCTCGCTGGGGCGGCTTCGACGATCCATTCAGGCGCTGATGTCAATCGGCTCAATATTCATCCTGAGACCATTGAAGTAGTTGTTTGACTTCAAGTTCATCTAATAAGGTAAAGACATGCACACTTAAAGTTAAAACTAATATATAAAGCGAGGGTTTGGGACAGAAAACAACAAATAAGCGTACCCAAAAGAAAAAAACTGGGACGCGTTCGAGTGACAAGGCATTTTGACTGCCAGCCATCAAAAGTACTAGTTTACTTCCACATTCAAGTAGCAAGCGAAAATAAAAGGGTAAGAGGAATTTCTCCGCTCTCTCAGCTTTTAAACCACCAGTTTTCCATTTCACAATTTAAAATCTCTCATTTTGAATAAGACATCTAATAAGACGAAAAAACTGTGCTTCTTAAACGTAATAACCATACCTTAAAACATGAAAGAAACCAAAAGAAGGCAATGTTTCAGTTAGAACAAAACTACGGATTATAAGCAAGGTTTTAGCAAAATTTGAACAGTATATTGTACATTAATTCAATCGGTGGAAACTCCCAAATATTCATATTGCCCTATGTAAAACTGTAGTAGATTTATCTCAATTACATCTAATTCCCGCAATGTGCCTACTTCAAAGAAGTAACCAAAGATTAATCATACCATAATTCCTGGATGGCAACAAAAAAGCACAACCTACTACCCTAAATTGGCGGTCACATCAGCAAAACAAACAAACCGACCCCCATCGAAGAAATTAAGCACCATGACCAAACTACGAAATATTTGCGAAATGAGGAAACGTAGATTTTCGATCCCACGGATCGCTAAGCCACTCTCTCCCGCTTTCGAATGTCTGCAGGAAGGTGGGTGTCTGCTTCAAGGACCGAAAACAGCATTGCGAAAACTAGTTTCCACCCAAAACCATAAAAAATACGGTAAAAAAAGGAGTCAAAGAAGACACGAGACAAATTCTTCCCGAAATCGTTTTGGCGGCAAAAACAGGTTATTCCGGAATGATCCAGGCTCAGAAGGTTTCAAGCGGTCCAAGTAAAAGCAGTTAAAACGACAGCACGTTTCGCTAAGACAACAACATAAACGGGCTTGGGAAAAAGTATGCAAAACGAAATTAACACCAAAATTGTGAACAAAGCTGGGTATTTTTTCAGCAATGCTCGCTTTTCTCTAACTTCATTTTTCAACCTTAAAATACATCCAGAATCACAGAAATAAATAATATTGATGAATAAAACATACTATCGATCAAAGCTAACGTATATTCAAATTTTAACAACCTATCAACTGCTATGAAGCCTTAGTTTGGTAGAGAAACATTGCCTATAATGTCGAAAAATTAAAAACAAGAACCTTCACCCGAAAAAAATGTAAAAGTTATTCCCAGTTAAAAAAAGCCAAGTTAAATAAATAGTAGAAGACAAACATATATTATAGAAGAAGAATCGTTCAAAAGCTACAACAACAAAATCAAAACTACGCAAAAACACACGCGATTTACGAATCCAGAAACTGGAACACTCAACCAGAGAACATGGACCCCTATTATAACGAGAGACTTGGCTGCGTGCAGAAAACAAGATCGTGCACCAAAAGACCCAATTCGCGAAAACGCAAAAAGCATAACGACCCCTGAGGTCATCACCAAGGACCACAATAATAACGGGTAAACAGAACTATCAACTCCTAATGACCCCCTACATCGGTGACAATGCATCCGAGGAAGGAAAAGGAGGACCATCGAGTTCCCAGATTGCGCGAAAAAATTCAACAACAAATCGTAATCCAGAGCAGAAAAAGAGCTGACGTCACCGGTTACGAAATTTCGCAAATCATCGATAATTTGTGTAATTTTACCTTGCGCAGGCCTCGGTCGCTCATGGAAAATATTACGAAATAGCGAGCGCTACGATAAAGACTCAAAAACGAATTAATTCGCGCAAAAATCACTACAAAAAATACGTGACAATGACTAAATGCCACGAGAAAATTATACGATAAACCAACCACTTTAAACAACGATTCAAAAGAACGAGGGCAAAATTCGAAAGAAATGAAGTGATATTTCAGACAAAAAACTAAGAATTTTGAGTTATCTAATTTCATAGATATTTGACGAGCTTGAGGCCAATTGAGTTAAAAAAAAAGATGGATTATATAAACTGAAGCTACAAGACATTAATGAAAACTTCTATCTTCACTTGTCCCAATCTTATAAGGCAAATATTAAAAAAAGGTTGTTGTAAAGAAAAGACTATGAATGATGTTACTGAACCCATTGAGAATTTTCAAAAATATATATTTGAATTCCCAAACGAATGGAAATCGTATGCAAATGTAAAAGTGACGGAAATAAGAAAAAGTGAAAATAGATCTCCGATGAGCTACGATGCGGATACAGACAAATAATGTCACGATACGGAATCAATACATTTCTTCTGAAAATTAATCAATTAACCTATTCAAAAAGGATTTAAATGCTAAATGAATGAAAGCTGGCGACTGCTAAAGATAAAAGTCCACAAGATACTGCACAAAGATAAAGGTTAGCGGGAATTCCGTATCATATCTGCGACGAACATTCCCATTTCTTGGGGTTTTATCAAATCAAGTCGCTAGAGTAAATAAAAGATATTATATCTAAGTTAGAGATAGAGTCATCGGTACATAAGGAATTCCAGTTAGATCATTCATGAGCAGAAATAAGCACATACGATTTTAAACCTTACGGATAAGGCAACCCAAGGCACCTTACGTCATTTCTCCGACAATCACGATCGTACCGGGAGTCCCCAAGGCAATACCGCACTGTCAATTTTTATCGGTGTAAAGTATATCTCCAGAGAGGTATTTTAGGATTACCACTAGATATTGTAGATAGCTCGGTTCCACTTTGTCCAATAGTAGGGATGGGGTTGCGATTAAATTTTAAGTTAATTAAGTCTTCAGTAATATATCAGCAACGATCAACTAACTTACGAGATGGATACAAAATAATCACCTTAAAGTTGATGTTCGATAAAATTATAGTTTACTTAAATTTAAGCGATCTGCAAATTTTTCTTTGCAATTATAATACCGAGTTACTCCAATGTTTTATGAGAGGTTTAAATGAGGACGGTAGCATTGCTATTGAAAAGATCTTTGGGTACAATTATAGTTATTTCCTTTCTTGCTTTATCGGAATACCGGGAATTAAGAGGAGGAACGCCGACAAAGACGGCTTTTGGAGATTTTAAATCTCTAATTCATTGACAGCCGTGTTGCAATATTTATTTCTTTACCCAATGTTTCATAGTTAGCAGAGTAACCCAAATAAAAAATGTTAATCCTACGCTGGAAAATATTGGTTATATTTCTAAAACCAGAGCACTACCTAGAAAATATTATGAATTTTTAAGAGACGAAACACTCGAAGAGGAAGCACATTACTGATTTTCTACTCTCAAATAATCAACCATTAGGAAAACTATGAAAAATTATAAGTTTTACTGGCGGAGAAATTCCTCTTTCTCAAGGAGGGCAATAAAAGCTATTGAATGAAGGCAAATGTAATATGAAACCAACCTCATCTTCGCTTGAGTCTGAATCGGAGTCCTGTGGGAGAGGCAATGTTCTCGCTCCCCTCGCAGCTAGATCTCTGGCAAGTGCTCCTTGGGCACAAGCAGCGGCCATTTGGTAAGCGGTTAGTCCTCCGTAGGTGGTGGCCTCAAGGTGCACCGGACAATGCTCCAGAAGAAACTGCGTCAAACGCCGATTTCCAAGTTCCACGCCGTAATGGAGAGCTGTACGACCGCTCTTTCCATCCTGGGAAGAAACAAATCACACATGGTTACATTACGCTTCATAAATCCACAAGCGTTAAAATCTCGGAAAATCTTTTCTGCATTTAACACTGCGCAGCGGCGTATTATTTTATGCTATACAAGAAACATCTCAAGAGCTTATGTTAATGCATCCATATTCCAAATAACCTTCCAAATTAACTCGAAAGATAATCTTTCAGAAGTCTCTCAAAGTGATTAGTCTTAAAAGCACCACGTGATGGTAGACCTCGCAATGTTTCCTCGCTTTCTTCTTAAACAAATAATACTCGTAACAGGCGCTGTTTCCGAAGGAGCTTTCCGGCAAATCTTCATAGGAACAAACCGAGTCTCGCAGGCAAGAGAGTCATTCACCTAAACTACTAATCCCGGTGGATCGAAACTTAGCACGCATGGTAACGGGACCACACAGGTATTCCAGCCATTCCCACCGAAAGGTGTTCGAGCAGGCGATGTTCGGAAAGGTGAAAATTTCACATGCCTACCTTACGAAAAACAAGCTGTAAATCATCCCTTCAATAGCCTATATAAATGTTATTCTGGGATGTCTACAATTCCGTTATATGTAGAAAGAGCAATATAACCTAACTAAATAATTCAGAGTGTTCCAACTCATGGGAACATAGGGAAAGACGCAAAATCGTCATTTCGAAATTGAGAAAAGACAATCATCGACAAAAGATATTCGCACGTTCCCGGAATCGCGGCAGGAAATCCTGAAGATGCGAAATGCTCTTGTAAAGGAAAAATCGAAATGCGTTTCCAAAGAAAGAATTTCCCGGCACTCGTTGCATTCGCGAATGAGAAAAATAGTCGTGACTTAAGAACGGCCCTGAAGACGGGGGAAATTGGAGGCAATTGATGCAGAGTGATATAATCTCTCGTGACGCAACTCCTCTGATATTTCCGCATTACGAGTTCAGTGCCGGAATTGCATGGACAATCGGGGAGCAAATTTTTTAAATTAGAAATGCAAGCCTCGTGTGGTGCGCGGTGTTTTTATAAAAAAACAAAACTTTTACTAGCCCTAAATTTAGATAACGGCAAAACTATTGACCGACAAAAAGATTTAACATCCAGTACTTGATTGAATTTAACATTCAGAAAGTAATTAACAATCCGTAGCGAATACTAGAGATGCTGGTAAAACAAAGCAAAAGACAGTAGATTTAGATACATACCCTGCGAGCCGCCAGAGGCGTATAGCAGGGGGAATAGTAATACAACAGGACTTGGTAATTGATGTTAATTATTTGTACGAGGCCTTAATCTCCTAAATAATCAATACGAATTGATATATTTTTACCATTGAAGTATATCATCGTAATCACGCATTATTTCCATTATTTAATACCACCTTACTCTGAATTCCATATAACATTTTCATCAATCATCCTAACCTTGTTTATTGATTTCTCTACGTCAGCTAAATGTTATAACTCCATAACGAGATGTTAATTGCAAAAGAGACGAAGCAACAAATATCGACATTCATTTTCCGTAAAAGGGGGCTAAAGAACATGAAATACTTTCGCTCTGCAAGCATTCGAAAGCGAGAAAAAGATCCAGGTATATAGTCAAATTTTCCGGGAGAGTATCTGTATACTCTTGTCAAATAGTCCCTTTGCCCTTGAAATATCTCAAAGACAAAATGTCATCGAGGGGCTTCGGGGCACAGCGACCCCGAACGACGGGAGGCCACCACCCAAAGGGAACCGAGGGTGACCCTTCCAGGAAGGCTTAAGTTGTATGGACAGAAGAACGGTACGACTGAGTGCACCTTTTACCTACGCTCGATTGCAAATTCCGATTTGGATTACCTGCGAAACTTTCCCAAAGATTGCCATCGCTACTCGCTCGTAAAATTCCAGGAGCTCCTAAAATACGACATAGAGAATTGCACTGCTGTGAAGGGCGTCGTTAACTCCGGGTCCAACCTCAAATTCCCATGAATCCAGATTTGTGGGGGGCGTCGAAAAATTTAGGGCGTTGAAGTTGCTAGGGAGTGAAAATTCGCAACCTACATGGATACGTGAAATGCGTCTAGTTTAAAACTAATGTAGAGAGATGTTACGAAGGGATTGGAATGGTATTATCATGTAAGAATGCTTACCCGTGCATTGACGTTTGCTCCGAACCAGACCAGATGCCTCAGAACGTCGAGGTTTCCTCCTATTGCTGCTAGATGTACACACATTTGACCTGCAAAGGAGTAAAAAAGAATTTATTAGAACTTCCTCGCAACCAAAGAGATATATATATATAACATTTTCGTGCAACATCATGAATACTAACAGATTAAAAATATTAGACGAACTTATGCTAAAAATCAGATGCAATATCCAACATCTCCAAAGCCAGAATCATTTGATAAAAGTCGTCCTATAGACTCAATAAACAAAATGAGACGTGTAAATTCACGTCACGTCTGATCTCAACCTGTCGCTAATTATAGACCAAATGCAAAAGAAGCGAGCGTCACTGACGCCTTCCCAACAGTAAAATTTGATTACCAAGCCATGAGCCACGAGCAAGGAATATTTGGTAAGCAACTCATTTCACAATCGGGGAATACAGGATTTGAAGACGTCAGACAATTGAGATATCACCACCCCTCAATCAATTGGCAATTACAAAGCGATAGTGTAAAAAAACCATCCTTTTTTCGGAAGAAAAGTTATGGTAAATAATTCTTCCTGAGCTACCTTCCGGAAGAGCTTTCCTCACGGGAAACCCATTACCTCAGCCGCCCAAGTACACTTCCGTCTTGGCAGGAAGAAAAATTCCTACCGAACGGAAGAAATATCGATTGTGCCCTATCTCCATTAAACGGCAAGGTCACTGCCTATAAATACCAACCCAGTTCGAAACGGGCGAAAAGTATGATTCCAGGTGATGATATGCAAATTAAAGTGGCGGACAGCTAAAGACATAAGGCGTTTCCAAGAATATCGTGGGCAGATACGAAGCCAGGCAATTTTCGAACTTAAGGCAAATGTGATATCGCTCAGAAGCAATTCAACCGCTGCGAAGGACAGGAAATAAAAATTGATTTTGGATAACTCTGGAGTCGCACGACATTATATCGGAAAGAATAATCGGAAAACGCGAGCCGACGAAGCAAAATTCCCCAACACTTTGCTAAAAACGAATCGGGGTCAATATTATAATACGCGATAACAGGTCAAAAGCGATACCTTATAAATAATACAGGAGCGAAATGAGCCTATAAAAAATGTGACATTTAAATCAGAGAATAATTTTACACGTTTTGAAGGTTGGATATTATTGTACAGAATAAAATTTTAAGCATTCACTGTGACTCAAACACGACTGCTCTAAATAGCTGTAACGAATTCAAGTTTTACCAAAACGTCGTCACGAGATAAATGTTCTTGCAAGGAGCGAGCCAGTCTTACAGAAATCATGCGTCATGAAGGTAGATATAAATTAAATAAAGAAAAACAAATAAAATAGAGGACCATAAACACCTCGTTGGATGAATACTTTTTGATTGGCATTGCGCTACTTTCGAAGGGGAAACCAAAATAATCAAAGCTCTTACAGTCAACACGAGTAGACCAGAGACGGCGCCCTTCAACGATTTTCGCAATCAAGAACGGTGGAAAGATTACCAGAATAGATTATTAAAATAGATTGACTAAAATTACGAAGTTATCATTCATATGAAGGCAGGTTAAACGTTTTCAACCTATTTCTCACGATAATTGAGGAGAAAAACCAGTCCAACCACTGGATACGTATTCTGACCACCCCACATTAATCAGTAGTTGATTGAAAACTGAAAAAATTATAATTAAAATAGCATAGAACTGTCCAGTTGTCAATTATAAACTGACGTTCCATGAATACAGATCATCTCAATGACTACCTTTCAGCAAATATATATAAATGCATCTATATATTTGCACATAAATATATATATGACGAAGTTAGGTCTCGACTTAGACTTCGATTCGGGCAATTCGTTTTCCAACAAATATAAAAGAATCATCAATAATTAAATGCAGCCCGCAGGCGAGAAGAAAAACTATAGAACATTCCTCCTTAAATGAAGATGAAAGAGTCCAATTGAATTAAAAAAAAAACAAAAATAGCATTCCATTATGAAATTAGCAATCGTATGGATCTATTCAAAGCTAAAATTAACCACAACATTCAGCAAATTATAATCCTAACTTTTTCTCAATTTAATCATCCAGAGATATTATAATCTATAACCGCCGAAGGGAGTATCCCAAGCTCGCGCCAAGATCGCATAGTGGGGCAAGGTGATGAAAGAGAGGGAGTAGCAGGGATGCTGTGGGGAGGATGCGACTGACTCACTCTCCAAGCATCCGAAAACCCTCCCTCTCTGCGCCGAATTTGACCCAGGGAGGGTGTATTTTTGGACGGAACTGCTTCTTATTTCGGACCCAGCATCCCCAACAACTCCCCAATAGTCCTCTTCTCGAGGAGGAATCCGCGGATGGAGGGAGGGCATCCAACACGAATCTCTTGGGGAATCCCCGAGCGGGCACGCGCAAATAGGCCAGGAAAAGAGGGGATTATTTTTTTAAGACGGTAAACAGCGGCGCGGTACCTGAACGGCGTAAAGATAGACGGGGAAAATAACTCGTTTCGCCCATTTGCGAACCGCCGTGACTCACGGAAAAAAGAAGTAAAAGACCAAATACAAGAAGGCAGATCGATATCTAACGCTGTGAAAATGAAAAATAATAGGAATAAAGGGAATATTTTCCTGAATCACATCAAAATGTGAGCAATATTTACCGACAAATTCATAGGCTAAAAGAGAATATTTTACGCGATCCATAAAAATGTACAATTCACTCCCTATAATTTTAGAATTAGATATATACTAGAAGAGCCGCCAGAGGCGTATGGCAGATGTAATAACATCATCATTACTTAATCTATTAGCCTCTTTAATAGCCTGGAGAAAACCGACAAAAAATATGTACTTATGCGATTACTTCCCCGAAACGTTTTGTCGACACTTCTGAGAGATCGCGTTCGTTCATTACTGACACTAAAATTCATTTACTAAATAAATTACTTCATCTGATAAAGAAAAAATATTTCCAAACGCAGAGAATGCTCAAACCACGATAGTAGGTATCTGACTCAGATTATCTTATAGGTATTCTTGCCATCGTTAAGAAAGGTGGATTGTTATTTTATCTAAAATATCTCTCTTAAGCCGTTTAACTCAAATGATGGTTCCCTGATCAGTGTTAGGATAATATACAATTGCTTCATCATAGTATTATACATTTATATACAAAAACCTTCATTTTAGTGTCAAGTTACGTTGAATTGCTCAACAATTTACCCTTGGCCGCGAAGAAAATTACATGATGATGACAACCACCTTCACGGATACAGTATGTATAGGTGGCAACACAGAACATTGATGTAATGAAAGAGCTGAGGAATCTGAAAAAGTTACTTTCGTATCGAGTGGCTTTCCTAAGGACGTCTCCACGTCCTTCGACGCTGTTTCCGGAACCAAGGACTGTTGCGGATCATCTGCATTCAAAAACATACTCCTACGCACTTCCTTATACCTTTCGTTCACCTGGGAACCAGAAGACGAAACTATAACGGAATTTCGCTACTACGGAACTTGTTACAAATATAGAGACCTCTTGAACTGATGATTACGCTATAAATCAGCACAATATTACAAAAAATGTCAATTGAAGAACGACCAGGTGAAATAACTTCATTATATAGTACTCCTGATCTAAGCTGAAAATTTCCGCAGAAAAATATAGACCTACCCAAAAACTCACTGATACTATCCCTTATTAAGAATCTAAATTAGGGCAATACAATATTAAACATATACGATTTAAACATTTCCATCAGTATGCATACAAGACGACCATATAAAATTCAAGAGGAAAAATAGCTAATCGATATAAACTGAAATGTTGCCAAATTTTAAAGGAAAATAAATTAAGATACTACTACAAATCTTGTATCAAAAATGATTAGTCCAGTTTTAATTTAAACCCTGTCTCTTTTTCAGTTCAAATAAGAGCCCCTCTGCTCCTTAGCCTAACAGTTCCGTAAGTCACAGCTCACACGAGTTGAATACTTCCTCAAAACAAAAAGAAATAAACACAAGAGCGTCCCAAGGCCAGGCTTTTTAGCTTACACATACAAAATGCCACACTATGAGGACGTGAAAGAATGAAGAATTACTCCGGGTGCACCATCAGGCATTGAGTTATACTGTACATTTATCCGACGCAATTTATCGAGGAATATGCTCTTCTGAGGCAGACGCTTCTGTCAGTTCCCGCACTCTCTCTTTCGGAACACGGAGGAGGCAGGGAAACCCCGCAAACGGGGTCAACGCAGAAGAGAATTTTACCGACCTGAAACCTGCGGTGCCATCCGCAGCGTTGCCATTCAGCCCATCTGCACCATTGAGCGGCGGGGGCTTATGCGCAGGTATTGACCGTAAAATACAGGTGTACTTACGACGGTAAGCTCGAAAATGGTAAACAAGATATAACTAAGAAGGAAGTAAGGATTTTATGCAAATAAATGTAAAAATAAAATGCAATGAATATTCTTCGGAGGCACCAAAATGAAGTCGTTGAAATTCTCAACGATTTCAGATACCTTTTCGGATTTCCAACTTGAGCCAATTACTGCTATAGCAATTATAATTATTATTATTATGAAGTTAGGGATTCAATTCCAGTACGAAAGGATCTTCCTGACCCTTAAATATAATTAATTTCATCAGAAATACTGTTTTATCAGGAACTGCTATATTCAGACGTAGCAAATGTTAGGATCAATGAATAGGTTAGAGAGAAAGCGAGTGTCTTAGAGGCGCCAGTCAAGAAACTAAACCAGAGAAAATCGTAACATTTTAATAGCGAAATAGCCGAAGTTCCCAAAAATCCCTGACGTTCGAACAAATGCTTAACGTCCCATTTTATATTAAATTGATATAGAAGAATCGCAATATTCAAGCCTTCCTTAATAACGAACAAAAGATCCCAGCGCCCAGAACTAATGGTACTGCTATTTGGAATTCGGAGTATGAAATGACGGCGAGAAAAATGAGGAAACTGGAGAGAAAAAATGCGATGAATGGAGAATTTGCATGTCCTCGGATCGGAGATATAAAGAGGCTCGTGCGGTAGGAAGGTTGTGAAAACGAGCCAAGGACTTCTATTCGGCCTCAAACCACCAATAGCGCGCCTTCTGCACATATAAACAACGAAGCAGAGTTCAGCCTAAACATTTCACGCGTCGAAACAACGATATAATTTCGTAAAAGAGAGGTAAAACGAAAAAATGCGATGGAATTTTACTCAAAAGATAAGGCAACCCCTTGTTAGCGTTAATAGCCCGTAGACATACAAAACGAAAGCGATGAAAACCACAATTTGACTTAGGAAAACAAGGCAATAAATAATCTTTATTGTAAGCTTCAATCACTAATTAACATAATCATACTCTAATAAAAAATACCGGTACCTTCTACAATCTTAGTCTATTTCACGACGATAAATACATGTAAGCATGATAATAAAAAAGGAGACAAAAAACAAGCAAAAGGTTGGGTTAATCGAACGACGAAGACAAATCACTGTTTTTACTGTGTGACGTCAGAATGCTAACAGACATATTTGCTTAAGAAGAATCAAATCTGGGCCTAACTACATTTTTTCCAAAATAATATACACGCCAAAGAATGGTTACAAATAAATGAGCACATTGAGCAATAAATAAAACGCTAAATAAGAGGATCATAAAATATTTGGCGATAAATGCAAACAATTGAGGCCACCTCTGGAAAGGACTTTAATGAAACGTAAATTTATACCTCCACTTATTCTATCAATTTCTCTCAGGATTAGGAATTTAATAAGAATCGATGAGCTAAGATAATTAAATAATTTATTGAGGCATGACCAATCTCTTGTTTTTACTCATAAAACACCCACCAAAACCTTTAGCAATGACCAGTTTCCCGCTCAAATGGATAGCTAACGTTCGCTCTGAGAAACACTGGACGATATAACAACGCACACAAGCGAGAATATGGTTGGAAGAGGTAATGATTGCCCAAGGTGACAGACGCATTGAGTTCAACCCGCATAACCCCTCCGCCGCATAATCCGTCTGGCAGGAAAAAAGGCACGGTATCAGCCACGGAGGTATCTGCAAAACGTATCCCTCGACTCCGCGCGAAGATTAAGACAAAACCCGAAAAACGAGGTGACCAAGGACACCGCGAAGGTGCACATAACATACAGCGAGATAAAAAAATGAGCTTTTACGGGATGGCCGATTAAATTCACTGTTTGTCGAAGGCGCGGAAATTCCCGACTGAAGCGGGGAATCCCCAGGCCGCAACGGAGGGGGGGAGCGCGGCGGGGGAGGCGGTCCCCCTCCGCCAACTTGGGATTTCCAAAGCCCACGACTCTCAAGGAGAGAATTTGTGGGGAAAAAAAGAGAGATGGAAGGTGAAGGATTTTTTGCCCCGGCACGTCCACATGAGAAAATAATGTTAGCAGAGCGTTAGATGACGTAAGGAGGTTCTTCACCCATAGGCCGCGCGAACTGCAGTCGGATCGCAGACGGACATGGCTGTCTTTAACCTTGGACGTAGACATTCCGGAAATAATTAAACAATTAAAGTTTCTGCTTTCAGCCAGGCGAAATTTACGTCACCCTCGTGGAATTCAAACCCATTCGCCATCATATTGGTACCAATGAGATACATACTGTATTGGTTCCGGTTTTAGTCATAAATAAATTAACGAATGATAAATTAAATGTTTTCTTACATATATACATACATTATCTAAACATAGAACAACAGAGCAGGCATATAACATGCGGTTTCAGAGAGCAAACAACTCCAAATATGCGATAACTACTTCAAATAAAGCGCCCAATTCGGAGAGATCGAATATCGAACACGAGTATGGCACAAGAAATCAGCAAGTACGAATTAGGTCTGCGAGTACATACAAACAGACATAAGACCGCGGGAATATTGGGACCAAGATAAATCTTCCCCTTAAACCTTCCCTAACCTACACTAGATACCGCAATACCGCTTCAATTAAAGTAAAAAATATACTATAATAATCTAGCTTCTAATGAATATATTAGCTTTCAACGATATCATGACAATACCTCTTATTTTAATACGTGAGGCCTGGACAATACTTTGATTTTCGAAAAAGATCACCAAGCAAAATTAATTCATAAGCAAATACGAATGAAGCCAACACGTGTTGCTAATCATCATAAAGGATACAATCTAGAGAGTTTAGATGTTGGTCAATGCCGACTGTCTGTGAGATATCCCCCACCAACCTTCCTGTTTCCTCAACCCAATAAGGCGCGCACGAGGAAATGCGCGTAGGCGTCCTTTGAATTCCACACGAATTCTGGACCCGGAAAACATGCGGAAGAAACCGCTTGGATCAAAAGTGACGAGATATCAAAACCAATCCAAACAGATCCTTGGACATAAATAATAAATCATCAGATGGATATTTCTCCATACCAAAACTCATTTAACTTGTAAAACGTAAAAGTAGTTTTCAATGTTCCTATAGGCACTCGAAAAATTAGGAAAAATTCAACAATACGATTGTTTGAAAAAGCATTTGGTCATAAAAATTACTTGAAAGTGATAGCTTGCGGAATTCCTTCAACCTAGAATACGAAAAACATTGAAGGAAATTGACAACTACAACAGCCATCTACGACATTACAAGGAAGTAAACAAATACATTTTCGACATCACAGAGAATTGCTACAACAAGCAGAGCTTATGGCATCCATTTTCCACACCGACAAAATAAGGGAGCTGAACTTGACATCAGAATGGTCATTGATTACGAGCACAAACTCAGCCTCGTTTTTAGAGGATAAAACGGCTAAAAAATCTCTTACAGGTTGGAATGGTATGGGCAAAAATGACCTGGGGGGATTTCCACAGCAAAGGGGTAGAGGAGTATGAGAAAGTAGGGCATGAGTGTGGGGCAAACGCGAGTTACGGTCAAAGGGAATTGCGTGACTGTAAGTCACCTGGGATTCGCCCCTCCCCCTAATCATTCCTGCGTAGCTGAACGCCGAGAACTCTGAATACTCACACAGCATAATCGATGCAATGCTAGTGTACAAATATAACACTACGAAATACAGAAAAATTTCGACAACAAGTTGCCATTCCTGGCAAAGATGGGAACTAGATTGAGCAACAAACAGAAGTTTCTACTACCAAGATATTTCGATGTTTTGGAACTTCAAAAATTAACCAATGTAACGATACTATGTTAAATAGGAGACAACGTGGTCATTGAAATCATCTCCATACTAAATAGTATACAATTATTAACAGAATAAATAGGTGAATTTATCATCCCTCTCAAAGATCACCTGCATATAACCATAATTCGAATCATAACGAAATATGGCATTCTAAGGAAAATATCAACGAGAAGAATTTCGGCAATTATCATTAAAAGCATTCAAGATTTTGTGCTTAAAATATGAAATAACCCGAAAGTTGATAAACATAAACCAATGTAGACAGAACAAATAAGTTTTGGACCTGAAATAAATTAACACTAATTTATGAAGCTAAAGGTAGAAAGTTGACGAAAAGCATAAAAACAAAGGGATTTGCCAGATAGTGATAACAGGCAAGTATTCAAGCAATTCAACCTAAATACCTCTCATTGGGAATATTCAGCAGGAATCTTTAGCCTCTTTCCTATCTGAAGTCATCCTTACTATCCCAACAACAGTTCATGTTAAAAATATAATCCAATCTTACTATAAAAATTTCCATAAAGAAGATGCATATAAGATACAACGACCAGAATGGTAATAGTAAACAAACCATCAATGGTCACATCTTGAAGTATTTAACATTAATTAACTCTCCCGAGAGTTACTGCTAAACAAATGCACGTGGAAAATGGCACTTAGACTCATTTTACAACAGAAAGCATGAAAAGGCCATCTAGTATGAATATATTACAGTTAAAATCAGTTCAAAAATAACGTTCCCCAAAATCTTTACCCTGTGTTGCACCGGATGTTGTTTATGTTCCGAATACATTGCATGAAAACTTACAATAGTACAGAAGCATTCTACAATTGTTGAACTAACATATTTCACCCCACTCACAAAACTTGTTGAATTTAACACTTCAGAGCGAGTACGGATGGATAGAAGCAGAGAATGTTCATAAAATCCATTCTACCAGTGGTTTTAACCTAACTTACGCTTAAAATTATCAACTATTAGCACTAATGTGACACTTACCGTCATGGTTCCTTTCGTCGATGGTAACCGGTGGAAGTCTGTGAGATGCATTTGGAGGTACTGAGGATGCCTCTTGGGTAGTTAAGGGCTCCAGAAGAGCCTTGGCGCAATTGATGTCACCAATGCGAGACGCTAAGTGCAACGGAGTATCTCCATTGCCGTCCCTCTGGTCTACGGATGCACCAGCGACCACAAGTCGCCTTACAATGCGAGATTGCCGAGTTAGGACAGCCAAATGAATGGGAGACTGTGGAAAGAGAATAATGAACATTTATTCAACAATTCACTGCACAGCTACAGAATAGAACTACAAAACTGAATTTCCTACATTTTCACACCAAATAAATTTGATACAAATAACTGCCTACAGCTACGCGTTTGTTTATGTTGTTGCAAAACAAAGCAAAGTGCGTGAGAATTGCTCAAACATGGCGTCAAAGATCGAATAGATAAACTAATATAGATGTTTACAATGATATGTCACTCTCTTGAAAAAGAGAGATATCGTTGAGGAAACAATGCGCATGAGGAAAATGATTAACGAAACATCAGAAAGGTATGATGATCCCAAACAATCTAACACCTTAGGCTCGAACTAATAATGTTGTTATTGATAGTTTACATTCGGTTTATTGAAAATGTAAGAATTCTTTCTGTTACTAACAAGCAAATAACCTATCAATATACTCAAGATGAATAGGAATGTGAGGCTTGAAGTAAAACAAATGGCGGTATAAATCTACTTCGATTACGAAGACACACAATACAAATTTCTATATGCTATTAGTTTAAATTTCCAAACGGAATGACTATCAAATATCCTAATCATGAAAATATTCTGAATTCATTTTAATTAAAACATATCGCAAGGAATTTTCACCATAAGCTTAATACATAATTGAGGATTAATATGATGATCCGTGAGTTACTGAGAAAAATAATCCATCCGAGAAAAATTATCAAAACATTGAAAATGGAGGCCATTTCTTCGAATGAGATAGTTCTCCCCACATGGCGTTAGTAACTAAAATGATTGCACATCGGATATTGGAAGCTGAACATAGAGATTGATTTGAAAATAATTTCCTCCAAAACGCAAGCTTAGAATGTTAACAAAGACAAACATTTTCTTGGAAGCAACCATCTTACCTGTCGTAAATCATTGAGGATGTCCAAGAAACATGGATGTGGGGCCATACGAATCAAACTATACACCACTTCAATGAAACCATGGATGATAGCAAGATGCAATTGACTGTAAAATAAAATCGTAAAAGCTTGATGAGAAACAATTCGAGTTCAGACAGACGTTCAGAAAAAAATAAAGCGAAATGAATTAATATAATATGATTCTACTCATAACAAAAGGAATGAAATTTGTTGCAAGTAAATGAATAAAATAATTATTGAAAAAACTTACGTGTCACCGTCGTCATCCTGCATGAAATATCTTTCCCACGTAAAACATGGCTGACAAGACTGATCAGTTGACAACTGCGACGAGATGCCACTTTGTGGAACTACGTTAACATTACTGAACCTCGTCGTATCCTGCTGCAACTTCGTTGATACATTCAAGTTATTAAGAGACTCATTTTTCAAATTCAGAGTACTGAACTGTTCATTAAGTCCTACATCCACACCACTGTCCAACCTCATGAAGCTTTTTGATTCCTCCTTGTGTTCCGAAACGCTTGAGTCTTTGAATTTTCTGGGCGACAAATCTTCTGACGAGCACTGATCAGAGGACACAATATTAGCTCCCGATAAAAACCCAGAATCAGTCCTACCCGAATCGTATAGGGAATGGCACTTCCCACTGTCTGAATATCCTTTCGCGCTTGTTGGAGAACATGCATCACGTCTTACAGCGCTCACTAAACCAACATCTTGCTGATATTTTCCAACACTTTTCCACTGGTGTTGACTTTCTTCATACTCCAGGGTTGAAGATGGTAATCCATGAGATAACGCCTTCGGCTGGCCAGACGCACAATCTGAAACCAATTCGGAACCGTCAATATGGCTAGAAGTCGGATTCTGTCCTTGCTGCCACATCGTCACACCACTTATAACGCAGAGAGAAACACTAAAAACGTAGAATATCTACAAACTCGAAAGCGAACTTGAAGGAATGATACTTGCTATCGGATCATTCCCTAAAATTCTTCTTCGCGATATTAACTTAATCAAGTAAGCTAAACATAAGCCAACCCAAGAGCAACTCTTCAACAGCACTCGAGTAACACACGCTTCAAAACATTAAAGGTGAATGGCGTTTCCTATCGTCGGACCTCATGTCCACCTAAACACACGCCAACCGAACAACTGATTCCGAAACGGCGAGAGTGAACCTCCTAATGTAGGGGAGAACGTCAGACAAAAGTTTTCCTTCCTATTTTCGATCGTCAACGGATTTAACGCGACCTTTCGACTCTCTCCCCAAGCTCGCTAACTAGCTGCGCAGAGAGAGCTTGGAAAAACCCAAGAGGGCGGCGCTGCCTGAGGAGTTTCTCTTCCCATTGTTGAAAGCACATAAATTCTGAGTGAAGACAACAAGCAATTTTGTCACCGTTTTTTTGAGTAAGATGAAGTAAACGTTACTACTCAAATGAAATAATGCTTTTAAAAGCAGTTAAACTGATTTATATGTGGGCGCGTCATGTAGACAAGACAACGCAACATCATATCCCGCCAAATTTAAACCTGACGAAACGTTGCATAAGTAAAGATTTAAATACAGAACATTTAACACACCTCGTTGAAATTGCTAATCCTGATTTAATATTGTAAACTTGAAATGTACTCTAAAAGATAATAATTATACTTTGATACTACCGATATGACATGGGCCATTGTTTAGGCAATTGTTATGGCAATTATCGTAAAAGGAAAGCAGATCGCAATTTATACCTTTAATTCAAACTACGTATAACATAGCAGACTTTTCGAAGTTTTAGAAATCATAGAGTACTTATAACGCATACAATAAGAACATTCTCGCAAGATGTGAGAAAATTAAAGCGTTTAAAAATTATTTTTATTTACTACTCCGTCAGAATATTGGAATAAGGAATGCAAGTTGAAAAATTCATCAAAATTGCTGGCTTTGTTCTGAATGTATGAGCAATTTATCTAAAATTCAGAATTTTCCCAGTTATTTGTCTCAATCCCAAATTGATAAGAAATACATTTTTACGCATTACTAAACTAAAAATAATTTTTACCAGACAATTACCACGTGTCGTATTATAAAGTACTTTTCGTCTATTTTTATGCTAGTATCCTTATTTAAATATACTTAATGATAAAAAGACTGGTAACTTTACTAGTAGATCATTATGCTTTTATTTATTTTCGTCGTAGGCTTTCGGTGCTCCGCTACAGTCTCTAAAGAACTTTCCTGTTGCGATCCTCGCACCACCTAGCGTAGAAAGTGCGAAGTAACTGTAAATGCGCTCGGTTCAAAATGACATCAATGCTGCAGCAAACTGATTTGTTAGCTACTCTAACCTCACTGGAAAGTTAATAACTAGACGAAATAGGTCCATGGATTATTAGTTCCAAATAAACGCTACAAATAATATACCTTTTAAATAATTTAAGCTTTAAACTAATTGAATTGAACGAAGAATACTTCAAAGAAACCGGGACTTCTGGAATAAACTTGGGACATATTTCAATGGATTAGCAATTAACTTTGTATTAACGTTTTATGTGTACGTTTTATCGACGTCGAACTAGTTTTGTCGAAATGAAAGGGAAACACTTTTCACAATGGAAACTTGTTGATATTTTATTAAAAGACAACTCTGCATAACACTAGACAAAAAAATTAGAAACATTTACCCGACATATTTTTGGGTGGTATTGTGCTAAGTTAACTTTAATTAAAAAAGCAACTACCTTCCGTTGTGAAAATTGGTACCCATTTTATTGGCCAACCATTTTGGGCCGTGTATTTTTCCGTGCGTAAAATGAGAATGCTAATGCAATTATGCAAATACTTCCGTTCAGAAAAGGGGAACATCTTATTCAAATTGTAAATTCATGTTGCGTTTTTGAGAATTGTCAGGTATCAATTACTTCGATATCTTATTCATCTAAAATCGGATATCTTACAAGCTCTAAGCTAGAAATTCCACAGAAAATTAAAAACTCTTCGACAAAGAGAAAATATATCAGAATCGAGGATTTAGAGTACCCAATATATTGTCATATACCATCCAAAACGTCGTGTGCTTTGTTTTCTAGGCCAATTCTATCTCTAATTAAACACTTTATAACTATTAATATGAAAGAAGCCTTTTTTAAATTTTGGTAGCATCTGATAGAGCAAAAGACAAGATCGAGCTAGTTGAGAAAATGTATTTACAAATTAAATATTCGGAATCGCAATGTTTTTTGAGGAAATTGAGGAGGAGGGATTTCAAAGTTAGAGAGTAAATTCTCGTTAATTTGGTTTTAAAGGAAATACAACAACTCTATTTTAACTAAAGGCTTAATAGGCTCAATAAATTATAAAGCAGACCTAACAATCCCAGCGATTTGAAATAGAATGCAATCTATGGAAGTTTATTGGATCCACCCTAAAAGCTAATATTTTGAATCGTAACAAATAACTTGATTGCCAATCCTGAACGAATAACCGTTGTTTGTTATTTTAAAGATCTTCGCCTTGCATTTTCACCGTGTTTAATAACTTATTCGATTGTTTATTAATAACTTCTTTATTCCATTGATTAGAAATCATACCTTTTAGACGCAAATGCCATAGTCTATTCATAATTTCTCTGATTTTATAATCTCTCCGATTGACGTTGGAAAACGCTACAGGGAAATGAGGCAGGTTCAACCTTTCAATTTTCAACCATCGGTTTACAAACCCATTTATAAACCTGAAGCTTCGAGGTACGAACTTCACCCCTTCTACATCATTCGAAATAGGCAAGAAGCGATTAAAACTATGCTAAGTTAGCACTTCCCACAAAATTATTAAGTTCAGTTTTTAGCGAAAATGCGTACTTTTTCGTCAGCCCGAGGTAGATCAAATAAATTTTTGTGTTGACTGCAAGGAGAATTCGTCGCAAAAAAATAAAGTAATTATGGAAAGACTCTAAGATTGAATTGTATGCACAATTTTAAAAATTTGAGGTAAAAGTTCAATTCAATCTTAAATTATTTCCACTATGGATTATCACAACACTTCGCCTGATTCTGTGAAGTTTAACTTAATTATGATAATCAATTAGCTTCAAATACTCCCAAGTGTTTTTGCAACAAGGTTACTGGATTGTTTTCTGGAATTACTGTTTATCTACCCTTTTCAGAATGAGTTTTGTAAATTCCAATCAAAATTTACAAAATGATACGCGAAAGTACGAGTCCGTATACTCGTCATATAGGGAAGTAGAAATACACACACCGAAAGGCAGGACATAAGTAGATACAGATGATGCAATCAATATTTTTTTTTTAATTTTTGCCATGAAATAAAAATAAAATAATGAAAGCGAGAATGAAAAATAGCTGATTAAACGTAAGTTGACAAAGTGGAGGAAACAAATGAACTTCCCGCCAAAACATTTTCTAATTGCTGTACCAAAATCCCATCTGCATTAATGTAAATGAAATATCCTTCGGAATGGTGTGAACTTGACCCACTTTTATAATTAGTTATGTTACGACTTCCTGGGACGAAGCCAATATTCTCTTTGGACAACCAGTGTGCCGGAGCACACCTGTCCCATGAGGAATGAAGAAGTAACTTTAGGTTACATTGTATATATACAGTATAATCTCGATCTTACGTTTTTTTGGTCGCTTCAAGGGAAATCGACTGTAGATGCGGAAAAACTTAAGATGCGAAAAACAAAGGGTGTAGTTGCTGTAGTTGGGACCTCAAGATTCCTACCTAAGAGCCGTGAAAACGTTGGAAAGGAGAACGTTAGTTCGGGAATTCACTGTCTTTATATTGTTTGTATTTTTTAACTTTGTAAGTCGAAGCGCGGAAATACACGGGAGGTTGCGATATCTTCACACGCTGATGTTTTCCTTCACGGAGAAGTCAACAGTGACACCGGCGCGCGTGATTCACGTGAAGACATTTGGAGTCGCGTGTCCCAATGACGAATGGCAGCGGATGAATACGATTAGAAACCGTTCGCGTCAGCCGCATTCCTAAGAGAGAGCAGCAAGAAAAAAAATTGGGAGTATTTTTTTATTCCTTCGGGATAAGCCGGAAGCTTTGGCAAATGCATCACGCTGAAAAAACGCCGGTTGCGAGAACACGGACGAGTGTAGGAAATTCCCAAATGAGGAGGAGGCGATTGGGGACGATATGTTCCTCGAAGTTTGAAAGCTTAAGTGGTTCGTGAAAACATGTATCACAGGAATAGGACTGCTAAGGGTCTCGTGAAAGCTTATGGCTATGAGATGCGCAGGTGAGGGAATTTTTTTCAGGGGTAGGAATTAAGAGAAGTTGTGAGACAATATCACCAAGGGTGTAAAAGTTTCTTAGTTCCATTCCCATCATTAATGGGATTACTTCCTAACTGATGTGCAGTAGGCTCAACTGTAATTGGCCTTGTTTTTGTATGTATTATAAATAAATAAATAAAAAGCTGTTATTATACCGCGTATTATCAAAAGGTATGACAATCTTCATATTTCGCTTTATATATGCACCTAGCTTTGCGATATATTGTCCTTCAGTGAGATACCATAACCTAGGTTCGATGGAGGTCCAAAAATTTTTATTCCACGCCTATTATTTTCGTCCATATCTCTTTGAATTTGAATTAAACTGAAATTTAAATAAGCCTCCGATTTGAGGTTTCACTAAGAAGCGTGATTGAATATGTATGTTTTCCAAGGAAGACAAAAGTGTAGGTAGCTCAATAGCTAAGGCGTAATTGGCTATAAATGAATTTCCGTTTCGGCAATAATTATACCACTGGCAACAGAAATCAGGATAACTAGAATCTCGCGGGAATCGAACCAGGGATCGTTCCCGACAGAAGCCCCCATGCAATTAATCGAAATAAGCGGAACGGTCTTCAGTGGGTTTCACAGTATCAACAATAGACTCTTCCGAATTGACTTTCTTTCACTGCGCAAGTTCCATAAGCTTTCGCATGAGCCATACACTCTTCGAGACAAATTTCCACAAGACTTTCACATGTACCCTTAAATCTGAGCTGATTGCCGAACAATATTTC
Organism: Sympetrum striolatum; assembly: GCA_947579665.1. Classification (NCBI taxonomy): domain Eukaryota; kingdom Metazoa; phylum Arthropoda; class Insecta; order Odonata; family Libellulidae; genus Sympetrum; species Sympetrum striolatum. The sequence goes on along the minus strand of OX388347.1, from coordinate 56,142,938 downwards.
CAATTCTAGTTGTGTCACAAAACAGTTTATAGCTTTACAAACCGTCCTTGTAATGAGTAACTTAGAAAATGGAGTAAACAAAAATATAATAATCAGTCAAACATTCAACGATATTTAATAAAATATTAGTATTACTCTATCTACTATGGAATATCACAAAATAAACCCTGAAGTGACTTGGCTTTTAGGGCAACTTTTGTTCATAAATGCATTTTAAATTGGGATGACTTTCAAAACTTTAAATTTTATAAGCCGCAAATTATCCTAATTTGTTGAATAAACTAAAAATTTGTGTTTAGAGTGTCGCGAAATAATGCTCCACCAATTTAAGGCCAAAACTGTAACTCAAATTTGTTCAATAACGCAGTATGCTAGTGTACCTCACTGTATCCACATCGTATAACAAGAACACATATCAAGAGAAGCTTTACAACGTGTAATAGCATTAAACGTACTTCAAACAAGAGTTTATATTTCAATCCGCCGTAAAATGTCTTACTCCTACAATATTAATTATATCAAACAGCTGGCCATAGAATTTTTCTAGGTCCAACTCCTTGTCCTTGATGTAAATAAGAATTGTTGATTTACCTTCTGAACTGTCAAGAAGGTAGGGAAGGAAGAAACGACAATTATCAGGCGGTAGATGGTAGTGGTGCACTTAAAATAATGACTACAGCATGACAAACGCAGTTAACTAAAGAAGGTCCGTCGAAATGTTTCTGACGATGCAAAGATCCATTTGGTAAAACCGAAACCAATAATGAGCAATAATTGACTTGTAAATCACTCTTCGTATTTTTCAGGGTCTTCCAAAGATGCCTTAATGATGTCAGAGGAGCCGAGACGTTACGCGACCCGTTAAAAAGCAATCTTCTTATGAGACCCATTTTTGGAATACAATGGACAAAGGACAGCTAACCGAAAAAACACCTCACTTCCATCCCGAACAGAAAGATTATAATACCCGCAAAACGTTTCAATTCTGCAGAGAAGCAGACTGAGAGCGATCCTCGAAATCACTGGGAAAATGGAGAAGCTGGTGATGGCGAATCTATCCTCTTAGGCGAAATTTCCTCAAACAAAAAACTATTGTGAAATAGACGCTTGTGCTTTGCGGGCGAAAAATGTAAACAAGCAAGCAGTCGAGTTCACTGACTTGTAACTAGGAACCGGCAACGAAATTTGGAAAGAAAAAATTGTCGAGAAGTAGATTTAGCATAAATTCATACTTATTATATTAGTAACTGAATGTGTTCATGAACGCAACTAGAATGGATAATACTCATTTAGATCTAAATGTGAACAATACGTAACAATGGCTAGTACACAAAACCTCTCTCTACTACGAGTCTACTTCAATAATTAAAAAATATTGATTCCTGTACATTGTTGAACTGTTTACATCGTGCATTGTTAATGACCAATCCAGTCTTTATATTATAAACACAACCATGGAACTAATAATAGATGCTTTGATTCATATGCGTTGTTGGAACTCGAGTCGCCAAATTAAGATTCCAGCTAACCCTGACGTAAGCGTCTTCTCCAGGAAAGGAGTTCAAAATTCTCACTCACGTGAACAATATGCTATCGCTTCCCATACAAACCCAAAAGAAGACACCCTTTCAATATTCTCAAGCCAACGAAAATAACATCCTGACCCCTGAACCTTTAAATTAAGTCCAACCTTCCACGGCACCATGACAGGTTATCTCTGAGTCTGAGCGTGGGCCGCAAAGTAATATTCGAACCATCGGAAAAGTAACTGAAATTGAGCAATTTCCAAAAATAAATAAGAATGATAGGATTAACCTTATCTCATTTAAACCTTCCCTGGCGTCCTAACTTTGGGTCGCAATAAAAAAATCGAGCACCAAAGAAAGTGACATCTACGCTAACTTGCGAAGAGATAACTTGGGTGCCACGTTTCAGATTTAGCGAACACAACTACCTTTCTCCGTAGCGACTCGAAAATGGGTCGCCGTCCGATTTCGGATATTCTAATCTACTTTCCATATACATACTCCTACTGTCACTCTTCGGCGTATGGCATGGGTTGCATGCACCTTGCTCCTAGTCCATTACTATGTTACTTATGTCGCAGAAAAAATATATTTTTTAACCAACAAGTCTATACTTACAAGTAACTACATTTAATTTGTTATTTATTTATCGCGCATTCTAATCGGCTCGTTATCTACGCCGCCTTCCTAGAAAGAATTATCTGCATAATTATGCAGGAAGAATAACTTGTTTTTGAAATCTTTCCCCCGGAGATTACTATCATACGCCAAGAAGTATCTTGGCGACGCCTAACGATTTATCGTTATATTATATTTATTTATAATTTACATTTAAATAATGACACCGCTAGTCGCAAGTAGCGTATGGGCGTAGTAAGACCTTTAGCTGCACCTTCACTAATTAACGAACGCAAAACCTGTCTACGGGGTCATAATCACACCACCCGCAGTAATGAGAGCAAGATAGCAGCAGCTAATTTCAGTTAATGCAATTCAAAAATATTTTGCACACCAGATTTAGCACAATTTTTCAACGCTCTGAAGGTGACGTCAACTATCGAAACCTCGGTCACAGTAATTGAAACCTTATGGAAACCCTACATTTAATACAGCGGTAAAAGCGCGAAATCCTAAATTATTATCCGCACCGATTAGCTACCAATTCACTTGGCGTTGCGATTTGGCAGAAAGGACCGTAAATGAAGACTATTCCACGAGCCCATCCTTACCTCCCGCCAAATGAGGCACATCCTCACTCACCGACACTTGGGATGGCATCGGTGCTTGTATCACTTCTTTCTGCACGACGAAACCTTCTGGTAAAATCCTCAATGGTACCCTGAAGGCACTGGGAAGTCAATCTATTACTTTTCGCCGCACTCGCGAGGACTGAGACGCGGAGATATTCCTGGTGGAACGGCCGCAAGTGACTGAAGACCTTCCTCCGGGGGCCCTTCTCCTCACTGCATAAAGGGGCATGGAGCGGACCTCCTGGGAAAACCAAATCGCAATTCTTGCCCCCCCTACCTCTCCTTCTCCGCCATCGACTTTCCTCTTTTTCTCCCGCCCTCTGCTTTTTCCTCGCTTCTTCCAGAGGTTACCGCCCTGATCGCAAAGACTCCCAAGGAGTTCTCCCTCTTGACAAGGGGGAAGGTTGGGGGTGGTCGCAAACGCCCCTTCCCCACTTTGATTTACCTTAGAGATAGGAGAACTAGCTTCGCCGTGCAGAAAAAACCCAGGCTTAATTTGTTTTTCAACGTTTACTTCACAGATAAAGTTCTTCTGACATTTTTTCATTGTCGAGTCGTCCGTTTTTAAGCGTTTAAAAAACGTTATAAACGGGCCGCGTTGTCCATTATAAACGGGCCGCATTCAACCTCCAAAAGAATGAGGTAACAACCTCGGACATAAGAAGAAAATAGTGTCACCACTTGAATTTCCGCCTTGGATAGAGCAAACAAAAAGAATTGAAACTTTAAACCGTTTACGCATTGTGTACCGTGCTATCAAATGCTACATCATGATCCAAAAGTTAAGTATTAAATATCTAACGATCCATCTACGTCTACTAAATCATTAATTAAATCATGTCTGAGGTGGTGGAATGACTTATAGCAAATGATTATTGTATATATTTCAGTGTTGCGTAACTATAAATGACGCCAATATTGCTGTAGCAAAAGTCGTAAAAATCAACAATTAAGGCGGTGATTTAAAGACAAAACTGGCAAATCAAACACCCGATGACTAATCTCCTTTTACCGCAAACTTCCTCTTCCGATGTGTATAAGATGAAATTCTACATGGAATTTCTACTATTCACTCTTAGGCCTTTGCGACCAACAGTTCACTTTGATTTCGAGCATTATCTTCCAACAACAACGTTGATTAATGCCTTATGTCTTTGATATACCTTATTACCAATTTCCAATCCTGGTTTGACTGTATAGCGTTGAAATTTCCATCTTTGTCGGAGCTTAACTCTATTTAAATAAATTGCGTCAGGCACAGGATCATAGGGGGACAATTTCATCCATTCCTGAAGACCAAACGCTATGGTCACTCACTGAACTTAAGGGTAAAATATTTTACATAAAAGGGTTTATTTATTCATTATTAAAATAATTGAAGATTAGCAATTAGCTGCAGGAGAGTTGGAGTTAGATATAGTAAAATTAAATTAAATGGATTTAAGAGATTCCGTTGGCGGTTCCTCTTCTAAAATCATAACTATGTTCTAATAACAATTCTTCAAATTTCATTTTTTGCCCGTTTATTTTACCCAATATATTTCCAGATTTTAAATCAATTATTTTTAAGTTCCTTTTCCTGTTTCCTTACATTTTGTCTTTCGGAAGCGCCAAGATATCTCTGTTCAGGGCGTTTATATGAGTAGAGCCCTGTTAAACAAGGAAAAATAAAATCATAAAATTCCCTAAAAGCTACAGTCAGTTGTGTTACCATATGATGGAACGCGTGAATTACATATTATTCTGATCAATACCAAGATTCTCAAAGTAACTTCTAATACAATTTTGTACTTAATTTTAGAGTATAAATCCTTAGACATAATTCTCCAATTGTGCATAATAAATACATATGCATATGATTTCTTTTGAATTCCGAAGAAAAATTAGGTGAAAAGGGTAATTATTTCAAAAGCTTTTTGAATTAGGGGAGAAATAACCCTTATCTAGCTGATTCCGTCCGTGCTAGTTTCAGATCCTTGAAAGGCATGAAATGAAAAGTATGTCAATGAAGTTATAATGTTAAGATAGGATATGATGATAATTTTTTTACGCATAATTTTCCTAACGCATTTTCAACATAACTTTCCATTCAATGATTTCATAGTCGAATAGTATCGAGTGAATTTTATTTATGGCAGGAGTAGAACAATCAGTTTAGAAGGCCGCCATTAAAAGACGAGATGAATCAGTATAGCATGCAAAATGATGCACGACATTCCAAAACAAACTACAGGTAGTTGTTTACTAGCTTCAAGGAGAGTTCCAATTCATTGTTTCGTGACACAGTTGCGATTTATGTGAACGTTGCGAAATTTTATACCATCAAGCGATGATGTTTCATTGTGAATCTCGCGCTATAAAAGGTGAAAACTGTACACTTATGCGATCTATTATTATTTATTTATGTCAAGGAAATAAAAGGGATGAATTGGTAACCTTTGGAAAGACCGATCTCTTATTTAGAGTGAATCTTAGGTGAGAGCCTTCACTGATTTCGGTATGAATCAGGCTCTAGAATACCTCATTGCGAAAGGAATGGAGGTCAACTTCACGGAGGTGGAAACGTTTCCTTAACGTGGATTTTTAATTTGCCGGAAGTTGTAGCGCAGTTACTAAAGTTATCAGTGATGCACCAAGATGAAGTTTTGACGGGACAATAAATTACAGATATCACCGTGATTAGAATATTTATCTATCCAATTCCAATAACTTCCATCAAAAAACACTTGTAAAGATGATCATTCGTTGAGTTCACAGAACATTATTCTTTCGAAATATTGACAGAGAAGTAACGGTCGAGAGAAATTGGAAGTGGTGACGCGAGAAAAGGCAAGTATCTTATTTTTACCTTTTGAAAAGTGCTTACGAATTGAAATCGTGAAAACCCTGATGAAACATCTTTTTTCGTTAAAAACAAGAAGCAAAATAAAAGCATGTTTACCTCGCTATCAAAGGATTGATACTGAAGATAGCGAGCGGAGCGGCATTTTTTAGTTTTTAAACGACACGGAATCAGGCGTAACTTTGTGGCAGTTATTAATTATATCAAAATCCATATTGAGGAAACTTTTACTAAATGGTCATGGCCGTTTCTGTACCTTTTCTGTGGTTTAGTAAAAGTTTCCTCAATATGGATTTTTATATTTTTAGTGTTTATTTAATTCGGTCCTAGGACCGGCGGCAACAGTTGCCTTAGTAATAAAAAAACGAGTAAGAAGCATGTAAGCATATCAAGAATAAGATAGATAACGGTTTAAGGATTTAAAGGGGCTAAATCAAGTTTTTTTGGCATGACAAATCCTTAAGTAAATTTTGGTACACATATTTTAATCTCCAATCTTTGTGTTGACGATATAGCATCTTCAACTTAAAGCTCTCTCTATCCAAATGGGAAGATCTCATCAAAAAACCACAAAAAAACTGAGTTCTCCAACCCACCTGCCATGAGAGCCGCAAAGGTCAGAAGATCAGTGACCTCCGTGAAAATTACATGAGAAAGGCCCGTAAGAAATAAAAAAGCGTACATACCAGTACACACAGATATTAGTGCAGTTACATAGGGAAATGTGTTGTGCGATATTAGTGCAGTTACATGGGGAAATATGTTAAAAGCTATATCATTAACACTTTCCAAAGAAAGATTTATCATTCGTACTTATGATAAACTGTTTGAATTGCTATAAGATATTGGCTTAACCAGATCGATTGTTAAATTTTTTGCTTACATAACGACTTTGTGAATTGTATTTGCCTTGGCAACCTTAGATGTAACTCCTCATCTTGATCTATAAATGGACTCGGTCATGCTATCCAAGCAGAAGCAATGTCAGGGTTGAGACAGTTTTCACGGTTGAGATTTGCTACGGCGAAGGGAAGCACAAGACTTGTTGGGGATTTCCCATCGGTCGGCGACGATTTATATTTCATTTTTTTCGAGTCCCTCTGTGTGACCATGGCCTTCCATGGAAGACAGTAAGGAGGGGTTGAGGCCAGGTGCAGCGAAGAAACGACTTCTCACAGCAACAGAGAAAAGGAGCTTCGCAAACAGATGAAATGTTCTATTCGAATGTGGGTTCTAATTAGTTTTTCCCCTTAAATTTTTACGACTGAATGCATCCAACATACTTTTTCAAGATTCTTCATTTAAGTAAAAACCAACTAAAATGTTTAAGGCGATGACGGAAAAATTTCGTGCCAAAAATGTACTGTAAACAAATATTTCAACAATACACAATAAAATATGTTCAATATAATATAAGTAATGATGTATATGTTGCAATGCTGTTATCATATGTTCAACGATGTGCACTCCGATCAGCCCATCCAAATAAATAACGAATGAACGAAGAATCACTTTTAGTTTAAATCAATACATCATCGATATCAATATCAAAATATTACAGAAGGGGAGAGGTACCACCCTACAACTGCTACAGCCACTTGTAGATGAATATTTCTACTGAATAATGAACAAATCCCAGGATTTATCCGCTGATTCTAAAAGGATGATGGGGCCCATCGTCTATCGTCATATATTCCTTTCAGTTAACAGTGACTTCAACCCTTTGGTCGAAGTTACGATTCGTCTTTTAATATAAATGATAATTATAAAAATTTTGCAAAAAAATGGAAAGTAAGCATAAACTGTTTTGTTGTAGAAACTTTAAACCATAGCCTCCGCTAATCATTAACCATAATTAATTTAATTTTCTGTTTAAAATGCTGTCGAGGAAAATTGTTTCAAGTGATATAGTACAAGGGCTGTAATAAGTGATCAATAATGTTAACGTCTTGAACTTATACTTCCACTATCAACACCGTAAGTTAACGACATGATTTTAACATTTCAACTTCGATTGATTTTTAAGTATTGCTTACAAATATCACTTTTCGAAGAATTAAATGCTCATCATGTAAAATTTAGTAAGCTTTGCTATGAAATATTACGGATGTTTCTCTCAAATAAAATTGAAACCGACTTAAAAGACCAAAATATGGAGGCATAGTAAGAAATTACTGTAATCCCAATTATCGCGATCTGTTGCTGTAATCTACCCTGCTTAATTCCATTAAAATTTTATTTTGAATTTAACTACCTTGCAATTATATCAGCACTTACAAATACTCGACACTTACAGAAATACACTAGGTGAGCTCCGCAGACTATTTTATTATTCTACACAACCGGTTTCGTTGAGAACAATAAAATACTTCGTTGAGCTCACCAAGTATATTTCTGTAAATGTCGTCATGGAGAAGTTCCACCAAGTAAAGCCGTAGAAATTCTTCCAATTACTCATTACGCTGTTGGCCTTTGAATAAACAATCTTATCGATGGGTAACCCGTACTTCTCGGATATCCTACCGAAGTGAAATCTTTAAAAATTGATATCCAACAAATCTGGCTGTTTTACTCTTATAAAAGGTAGGTATTTTCAGGAGGGATGTTTTTTCTCCGATTTAGAGCTGGTCCAACGTAGAGGGACTCGAACTGATCAGAGATTTCAATCGACAACTATGAGTTTAGGTTAAGATTAAAGAAACAGACGGACTTTGCTGCAAGGGAGGATACCGGATTACGTATCACCGAAGTACTAATAAACAAGTTAGATGGCTTTGTAATTATGACTAGCAATAATTGCAAATTCCTTGAGAACTTACTTCTGGAAATTTTTCCGCATTGTATAATGCTAAGATGGTAAGAAAAATTTTAACAAGATAAGGATGTTTGTATTCATGAACCCCCTGCTCAGGAACTGATTTTTCATTAGAAGCACTAGGTCAGAAAAATGTATTTTGTCATTTTTAAGATAAATAATCTATTAGTGGAGCATCGAAATGTTCCTTACGGCTAAGACCTCTGATTGCTGATATTTGCCCCTCCGATTGTCTCTGAGGCTGGCAGGGTAAACATTTCAATATAATAATAATAATAATAAATAGTCTTTATTTGGGCGAGATTGAGACTTAAAAGTCTCTTCTTCCTTCTAACCCATCGTCATTAATTATAAAATAAGAAGTAGAAAATTAGAAGAATTGTGGATGTAAAAACCTACGAGATTCTTAGGAAAAAAATCCACTGCAGGAAAACACCCACAAGGAAGGGGGGTGTGAAAAACCTGTGCAAACCTACCGATAGTAATAGCTAAAAGATAAGAGAAGAGAAAAACATTCAAAAATAAATAAATATACTACCAATAAGTACTTACATGCGATACATAAATAAGAATCAGTTCACATTTAAAAAGAGATAGCAATATACAAAGTAACAAAGAAAAAACAAAATAGAAAAACAAGGAAAACGTACATCATCAGGAAAAATAAAAGAATGTTATTAAAAAAAACAGTATCAAAATAATGCATAGTACTAGTCAAAAGTTTATATAAAATAGACATTTAGGTAACTCTAAGTAAGAAAAAAAGAGAATATAAATGTAGTAAGGAAAGGAGTAAGGTATTCCTTATTGCAGATAAGGAATTGCACCAAGGAAAAATCCCAAGGAAAAAAGTCAGACGGGGCCGGGAATCGAACCCGGGATGTTCATCTATCTGGATTAGAACAGCCTCTCGGATAGAAGAAGATCCTGGGTTCGATTCCCGGTCCCGTCAGGCTTTTTCAAGTCCGTTTTTCCTTGGGATATATAATAGTGTATTTAATTCGAGTCGAACCAATATATTTTGCTAGAGAATGTATTCAAAGATCACTTAAGAAAATGCATTTAAACTGTGACTTTGCTTTTACTTAGTTTATGCCAATTTCAGGAGTTTGTAGGCCGCTATGATTTTGTGAGCAGCGTTGAATATTCACTTGATTATCGAATTCAAAATACTTTTCATTTATATCCCAAAATCTTTCTTAATAAATGTATGTAAGTAATAGCGGTACACATGCAGCAATTTCATTTCAGCCATACAAAACTGAGTATATGGGATGTTTAAATACAGCTAAAGTTATCTGAAAACTATTTCAGAAAGTATCTCTAATATCTTTTACAATTTGGCTGATAACTTTGATTAGAATAACTAAAAAAATCTAAAAAGAAATTTATACTTTTTAGTTATATTTGAGTCCCATAGTACGCAGGCCAATCTTATGCTGCGAGGGACATCAGGGAAAAGGATAAACCAGAACATGTGATCGGAGGATTTAAAAAATATTTTTTCCGCGAAAGATAAGCAACAGATACCAGGAATGTAGGCTTAACAGTGTATTCACCCTTATAACCGCCAGATGGCGCAAATATACGGTGTTTATATTCTACGCGTAAATAAATTTAGATCGTTATCTGAAATAAACAATATCCAAGTGAAAAACTCAGTTCTTAGACCGATATCCGAGCAGACCATTCTTATTAGTCCTTCCAAATCTTTTCACCTCCAAGATATGTTTAAATTAAGCTACTTTATCTTTAACTATGAGCTATACTATCCTATAAGTTCGTTAATTAAGTCAATATTAAAATTGATAAAGAACAGAACTGTTTGTGGAGAGAGAAAACGTTGATACTTCCGGGACTAAATCCCTCAACACGAAAGAATATAAGAAAAATAATGGCAAATAGTTCGCTTATAAAATCAAAAATAGAAACTTTCGCAAGGCGGTACACCAAGAACTTACCCATGACATGCGCCGAGGCACATTGGCTTAAGGAATTGCCTTTAAGTCTTTCTTTTTCTAATTTTTATGCCTTGTTTCCAATCAATCGGTAATTTGTACATTTTTCATTGCACGTTTTCGTAAAAAAATACCAGATTAGGTCACGTGACTTCACGGCAGAATATCTTTAAATGTGCAAGGGAATACGAGGTCTTCGTAAGAGATAAACATCGGCAGTGAAGAAAATGCACATCCCGAATGACGTATCGCCAGAGCTCTATTTATTCAGGTTAAGCCTCTGTTTTTAAATACCTATGGAAACAGGACGCGAAGAAGATAATAACTTATTTATTGACATATGCGTTGCGACACTTCCGGAAAATGGGTCGCGGATGATCTGGGTCAAAGCGACACAAAGACTGGGGTTTGTACATACTTGGCTGTGATTCGCTCGTTTAGATTATATTTCTTGGATTATATTTCTTGGATTATATTTCTTAGCGAAGGATGGAAGAATGCCGGATTGACCGATAGCAAATGAACTCGATATTTGTCTCGTCGCGATTTTTTTTCCACTGACACCTGTCTGAGGTGATTGCTCACATATACCCTTCAAATGCCTCACATACGTGTTATGTCTGGGGAAATAGGACCTTTTATGTTGCACACATTTTCTCCGGATCACGACAAAAACCGCAGAATTGCTATCTGAAAACTGTTGTCTGCAATATTGCTGTCCTTCGAATACTTTTTGTCCGTATATTTAAAGTCGAGAAAGCACCCTAATCTCTCTGTTTTTCTATGTTTTGATGTTATTCTGCTTGACGTAAGAATACCGTGTTCAATTTCTGCCGTAAAAACTTAGATATTATTACGAAATGACTTGAGAGGTTATATTATACAGAGCATACCACGACGGAATAAGTACAATCATACAAGTAATAAGACAGGATTTGAACTCCTAGATCAGCCATTTTGGAATCAGCGTTTTTGTCGTATGAAATTAAAAATCGGCGAATTTCAGATACTCCTCAGAATTTGGATTTAGATTTCTAGCCCACTAGCAGAGATGCCATTTTATTTTGATTTGGCCAGATACATCCAAGGAAGTCGCTAAACTCGTAAAAAAAATCGCTAGAAAGATGCTGAAAATATTGCAATGGTTTGAATTCGATTTTAAGAATATCATATTGCTTCAGATATTAAATGAATAGAAGAGATTTAATGAAAATTAAGTCTTTATCAATCACAAATAATACTCTATTAATTTGGATGCACTTAAAACATTTTATTCTACTACTAATCTACTACTGGATCGTAGGGGAACGGGTGTAGGACAACTGACCGCCGCCGGGCCAACTGGCCGCGGGAACAGGAAATAGTGTCCATGGGGTTATATCAATTATAATAGTGTGGAAGTGAAGGAATTTACCAACAACTTACTTCTTTCATAAGAAATGCTACGTAAAGTTAATATTTATTTTTAAAACATGATATTTCATACAATCCAACCCAACTCAACCAAACCCTACCCAATCCAACCCAACCCTGCGGCCAGTTGTCCCCGCGGCCAGTTGGCTCGGCGACGAGTTGGCCCGGGGGCCAGTTGGCGGAGTTGGCGGTGGCCAGTAGGCGGCGGCGAGTCGGCGGCGGCCAGTTGTCCCATTCCGTAGGGGAACGTACATACGAGTAACAGATTACAGTAGATTGAGAGCAAAAGGTCGCTTAAAGACGGAAAAATACCAAAATTCTAGCATCAAAATCTCTGAATTGGCATCTACATATACTTGTAAGTAAAACAAAAGACGGTATAAACTTGTAAGTCGCCACTAGTAAATTGCAGGGGGTGTATTAACACACAGCTCATTACTCAATCTTTCCTATTAGCTATTTTAATGGTCTACGGAAATAACGACTAGAAGGAACTTTTAGCAATTCATTCGTTGAAACGTTTTTTCGATGCCACTCGTACGGATATTTCGCTTGTTTTCGGGATTTACAACTTTTTCTACTTCGTCAAAAAATTCTGAATCGAGGAATTTTTCAAAAAGCCTCCGTCTGTAATCTATTCTACAAAGTATTTACGTTTAAGATGATCTTTTACCTTTGATGCAACCTCTTCAATACAGACAGTTTCTTAATTCACCATACTCGTCGTTCTGCTACCGTCCTCCTCAAATTTCGAACAAGGTTCGCAGAACTGAATTAATTATTAATATCAATATGTTTTATGATTGGTTTGAAAAGAACGAAAACCTGCAGACGTCATGAAATACGGTCTCCTAACTTTTTAGTGAAGAACGGTAGCTTTGAGCCTTCCAGCATTGAATGGAGAGTCTCTGGAACGGGATATTGGCTGATTATTTCGAATGGAGAGGCGATGGGCGCCACAGATAAGTATTGTTCTCAAAGGCGCCTTCTGGTTGCCCTCCCGAGGGTTGGGAAAGGGTATGGGCTTCCCTAGTGACGCAGGGAATTTACCCCGCGTTTACAGAAAGAAAAGGGTTGCAATCGGGGGAGGGATCTTGAAAGCGAAGTACGCCCGTTTGCGCTTTTAGTCCCTCCGAAAGGGCTCCATTGTTCTGCAGAATTTGATGAGGTTTGCACCCGTGGGATATCTCATGAGGCCAATGCCAGACAGTAAGCAAGTGAAAAAGCAGGAACAGCAATTGATGGGGAAGTTTGGGCAGTGCATTTCACTATTTGGGACCACACGTGCTATCATGTATATCGATACCAATTATTTAAATGGTAACGCGACTTTACATATTGATAAAATTCATAAATGTACTTATTGATAACGTATTTTAAATATTAATTACGAATTAATAATGTATTTTGTCATGTTTCTTTTCATCTTTTAGCTATCTTTATCGGTAGGTTTGTTCAGTTATTTCCTACTCCCTTCTTCCTGGGGGTTTTCCTGCACTGGATACATTTTTTCCTGAGATTATCTCTTTGTTGGGTTCTTTACATCCACAATTCTTCTAATATTTTTCTTATACTATATCTTTAATTTAATTATCGTATAATCGATGGGTATTGTATACGATGGAAGAGAAGAAGAGTCTTTTAGTTTCAATCTCGTTCTAATAAAGACGTTTTATTGTTATAATTATATCCATATTTAGGCTTATGAAGGCGGTTCCGGAATGCATTATCTTCTTTAGATGCAATATTGCCACTCTGGAATAAGTTCATAGTAGGTCGGTTGGATTAGGCTAATATAAATAAAGGAATATCTAACCCAGGAGTAATTGAGAACACGAAGTCTCCTTTTACACATCGAAGACTTTAGGAATTCCAAAATTGAAATTGATTAGAGATCGAGTAAGAAAAAATGAGAGTAATTTTTGGATATAAAAAACCAACTTTGAAAACTTGCCAAAAAAAGTTCCCCTCGGCAAACAAACACCTACAAAAAGAGATCTGAAAAATATGCGCAAAGCTAGTGTATCGTACATGTTAACTACCTAAGTAGTGTAGTGTGTGTATTAACTACCTAAGATACTTCAAATTTAAAACCAATACCATAACATGCTAAAACAATAAAATATTTTAAATAAACAATGTACACGCAAAAACGCGAAACGCCACATTTCCTGATGAAATATATATTTCTTTAAATAATCTTCGAGGCTGAAGAGGAAGAGAAATGACGTCTTTTAGGGTGCGGGGAGGGAGATCAATCAAAAACGAAAAGATTGAGACAAATTATCTGAAAACTCGGAGAAGTTCAATATATCGTAGGAATTCCATGAAAAATCAGCCTCTCTCAAATTCGTGTTGCCGCGGTCAATATTATTCTTCTCATATCGATATCAACCGCTAGAATCTAACTGAAATTTTAAGGGGTCGGAACTAGTTGAATTCGACGAGTTGAACACGTTCGTTGATTACACGTCTATGGAAACATTTAAATTTAGTCGTAAAGTACCTGAAATATGAAGAAAATAAATAATGAGCGTCTCCGAATTGACAATTGGTTCGCTTTCATCCACCCATTTTTTATTTGTTTTTCTTCCCGAACACCGAAAGACTTAATTTCCCTAGCTCTTCCTCCCGAATCACGTAGATGCATGAAATAGACCTCTACTCTATGTGAATCAAATTAATGAATAAGAACTATAGAAATGTTATTCTCACGAAATGGTATTGTCTTCAGGAGCAAAAAAAGGCGAATAGAAATTATTTAAAAGAATAATTAGCATAGAATAACGACACATAAAAGATCCCATAATAGAACGATCTAAATTCAATGTTATGATTTATGATTAAAGACAGCGAGGATGCTACTCCTTGAAGAATGTCCGTAGTTTAATTAAGTGTGTCGAGGAAAATTAGGATTTTCTACGAATAAATGAAGATTATGAGGTGGAATTAAGTTGTTACTGAAAGAGGGAAATATGACAAGCTGGTAGTGCTTTGTGGCATCTTCAGCAAGACGGTTTATGCGAAGAAGATCGGCAAAACCATTTATTTCATAAGAGTAGAAAATAAGGATTTGATTACAAGGTAAGAATGAAGTCTCTTTTCTCCTCAAAATGTATTGGAATCACTAAGAGCTATAAACGTAGAAATAATTGTAAATGAGTTTCCATTTTGGTTTATTGTTTAACAATATCTGAAAAATACATTTATTAAATTTCAAAGTGAGAAAGAGATTTTAGTTTATTTATGTTTTTAATGTAATATGTTAAAAATATACTATCTGTGCTTAAATTTCTGTTTAGATAGACACGAAAAAAATCGATGTTATCTCAGTATCAATATCACCGGCCGTGGTGGTGGAGTGGTTAACGTGCTAGCGCGTTAACGCTCCAACCTCACGGTCCCGAGTTCGAATCCCGGCTAATCGGATTTTTCCGGTTAGGGAAGGGTTGTCTGTGTATGTTGTGCGTGTGATATTAATAAAATAAAATGCAAAAAAAGAATAAAATTAAGAAAAGGGATTAATTGGAGGAATTGCCTTCCTAGGCTAAAATTCGCCAAAAAAAGAAAAACGGCATCATTATTTTGATTATCAAGTGATGTTTCATACTGTAAGTTAAGTAAATTGAAATTTGCAAATTTAAATTTACTCCTGATTATTTCGTAAGGAAAAATATTGAAATTTTAATTTAGATCGAAATCATGCACTTTGTAGTATTTCTGTTATAACATTGTATTATTTGTTGTGCACTGTCGCTCTGTATGACGTACTGTCTTCGGGAGGTTCTCGGAGGGGTTCTCCTCCCGACTAGGGTGAATAAGGAGCAGATAAAAGAGACGCAATAGTCTTAATCTCGCCCTAATAAAGGACGCTTTATTATTATACCAGACAGGAATATGTAATATTTATTTTCTATTTGTCTCTATATGACTACCACCTGGCATGTTGCCTAATTTCTTCATAAGGTATACATATATAAATACATAACCAAAAGTCTACCAAATAGTTTGAATATCCCAAAGTATTTTTCATTTGGAAAGAAAGAATGATTATTCCCAAAAATTTCTAGATGACCCCTTTAAGATGATGCCTAAAATAGAAACGACGCTGCCTGCAGTCGATGGTGACTTGCAGGGAGTGACGTCGACGCCATAACCTGCCTTACGGAGCGAAATCACCAACAAAAATAAGCAAAAAACATTACAGGAAAGGCCCATTGACTGATGACAGCCTCTCTCGGTATTTCCCACTCCGTTCAGGCGAACGTCAAAAGAAAAACATTCCCACGGAGAAAGAAGGGGACAAAAACGAGCGTCTTTCACACGGCGGGTCCGACCCTTGCGCGGGTCGTAAAAGAAAATATAATGGGTCGCAAAGAGCGGAAGTGTTTGACCGGAAACAGGCCACCACTTACTCATTAGCGTACTTTCTAATTTCTGGAATTATACATTTGATAGCTAATCCCTGGGAAATGGGATTTGGGAATCAAATAGTAACTGTTACATTACACCCCAAAACCAGCCCAACCAAACTTGTTGCGACTCTTATAATTCACTATTCACCTTATGAATCCATCATTGCAGATTTTGTTATTACAGTAAACATGCCAGCCTAGCAATTCCGAGAACCATGGTTCGAATCCTGATTAGAGCGTGGTTGTTTGCCTTCGCCTTCAAAAGGCTATTCGCAGGATTGGTCTCATAGGACTAAAATTCATCAAATAAGTCTAAGTATCATTAGGAATCATAGTTCACGAACTTCAATAAAAAACCAAAAAGGTTCATTAGCCAGCAGAAAGAGCCATGTACAGATAGACAGATCTTTTGCGGAGCATTAGAGGAGTAAATAAAATTATGAGATAGATAAGAATACCGGCGTTTGTAAACCACCTTCCATAAGATTTCGGTAGCTAGCAGAGTGAATATTTAAAATTAAAAATACATGTAAAATTCAAGGCTAATTTCAAAAATTTCATGAACAGTGCCCAAATATAAATTTATCGGTCCGTAAAATGGTTTAGCATAAGCGTCTATCGACTGTGAAAGTGGTTGATACACCCATGGATTCACCTCTCATGCTATCAACTGGGTAACTAACGTCATCTAGTAGGCGGTTGAATTTGATGTTTTAACAACTCTGACGTAGATGGCTGAAAGGGAGGGAAACTCCACGTGGGCTTAGGGAGGAAAAGAAAGGAAAGACAATTTTCTTACCTGGAGAAAAAGGAGTGTCTTTCGAAACTGGGATGTCACAGGCTTTGGTGCCACTGAGTCAACCTCCCTTCTTCCTTAGACTGAAGGGCAGCCGCCAAAGTTACAGTTTATTTAGTGTGGAAAACCCCTGGTGATAGCGGCCTTACGAGATAACTGGAAGAGACGGGAATGCAATCGCTCTACATGGGCACCGGTGACACATAAGCGACAGCAAATTGCGGTGTTGAAAAATGGAAAAAAACATTAGAGAAAATAAGATATAACTAGAGGGAAACGGGACAGAGCAACAGGAATATCGTCCGTCTGGGAGTTAGGTACATACAAAAAAAAAACGTTGAGATTATGTAACGTGCCGACTTTTCCATAAGTAGACATTAAATGCGAGGTTTCGATTAAGAATGGGAGAGATATATACAGTCACTAAAACAAAGGATGATATTAGAGGTATGAGTAAATCGTTTAATTTACCTCTTTTCTATATTATTACGGACAATATATGAAGTAAGCGTATCATTAGTGAAAAGAAAATCAATGTAGGTGAAAAAAAAACCTGCAAAAATTCAAGGGTCAATCAGCATACGTATATTTATGGTACTTGAAGGAGTGCAGTTCCCTTTTATTTACATAATTACCTCGTAAGCCGGCAGAGGTGTGTGGCAGGTTAAGTCGAAGCTTAGCTTGAGTCCTATTTTCCGCTTCTCCATAGCCGTGAGGAAATAAGAAACCGCAGGTTCTATGCCTGTCAGTATCTGTCATGAGAATTTTATCCACGTAACTCATCGTAGTTTTCAGTCTGAGTGCGTTCATAGGTAATTGGAATAGCAAAGTCTATAAGGTCGTTATTTAGGCGAGATTGAGATTGAAAATTCTCTTCTACCATCTAACCTTTCGTCAATGACATCATAGACATAAGTCGTGCGTATGAGAATAGAGAGGAAAACTTAAGGAGTGGATGTAAAAATAACCTAAGGTGATATCTTAGGAAAAAGATCCACTGCAGTAAAACACCCACATTAAAGGGGGTATGAAAAATCTGCGTAAACTTGCTGATGTTACAAACTAAAAGTTGTAAAAGAGAGCTGTGTATTAAATGGTCATTCCAAATGCATTATTATAACGAAATATAAAAACAATAATAATCAAATCAAAAACAGGAAAAATTGCAACAGTACACAATGAGAAAATAATAAATATCACTGAAAAATATTCAAAAAATTAATATTGTTTAGGAAATGAAACATACGAAAAATGTAGCCAAGTAGTATGTATAGTTGGAAAATTCTGTACTAATGGATCTGATCTTTCCTAGGGCGAATACCACTAGATTTTCTTCAAAATTGCTGAAGAACTTGAAACAAATCTGTACTATAAATCGAAAACTCATCCGAATTTGTCACAATCCTAAATCACTTGGTATAATTTAAGGAGAGGTTGAAGAAGGGCAATAGGTTGTCAGATATCAAGGATAGCTGCAGTAAGACAAGAAAAATTACAGCTATCAGAAGAAGGATAAAAAATCAGACAGGGTGGTTAATATAGCTAATTGGATTGAATTCATTATATGAATATCTTTGTTTTGGAGAGAGTTAAACTTGAGAGTTTCTCATCCTTCTTCTTCACTGAGGGTTTTTCAATCTACTATCAACAATTTGAAGTGATTAATATAAAAATTAATATAAGTAAGAGAAATGGAAGAATTTAGAAGAAAATGTAAGTATGAATTAATGGAAAATAAAAATAAATACATGCAAAATAAAATCTTTAAACACTTAAGAAAATTTAATTTTAATATAAACACAACAGCAGCTGTTGCTAGTCACAATAGCCAGGCACGTGGAAAAATTACAAGTAGTTTAAATAATTATTTAATTTCCAGATTTAATTGTTGGGATGCCAATATTTTAAATTTGGAAATAGTCTTCCAGCAAAAATAATGCATGTCTCCAAGTGGAAATGATGAAAAATTTTGTCTGCTCAAATGAAAATGTTAAGATACGGTTCTTAGTCGTAGTAGACATTCATCATCCTTGCTACCATATCCTAATGAACAGAAACTTGTTTTTTTGGAAAATGAGAGACGAAAAATGTATTTTTCATTCACCTTTACCTCAGTTTAACTCACGGTAGCGGTAATGTTAAAACTACTAAGGTATGAGAAATGCCAAATGAGAACATTTATCCTGGTCAGTCCTTATAGAGTGCCATAAAAAGCGTTAATATCATCATGCTGCACTCATGTGGACTTTCTTCGCCCATAGGATTATGGATCAGCAAAGAAAAACCACCTCATCTTGCTTAGTAAACTTCATTCCTTCTCCAATGTAATTGGTAGATAATTATTTCAGCATGGAAAAGTGGTACCCATCAATAATGCTGAGATAAATAAAATAATGGTAATTTTTAAGACATTCAGTGTAGCGTGACTATTTTTGGCATTAAGAAAATTAACAATTAAGATGGAGGATAAAAATTGCATCAAGGCATCCTCAGCATGCTCTGCGCGAGATATTAGGAAAGAATATTCCAGAAGGATCTCTTTTAAAATGAAATAATTGCTTTACTCTTATATTTAAGAAGATAATTAAAAGAAATTGGATTTGCAATAGTTTGCTTGCACTTTCTTGTAAATTTATTTTTTAACATTTCTAATAAATCGGTCTTGTAACTTTCCTTTTTTAGTCTTATATATTTCATAACTCTTGCTTATTGATATGAGAATGCCTTTTGTTATCCAAAGGTTTCTTATTCTACTTTTACGTGAATGTTTGGTTACATTATATAAACTGGAATTTATATCTCTATTCAAATCAAATATCTATCAAGAATCAAATATTTGGCCAATCATACATAATCTAAATGTTTTTATTTTCTTCAAAGCAACTCCTCCTTTTTTTACAGATATAGGTGATTGGTTAGATTGGCCAGTTGTTTACATTCATACAAATTTATCATTAAACGATTCATAATTTCACAACATGATTATTTTAACGGAGCACCAATTTCTACATGTTATCTTTATGCAAATGGAATATTCTTCATAAAAGCAAATGGTTTTCCCAAAGAATAACCAGGAGGTATTGCCAATAAGTATGCAATAAATCTATACTACTGAAATTATTATCCATTTGAAATATTTTTCAGCAAATCACAACTTTTTTAAAAAATAGGTCCAATTTAGAATTTATAAAAATGCCTATAATGTACAACTCCATGAACTGCCACCAACGGTTGTTAAACTTAGTAGTATGTATGGCTTTAGCAAAAGAGAGTATCCTAAACTATAAAATATCCTAAAAGTTGATTCCTTTCAAAAGGAGTTCCAATCACTCCACCATTTGTCCTTTCCTCTATTACTCATCTTTTGGCAACTACATAGAGGACATGACTTTCCAAATAAAAAATCAAATTTGAATGCTGAAGAGGGCAAAGAAAATGGGCAGTAGAATCAACATTGTAATTTGAATAATGGAGATAAAGGAGCTTGCTTTGTTTTGAATTTGCTTCAAAATTTTTTATATACAGTAGAACCGCGATCCATCGTTCCCGCATTTGTCGTTTTCCCGGATTTATCGTTTATTTTCTATAGTCCCGACTTAGGCCCATAAGGAGACATGTTAAGTAATACCGCATTCATCGTTCATCGAAATATTATTTTCCCGCATCCATCGTTCAGATTTTTGGCCCAATCAAGGAAGAAAGACAATGTATTAGGAATTGCGACAAAAATTTTCTTTGAGAGCTTGGCATGAACTTTTTTTAAGGCTGTCGTAGCACTTGCTCAAAACGGCAAATTTTTTAAACACATCTGGGGCTGTTTTAATACATTGTATTCTATTGGAGAGCTTTCACATGGGTATGAGCCCTGTTTGTCCATCTCAGTTTACTGGCATATTTCACCCTGTTTGGACCGTCTCTAGGAGTTCAGTACGTTCTATTTCGAAATCTTTAGGGGTTTTCTTTGGATAAACTTTCGTTGTGTATTCATTTTAATAGTGTGAGCAGAGTCTACATTTCCCGTTTTGATCGTTTTCCCGCATTCATCGTCTTTTTCTCTCGGTCCCTTCAAAAACGATAGATCGAGGTTCTACTGTACACCATTTCTCATATTCTAAGGAGAAAATCCCACCAAGAACAAAACATAGTCATAATAATTCAGCAATTACTTGACTACGTACTTGACTTGTACTCTATTTTTATCACATTTAGCAAGTTTTAAAATTATTGATGGATTTAGGATAAATTAGAGAAGATTCTTATGATAAATTTTTTTTAGATAATAAATAAGATGGAGCAAAGGAAGAGAGAGAAAATAAAATGTATACACAAGTTAAGCTCAAGTGCAATAAAACATTACCGTAAAATGGGGTAACTTTGGACAAATTTTCATATTTTTCTAAATTTTTCGTACTATAGATATATTTTTTACTGAAGATATGTATATCATTCGTTTTGCACATTCATTAGCTATTATACGCCGTAATTCATGTTTAAAAAAATTTAACCCTGTTCAATCAAATTTGACTTGAACATTGTCTCGAGTTACCCCACCGAGTGGGGTAACTTTGGACAGTGTAATTTTTTGGACAAAAATGGGTAAAAATGAAGCCTTTACAACCAATATTACTTCTAAACGTTTATTTTTAACGTTTTTACCTGTCTTTAAAACACTTAAACAATTATAAATTCGTTTTATAATGGTGAAAAATTGGTAAAATATTAGTTTTAAACATGTTTCAGTTCTTTGGTAAAACTTATGTAAAACAGTAAGTTTTGTAATATCATTCGTGCCATCAAATATGGCCTTAAAGCGTAATATACATTTTACAAATGCATACTTATCAATAAGCAAGTCTTACATCTCATTGGCAAAATATACTCCAATCTCTGGCACAGAGAACAGAGCGCGCTTTCCTACTCTTTGAGGGGGGTTAATACCTGGCACGATTTCGTTAGCGCTGTACCAAATTTTGTCCTCCCTACTAGGCCTCTTCCAGTAACCGCCAGACTTTTCCATAGCTGTAACTAAGCACTTGTCTCTTTGCCCGCCTTTTTCTGTAATTTGCCCTGGGTACAGTTCCCCCTCAAAATTCACCAAACCAAATTGCCCCACGTCAAGATCAATTGGAACCCTTCCTGCGGAAGGTCCAGGGCTTTCGTTTTCGTCTTGAACGGAAATCATTTCAATGTCGGAGATTTCAGGGGAAGAAACGTCATCAACCTCTTCGCTCCCAGAGCTGCTGCTGGAGTTTTCGTTCATCACCAACCGGGCGTTTTTCTTCCTTCCACCGCTGCTGCTGCTATCTCCCCGCCCGAGTCGAGTTACTCGTGAGCTACGAGCCCCACGTCCGCCGTTGGATGGTACGTCCTCACTTTGATGGCGTGCAGCTTCCACGTCCTCTGATGAAATACTTCTTCCCGGCGGTAGGTCTAGTCGTTTGCGGTTGTTGCTCCGGTGACGCGAGACAGTTTCAGCGAGGCGTTGCTCCAAATGGTCCACGAAAACTTTGGCAACTCGATCAGCAAGGATGGCGTTTTCGGTTCCCATCACGCGGTAGGGAAGTCTTCGGAGGAGTTGTTCAGGATCCAAGGGGAAGATTCCTGTCTTCCTAAACCCAGCCTGAAGGTTTGAGGACGATGTTCAGAAGTTTTGGAAACTCGGTTTTCGGGATGGAGCCACACTTCATATGTTGACATAGTTACTAAATACGACACAAACGTCTCCTCCTCATCATCACTAAGCACAGAAGGACGGCCGTAGTCAAGTTTAGGATTTCTTTTCAGTAGCGTTGACAATGTACTTTACGGAATTCCGTATACGTCCTCGGCCAAGGTTATTTTGCCCCTTCGGAGCAGGTTGACAGCATCCTCAACAGCTTCATCAGTGTAATTTCGATAATTCCTCGTCCCAAGTGGCCGAAAATAAGTCCTCGGCATGATTTCCTACTAAAAAAGTCCAGTGTTAGTACGTTTTAAGCCAGGTGGGGTAACTATGGACATGTAAACACTGTCCAAAGTTACCCCACCAGGTAGCAACTTTTCGTTTCATCGCTCGTCTTAAGTTAACCAAACAGTATTTTATTACGCGAAAAAGCACATAACTAACTCAGATATGCATGTCACAGAATACATACCTTATTTATTCCACTTCGTTGTAAATATTCTACTTCCGGACCACTTAATCTAACAAACCGGCGAGAGCGCCATTGTTGCCATTGACTGAATCTGACCGTAGACAGCTGAGATGTAGGAAGAAGTTCACGTAACTTCTGCTAGAAGTTGCCACATCCAAGAGCTGCGATTTGACACGTTGCCACGCATCTTGGTGGCCGGGGGCAAGCCGTGCGATTTAAAATATTTTAAGAGAGTGTTTGTCCAAAGTTACCCCGCTAGTCCAGAGTTACCCCATTTTACGGTAACTGACTTGTTTCAATCATAAAATTAATATATTTTTGAGGAATGAGAGGGTAAAAAGCAGAATGTAACTGGGAAAAGACAAAGATAACACTACCAGATGCTAATAGGGGCACCTATAAATAGATAAATTTTGGAATGAAAAGAGACTTCCTCATTTTCCATATTGGCTATAATTCTCAGTCAGTTTCATAAGCATTCTTACGTCTTCAGGCAAACGTGGAAAATTACCGAGTGTCTTTTAATTATGATTAGTCTTCTCATGAAGTCACCCCTCATATAACATTTTCAATAGACAATCAACTCTTATTTTAATATCTTTAGTAATGCAACAATTTTTATCACACTGCTACAAACATCTCAATATCCATCTTTTCTTCAGAATAAATGTTTACTGAAAAACAAAATATGAAGTGAATATTGAATGCTAACCATATTGAGATAATTAACCAAAATCTAAAATCTTGGATGGTAAGTATAGTGTTATGCTTAGAATCTATACAAATCTAGTAAATACACACTAACTTTCAACAAATAGCTCCATCAGATTTAAAGAAATAAGATTGATTAGTCTTCTCATGAAGTCACCCCTCATATAACATTTTCAATAGACAATCAACTCTTATTTTAATATCTTTAGTAATGCAACAATTTTTATCACACTGCTACAAACATCTCAATATCCATCTTTTCTTCAGAATAAATGTTTACTGAAAAACAAAATATGAAGTGAATATTGAATGCTAACCATATTGAGATAATTAACCAAAATCTAAAATCTTGGATGGTAAGTATAGTGTTATGCTTAGAATCTATACAAATCTAGTAAATACACACTAACTTTCAACAAATAGCTCCATCAGATTTAAAGAAATAAGAAACCATCTAACCTGATCTGTCTAATACCAACATGCTCATGAAAGTGAAATTAGACTCCCAGTTGCTCTGCCAAAATTTTAGATCAATACTTGCATTTGAGCTTATCACAGTTACAAATTAAAAAAGTCTTTCCAAATACATGTGATTCATAAACACACAAGAGAATGCACAAAGAGGAACATTACAGAATTATTGTCAAATCAGTGTTATAGTAATAACAAAACATTATTTTTTGCTACTTCCATAATTTATAATCAGCAATCAATAGGTTTTCCGTAATATATTACCTTCAGTAAACATTTTTATGCAATAAATGCAACTAATTATATCATTATATGTTGAATAGTAACACCAAAGTTTCTATTGCATACATCATTCTACTAGAAGGCCCTCAGTATCTATAAGTTCCCTCCTGACAACCTGACTGTCTACATTTGCATTAATTTTATTCAACCTATTTAAAAATGTGCTATATAGCAGCGTAAATTTTTCAAACTCTATACCTTCTGCTGGTTCCTTCATTTGCTGGTAGATTTGATTTTTCTTCTGTCTGTATGGCTGTCAAACTTTCTTCTGCCTTTCCTGGTTTATTTTTGGTTGTATAACTTCCCTCTAGGATTAGGAGATACTTGATATTTTAGATTCTGATGGACTCAGATGTTCATGAGAGTTGAGAGCTTCAACTAAACTTTAATCTTTAGCAAGAAAGCCCAAACTTATACGATAAATGGATGAAGAAAACTAAAAAGGTAAGGGAAAAGATACGAAAAGGGTGTCTTTTTTTTAGAGTTTTTTTTGTAATTACTTAACTGCAGCTACCTACTTACAAATAAATGTAGAAGTCTAATTCTAGATAAAAAAATTAAATATGTTAATGATTGAGCAGAGGTTAAGGCTATACTGTATTACATTATGCAGAATCTATCTATTCATTCATGATAAACAAAAATCTCACAATACTTAAAACATGGTTCAGGAATATAGCATTCCCATTCAAAAGATGAATTATCAACTGAAGAATATTCTTTATTTAAAAAAAAGAGTCATAAATTATATCAGCTGTGATTATTAAATTTACTTTCAAATTAAGATTAGCAATGAACAAGAGAAATGTCAATCACAAAATGGTGGAAAACATTTGTTGAACATCATAATCACCATCGAGAGGATAGGTAATCGCAAGGAAGAACAGACATGAAAAGTCTAACTTTAATTAAGATCTCCCATTTGCCAGTCAATTGCTCTTCTGATTTCGCTTTCCAGTCATAAAATTCTAACTTGACATTTGGGAGACTTAGTAGACAAGGTTATAGTGGTTTGCCTGACTTTCTATGGCAAAATATATGGCTAACATAATAGAGGTACCAGTTATACAAAGAGGTGAAAATGAGAATCCCCCTTAAGGTTGACACAAGGAAAGGTTAAATTACACTGACCAGATTTATTTGAGTGATATGTTTCAATTCACTGAGTCATTATAATGCAAAATGAATGCTAGAACTTCAGAGAAGCATGCCACACTTTTCTGTCATTGTATTATAATTGAACAAAAAAGTCTAACTAATAACTAAATTTTAATTATCTTAATTTAATTATGATAAAAAATTACCATCCGAATCTTTCTAGTAATACAAATTCCATCATTAAATATTTGGAAGCATTCATCTATTAGAAATAATAAAATCTACTGAAGATTGTTAGATGTATCAGCAAGAAGAAGCTCTTTCCAAACTGCTTTTAAGCATTAGCAAGGTAGAGAGAGTTTATGGTTTCTGCAGATGATTCAAAGTAAACAATATAATTACATTATTGCTTCTATCAAAGACCTAATCTACCAATACACACATGTAGCAAAAATAAACTTAATCACACTAAATGATGGATAACTTTGTGGCAGCATCAGAGGGAGAAAGATTTTCTATCCAAAGTTTTTGGTATAGCGTACAATAGAGTAAAGCAACCTAGTATTCAGACCAGATCTGGTCAACTATCTAAAATATTCCGCAATTTTTAAATAGAATGTGGACTATTTTTAAGTTAAAAATCATGAAGGTGGCCATAACATTGTGGAATGGTAACATCCTGGATGAAACAAATATTTGATTCAACACAATTTGATAATTTTTACTATTACACTCTTAGCTGGACACAAGCTTTGGATACTCACATAGAAAGAAGATAACTCACTCTGTAGAGTCTACAAAATAAATTTTAATACAATTTACCTAGATTTTGTTATTTAATCTGAAGATGTAAGACTGTAACCTTGGTCGATTTTATTAAACATTTTTTTGTGGACTCTATGAAGTAAGTTCTTTCTCAGTTCATGGTATTTCCAAGTTGTCTAAAGCTTCCACTTAGTGAAAACTAATTCTTTAATTTGAATTTTATTTTATACCTCTACTAAGTATATGAAGATACATATATGTTTATACTGTATTTAAGCACAGAGGGATGTCTGATAGACATTTATTTCACTGACAAGGAGAAATTATCAGATCGATGTCAAGAATCGCAATGAAACCTTACCCTATTTTCTCTCAAACCCAGGCCTATGTGGAAGAAACCAATGACACTAATTACTATGTATCTAACTTTCTACATCCAGGTAAGTTAAGTTCTCCTTGCGATTCTTGACATTGATCTGATGTCTCCTTGAAAGACATCGCTTTTATCTCAATTTCAATAGTTTCAACCTCACAACTGGGACAAACCTCTACCTGCTTTAGCATATAATTTTATTCTCGAGGATAATTAATATTTTATGGAGAATTTGATCTTCCTCTGACATTCCTGAGACACCTTAGCAGGGATAATCTCTTGTTTCTTTGTAAATTGGATACCTCCATTACAACATTTGTCGGTGGAATTATTTGGAGCTGCTTTAGCTTACAAAGCATTCTACTGAGTGAATTTCATTTGGCATGGTAGTTAGTACATCAACCTGGAAAGTTGAAGACATGATTTTGAGTTCAGTATTGTCAATAATTTTACTTTCTCCATAAACGAAGTATAGAGAAAGTATTGTTTTCATGAAAAAAATCGACTTCGAGATTTCAACGGAAATACATGTTTTGGGGTCCCTAGAACATGTTTTGACCATTTTCGGAATTATGTCTGTGTGTATGTGTTAGTGTGTGTGATAGTGGGCGCTCTAACGTGAAAACTATTAGTCGTATCAATACCAAACTTCATATATAGTACTGTGGTGTGTGCTGTCAGAGTTGATTAGTTTTTGGAGTAAATCGATCAACCGAAAGTCGAGTTTTATTCATTAAAGCTCATTTCCGGTTTTCAAAATATCTCCATAAATATGATATATAGGTATATTGTATACCTTATTAAAGTTTTAGATAATCTGTGTTACTATAACTTTTGTATTTAACATATTTTTGTATCACCGGTTGATTAGGAGTTATTCGTGAAATACTGATAAACCGGAAGAAGATGATTATGTACTTTGTGGGCGCTCTAACATGAAAACTATTCGTCGGATCAACACCAAATTTCATATATAGTACTTTTATTACAGTCGTTAGAGTTGATTAGTTTTTAGAGTGAATCGGTTAACCGGAAGTTGAGCTTCATTCTTCAAAGCTCATTTCCGGTTTTCAAAATATCTCCATAAATATGATATTTAGGTATATACTATTATTTATAAATGTTGTAGAAAATGTAATTTACTATAACTTTTGTATGAAACATATTTTTGTATCATTGATTTTTTAGGAGTTATTCATGAAATACTGATAAACTGGAAGTTGCTGATTATTTACTTTGCGGGTGCTCTGGGCTCTATGGGCGAATGGCCAAATTCATCGTTTTTCATCGAGCATGTCCCGAAAAACATTATTTATAATGTTTGTGACCTAAAAGATAATAATATATAAATTAATCACTCATCTTCCAAGTTTAGATGGAATATAGTGTTCGAAATTACTGTTGTAGATAAATATTTACATCTTATGTATGGAGAAAGTCATGTGCTGGCCACATCAGATTTTTCTCTTCTGTTTACCCTTGGGTTTTAGTATACTTCTATACTAGCAAAATTACCACTTCCTTCATTCTTGTAAACACCTTTACGTCAGATATCAACTTTGATTCATGAACTAGCCAACTTTAAATTGAAGCGTTACTAAATGCTTAATGATTTTATACATTTATAAAGATACATTTTTTGTTCTAGGCCTACCATGACAGGACATCAAGAAGAAATATCTTAAAACATTTGAGTGAGCAGGTATAACAGTACAAATAAAACAAATAAACAAAATTATAAAAGCATAAGGTAATTTTAAAAGACAAAGAGGGATTAAAGTATTTGAAATCCTATCAATGTACAAATCAATTACTCAACAAACTCTTTCAAAACTGAGCTAATGCTTCTCTTAGGAATCAAAATGGAAATTCATCATTTGTTGCACAACAGCGATAAATTAACCTCTATAAAAAATGACTGTGAAAGTGTGACCACAAAATTCAAATCAAACACTGATAAAGGCAAAATGTTAATTCATTTATTATTGCTGAATGTACGAAAATATAAAAAAGTTAAAAATAACAGACGGAAAATCTATGTATGTACAAAGCTGTCAATTAAAGTAGGGTATTTTGTAGATGATGTAGTGATGACATTTTTGTGATGTATCAGTGCACTATATGCTGAAGGATGCCTTGCCGGATCAGTGGCTCACATTCTGACCTTGGGAGCAGATGTTGACTGTTCTTCTTCAATAGAACTATTTCCCCATCTTCCAGTTCTAGTTTCCCATAGTCAATAAGGCAACGGACCTAGAGGAAAATATCATTACATTAACATCATTATTATTAGTTGTCATCTCCGTGGAATATCTCTTCAAAAGGGAGTAGGGTACAAAACAGATTAAATAAAACCAATTTCAATAATTAGCATATTCTAATTAAAAGGAAAAACTATGCTGACTAACAAAATGCATGTATACCGCTTACCCAAACATAGTATGGAATAAAGAAAAACAATTTTGGCAACTGCTTATTAGTTGATTGAATCATTATTCTATTACAAGAAGATTATACAAGAAGCTGAACTAATCCTGTTGATACCAAAAGAGGTAAAGTAGAAACTTTATGTAAGTACACATGTTTGATCTTCAAGCCCATTCTAAAAACTAAGATGAAAACAATATCTCATGAAACCTTAACTGTTTCAATTTAAAAGAACAAGAAAAATGAGAGAAAATTTAAACCCAAATTCTTTTGCCAAAAACGTGTCAAATGGCATTTGCTATTTTCATTGCTACACCAATTGGGTACTTTACAATGATTTGATCACAAAATATTACTTGCGCCCGTTTGAAAAACAATGGGATAAGATGACCAACACGATTAATTCACTGCTAACAACCATTATACCAAAATATGACCAATCATATAATCAAATCTGTGGACAAGCTTTGTTACCAAAAAATGCATTAAAATTTTACATGCTCTAAAGGATTGAAGCAAGGAAAGAAAATGTTGAGGATACATGGGTTGAATAATGAAAATAAGAAATAGCTGTGGTATCACGGCATCACAAATGATGGAATGGAACTGTATCTCAAAAATTTGAAGATTCCTAAACGTGAAACCAAATATTGAGTTACCTTAAATAGGCTTATGTTGGAATCATTTTTTTTTCAATAGATCCTAAAGGATTTATTATACAGAATAAGGACCACTAAGGATATATTTTCACTTATTTTAACTCGTTGATTTATAAATGGACTTAAAGAGGATAATGAAAACTAAAGTCTTCACTTAATTCATTATCATTATATAGTTCTCTTATAATTTGAGAGATAATTAAAACAAAATATTTTAATTAAAATTTAAGTATTTCCATCCTGCAGTGATGACTTTTCAGCTGCACTATACAATAAATATATGCTGCCTCTGCCCCATTAAGCCCAATATGAGGAAACAACACGCTAGGGCGACGATTGAATTTTTGCAGAGATATAACAACAAGATTTGACCATAATATTTCAAAACCAAACAAGAGTCTTTAATAATAGTAAAACACCACTGACAGCATTGTTAATAATAAGATTCACAAATTATACCTTAAGCTGTCAAAAAAACTGAGAAGAAGTCTTGACGTACATCTCGCTACTACGCGTAGCATCTTCAGAAGAGAGAATATGACTACTCATAGTAGAATACTTCATAGAGAGAATATGACTATGAGTAGTCATATTCTCTCTTCTGAAGATGCTACACGTAGTAGCGAAATGTACGTCAAGACTTCTTCTCAGTTTTTTTGACAGCTTAAGGTATATTTGTGACTCTTATCATTAAGAGTCCTTAATTTATATCCCTTCTAAAGTTAGTTATAACAATTTTGTAGGATCTATTTTATTATTATTATTATCTATTATATTTCTAATTTAACATTTGGGAGTATGGACATTGGGTCTCTGCAGACCAGATTTTCTAAAATAATTCTTCCAACTTTTTTGCAGTAATTGAACTTCACGTATTCCTAGAGAATTATATTTAAATTAAAAACTGACTACAAAAGCATTCCTGTGTTTAAATTATAGGAATCAATGGACTGTATAGCACTGAGGGTCTTTTGGAACCTGGCTCTGTAATCTATGTCGTGCAACATTAATCACTCTCATGACAGATTAATTCTAAGAACAGTCAGCTCATTAAGTACTCCACTGTAATACCCTGTGGCTGTTTTCTAAGTCTATACTCCTTGATTTTCAGTTTTCTCGTTGCTTTTCTGTTCACATTCAAATCGTTGTTTTCCTCCTAAATCTAATTGGAAAATAATTTTTGCCTGTTTATGGCCCTAATTATTCTGCAATGTGAGACAATATATTTGTATAAATTACTTTCCTTATTTAATAATCATTCCTTCCTTTCTTAGAGTGTAAATTTTGTTACTAGGAATCAATTTTAAAACTGTGGGTCTTCATCGACCCAGATCTGCATTCAGCATGATGACACAGAGGTCCATACTTGGAGTGTTGATACAGCAAAAGAAATGAAGCCTGGAAACAGTAAAAAAAGTACTTCATGTAAGTCTGTACCTCAATGTAGAGAGATTTTGGTGGCTTCGTATCTTGAGTGAGATCCAGCCCATAACCATCTCCAATCGTCTTCATGTAATTTGCTAGGTATTTGCTGTAATTTCCAAACCATTTTACCTGAAATAAAAAAAAGATGTGTTGACGAGAGAACAACCCATCAGAATTTACTTTATAACCCACCCATGCACCCTACAGCAGTAAGCAAATCAACTAAATTAAAACAAGATTCAACATGCATCCCCCTTTCCACAGGAGAATGCATACAGCATTACTTCTGCTTCATTACAATAATTATAATTACAGAGGAAATAGTGCAGATAAGGAGAATAAATTAGTAGTAGTATTGACACTTAATTCAAATGTGCCAGATGTCTAGATATAATTTAAGCGATGATAAACTTTTACACAACATTACAACTGAAATCCTGACAATAAAACTTTGAGAAATCAATGGTTTTACAATTACCAACCCATCCTTTTTGTGATATAATTTACAAGTTGAAACCAAGATATCACATCAAGGATTAAGTAATTCAGTAACACAATATAAAATTCTGAAAAAGTACCGGCTTATAAAAATAGCTGTTCTGAATATGCATTTGTATGTAATTTTGTAATACATTTTGAAATTAACTAATATCTATTTCTAATGTGATTGTGATAATAATAATAATACACATTTATTTTGTTGAAACTATTTTTCCTGTAACCCACTGTCATATCCTGTATAATAATTTATTTGTGTGAGAGAAAATGAAAAGAAGTAAGTACATAAAAATCTACGATATTCTTACAAAAATACTATCCGGAGTATCAAAATTACTAGGAGTATAAAAAAACAAAGAGGAGTTTGAAAATCTACATAAAATATAATCAGGATTACCGCAAAAAATGAGCATGGACAGGAAAGTAAAGTAAAATGACACATAATATAGGCTCTAAGAATACCCTATAAAATATAAAAGAAAGTTTACTCTTAAATATGTGTGTTTAGAATATGAGCCATGCTTTTCAGTACCTTGGGAAGTTAAAATTTAGAAAAACAAAAACTAAGACTTTTAGTTTATAGTTAACTTTAGTACCTCAGGTTCGCACAAATTGTACTTTATCTCTGGAGGTAAAATACTTCCAAATTCCCAGCGCATCTGACGGATGTATTGCAATCGGTTGTACCTGAAATATGAGAGAAATATCAATAGTCTTATAGGATTTAAGGCTGAAATGACAAATATCAAAAACCTTATTAAGTAGTAGTATTGATGGAATTAGCCATCACTATGTGGAACTCCATAAGAAAGTATTCAGAATAACTCCAATAGAAAGTATTAATCTAAGTAATTTTATATTATCTTCATATATACCGCATTCTTATTAAGTTTTTAGGGTTACTTCCCACTGATCTAGTCTTGATCTTGAATCCATATTTCACCATTACTATCACTATTACCTTCAATTTCAAGAAGCTTAAACCATTCATTTTTTAACAGAGTAAGAATTATAAAAATACATTAATTCAACAGCATTAAGCATTGCAAAAGAAAGAAGTATGATTACTAGTAGATACAGTGCATTGTAGAAGTACAATGATTTCTCTTTGCAAGGAAAATATTTCATGAACCAAGCACAGTTCATTCGATGATATGAATATATTAATTAAATTGACAATAAGATTGACGTAAAATATAAAAATAAGAGATCCTCTTAAGTAAACACCACACTAGTTCCTTCGCCAAAATTCACAGAAAATGTATTGAAATTTAATTGACTTAAGTTTGGAACATTTACAAAAAGCGAATCTTTTTAATGAAATGATTCAAGAAATGACTTGCTATGATAATATCAATACTTCTGGAAGCGAGCGGGGTATAAATTAATTTAGAATCACCAACGACATGGTGGTAGTTAAATACGAGCAAATATATTTAGGAGTATCTACCATGAAGAATACTTACAAATAGGCTAACAAACACCTTTTGTTCCTTTCCAAGCTAGTATGCCTCAGCTGCACTCCAGCAAAATAATTGGTATCCCCCGACACCGAGACATTTCTAAATATAGATATTAAAATAAGATAAGTGAGAAAGGATAAGAATGGCTTTACATATTAGTTTACATTTAGACACGCACTTACACATCTTTTTGATTCTGCTCAAACAACACCCTCATCTCTTCGAGAACTTGCCGTACGCCCTCATCCTATCAAATCAAAAGAATCCATTCTTTACAATTCAACAATTAACCAAGAAATTTAATACGTTCAACAATGTGTACATACGTTGAAAGGTAGTAATGAATCAGGACATCTCTCTAATTCCTTGATGAGCTCGAATGCTTTATCACCGAACATTTAAGTAGAAATGCCTGTAATCATTAAATTTATCTCGTTCGATGAAGCAACAACGGATTAAACAAAATATTTCATTCGAAAGTGAGGTCGGTTTATGAACGCCAACATTTCCACCAAATCGCGCGCAATGACAACCGACAGACGAAATTCGTTGTAATCAAGGTGGACCGTGGGAGAAGAGCGCCAAGGGCACCATTTAAATTACCTTCGCGTTGTATTAATTTTTCTCTTGTATGAAATGTAATTGTAAAACTCTTTATCACGTTTTATTATTCATCTTAAATGGAAATTATAATTGTATTATATTATTTGGCTAACTTCAACTGTTGTAAACATTATTCATCTATTTATATCTTAATACAATGAATGTGCGACGGCTGTACTTCTTGGAACGCCATAACATAAATGATTAAGAAGCTAGAATATCTAGTTCCAGTATGTTCCACTAAAAAGAAATATTTTGACCATTTTCGGCCATAGATAGCCAATATTAGGTACAATTTACATCTTCGTACGTCTATTTAACTCGGAGAAGGTTTTGGATGGGATGGGTCAGAGAAAGATGGGAGTGCTCTCCCATCCAAAACCCATCCCTCAGTTTCAATAACAGTACGAAGATGTAAATTACACCTGACGATGGCAGAAACCGGTCTTTATAAAAATTCTCTAGTCTTGCTTCTTAGTCATTTGTTATAATAATAGCAATATTATAGCTAAAGAACTTTACTGAGGCATTGAAAATTAAAATTTACATTTTGTAATTTTGTGATAATATAATTTAATCGCTCTTTTTTTGAATTTATTTCAATTGAAAGATGAGTTGTAACTTTGTTCTAAACAATATGAAGAAAAAGCACAGACCCTCAGAAATCTATTTTATCCAACGTATAATTAATATGTTGCATAAAATAGATTTCTGAAAATCTTTGGAAAAGTACGTATCTACATTTTTCATCGAATTCATTACATGATCAACATCAAACAATGTTATCTGCCATATATGTATGTTTAACGATTTGTTTTGCTGATGTGTAAAATTTACTCATTATTTATACATAATAACTATTTTGATGATATATCTCATTTTTCCTGTCATTAGATGCAATGAATGGTAGATTTTGATCAGTGAGCATTTGCTTAGGAGGAGTAGACAATATATAGTAGTGTCACATATTGTGGAGATAGAGGATTTTTGATCTTAAATATTTCGGGATATAAAACAGATTTGAAGGAAAATGACACAAGCGAAGACAAAAACAAAAGATGATAGATGATATAGAAGGCGGGATAAAACATTAAAAAAAGGCACTGAACAGGGACTATTAGGGTACATGAACCTACTGAAAACACTTCTGTAGTATAATTATTTTAATTTCACTTCTGATGGCTTAGCCTATCCATACTGGGTGGTATTAGCGACATGTTTGACATTATTTAGTGCAATTTTTCAATGCTGATAATATAAATATTTCTCGGCGACCCTGGATCCAAGATAAATGGTTTATAGGGACTATCATATATGTACGATTGATAGATAAAATGTTACATTTTCTCATTTTATATTTGAAGGAATTAAGTCTGGAATGTAAATCACTCTTCAGGAGCCTTTTCAGCAAAATGTTGTTGAATATTGACGTGGCCACATAGTATACCTACTTATGGGTAGCTAAGACCGAAATACGCCATTTCTTGAATTTTAGGTGAGAATATGAGACCCATTGCTTGGAAAATATACTTAGTATGTTAATGATAAATTGATGAAAATAAGGGCTACGGCGGGTAGAATTTCCACTGATAGAACTGATAATTTTATAAACATTATCAATTAAATAAAAATCTGTCTTGAGTTTATTACCGTTCTCCCTACCGATTAGTATTGCTAACATGAATGGCATTATTTTACATTTCCGAATAAATCAATTGATTTGATTGATTATGTTTAGTAAGCTGTTGTTGGAAATTAATTACAGTTATTTCACGTGTTTCATTACATATTACCTTTTTATAATAATAAAAATAATATTTATTTATCACAAACAGATACGAAATTAGCCAATTACATAATAAAAATGAATTTATTACGGGTATCAAACCCATTTATATAATACATAATCAATATAAAAATACATATATGTATTTTTATTCAGTTAGAATATATAAATTACATAAAGAATTAAATAGATAATTATGATGAATAGTATGCAAGAGATGAATCATGGTAGTTACCGCTTGACTCGGCAAAAAAATTTGATGTCTTACTTTTTAAACCTAAATTTGGCTATCCGTTGCAAAAAAGACCGACGTAATCCCAAAATCTCGATCGTAAAGAAAAGTTCCGCAGCTATCGCAAATCCTCACACGAAAGATCTGCTATCCACATGTCTTGATTGTTTGTAAACACGATGTCGCGGAATGCAAATACGACCGCCTAAGTCTAATCGGTATTGTACCTAGGCAACGATGTTAAATTTTATCTCTTAGCGCTTCGGATAATGCAAAAACTCGACTAGATATATATTTTAAAGCTCTTCCTTCCGGAAAAGTCACAGAAGATGAAGGATACGTCACCGCCAACTTCCGCCCTCTAATCTTGTTTCATATAGATGAAAAAGCCATAAGTCCCTGAGTCACGGATGTGAGCACTTGCGCCTAATGTTTTGAGCTCAAAAATGAGTCTGCAGCGTCGTGAATTGGGCCTTTGCCTCCCAATGGGTCCCGGTGTGCTTCTGATTGCGTTTTCGCTACTCTCGGCCGCCGTCCATGTATCAGGTGAGTCTTCCTGAAATATAACAAGCGAAGTCTCGAAAAGCGTGCACCATATACGTAAAATGAAAACGACACGAATATCCGATTATGTTTATCGTGTCAAAGTGACATACGTAAATGATTAAGATCAGGGATGGCTAAATTTGGCTCACTGAAAGTTTTTCAACCAATGTTTCCAAAGTTTGACAAATAAACATTGAGCTCATTTCATACTAGATGTACATTGATACGACACGAAGTTCTGATTCTGTTTATCGTGGTGATATGACGTAAGTAAATGATTCAGAATAGGGTTAGCTAAATTTGGCTCACTGAAAGTTTTTCAACCAATGTTTCCAAAGTTTGACAAATAAAAATTATGCTCATTTCATACTAGATATAAATTGAATACGATACGAATCTCTGATTTTGTTTATCGCGGTAATATGACGTAAGTAAATGATTCAGAATAGGGTTAGCTAAATTTGGCTCACTGAAAGTTTTTCCACCAATCTTCCCAAATTTTGGCAAATAATATTTTGGCTCAGAGAGGTTTCAGAAAAGGATAAAAATATTAAATATAACGATAGCAATATACTGTCGCTGACTAAATTATGGTATTCGTTTTGGTCACTCATTGAATGCTATAAATGGTGATGTTCATAGGGCCATTGTGCTACTTTTATAATGCTTAAAGGTTTAATATCTCCAAAATCCGTCTTTGTCGGCTTTTCTCGTCTCATTCATCGGTATTCCGAGAAAACATGAAACAACACCGAACTTTTTAAGAGTTCCCAGTACGCATTTCAAATGCGATGCCCTCATCGTCAGGAGTAAACAGGATCCATCGTATTCGAATTACGTACTGAGTGGTCTTAAATAGTGCGGTGTCCTTTCTTGTTTTCTCAGAATACCGGTGAATGAGACGAGGAACGCCGACAAAGACGGCTATTGTAGATTTTAAACCTCTAATTCCTTAACAGCCGTGTTCCAAATATTATTTCTTTACATTTACATTTACACTGCTTGTTCCCGTTTCTCCTCATAGTCGCTTCTTGATTATGAGCTAACCGATAGACATTTACTTTAGTACACTATAACCATCGAATCTTAAATTTTGACAAGAAAATTCCCAAAGAGAAACAGAAGTGAAAACATGCGTCGTGACCGAATGAAGAACCCAGATAGGTTTCTCCCCTATATGATATTGATATCGAGTGAGTTTATAAAAGCCGTTATCTAGGAAGAACTCTGTAATGAACTCAGAACGCTCAATTCCACGAATTTGCTGTGATTGGATTGATTGTATTCCATGTTAAAAGGAGACTTGAATGTATTTTCAAAAATTCTTATATGATTATAAAAAACCTTTTTACTAATTGGGTACCGAGCATTACCCACTCAATTCTTGGACCCCCGTCCTATTTCTCCAATCGAAACTTTCCATTTGCACTCGTTTGCTTTACGATATATGAAACTTATACAAGGCAAACTTTTGCTTTGCCGTCTACGCGCGGGAACGAACGTCCTAACATAACCAAGAGTATAAGGAGACTCATTTCCGTAATGAATGTATAGAAAAAGATTTTTGTGTATCCACCCGTTTGGATTTTATATAAATTAAAAGGTCTATGCGCCCTATGGTGACATTTAAGTTACAACCACAATGTCTGTGACATTTTGACGAAGCGGCAGAACGAAAAAGAATCCTAACATCATATTAAATGGGATAGAATCGCACACGAATTTCGGTGCGTCTGGTACGAATCTCGGTATCATTGATACTAACCTCTGAGTCGAGCTAAGTGTCCGCTGAAGTTCTTTGCCTGATAGATATACTATTTAAAGTGTGAGAGTAAATTTTCCAAGAAATGTAAATAACTGTTTGTGTACCTTATCGATAGTGAATTATCTGCACTTTTGAAATGTTTATAGTAACTAAACACGTGTAACAAGAGCGTTAATGGACTTACAATTGACGTCGTGAAAATTTAATTTATACGAGAGAGACGTTGTGTTCGTTTGTTTACCATAGAACATGTGTATAGGTAGGGTACTCGTATCGTGCTATTTGCCAGACACTTTTGGTTTTCAAAAAATCATAGATCCGTTGATGAAACTGTCAGGAAAAATCTTATGATTTAGATGTCATACGTCAAACTCCAGAATTTCTTAAACTGATAGATTTTTTCATGAACAGTCTTTGTGATTTTTCTTAGAATGTAATTTAATTTATCGCAAATCCAATTATGATAAAAATAGTTGATAGTGGGTAATACCATAAGGCCCTTAGTACTATCGAACGTTATCATTACCTATATCTAGAGGTGTGTGAAAATGTTTTTTTTCTGAAATATGTTGATTTCTAAACCAAATTGTGGTGTTTTGTGTTTTTATTATGTTTCCTAAATTTGGTGTTACTAATTTTCACAGAGTCTCATTTAAGTAAAGGAATGATATTAGGCACACTTTAGCATAAATATTAAAAGCATTGAAAATATTATTAACTGTAAATTATACAAAATATTAAAATAAATTAAATTTAAAACTGTGCTGTTTACACCTAAGGAAAATGCTTTCACTGCTGCAGATCAACAAAACATGATATTTTCATTAAAAACATATTGACACGATAGATGTCAGGAAAAACAAAACATATTTCTTCATAGAATTAGGGGAGATTTTGTGATAATCCATAATGGAAAGAAAGTTTTGTGAATTTATTTCAAAAGATCAAAGCTGAGTTCGCGTAAGCAAAGATGTCATGAGTGATCAAAAATATGACAAAAATACGTAAATAATACAATTATTTTATATTATTATGTTGTACATTTATTTAAATAATACCAAAATTACATTTCCCTCTCTTACAAATAATGAATGAAGCGAAAATAACCAAAATCCGTGCTGCTTATTAAAACTGTCGGAAGTAGCGTTATTTCGCTAAATCGGCCAAAATTCGCGTTATTTGTTGGTTTTATCGCTTATTGCAAAAAAAACACCTCTACCTATATCAAAGGTGTCCTTGGTTCGACTCCGGATTATTCGGTGAACATATTCATAAGACAATCATCCGAATTTTATAGCTATCGTTTACTTATTTTTGCAAAACAAAATTTTAAGCAATGTTCGGACTATCTAGGAACAAATAACAAAATACGATTTTTACTCTTATTATCGAATGCGGTGTTTGAATAGTAAAATAAAATTTGTAGGTTAAAATTCACAGTCTCAGGCGTCGTTTTGTGGAAATCCATCTCGTAGAAATGAGGAAAAGTACAAGCCTTTCCTCATTTC
This sequence comes from Sympetrum striolatum, assembly GCA_947579665.1. NCBI lineage: Eukaryota > Metazoa > Arthropoda > Insecta > Odonata > Libellulidae > Sympetrum > Sympetrum striolatum. The sequence goes on along the minus strand of OX388347.1, from coordinate 56,103,177 downwards.
TACGAAAAAAAAAATTTGTAGGGTTTAAAAAAATATATTAATATATTTTATGAAGTAACGAAGCTTTCCCTGACAAATAATATATAGTTGATATATTGGGGAAGATAGTTGCGTACCGAAGCATTTGAGAAACACAAATTTTATCATTAAAATCTTTTCAGATAGTAGAAAATTGATTACGACTCTTCAGGGTATTACATAAAACCAATATTGCTATTCAAAATTTCAAAAGTACATACCTGTCGATACTTTCCAAGATCCACTCTTTTCAATGAATTTAAAGCGCATACTAGTGATGCTATACGAGGCTGCACGTTAACACATAGTTAAAGTGCACATTTTATGGATCTTAAAAATCATGGTTGGACCTTAACTGTAGAAACGTGAAAAATTCTGGATTTTTAGATCTCAAATTACGGTATCGGCCTTTATCTGAGATCGAACATTGCTTGGGTGTGTATGTTAATTCATCGAGCTTTAAGAAACAAAGTGGTATGAAACTCTTGGAATAGGTGAAAGGATCGAGGAGTTGGACATGTCCGATTCAAATACTTGGCACGGGACTATATTTCAGGAATACCACTTGATTTAGAGCAACATAATAATAATTATAACATCTCTAATGGAAACAGGAAGATCCCAATTACATCCATTCAATAATTATTACTATCTACAAAGACACAACCATTTCCTAACCAGAAAAATCTTACTAGCCGGGATTTGTCTCATAACTGTTGCTGCTTGGAGACCATTGCGAAGCCAGTCCCGAGGCGGGCCTAAAAAATAGAGGAATAGGTTTACTGAGGAAGTGCGAATCTTCTTTCATTAGAAAGTATGCCATTCGGCAGAATGTGAACCATGAGGTTATATTTGAAGCCATCGGGTCATGGTTAAGCCTACATTCAAATAGTTTAATTTCATATTGTATTTGGGATGAGAAATCGAGTCACAAAATTCAGTTTGGAGGAAAACATTGTACCTATATACCAATTAAAAATGCCCATTCCATTATTGGGACGAAATTATATCCAAATTACAAAGCAACCGGGATAAGAGAAAAAAATATATCGATTAGTCTGACTGATTATTTTGTAAACGGTGCTATTTAGATGACATCACAAAGAGGAAAGAAAAGCTTAATAAGTAGGATATTCTGTATTTTATTTCCCTTTGGCCTAATGAGTTCGGGAAAAAAATAGCGTTGATATTAATTAATTACTAATTAAATCACTATCAACGCGTGGGTTAATTTCAGGAAGTGACGATTAGTGTCATATAATGGCTGGGCTGAGAATGTAGGTTCCTCATTCCTGGTTTAGAGCTTACAATTAGAGAAGTGCTTACCAAACTTTTCCATGCTGCCGCCCCCTGATTCCCATGACACCGCCCCCAACCGCATCTATAAAAACTATTTTCCCAAAGACCAAATCCAAACAATAAATAAGAAGCAAAACAAAAGCTAAAATGTTTCAAACATCGACAAAATCATTATATACTGGAACAACTTCGCGTTTGTATACATTGTTGCCTTTCGATTGATTTCTACGGCAAAATTTTCTAATTTTTGAGAACGAAGACATTAATCATTTTAAATTTTAATTCACGAAGCCAAATTTTAAACCCACATTATAGAAGGTGATATTATTTGTAAAATATATATAGTTGGATTTCAATTTCCAAGTTTACAAATGTTTTTACTTTCTTCCTTATAGATCTTTCCCATATATTCACATGAGAGTTGAGTTCATCTAAATACCCTTTGACGTTAGGGAAAAATTCTTAAAAATCACCGCAATGTATTTTAAACGGGACGGGGGTTATTTAAACTATTGCACTCACCTTTCGTCTAACTTACGCACATTTGGTGACATTTTTATGATTATTAAAATAGAAGAGTATATCTTCTGGGATCTTCGTGATTTTGAATTATTTATCCTACCGGGAAGTTCATTAAAAATCTTTTCGAAAGAACTGTAAAATGGCCGTAATTTTGTCCCTGCTACTTATGTATCATTTTTTGCATATGTTGACATCTAACAAAGTAAATTGCCCTCTTTCCATAATTTCGGACATGATTCCCTACCATTAATTCGGTATGGAGATTTATATCCCTGTGTATATTAATGAGAAAACACAAGCTCGGATTTAGCAATCGACTTGGTCGCCAGGGGAACTGGTTTGTTTACTACGAAGAAATTTCACAAAATATTTGTTCATTTTGCCATAGTTCTCGTAATTTAGACTCGAATACGACATTCTACGACCAAAATAAGAATTTTTATTCCATTTCCTTTCTTTAGGTATTTATTTCGATTTCGTGCGACTATTATTTCTGATTAAATTCTGCAAAAGAAAAATGTCTGAAATCGATCAAAATGAACTTAACGTGTATTTCTTATGACAGACGATTCGAATCGTCCAGAGTCGAATCAAGGATACTTTGGAGAAAGATATTAGCATTCGCCAATCCTCCTCTATATAAACTTTAAGTATGCCAAATATTACACTCCTCCGTGCGCACAATACGCTCAAAAAGGGATAAAAAGTTTTCTCTTTGTGTATTAATATATAGATGATTTTAAATGGCTTCCTAGAGCCAATTAAAATTGAGAAAATGGAAATATGATTAAATGGGAATTCAATACCTTAGCATCAAGCGCCCTCTTGGATTACTACAGCGCCCCTGTTTGGGCTTTATTTGGGGCATTATTATTACGAGTAAAATGTAGCTTGCATACTGCAAGCAGATCGGCAATACTAATTTCATATCGGCATCATATTGGGACGGTCTTCAAAAGAAAAAAAAAGGATTGAAATTTTTCTTAAAATTCCCAGACATTTCACCGTCTGGCATCGAACCCGGGTCTTTACTGTGAACGTACTATACAGCACAATTGAAGATCACCATCTCTAACTATGTGAGAAAATTCAAGCAGAAATATTGGCTAAAACTGTCTCAAAAGCCGTTCTAATTTTCACGAATGTAAATGGCTCTCTGGATTCGAACCAAGGACGATCTTGAAAATCTTAAACATGTTTCTAAAAGTTATTAATGATCTCTATCTAGATGCCGAATTTCAAGTTTCTATATTATTGGGAAAGTTTTCAAAATAATTCCTAAAAATCGGATCAACTTCTGATTGCAGAGACACCTGGTGTCGAACACAGGACACATTTATAGTTGTGAATGCACAGTTTGATTTGTAAAGACTTGCTCTTCTATCATGCAAAGTTTGAAGTCGATAACATGCCGGGAAGTACCTAAATTTTGTTTCCGTTATCTCCGTAAGAAATGCATTGAGAAGTGCAAATGGCCCTCTGGGATCGAACCAAGGACCATCAGCGAAAATGTAAAATTTAATTATGAAATATATTCAACATATATATCCACGTGCCGAGTTTCAAGTATCCATGTTATCGGGAAAGGATGCAAAAAAAATCTTCAAATTCGCCACAATGCATTTTAAACGGCCGATTTTTGCCCCGACCTAGCATCGAACCATGGACCATATTCGGCGATGTCTTTTTGATTTTCGTTGGATATGCACGGCTTCTTGCGATCCCTCGAATTTCAACTCTCTCCTTTTCTGGGAAGTGCTTCAAAAAAATTTTCGAAAATCCCCGCCATGTATTCTTATGGGGAATATCGCGACTTTGGGGCCCTCTGGAATCGAACCCATGACACTGAGGTTCAAAATCGCAATTTTTCTGGCGGTTATACGTTATGGCCAATACGTCGTAAAAATTTCAAGTCGATGACACTTCTTGTTTAGGCTGTGAATTAGTATCCTATCTATCTATCTATCTATCTATATCCTTGAATGAATCCGGAGAAGCATCTATATTTAATAGATACTTTGGGAATCACTAGCTAGGAGCTCTCTTCATTAAATCCTTTTTTGCTTGACAGTGGAGTGACTGAAATGATAAAATGCCTTGTTATGCGATTCTGAGGACGAAAAAACAGGGAGAGGAAATGAGCGAAACAAATTAGAAATGAAGCGGATAATGAATATTTCCTGTGATGGCGAAACATTCAACTGATATGCTTGCTCCAATATTTATCTCCAAGCTTCCCTGGACTCCCATTTTACATTCTGGTCATGTGAGGTTTAGATATCACTCGGCAGGCTGCAGAGCCTTCTTTCCCTCCTGTCCGGGAACTCCGGGGATTCCCTCTGGATTCTGACGATGTTCCTTCCGGTGGGTCACGTAGTCTTATCCTGTGTTCACACATTCACCTCGTCACTCACTGAAATTCACGATTTGCATTCGCACGTTCGTCCCGACGACGCGAATGACCGACTTCCATGTACGCTGATGCACTGCACCAGTGGTGGCGAACCTATGGCACGCTTGTCCAAAGTGGCACGCAAGAGAATTTTTTAGGCAAGTAGAACTCATAAAACACAATATTTATTATGTATATTTCGATTAAAAAAATGGAGAAGAATGTTAAAAATTAGTTGGATGGAAAGGAAATCGAACGTTGATTTTTTTTAGGAAGAGAAGGAAAAGAGGCAATTAATAAATGTTATGGAAAAAAGGAAATTAAAATTCTTGGGTCATCTACTAAGACATAATAATATTGATAGGGATTATATTAGAAGGAAAAGTGTAGATCTAGGAAGAAATATATTGAAGGACATACAAGGATGGCAGTAGATGGGTACTGCCAACTCAAGAGAATGGCAGAAGACAGAGCTCCTGGATGCAGATACCTTTAGACAATGATGATGACTTCGATTAAAAAATGAAGCATCAAAGTAAATAAGTATGGATTCTAATAAATATAAATGACAAGTGATGATTATTTAAGACAATTTCAAGATATTCATCCATTCGTTGATACTATAAAATATATATCATCATTTTACTGTATAGCTTGGCACTGAATTGGCACGTAAATCCTTTACATTCATCAAATATGGCACTTTTGCAGCAAATGGTTCGCCAACTTTGCACTTTACCTACCATAAAGCTTGCAAACTTCAAAAAGTACAGAATTCTCGATTCATTCGACTTTGGTATTTACAGAAGTTTGACCAGATATCGGTACACCATAAAGAATTGTCTTTTCTCAGGGATTCCCTCGAATGACCAGCGCTCGGTTGACCGACAGCTAAGTCGATCGACAGCTTGATTAAACGACATCTCGAATTAATTCCATTGCAAAAACGCTTTTGCAAATACTTACGACACAGAAGTTATATATAATTGTTTATGGGATGGGCTGGGTTGGGATATCACTCAATCAAGCTGTCGGTCGACTGAGCTGTCGGTCATTCGAGGTAGACACATTTTCTCAAGCTAAAAAACTGGAATACATCATCTATTTTCACTTTTCGTTTCCATAATTCATAATAATAAACCTCAATAAACTATAATCAACTTTCATCATCATTAACACTGTTCACTCATCCATCATTCCCAATATTATCTAATGCAGACTCTCATCTATGAAGCAGAAACATTTCACAATCTTTTCGTGTCACTTCTTGTAGAAACTAAAACCTCTAGTTTATAATCCTCCTTCTTTACTATCTTTAAAAAAAATACACAATTCTTCCGGAATCAAAATCGTACTGACATTATCTAATCAATTAATTATTGCCATATTCTCCGTATTTTCCTCTCCACCACTCTCCAATCTTTGTTGTGCTCCATTTTATTAAAATTTTCAAATTTCAAAGCTTCTGTTTTGTTTTTTTTGTTATAAACATGTGGCGAAGTGCCCCCTTTTGACCGGCGCATCGCCATCGATGCCGGTCGACGCACGCCTTCGAGAAGCTTCGAGGCATTTCGCTAATGACATTGCATATAAAGCGTCCACAGATGAGCAGACAATAAAGGACCTCTGAAGAGCACTCACCTTCAGCGCCTTTATAGGCCTGCGCCTGCGCCTCGCAGGACGCTTTATATACAATGTCATTAGCGAAATGCCTCGAAGCTTCTCGAAGGCGGGCTTCGACCGGCATCGATGGCGATGGGCCGGTCAAAAGGGGGCACTTCGCCACAAACATATACAGGTTTTTGTTGTATTACTATTGTCCCATAATTATTTCTTTCGCATTTGATTTTATGTAGTTTGATTTTATTTGCTTCAGTTAAATTGAATGTGGGATTTTCCGGTCTCAATTTCGCCGAGTGTAGTCTTTTATCTATTTCTAGAGCACCTACTGTTAGTTGATTCTCTCGTATATTCCTTTCTTTATATTTAATTTTCGATTTCGGGTTTTTCCTTTGCTCGCGTATACTTTCCATCTGTAGTAAGGATTGTCGCTTTAATGTATATTTTGCGCGATTTTATCAATTGTAACTAATAAAACTGTATAAACCGTAAATGATTATTTCTCTCCCACCTAGTTATGCAGTCTATAAAAATTGCTTTGTCGATCCAACTGAAATGGGCGATGTATAATTTATACTTTGGAGAATATTTGGAAACAAAACTTCAGTTGAAATTTTTGCATTTACAAGATCCAAAACAGATGCCCCAGCTGAGAATTTTTTTGGATTCCATTTTGATGTACTCTCTTATTTTGGAATGATTTAGCTGGTCTTTCTTACGATGAACGATTTTAAGTAAGAGATATTCATACGACAAGAATTTGACGAAATAAAAACTTTCGTGTTGGAGTAATACACCGATATTTCTATGTGAGAACATTTCTGAGAAATTTCATTCCAAGCACGATTAGAAAAGTTTCTATTATGAATAGTGATACACTAATTTACCTTCATAAAATATAATAACATTTCGCGAAAGATAATTTGAAACTTAAATTATATTAATTAAATATCTAAATACATTTAGCAATCCCTTATTTATAATCAATAGTTTTCGAGTGAACTTTCAATTTCACTGCAACTCGGTACTGAAAAACTTAGAAACAAAATTTATGTCAACTTCGTGTTAATTCCTAAATCACTATTTAAATAACGAACTAATTTCAGCGATATTTCGTGGAAGTTCTTTTTAATTCATATTATTTGAAGAATCAGAAAATGTGAGCTCATGTCTTAATCTTTTTGAAATTTTTTAAGGCAGAGGAAGTCGGAGGAAATAGTTTATAAAAATCTCGGAAGACGAAAATCAAAAGGGAAGTTTAATTCTCAGATCACATCCGGTTTTACTTAAATATTAATTCAAACAAATTAGGCGACTGGTTTACGTCAAGTTAAACGAGTAATCTCCTAGAGAAATTCAAACAAAAATAGGGATAAAATAAATCATTACGATTTCCACGCATACTTTTTCCACCACTACCGGTTTTTTCATAGTTCCTACGTCATCGGATGCGAAAGATAAAAGGATCAAGACTTCTTTGAGTAATAAAGGAAGTTTGGGAGAAACGAAACAAAATTGTGGAAGGGTTAGTTCTAGATAACTGCTCTTTGAAAATTTCCAACTTCCTCTCAAATATTCAAGCCCGCTCTCCTTCCATATTTTCCTTATAAAAGTAAGATGACGAACAGTGGCGTAGCTATACCATCTGAGGCCCGTGGCAAATTCATTGGATGGGGCCCCATTAAGAATTGTCATGTTGTAATTTAATTTTAACAAATCACTGAAGTAGTTACCCAGCAGTATTACTATTACTGTGTGCATTTTAGTTAAATATCTAATAAATTTAATGTTCAAAAGCATATGTATTACATATTTATAATAAAATTTAAAAAAAACCGTGGATGGCCCCACGTTGGGCGCCAGTTGTAGCGAGGATACACTTGGATGTTTGAGGAAAAGATAGGAATGATTAGCAACTCAGGAAAATCCTTTATTTAAATGCGCGACAAAGGTACAGGAGATGATCGACACCAATGCTTTCTCACTGACTTCGCGGAGGTTTCCACTGCTCGACTGCCCTCCGCGCTTGTCCCTCTTGTGGCTAGCACGCAAAACACGAAAAGGACTACCATTCTGCTACAAAGTTACGAAAGTTACGTAGCCATATAGTTCCTTAAATAAGTTTTTATTGAATTTAGATTAGAAAATGATCTTTCAGCACTAGCTGTATTCACAAGAATTGTAACAAATAATATTAATGCAGTACATACTTCAGGAAAGCTGCATGACATAAAGTGATTCTTTATTATCAATAATCCAGTAACTTCTGTAATATGCGAAAACTTTTCTATTTCGCCTCTGAAGGTGGATGGAAAACTGAGAATTTCCATGGTAAATGATTCAGATGTGTCTTATTTTATAGATTTCAACCAATTCTAGAGCTTTTTTTAATAGATCAGTATCATTCAATTTTGCAAAGTGGCAGGTTGCAAAACACAGAAACTGAAAACAATTTTATTCATTAGAAGGAAACGCAATTTCAGTTGATTAATAATGTCCAACGCTCGATAAAAAATTCAGTTTGAACAAACTTTCCAGATCTTGGAGACGCTCATCTTCCCAAAGTTTGATTGATTAAAGTAATTATATAAATATTTTTTTTTAAATTTGTTAAAAATGTTAGGTTACTTCTGAGCTCGCGGCCTCTTGGGCCGGGGGCCCCATCGGGTCAGGGGCCCGTGGCATTTTGCCAGCCCTGCCACCCTACAGTTACGCCACTGATGAAAAATTAATTTAAATATTGAGATTTTAGATATATATTGTAATACAAGGTGTAATAAAAATATATTGGATACATTTTTATAAAAGTATCCGCTGGCGTTACCATTTGGACTGACTGACCATTTGGAAATAAAGGCCTGATCCCCTGAAGTAGTTATTGTCAAGTTTGAGGGAGTTTTGATTGGTTAATCGGTTTCCAGAGCAGAAAAAGTGAAGTAATGTATACAGTATCTGTCGCGGATCATGGATTTTGAGCAGCGCATCAACGTTAAGTTTTGTTTTAAGTTTCAAATAGTGCAAGAAAGCTCATGCAATGTTAAAATCAGTGTATGACGACAATTTCATTACTCTGTAGACTGTTAAGTACGGAAATGGGTAATTGAAAAGAGGAAATGAATCGGTTGAAGGCGAATATCGGCCGGGACGTCCTTCGACCACCAAAAAGGCGAACTCTTGCAAAAATTGGGAAAGATTATTGGTTAAAAGAGGCGATTGACTTTGTGAGAGCATACTGAATAACATCTCGAACGAGAGCGTGCAAAGTATTTGATCGATAATTTGCAAATTTGCGGAATTTGTTCCCAAACTTTTCACTGACCAACAGAAGGAAAAATGTGTGCCAGTTTGCAGGTTGGGCTATGGTTTATTCATTTAGCGCAATTTTAGGACGGCGATATGTATTGATAGTTGTCTTTAGGTCGTTATCCCAGATTATGGAAAGTAAGCTATTTTGAGTGTGTTTTAGCTTTGAGTTGATTCTTTTAGTTAAAATATTTAAAGTTGTGGAGAGAGGTATGATTCTGTGGTATTTGTGCATCTCTGAGGTACTTGTGCGATAAGGAACATTTAGAATCCCCTTGATGGTTTTGCTTTCGAATCTGTACAGCTTCTGAAGATAGGATTTATACGTATAATGCCAAGTGGATGATGCATAAGTGAGTATCGGCCTGATTATGGTTAAATAAGTCAGGAGTTTTGTATTAATGTTGGCCTGAGATTTGTTATTGCACGGAATTGAAGGATCGTCTTGATGCAGATCCGGACTTAGTCCGAAACTATAACTGAAGATGAAGGTCGGATGTATGGCTACGATTTTAAGATGGAAATTCAGATACTCCAATGGAAAACGAGTTGCTCTCCTCGCCCTAAGAAGGCACGTCAGTCAAATTAGAATGCTTGGGTTATGCTCATTGTGTTTTTGGATAGTGAGGGCAGAATGAGATCAGAGCTCATCCTAAGGAGAACAAGTGTAAAATACTACGTATACTAAATACTAAAATACTACTACAAATACTGCAAATACTATATGGGCACACTGCTACATCTGCGAAACCATGCATGGAGAAAGAGACCAGAAAAATTGGCCAATTTCTTCCTCTGTCATCATCACAACTCGCCGTGCCACAACTCGTTTCTGATCTGCGAGTTTTTGACCGAAATTAAGATTTTTGTCCGTCTACATCCGCCTTACTCTCGGGGTTCAGCACCATGCGACGTCTTGCTCTTCCGGGAAATAAAAATAAATAAAAATCATGCTGAAAAAACTAATTGATACCATTCCCAACAATAAGGAAAACCACGACAAAGTAGGCGAAGGCTTCAAGAAGCCTTTCAGAAATTCTTCCAATCATGGAATCAACGCTGGAATAAGTCTATCACTAGTCAAAAGAAGTACGTTGAAGGATTTTAATTCAAATTTGCTGTAAGCTTATTGCTTTGTTCAAAATAAAATTATTCACCGTAATATTTTATCAATCCCAGTATATGCCCCGCGAGCAGCCAGAGGCGTAATAAAGCGAGTATTGTACTTAGGTATTGTAAGCGTCATAATTCTCGATACGTATCGAAAAAATTTGCATTTTTTGGCAAAAAGACAATATTCGTATATCATGCCCATAAAAAAAACGTGAGTATAGGTTTCGTGATCGCGTATTACGCATATGAAACTGATTTTTGTAAACTATTCTTCCGTGAAATTGTCGCTTTTTTTTCGATAATGTAAATTAATAATTTTATAATATTTTTAAAACCATAATTATAATTTTATTAAAAAAACCTAAGCTAAGGTCTTAGGAAAAACATTCCACTGCAGGAAAACACCCTCAAGAAGGGGGGTGTGAAAAACCTTCGAAACCTACAGATAGGAAAGGATATTTGTCGATGAAATCAGATTAAATGAAACATAAAGACAAGAAGACATAACAATAGTATCATACGAGAATAAAAATAAGAACAAACAGTTACACATTTACATATAAGTAGGTACAAAATAGACTGATAAATATACTTGTAAATAAACAATTACTCAAAAACGGTCTAAACAATGAAATACACAAAAGGAAGAAAATGATAAACTACAAAAGGTAAGATACTATTTAAAATACGTTCATTAAAACAGAAGATTAGGTATTTTAGTTCGAGAAATGGTTTACAATCTCGGACTCTATTTGGAGGAGGAGAAAAGGGAATACAGCGCCTCTTTTAACACTGGAGAAAGTAGTTGATAAGACTGATAAAGCCTCATAAAATAGTAGAGACAAAGTAACGAGGATTAACATAGAGAAATGTGATGCAGAAGAGCAAGATGGATAGAAGAATTAGGTTGGGACAGTCTAGAAGGCAGGAGGAAGAAAAAGATTTTCTATAAGGCATTCATGGGATTTCCTGCGTTTAAGGAATTAAGTGGAGTAAAAGAGGCAGATTGATTGGGTAGGCGCGATCATAAATACAAAGTTAGATGCATAACCCAAAAACAGATAACCGGAAATACTCTTTTCGTAATAGAGCTATCGAGGAATGGAACAGTCTCCCTGCAGAAGTCTTCGAACCTTTCCCTAAAAATATCAATATAATGTATAATTTGACGAATGAGCCAGCCGGTAACAAGATGTGAGACATGTAGGGGATCGCCTGGTAGGGTGATATACGGTGGGGACTTCGTGGGCCCCGTGGCCGATACGGTAGCCGTGAAGGCCTATTAGGAACCCTGAAAATTCTTGCATGATAATTACAAGACAAGTAATCTACATGCTATTTATTAAGGTTAAGGTTATTTAAATTCATAAATAGGTAATTACCAACGGTGTGTGTGTGTGCGTTTTTTTCCCTCATAACTCATATATGTAAAATAAATTTATATATTTGATATTTTTAAATTTTTATCATTTTTAGATTATGAATGCTTATATTGTAAGATGTTGGCTTTTTTGTATTGATGCATAGGAATATTTGTTGATTTTATTAGTTGCTATTTAAGTTAACATCGCCACCTGTCTTCGCGACTAACTGCGGCGGTTTTGTATAATAAATAAATACCCCAAACCAATTACAATGAAAATTTCACGACAAAAATAATAAAATAGAAGTAATTATTAAATTCCTTGTTATTGAAATAAATTAGAGAAGGCGTTAAAATAAAATGAATCTAGGAACATTTTACTGAGCGGAAATCCATGACAAGGAAAAGTAGGAATGAGATAACTCTTTCAGCATTTCTATGAGTATTTTTTCAAAAAATTCTGTTTAGACACAAGTCATCCGTAATCAGGTCCGGAAGTAACAAGGAACTGGACTTCTTTTACGGAAATATGAAGTTTGGGTGAAACGAAGCAAAATTGTCGAACGGTTGATTTCATAGATAAAACTATTCCTTGAAAATTTCCAACTTCCTCCCAAAAGATTTAGTTAAGCCCATTTTCCCTGCCATATTTCCTTATAGAAGTATTTAACGAAATAATTTAAATATGAATAATATTTCTTGTCAATATAGTTAAAGTATTGGTTTCACCGATAAAAATATTTGAAACAGTAAAAGTTTGCCAACGTGTGCAATGAACACATTTCTAACCAAATGGAACATTTTTAGGGGGCGTCCCGAAAATATTTCTCAAAAACATTTTTTCTCATATAAATAAGGACCACCCTATACCCTATATATTTGTTTGCATACTAGGGTAGATCTAAAAACCTTTTTTTTTCGAAATCCGTCAACAACTGATGCTTAAAGTTTGTGGTTGATGGTCTTTATAACATATAAAAAATTTCAACTCTATAGGATTATATCCTGAGGCTACGAATTTTAGTCGAAGTTTTAATTTTTTGTAAAAAATGTCAAATTTTTGCATTTTTTCCTGATGGTTTCTCAATGTTTCCGAAGTGATTTAATAGCAAAGAAGTACATATATTGCTTGTTTGTTGCTTAATATTAAATATTTAGTACTATTGAATCAAGGAAAATGGATTCTCAGTTCACCGAAATTTGCCAAAATACGCAAAATATACAGATATCTTACGGATGTTGGTTAGACAGTAGTGTGGGTCGTTTTGTCATTTTTTTCTGATAGAAATTTAATGCCCGGAAATATTGGCACACCCAAATTACTGGTATAATTTTCTTTCCAAATCAAATACTATTTTTTGTGAGAATATTTGCCTCGAAGTTTCGAGATTTCGGCAAGAAACGTTAAAATTGCCAAAATTCTAGTTCGGTTCAAACGAATATTTTTTTAGATAAAGATATGTCCCTTGAGACGCAAACTGTCACTCAATCCTCAATATACCACATACATGCTTCTGTATGGGGCAGAGATATAGAATGCACTGCATACTGTTTTAATTTCAAAATACCATTCGATATTTAAATGGGTTATAGCTCCATGGACATTTAGACGCGCAATTCACGAGGATCGGGCAAATCGCACGACCATAACTCAAGTCTCAAGTAATATACCGGAAAAAAATGTTCACTTAAACTCAACTCCACACTTAAATGCTATTGGTCTAACAGTAATAGAACATAATTCAGCCTGCGAATACTTTTTACATAACATCAACCACACTGATTTTGTTTTATTTAGCTAAAATATTTTTATCCTTTTAAAGAATTAATATATGCAAAATCGGTAAACTACAACGCAAAGCTATGAAGAAGAGCAAGATGTTGCAATTTAATTATAACGAAATGAAAAATAAATTATTATTATATCAAAAAAGAATGTATTTTAATAAAATCGCATAAAATAAGTGTAAGCATTACAAAAAAGTATTTTGGAATTAAATCCACATTACATTGAAGCATAATTAACATCAATCAATTTTAACATTTCTCAAAAAGTGAAGTTTGGTCACAGCGTTTCTCCCAACACTAGCTTCGAGTAAGCGGAGATCATAAATCCATGGCTCTACTGTTATAATCTCTTCCTAAAACAAAGGCTCATATTTAAATATTTTTTATTAAATTTTCTAAGGCACCAATTGGAAATTTAAATGGAAAATGCTCTCTTGCCATTTGCTAAATAAACGAATTTGTGTCCTCGAATGTTTTATATTTCTCTCACGGCTTAACACTCGTACCTTTTAAGTGCTCTTCCCCAGAAAAAATTGACTTCCGCGAAATGAAATTTGGAACGTTTCCAACATTATCACAGACCGATTCATTAACATGTTTATCTTCGTCAATCATTGGCAAGGTTCAGGCTATTTGGCTTGTTCTGCATCACTTCGGAAGCTATCTATGATAGATGTAGCTATTAGTAATTCTACCCATCTGCAACTCCATTTTCCTTGTGGTATGTACTCGAGAATTCTGGCATGTTATCCGTCACTTTAAATAAATCCATTTTTATGATATTTCCTGGTATTTTGGTGATAATTTATATATCTCTGAGCGGATGTCGCTAACTTGTTTATGCTCATGCAAAGTATGGCCAGCCAAGAGACAGTAATTTAATTTCAGCTGTATCTCTCTTCCTCGTTAGGTTCGATGTGAACATATGTGTATCAGACCTATTATAGAAAGCTCGAAGTTCAGTATCTTTGGGCCTAACATCTTTAATTTGGTTGTAAAGTAAAGGGCTAACAGCCCATTTCATAGTTTTTCTAGTTAATTCCTCGAATATTCAAACCATCCATCCAACCAGTATTAGTGTCCCTTCCTTTCTTCTTACCAAGTAAATCAATCTCATCACCTTTAAGTTGGGTTATAATGTACTCAGAAATATAATAATATTATTTATACAGCAAATAAGATATGAAATGTTATAAACCGACTGCAGAACAGCAATATGTTGCTACCGCTATGAGCCACCGTGTGAAGGAATTGACGAGGACGTAAGGTGCTACAAAACAGCTTAATTTTACTGACTTTCATTTTCTAGTTCCATAGGAGGCATCTCTTCCTCGTCTAGAGGCATATAGATAGCATATTGAGGCTTGATCACCATTTGACATTGCAAGGGAAATATTTGGACGCAAAAATATGGTAATTTTAACTGAAAAATGTGACAATTTTGATGTTTTGGTCGAAATTTCGCAACTTCGTGGTAAAAATTCTCATGGAAGGCATATTTTTATTTCGAAAACGTTTATATCTGTAATGTTCATGTGGGTGGGCCACTTTTGCCGGGTATAACATTTCGATCGGAAAAATGAGGCAAAACGCTCAAACCTATTGGTTATCCGGGAGGAGTTTCCAATTGGTTTCTACAAGCGACCCCAGGAAAGCCGCAGATATTTCTTCGTTATAACATCTTCGCTGATATTCAACTATAACGATACCTCCTAATTGAAGGCATGGTGGATGGGTGTTTGTTCCCTCTTATGGCTCTCCTCAATGCAGATGTTTTTTTCCTCTTTTAACACTGATGAAAAAAGAGTTGACACATTTCCCATATGTGCAGACAAGATGGAAACCAACTAGGAAAAGATGATTATAAATAATCAGAATGAAAATGTCGTGGAACTTTGAAATCACTCCCTTTGTTGGCGAAAATTCAATAACATAGGATAACATGATCTACCTAAGAAATCTCTGAATCATTTTTGTAACACGTGTGCAGAATGTTGTAGCGAATTCAGCGCCATGTCACCCCGAAAATTAGGAGAGCGTATGGTAGAAAATTTGAAGCGAACGGAAATCGTGTAAAAGCGTGAGACCAGGAAAGGTCTACGTATGTTGCAGAAAGGAAAATTCCAAAGAATGAATGAATGAATGAATCTATTTATTGCTCTAAGTATTGCATACAAAATTAATACAATATAATTTAAATAATTTTTGGGCTGTCGCGTCGGGCAGAGGTTGGAATCTAAAGGCAGAGAACCATATTTTACCTAAAAATAGACATAAACTACCTTGAATAGAATGAATTGTACACTAGAATAAAGGTCTTTTTAAGAGCTTTAAGATGAATGTATGTGATGCCCTGTACGTTTGAAACTATTCGAGAAATTAGCGTTTTAGTGAGCTTGTGGGCACCGAAATCCACATTTTTTGGAACCTCGCCAATTCACCATTTTGTTGCTCTTCGAATTTGGTCTAGGAAAATAAATCAAATGTAAATATAGTTAATGAATGAACTATTAAACAGTATAGATATACTTTTTGAGAGTTACAAACATAAAATATATAGATAAAAATTAACGAATAAATAACTTTGTTTATGCAAACTTTTCGCAAACTGTACGAAGTAGACAATTTTCACAAACACGGCTGAATATATCGCAAAAAATGTTAAAAATACAAGAAACTACGTCAATATTACAAAAACCTTGTTGGCCTGTGTAATTGTAGAAATGAGAAAGTATGTTTGTCATTGAGACACGACTGATTTAATTTTATCGATGATTTTTAAAGATCAATTACCGTTTTGGAACATAATTTATACCTTTTTCTAATATATTTATCTAGATGATAACAGGATAAACCTCAATGGAATTATGAGGGACGAATAAAAATTCTTCCGGGATTCAGACGTAAAATATTTTGTACTTTAATTTTCTTAAAAGACCGGTGCCATGCATAATATTCCTTCAGCACCTAGTTTTCCCTCTAATAATTACACATCGTTTTCCATTATTCATCTCCTCTTCAATACAGGATATCCTTAGCTGACACCTAAAGCTCTAGAATCTGTTAAAATTATTTAAATTATATTGTATTAATTTTGTATGCAATACTTAGAGCAATAAATATATTCATTCATTCATTCATTCTTTGGAATTTTCCTTTCTGCAACATACGTAGACCTTTCCTGGTCTCACGCTTTTACACGATTTCCGTTCGCTTCAAATTTTCTACCATACGCTCCGAATTTTCGGGGTGACATGGCGCTGAATTCGCTACAATTGTACAGAATGTTAACATTGTGCACACGTGTTACAAAAATGATTCAGAGATTTCTTAGGTAGATCATGTTATCCTATGTTATTGAATTTTCGCCAACAAAGGGAGTGATTTC
The DNA here is from genome assembly GCA_947579665.1 of Sympetrum striolatum. Lineage (NCBI taxonomy): Eukaryota > Metazoa > Arthropoda > Insecta > Odonata > Libellulidae > Sympetrum > Sympetrum striolatum. The sequence continues at coordinate 56,086,371 of OX388347.1, read as the reverse complement.
AAAGTTCCGCGACATTTTCATTCTGATTATTTATAATCATCTTTTCCTCGTTGGTTTCCATCTTGTCTGCACATATGGGAAATGTGTCAACTCTTTTTTCATCAGTGTTAAAAGAGAAATAACATCTGCATTGAGGAGAGCCATAAGAGGGAACAAACACCCATCCACCATGCCTTCAATTAGGAGGTATCGTTATGGTTGGATATCAGCGAAGATGTTATAATGAAGAAATATCTGTGGCTTTCCTGGGGTTGCTTGTAGAAACCAATTGGAAACTCCTCCCGGATAACCAATACGTTTGAGCGTTTTGCCTCATTTTTCCGATCGAAATGTTATACCCGGCAAAAGTGGCCCACCCACATGGACATTACAGATATAAACGTTTTCGAAATAAAAATATGCCTTCCGTGAGAATTTTTACCACGAAGTTGCGAAATTTCGACCAAAACATCAAAATTGTCACATTTTTCAGTTAAAATTACCATATTTTTGCGTCCAAATATTTCCCTTGCAATGTCAAATGGTGATCAAGCCTCAATATGCTATCTATATGCCTCTAGACGAGGAAGAGATGCCTCCTATGGAACTAGAAAATGAAAGTCAGTAAAATTAAGCTGTTTTGTAGCACCTTACGTCCTCGTCAATTCCTTCACACGGTGGCTCATAGCGGTAGCAACATATTGCTGTTCTGCAGTCGGTTTATAACATTTCATATCTTATTTGCTGTATAAATAATATTATTATATTTCTGAGTACATTATAACCCAACTTAAAGGTGATGAGATTGATTTACTTGGTAAGAAGAAAGGAAGGGACACCAATACTGGTTGGATGGATGGTTTGAATATTCGAGGAATTAACTATAAAAACTATGAAATGGGCTGTTTGCCCTTTACTTTACAACCAACTGCCGTTTCGATCAGAAAAACGCACTACCCTAGTAACCAACCACAATTCAGGAAAAGGCTGCCCTGATCTGATCCTGACCAATAGCAGTTTGACTCAAAGACGCACTATCATACGCAGAGTATGATGGCGCGTCTAATAAAAAATAATTCCACCTTAGGAGAACGACAATAAGGTTTTAGCATTTTCAGGCAGAATTGAATATAAATTATACAAATTATTTATATCGGTTGGCCGCAAAGGAAATATCACTACAATCGGGGTTTCCGTGTCGTTGAACCGAGCTCAGAACAAAAAGTTCCCGAAAAATCCATAATTTTCCCAAATAAACTATAATCGAAACTTCAAATTAAAAATTTAGAACTTCTAAACATCTCCGTGGTATAGGAGACTATTATAAGCCTTCACACCAACTGTTACCTTTAATTCAGCTCAAACTTTGGCAAAAAAAGGTGTGCGTTCTTTAGTAATGGGCAAAGACTCAGCTTTGGCCAGAAAGTCTGGGACGAATCCAATGGTAAAAAATCGTATCAAAACGAACAATCGATATAATTTCAAGTAGCTTCTCTGAACAGCATCCACATCGCAGCCAACCAGAAGGCTTCTTCAATAATTATAGCATCCCTTTCTGTTAAATTTGACCAAGTTGGACACCCCTGTATCTTTTTACGCGCAAAAATAGAAAATTCGCGCAAGGAATGGATAGAATATATTATATCAATTAACCTTTTCGGATAATTGTGCGCAGTTTGAAGTCCCACACAAAAAACTTTTGACCATCTTTCTTTGAGTCAATTTTTGGCCACAAACATGTTCTTATAGCGATATCCCTTCATCTATTGTTTTAAATCTCAATAATCCTTCTATTTATTTTTCCTAAACATCCTCCTCGCATTCTGTCCCTACAGGAGTTTCTCGTTGTATTTCACCTGTGATATTTCACTGAGTAGTATTTCTTTCTACCTCCTAGAGAGCTAAATGGATGATAGTCTTCGCCTTTCGCGGAAACAGTCCTGGTTTCGACTTCCAAGAGAAGCCAAGATTTATCGGTATTATTTATCAGTATATCTCGTACAAATCTAGGCCAATAATGGAACATGGCAAATCCGCGAGCAATAGAACTGATTAAAGAAGTTGAGAAGGTACAGAGAACAGCCGCACGATATGTTAAATATAACTTCAAAAGAACTACAAGTGTGACGGAAATTTTAGAAAAGCTAGGTTTGGAAACTTTAGAAAACAGAAAGAAAATTTACAGGTTAGGAAGCTTATACAGGCAAGACAGCATAGGCAGATACTAAGAAGAGTTAGAAACCCCTCTTGTCTACGCAGAAAAGACCGTAGTTATAAAATTGAACCTTCCTCTCAAAGGACTAACACGGCTAAATTCTCCTTCCTTAATAGAACATTAGAGCAATGGAACGCTCTCCCTGCAGGTGTATTTGAGCCATTTCCTCAAGTGCGTTCCTTCTAGGCGAGGTTAAATTAACTGTAATAACTCTTAACCAAATTAGTATGTTAAGATTGGCTGACTTTCTGAGATCCGTGATGATGTACTTATGTCCCTGAGGTTATGAATTATAAAGTTGTTTTTTGATGGGATGGGATAGTATTTATTCTCCTGCCGCTAGATTTGTAAACTAATTGTAGCGTTCGTGTAATAATAATAAAATATTCACCCAATGGTGAATGTTGGTAACTATCTTCAGGGCCGGCTTTAGACAATTGGCGGCCCCAGGCAAAATGTAATTGGCGGCTCTCCCGTTTGTAATATTGCAAATTCAATAATGGTGTAAACCTGACAAAATATAACAACAGGCTCTTTTACATTGAATATTAAAACAAAATTATTATTATTCTTTCTATCTAATGTTTTTGTGAGTTATTTGAGAGTCAATTAATAATAATAATCTTGTAATGTAATAATTTGGCGGCCCCAGGCGACAGCCTTATTCGCCTGCCCATAAAGCCGGCCTATCTTAATTAAGAGGTATCGAATCTGGCCCAGAAAAGACAAATACGGCTGCGTAGTAGTCAGATCTACCACGTGTCACCAACGGTGACCTCCGTCTGTCTAGACCACGTCCCTTAAAGGGATGGCATGCTAGGACTTGACATAATTGTTTCCTTCTACTAATAAATCCATATAGTAAGGATTGGTGCGTTGGTTTCCAGTTGCCTTCTGAAAATTCGCAAGTCGCCCTAACCAGAAGGAGAAGATGCCTTCAAAAGCCGACCCTCCCTTGGAGTTAAGACCCTGCACTCTAATTTTGTTTTGCCCCTAGTTTTTTACCGGTACTAACCGGGATTAACCATGTCTATTGAGTTTCCTCAACCCGCCATCTGGGAATGCTCCTGATAAAATATATAGAGGTATATACATGGTATATGTATAAAAAAGACCCCTCAAGAATGTTTGGTCTCCTATCAGGAGAAATTAGAGTAAGACGCTATAAAATATCTTCAACAATGTTAATCGAAATGAAGTAAATTTAAGTTGGAAATAGAAACCTACATCATTATTCTCGTTACTTTATTCTGTATTAGGTTATTGTTATTATAACTTATAGCTGAATTATGATATATATTTATAACATTGAAATATTATTATACAAATGGGATCATCATTTAGTTAGTTGCTGCACGATGTTATGTTCTCATTACACAAGCGTTGCGTTCAGGTACGGATCTAGAAAAAATTTTGGGGGGGGTCCGATCGAAATATTTAAAAATAGAAGATATTTCGGCTTTCACAAAACGTGACGTTAAAATTGTGTTAGACAAACTCGATATTTTTCGATAGTGATTGCTTATTAAATTGTGTTTTATTTGCGTTATTCGAGTTTCATTTTCGAAAAATAGGCACAAGTGATATTTCGGGGGGGGGGGGGGGTCCGGGCCCCCAGGACCACCCCCCTGGATCCGTCCCTGGTTGCGTTAATGGTAAAATTTAAGTGCAGTAGTTGACAAAGTCCTAAACCCTTAAAACATCGATATACTCTTCTTATTGTGAAGGTCTGCAGTGCAGAGATTTACAGTAAAAAACTGATTATGGAAAGAAATTATGATACCGAGCTACGTTCAATTCTAGCTCACTATTCGTCGTCTAATTTTACTTAATCTGTCTTTCTACCTAAAAAGAAGAGATTTTTATACGAGCTTGAAACAAGTTTCATACGAAAGAAATTCTATCATGATTCATGGTATCGATTCCAAATTTCCGCTCCTAATTATGAAAACTTTGATAAGATATTCCGATTTCCGCTGAAATTTTTCTTTTTCGATAACCTCTTGCATCACAAGAAGCTTAATGAAAGATGTTATATTCTCTTCTGTGTACTAAAATGGGGGGTTCTATATTTTGTCATGCTTCTCCTCTTTTCGTTTAAAATCAACGTATATTTCAGATAGTGCCTTGATATTTTTGAGTGCAATCCATTTACCAAATTATTCTTTGCTTAGATATTTCATCACAATAATCATTTAGATTTGCAGACAAAGTTTTGCGATAGAGGAAGTATATGTATTAATTAATTTTAGTTTATAATGATATCTTGGCATTGTCTGTTAAGTATTCAGCCCGAAGGCCGGTTGATACCTTACCCCATCTAAAATTAGCAACCAACACCTGGTAGGGGGGATGAGGCTTACTTGGCAGGATAAGGAGTGAGGTAGTTTGCCATGGCTTTCCTCACCAAGCCAGAATGCTATTAGCGGAACGATTCCACGTAATAGAAACACAACGATTCTGCGAGTAACACTTTCTTTGTGCTCCATAAGGAGACTCCTTAGAACCTTGATTAGTGCCACTATTCGGCGAACTCATCGCTGAGTAGATTTCATAGCATCACAGCAGTGAACAAGACTGTGACAAAAGTAAATGAAAAATACATTTTTCTCTATAGACCAATTGAAAAATGTTCCATTCATCAGGATGTGGTAGCAGGAACATTTTGACACGACTGAAGAAATAATAAATGTGTATATTCCAAAACGGATTGTTATGACCAATTAGTGGACGATTTGACTATGGCATGGGTGACACACCCGCAAAAACCCTTGTGAAATTGAGAATAGAAGAACCCATTGGATAAAGCAATATTTGATGATTTTTACTACGTCCTAATATCTTTGAGTTTCTCTTTTTCTGCGGAATGACGAATATTTATAGTTCTGCAAAAGAAGACCAAAATGAGTTTTTTCTTTCAGTCACAGCGTTTTGCCAGAAGAGGATAACTCTAATAGATTTTCTCTCCTTCCGGTTAAGTAGAGGGAATACTTCAGCATTCAGGAAGTGAATTTTTTCATTATCGCTGGCTGCGCACTTAGTAAGTGATTAAAGGCATCCTCTCTTGCGGTAGGAGCCATGTCACTGGGATTCCTTATCTCACGTCCCAGTGCCAAATTGAGTCCTTCGCTTAGGCTCCTAAAAACATCCCACTTGATTATCTCCAGGGTTTTGGCTGACCATGAAATTTTATCAAATATAGCCTTCAGAATTAGGTGGTGTACATTCAAGTTTAAAGTTACCTTATGATGAACGAGCTGTTCAATTAAAACATGCTGATTGCCACATACTGGATCTTATAGAATAGATATTAGGGGAGACTGGGGAAATGGCACCACCTTAAGGAATAGAATGTTCTACAGCTTGCCAAATATGTTTTATGGAAAATAGAAACACTAGAAAAGCTTAATTCACTTGTCTAAAATTTAAACGAATTTCACTGATATCGTACCTATTGAGGAAATACTTTAAAGAAAATTATTAATGAAACGCTGAACAGTGGCGTAAAAACCCCGGCTACTGGGATAAATCCACCATACTCTCGGGTTTATGACGCCGTCATTTTAGGTAGCAAAAAACTATGTATAATTACTTACTAATTACTTATTAATTCTTTAATATCAATTTATTAATTTTTCATGAAAAAACAGTTAGCAAACATGTATTACAAGAATTTAAACGAAAAACTCTGCATTGTTTACGGAATAAAGCAGTAGAAAATCTAAGATATTAAATGGTAGTAAGTAAAGCAACAGTAAACATAAATTGTACCTGTTTACGTACATGCAAATTATTGCACTATTTCAGAATAAAATAAAATAAGCTATGTCTACAGCTTAGCGGCGGAAATGCCCTGGGTACTATGACGCCATAACCACAGTTTGACAACATTGTGGCTTACATGGTCCTTCAGCAAACGGCCATGAGATACAGTGTATTTATCGGATGAACATGTAGCTTAAGTACTAGACAATAGGTTTACGTATTTTTTTCGAACCTAGGACAGTAAAAACGCCAATACCTCAATGAAATATGAAGTTAAATTTTTCTTCTCTATAAGCTGTGAGAAGAAATGGATCATTTCCTATCCATACTGGCTTTACATTTTTGAGAATCATTTCAACCAGAAGAAATTATTGATCATGCTGATTTCTTTGGGAAATCTTATAAGGGGAGGACAAGGTACCTCGACAGTTCTTGGTGAAACTTAGCAGGGAGATAGTTCTCAATGTGACATTCACTAACCCCCCTTTTGTGGTTGACGAATCTACAGTTTATCCAGAAAACCGCCTTAAACCATGTATAAATGTATCTAATAAATATATTTTAATGTGCATAAGAATGAAAGAAAGATATGAAATTGCTGTGTGAAAATTTCTAGATGAAAAGAATGTAAATTAAAGATGGACGGGACGGGACGGCACGGAATCAAACAGTTAAGCCTTCCCGCAGTAGTCAAGTAACTTACCAAGTAGGCTATCAGTAGGTTGATACCATCACTTTAGAATTTAATGCAGGGGTGTGGAATAAAAGGAGATTTTCTGGATAAACTATAGTTTTGCTTACCCAAAAACGGGGGTGATTCCTGAATGTCGCATTGAGATCCATATCCCTGCCAATTTTTAACCAACACAGCTACCATGTCCTCCCCTTGATAGGGGCATTCTTGGTCCCTTCAATCACTTTTATATCTTGTAGATCATCTTCCTTGCATGCCGACAGCTGATTAGAGTAATGATTGAAAGATGTGATCTTGATCACAAAACTGTAGCGCTCTTTGGAATGGTAATATTTACACCTTTAATCACATCTGATACTAACAAGAACTACCTACACCTCCACATCTGAAGGATCCACTATAAAAAGAAATACACCAACTACAGCACTGATTCTATGCTGTCTTTGTGGAGTGTTTTCATGATTAAATCTTTTCTTTTAAGTATGTAATTGTGTTGTGGAAAACATTGTTTTGACTAAACAGAGTGAATAAAGCATTCAAAGTTTTGGTTAACAAACAGCTATAAAATGTTTTCAAACATTTATGAGATACAATTTGTTGTTATTGTTAACAAACTTTGCTCAAATTTAATTATGATAAGGATCATGTTATATGACTGATGGAGATCGATCACTTATTCAACCAAAGACCCTATGCACCATTTAATCTATGCTTTACTCTCCACTACTCAACAAAAAAAAATCCATTTAAATTTGTTTCGAAAGTTTGGTTAATGTTTTTTTCTACTTCCGCAGGTGCCCACCTCAGAGCGCCACGCTTAGAGCTTGTGCAGGATGGCAATGCAGCAGTCTACTTTTACAATCTTGACATTCTCACTAATAAAATGGAAGATGCAGTCAGTTGTGCAGTGAGTGGAGCTCATTATGAACTCACCAAAAGAGGTTGGGAGAAAGTATCAAGAATTTCTCTACAACTTAATCCCCAGATAGAATATTGGTATATGCCAGAGCAGCTCGCCAGAGGTCCACGGCAGATTATGCAGACCAGGACAAGATTCAAAGTGATCTATGATGGAGAAGGCAACCTGACATGTCATGACACCCTTAAAAAAAATCTATCAAACACAATACTTTTACAGCCCAAAAATTCTGCCACTGTTTTGGTCAAGCTGAAAAAGGAGCAACCACTCACAAGAATTGAATTGATTTTAAGAGAATATAATTGGCGTTCTTCCTCAACTCTAAAAGCCCGGCTTGTTGACTGGAAAAATGGCAGCAATTCAGAAATCGTGTTACGTCTGATCTATTCAAATGGCGCAACTATTTCAGATGATAAGGTTGTAACTGATGTGAGGGAGTGGACTAAATTTATAGCCAAGAATCAAAATTACACAGTGGAATTTGTAAGGAGTGCTCGTTTCTGCCCTTCTGTTGTTGAAGGAAATTCCACCTGGCCTATGACAGCAGCTGGTCTGACAACTTCCCCAAAAAATTACTGTCTGGATGTTAATGGGAAGCCAGTACCTAGAAGAAAGTGTTTTGGTGATTACTTTCAAGGGGTTTATTGGGATTCTCCTCCAAGAAGGCCTGGTCATTGCCCGGATCCTATCAAACGTTCTACATTACTCAGCAATCTGACAAAATCATTTGAAAGAAAAAATTTACTTAAAGTATTATCTAATCAGATTCCTGAGGGAGGAGGCCTATTACCTGTACAGGTAAGATTTGACTATGAATTAGTTCAAGTTTTTGCAAAGAGTCTGTAGATCAGGTACAGGGTATAGGGCTAGATTTACCTATAAGCTTGAAACCAGGGACTCAATATCTATGGGACCTCCAGGTAAGGTTTAATTTACTTTTGATGCTGTAATTGGTCTCTCTTGCACATACTGTCATGAGATACTCTAGTTTCTGAACAACTTTTCAATACATTTTCTTGAAACTGATTGTTTGATTATATAATTATAATTAAGAAATAATTATAATTATATAATTCAGAAATCTCCATAGTTACTTCAGGGATGCTCTTGTACATTCTAGTTTGTTTTAGAGTAACACTATCTTTCATCAATAATTACCACAACTCCTTAAAAAACAGAGAGATGGATAACTAATTAATAGAGCCATGATAGTGTATGAAAACTTCATGAGGAATTTAATTGTTATCTCAAATTTTTTAGATGACAGTAAGCTTATTGATTCATTTTTCTGAAAAATAATATTAATAAATGTAGAGTTCCACAAAATGTTTTCAAAACTTGATGTTACAATAGTTTTAAATGATGTACATTTAACATCTATCAGTTTGTGTTATTGTTACCTCATTTCTGTTCAATGCACTCTTCAATCTTCCTAAAGTCTCAGGATATTCTGAGGGGCCTTACAAGTGTTATAGCCTTGATTGGTGTTTCCCAATGCAGGTCCCATGTTCCTCCTGGTAATTTGCTAGTTCAGGGGGGCAATGGAAAATAACTTACATTTCTTGAAAATCTACTTTTTTTACAATTTCCAAATTTTTATTCATTCATTTTACCTAAGGCCTGTCCTGAACAAGATGTTATAAAAACTTCATTGAGTGAATAATGAATAATTTAATTTTTAATCTTAAAGATTACTCATATGTTAAGTGGGGGTATTAGAATTTTAACTGTCCAATGTCCTGTCTTCACTTAAATCTGGCCCTGGTATAAGAAATTTTTATGTATTTTGTGTGATGAGCATTATGACCCTGCTCTCTGAACAGAAGAAGCTGATGGCAAAATGAGAAACCTTGAAATATTTCATTTACCATATTTTATGGCATATATGTTAACAAACATAATAAAATATAAAGATAATATATGTTCCAAAATTATGACTAAAAAAAAACTTGCATCTTATATGTGAAAGTTTAACCTCCACAGGTCAATGTTCAATAGTGAATTAAGTTTTGTGCTATTTTTAGATTATGGCCAACTAATTTATTTGAAACAAGTTAATTATTTTGGTAATTACATCAATAATCAAGCCATCTATTTGACTTTTCTGGAATGTGAGAACTAAAAGGAACTATAACTGAAATTGTTGCAGTGCTGCAAGGACTGTAATATTTTTTCCTTATGACTATATCTGCTTCTTTTTAATTTACAGATTTACTTTGTATCTGAAGCCCTGAATAAAGCAGCAGAAGAAGTCCGTAACGGAATGTTGGAAATGTCACGCGAGACTGCAACCATCGGAAAAATTTTAAATAATATTTTACGCTCTGGCAGTGAAGCAGTTAAATCTTCCGATGAGTCATATGGGTCATCCAAGTTGATATTGGATGCTGTCGAAGAACTTTTACAAGCAGCAGCATCTCCAATGCCCACTCCCATATCTCTCTCTCACTTTTCAGCTTTTGCCTCAGTTTCAGGAACAGGAATAAGGGGATTTAACTATAGTATTGTCAACGGAGTTGGCAAAATGGAGACAGTGGCTGATCTTCTGACTGGTAATACCACAGTTGCCTGCACATATCCTAATTCTACAAATGCCAGTACAGTTGCAACATACTTCAACAATGGATGCCTTTTTAGTGCTGCAAATTCTGGCGGTAGAAATTCTTTAGGACCAGTTTTTGGAATGAAAATGTTTGATCGAGGGGGAGAAACATCAGAAGAACCAACTCCAGTGCAACTGACAATCCTATTCACAATTGGTAATGACTACCTCTACTTTATTACACAATGAGTTAAAGAAATGTTATTCATATAATTTGCTTGATTGTCCTACGGTTCTTTGAATAAGCAACTATTTTGATTAGTACAGCAAAGGCATGAACTTCCAAAGGCTTCATCTGCCATAAAAATAGAAAATTAAAGGACACTTAACATGTATATTAGAGTGCTGTATTAGTAAAAATATATTGATAAATAAAGAAGATATAAATTATAGATATCCTAAAAATTGCATACACTAATGTATGGTAGACTTAAGTATATTCTTAAACATATAACACATAAGCACCTGCTACAAAATGCATATATGTTTCCTGTATCCTTTACTTTGAATAAATGCCTCTTTAAAAAGCAAAGAGTTTCATGATGTTGAGTCAGTGATAGCAAGTTGTCAAAAATGGAATAATGGTGAATATGGACCAATCCTGGCACAATATAAGGGAAGGAGCTCACAAACTATCTTTTGGAGCATATTTTCCAGAAGACAGACCTTGGTATTTAAGAATCATGGATTCTCCCAGATCATCCAGACATCAGGATTATTATCCTGAAATTTCTCCACCTGTGAAAATTTCCATTATAATTAATGATGTTTGCTACCTTCTGAGCCAAGCAATTCGTGCTTCGCATATTGTCACCAATTACAGCCAGAGGAGCGGGAAATCGCTTCCATGCTTAATAGATTGGGAGATTCTTTTTTTTTCCCTGTAGAAAATCTATGTTCAACTTCCAGTCTTGTTGATATTTTTCACCAGGGTTTCCCCTTGAGATTTAAGGTGTACACTTGTATGTTTGAAGTACCCTTCCTTGATTCTTATAAACATCAAAAAGTAAAAGGCAAAATTAGAAAAAGTAAAATCAGAGCAAAATAAATTAAAAAATGCCTTATCAAATTTTTTTCAATGTCTAATGATAAAAATAAAAAAAAACAGAGAGATTGATTTCACTGGATGTCAATGTAGAATTGAGGAAAATATGTATGCTTTCTGTCAACTTGACAATCATAAATCATGTTTACGTATTTTATACATTTCTCCATCAAATCTTGTGAAAATACTTTTTAAGGTACCATTTATTCATGTTCGAAATATAATATTAAAAAAGGAAACATCATAACAATAAAATTTTAATCTACAGAAAAGAAGACTAGAACACTTCAATGTGCATCTTGGAATCCAAGTATGGAGGGTGGATGGTCTACAGCAGGCTGTTATGTTGTGACCATTGAAGATAAAGCTGTGCATTGCATTTGTACGCTTCTAAAATATGTGCAGACATTCTTCACTTTAATAGATTCTGGAGAAGGTATGCCTTTTTTCAGTTATTAACTTCATCCATGAAATAATCAACACAAACAAAATATTTTGGAGAGTTGTCTTTATAGAATGGAAATAAGGAAAGTAGATTATTGCTTGTCTTGATGATTTCTATGAACCTAGATCATTATAGCACTATATTCATAAGTCATCATGTTATTATACTTACATATTTAAACGCATAATACCTTTGTGGTATTATATTTACAATATTATTCTATTTCAGAAAATACATCTCATAAATTTCTCACTTCTAGAAAATTCTCATATATCCCATTTTAGCTCTTAAGTTCTTTTATCAGTATATTCTGCTATTAGCCTAGGAAGCACCATAATTTAGTTGGTTAGAAAACCTGCTTGGAAAGTGGGACGCCTGGGTATGTGTCCCAGTCATACTGTTATTTTTCTCTCCTTATATTTTATCTTATTCTATGTTTGGGTGTGTTCAATGGATTCCAAAATCCATTAGAAATTGAGATTATTTAAAAAAATAATATTATATATAAATAAAAAAATAATATTATATATAAAAGAAAATATGAGAAAGCTGACTTTCAACTTTATTAACTATGATATCTTTAACTATTCACTTTAAAGTAAGTGATAATAAGATAGAGTAGTTGAATGATATATCATAGTTCGCCACTTAAAATATGTATGTGAACCATCAGAAAGAATTTTAATCAGCTTAAAATATAACTTGTGTACCATTTTGATCAGATTTTCTCTGTATAGGTCATTATGTTCAATACCAATACTTATAAGTTGTTCATTAGACCATTTCTGCAGTTATAATGATCAATTGTTGAAGCATGGATAAAAGAAGTGATATCAAAAGGTGGTAGAAAAATATTTTACATTTCAATTTGTACTGCTAATATTGATTCAACTATATACTTCTATTTTAATTTCAGTGTCAAGGAGTAATGAGACAAGGTTGGCCATTTTACCATTGAAAAATAATGTTGGTGCACTGCTTCACCTTTACACCATAGGAAAAACGAGTAAATATGCATTGGAGAAAAAAATAAAGTGCACTCTAAAAAGAAATAATTCAGACGAATCCATACAATTTACAAGGATTGGTGAATTTGCGTTTACTTTTGTACATCGAGTATACATATTTAGTTTGTCTTCTAGTGCTGATGGAGATGTTCAGTGTAGCTTTGCGAATACTTTAATCTCTAATAAATGTCTGCTACTGGTTCAGAATAGAGCTTTTGTGAAGTTAAGAGCTCCTAATTCCTTGAATGTTACTGAAAAGTTACAAAAATATGAAATTGAAAATGATTTAAAGTTCAACATTACCATGCCAACAGAAGAAATTTTCCTTGTATCCCAATATTCCAAGAAAGAACACTTGAAATTTATGGAGGAGGTGAAAAGAGCATTCAATGATATGTCAGCTCTTTATAATTTCACCTTGATTGAAATAACTAGTAATCGGCTGTGTCTAAAGCATGAAGAGGGAGGTTTCCTTTGGCCTAATACAAAGTTGGGTTATCATGCATCACCAATAATACCCTGCTTGGATGAGAATGGAGTGCCAACTCCAAAACGTCTTTGTAAGGGAAATTATTTAAAGGGTATGTTTTGGGATAAAGTTCCAGAGAGTCCTAAACCTTGCAACAGGCCCTCAAATAAAACCCAGGAACTGCATGATCTGGTTGAAAAAAAAGAAGAGAAAAATATACTTGAAGTTATATCAGAAGTTTTGGAAAAAGAAGTCATTGATATTACAGCGGTAAATATTTTTTTAAGTTAAGGAAGTATTTTAATATAATTGAATGCACCTGTTATTATGAAGATTCTATCTTCTACTTTTATTAGATCCTATGTGAAAAGGAAATAGCTATAATTGGCTGGAACTCTTGCATTTGTTTTCATTAATATCAGATGCTCAAATACATTAATTTTTCCCATATTCACTCTCATTTCTGAGGTATTCATGTTTTATTCAGATATCCCCTAAGTTAACTACAATGTAGTAATTAAAATTTATCTATAAGAAATTTAAAAAAAGAATTCATAATTGAATATTCAATCAAAATTAAATAGATTAAACATTTTATTAAGTGTTTTCTTCATTCTGTAATGGATAATTTACACAAAGTAGCACCTGAAACTCTGTTATTAGAAATTCATGCTATTTATTAAGAATTATATTATGAGTATCTTGCCATTTATTAGGAATTCAATTCATGAACAACCATCTCAGTCCATCTTTATCTAACTGGCCTTGGTGGCCAAGTTTGAATCCCACTGATCAGATTTTTCTGATCAGGGAATGGTTGTGTGTGTTCATTGTTGCTGTTGTTTTGGTGAGGCACCTCCTGACAAGTTCTTGAGAGCTTAGGAGGATTTCACCAGTGAAGGGCAACAGTATTTAAGCATGAAAAAAAAGTTGAATAAATTAAATAATCTGAGGTTCCAACGTATTTTCTATGAAAATTATAGAAATATGGAAGAACAAAAATATTAAAATTTACCTTGACAGCATAGATGCAGTGGAAACCTACAGAAAATAGTAATGAATGATCATATTTATGATACCTTCCCACAAAAAACTTTCCAAGGAAAAGTTACCATCTTAACACTGATAAAATATTAAATTGATCATAGCCATGAAAAGTAGAAACAACTCACTAACAATGTATCTCTTCTTCCCATAGTTTAAAGACATAACAAATATCCTCAACGAAGAGGCTGAAGAAACTTCTTTGACAAATTCAAAATCTAAAGCTAACATCAGTACCTTGGCGACGATAGTCAATAAGTTGGTTGCAGCTGAATTTGAATCTCCAAATGAAGATGAAGAAATGCAAGTTTCATCCGAAGAAATTCTGGATGCAGTTGATAAGTTGCTGGAGAAGTCCTCTTCTGATAAACCACAACATATTAAACTTTCTAATTTTGCTGCTGCTGCTGCATCCCCTAGAAGCACATATAGAGGATTTGTAGATTTGAGTGAAGACAGTCATAGTGAATCTCCTCTAGTTAAAGTATCCTGGAAAGATGATGAAAAGGAAATGCTTCAGAAACCTATTAGAGCTGGAGCTCTAATTCTGGATGGGCCTAGAGATTCAGGAGTGACTTTCACCATTTACAAGAATAGTAGCTTCTTCAAAAGTAATAAGAACTCAGATCTCATTCTAGACACCCCAGTGGTGGGCATGAAAATTATCCCGGATGACAAAAAGAAAGACATCGAGTCTCTTAATACAACCATTCTTATAATGTTCCTCAAAGGTAAGTTTTTGTAGCAATTGATCAGATGTTTCCAATGCCATTATTCCATAACTAACCAAAGCATGACGTGAGCATAAAATTGGCCAAGAGCAGCAATAGTAAAAGATATGACACCATGAATTTGTCTTCCTGTGTTCTTGCAACAATAACCAGGTTAACCAACTATTTTCAGAAATGAATAATAATTTGAATGGAGGGATCAAATTTTAATGAATCAAAGACAAATTCAGTGCTATGTAAATCAGCACAAAATATTTCAAATGAGTGAAAATTGTTATTAAAATAAAAATTCCTAAAAAAACAATACTTTTAATGTAACATAAGTGCAGCATTGTCAAATGAGGAATAATCCAAAATATTGCATTTTGAATTACTTCCTACTAAAACATGAATTGGAATAGAATACACACATACATGAGTGTTTTTCCTTTCAGTAGGTTTCTGTGCATTTAAAATTCCAATGCAAAGCCATTTCCTTATTTTCTTAGTAGCCCACCCTATATGTTAATCAACATCATCTGCCTTTATCTTTTCCTGTTTTTTCTATATACTAACCTCAATTACTTTCTTTAGCTGCTTGTCTCCTCTCAATGTTTGACCCACCCATTTCCTCTGTCAATGCCTCTGCTTCGATAACAACCCATACCTCCACAACCATCTCTAATACCTCTGCTTGATTTTCTGTCAACCCAATTATCTTTTTCCATTCTATGCCACACTCACATGAGTTCCTCTTTTATTAATGTCCACATTTGACACCCATACAAGAAAGCACTCCACATCAAAGATTTTACCAATCCTTTTGTGATTCCTTTATAGAGACCTATAGTCATTAATTATCATAAGCTAGTCTACCACAACAAGGTTGTGAAAAAATAACACTGATTTATAATCATAAAGATATATCATTGATAAATTATTCATATTAGCTTCACTACAGTGTTAAGGACAAACAAAACAGAAATTTCTCTGCAAATATTCGTTCAATATTTTTTTTGATTTATTACAGGTAATGCTACATCTTCAAAGAAACGTGAATGTTATTTTTGGGACCCTAAAGCTAAGCAGTGGTCCAATAAAGGACTTACAAGAGTATCATCCTGTAACCTTGATTATAACATACCAGAAGGTACAGATGCCTGCATAAGCTTACATCTCACTCACTTTGCAATGCTACTGAGCACCCAAGAGAGTTTCACAGATGCTGAATTGCTGCACCTTCTTACTCTGATATGTTGCAGTATTTCCCTGTTTTGCCTATTGGGAATTTTTGTTGTGGCACTAATATCTAAAAAGTGGAGAGCTGGAGCCAGCAAAAAAGTACAAATTAATTTATCTGCTTCATTAGCCATGATGATGGCCTGCTACTTGGCCATCACAGGTATGGGAGAATGCCCAAGAAGCATGAATTGGTGCATAGCCCTTGGTGCTCTAATGCATTATTCAGTGACTGCATCATTCTCATGGATGGTTGTGGTGGCTGTACTACAACTTGTAAGGCTCTCTCCACTTACATCAGTGGACTCTAGGAGGCATACTGGTTCTCATGTTGTTCTGAAGACAAGTATCTTAGGCTGGGGCTTACCTTTGATTCCAGTTGCTGGTACATTGGCAGCTGGCCTTGACAATTATGAACGCCGTCTGAATTCATCCTTTTGCTATCCGACAGGCAGAGCCTTTTATATAGGTGTATATTTTCCTATTGCGCTAGCTGTTACTATAAACATAATAGTTTTCATTTGGTTGATGAATATTTTGTTTTGTAACAAGATGAAAGCCATGAGAGTGCATCAGAAGAGCCAAGCAGTGAGAAGGGTTTTCTCTGCATTCTTCTTGTTCTGTTTGCTTGGAATTGCATGGATACCTGGAATATTGCTGGAGGCAACCATTCCATCAGAAACAGTCTCCAACATACTCAGCTATCTTTTATGTACCACTGCAACACTTCAAGGAGCATCACTATTCATCTTTTTTGTTGCATGTGACCGTAAGGTTGGGAATAAGGTGAAAGAAGCAATATCTTCCTTGTCCTCCGGCAGCAATAGATTCAGACTCCGTAAATTTGAATCTAGCAGCTCAGACAGGTCAAATACAACCATGGATAGCAGCCAATCCACACTTCCAAAGAAAAAAAAGTCAAGTGTTAGCTCACCATCAAATTGAACAACTTTGAGACAAGACAAGCTACAAGAGACAATTGTAAAACAAAAGAGATATTGTAAACTACTAGTCTTAAAAAAATAAGAATTGAATTTCAAGTGGGTATTGCAATTAATGATATTAATTTATATAAAAGGAAACTTCTATGAAATTGAAGTTTGTGCAGTGCACATGTGATAAATATCCAGGTTAGGCTGGGATGTGGTTATTTGTTGCCAAACTTAAATGACTTATGGCTAGTATGGCTTCATAAGTTTATCTTTGTTACCTATTTTTTTCAGATCAATCATGTAAAACTTTTTCCAAGATAGCAAGTTGAAAATTTCTCATTTTCTTCATCCTTTTCCCTTTCAACAGCTTAGTTTTGTGTACTAGAGTTTCTCCGGAAGATCTAACATATAATTTATTTGATGGAAACTATACTTGTATATTAGTCAATATTACAATCTTAGAAAATAAATAAAATTTTCTCTAGACATCTAGACACTGGGCTATATTTCACCAACAAATAAATACATACAGGACTCAAATAAGATGTTAAGGTAATTTATGGAAGCATTTAATTAATAAACCATAATTATATAATGAAATAATAAAACTTTGTAATCTTCCACAGAATATATTTAAGAACGACTAGTTTCGCGGGCGAGCCAGCATTATCAAGTGAGGAAATACAAACATTTTTCTTTATTTACATGAGGGAGGAACAGGGGAGGGGAGATGGTTAGGGAAGGAAGGAGTGGGTGAGTTGGAAAGGAGATGGTCACCGAAGAATTTTTTCGAAGAGGAAAACAAAGGTGATGGATTTTGGAAAATATGTTCATTCGTGCGGTTCTTTTCATTAGGAAAGGAAACAATTACCGATTCTTCCAAAAGGTCTAGTCGTCGTCCTTGTCTCTCCCTGTGCAAGCATCTCGGTTGGAAATCGCTTTTGTGTCCGTCATCTAGTAGGTGCGTAGTGAAGTTGGAGATTTGCGGCCCGCTGTGCTGTCAAAAGTCCCTATTATGCTCTGCGGCTCTTGTTTTTAGGTCTCTGCCGTTCTTCCCGATCTACTTAGATTCACAGTCACCCCAGGATAGTTCATAAACTCCACTGACGTCCTTTATGTCCCTGATGTCTTTATTATTTCCCAACATCCTCCCAATTGTACATGGATTGTAGAATGCCACTTTTGTGTCTTTGGGGAATGCATTGGCTAACTTGTATGAAACTTATCCTAGAAAAGGTGATTTTCTCCAATTCACTTTTTTCCTTTCGATTGGGGTGAGGCCTGGAGTGATTAGTGCAGAATTTCATTTGCATTTCTTCGTTTGTTGAATGGAATCTATGAGTGTGGTGGAGTAACCATTCTCATTGGCAATGAATTTTATTAAGTTTAATTTTTTTTTGAAAATTTGCAGGAGAAAGAGGGATTTCTAGTAATCTATGCAGCATGGAATGAAAAATTGCATGTTTATGTGCATGATGATGATTGGAGCTCTGCGGGAAGGTTTGAATTGTTGAAGCGGGCTTTCTAAATATTTCGTATGACATCTTACCCTCTTTCGATGTCAATTTCCAACTCACCCACTCCTTCCTTCCCTAACCATCCCCCCTCCCCTGCTCCTCCCTCATGTATATAAAGAAAAAAAAATGTTTGTATTTCCTCACTTGATAATGCTGGCTCGCCGGTGAAACTAGTCGTTTTTAAATATATTCTGTGGAAGATTACAAAATTTTATTATTTCATTGTTATGGCCTTCCACGAGGTTACCCCTTACCATATTCAATATATACATAATTATAAAATAAGAAAAAGATTATTTATTAAACATTGGAGTGCATTGTGCTAGAACAGAAAACTGTCATTTTAGAGTTAGTAAAGAGGCATGAATTGAGGGAATGGCAAACCTAGTCGCATAGGGGTTGATGCAAATGTTTTACAACAGGAATTTGATGTTTTCTGATTATTTTGGCTTCCTAAAAAGCTGAAGGATTTAATGTAAACATTGAAATAGCTTCACATGTAACTTGTAAATACATTAAAATTACTTCAAGTATACCATTTTTATATTCTTTCCTTTAAGTTTAACCTACGAATGCTGAAAATGTTTTTTCTTCACAACATAAAAAATAGATCTGAAATAATATTTCCATGAAGATTGTAGTACATGTATATAGAGAAGTAAAAAATCCTGTAATTAAAGGATCTCATCTGAAAACATAGGTATTGGATGGGTATTAAGGATCAAAGTATCTATGATTGGTACATCATTTTCTGTAATTTCACCTATTTCAGATAGAATTTCATCTGATTTGATGAAATAATCTGCTTCCTCATACTTAAAATATTTAAGTATGAGTGGCATCTCAGCAATTATAGTTACAAATTTTGTAAAAAATGAACAGATTTTGTTGCTTTATAAAGGATCAATAATGGTTTACTCTTTTCATGAGATAAGAGAATTGATATGAGCGTGTTTAAAATACCAACCTTTTTGACCATGTCCACTTGTTTTTTATAATTTATACAGTTAAAGATCCCATCAAATGTAACTAACTTAATATCTGCAAAGTCAACAGTCAAAGGGTAACTTGCATTTTCAGCCCCTTCATCACAGCTATAACAAGCTTTGGAGAAGAAATATTGACTTTCATGGCAAGAAGAGGAATGAAGTAGTCCCTCATCAAATGAGAATATAATAATAAAGCCAAAAGAGGCAGCTAAGATGTTGTGAAAATCCATAATAAAATTAACATACACAGATTTGTACTTTTCCGCAAATAATATTTACTACAACTGGTTTCAGTGTTATAACACCATCTTCAGGTCACAACTGATGATGGTGTTTTCAGACCTTAACTAATTGTCATATTAAATATTACCATACATTAATTATACTAGAGGGCTAACCTTACAGGACATAAATATAAGTTTTCTCATTCTTTTCAACCCTGATCGATGCCCTCATCATACTTTTTCATTGCCTAACCGCTGAGCCGATCAAAATACCCTCTGCATGTGCTAATCGCTCCATACAGTTCAGCAATTAAAACAAGAAGAACACCACTCATGAATGGCTCCTGATATAGACCAAAGTTTGCTGTTCTAAGTTTAATTCAGGTTGATACTTTTGCAGATGTCATATACTGTTGCAACTGCTTGCTACTAACATCTGTTCAGTTACCTTTTAATAGCTATTAAACGATTTACTACAGATGGTTGAGAAAACTTGTTAGTTACTCTATGAAACTACTAGTAGAAAGTACATGTCTACATTAATTTCAGAATACAGTAAGTTGTATGTGTCTGGACATTAAATGTAATCATTTTAAGTAAATAGAAGATGGGACTTCATAGTTTCAATTTTCATCCTAATATAGTCCTCTATATGTATATTAATTTTCAATCCAGTTCAACGAAAACGCTAAATTAAAACTCAGCTTCAGTTTTTCTCCACTACCAACCAGTTACAGGATTGTGAGCTGGTTTATTTCAGTCCTAGCATTGAATATCTATATTATAACCCATCTACAAGATATTTAGTACAAGGTGTATTTTTTGAGTAAATACCACTTTGAAATTAAAAACACACAAGTTCACTTTAACATGAAAGCCTACTCTTTAATCTACTTTTCAACATAATTTCCAACAATATTAAGGTACTTGTGTGGTACAACCAGCTTTCAGCTTTTGAATTCCATCCTCATAGAGATCTGCCGCCATAAGTGTTCCATCACAATTCAATAAAGACCACATCTAGAAACTTGAGGAAAATCCTTGGATAAAGATGATGTACATGTATGTTAAATTAAATTCTAATTCCATTTAATTGTTACATCATTGAATAAATTTATCAAAATTTTGGGAGTAGAAATCTGAAGATTGGAACAAATTGTTATTCAGTTTTTTGTGACTATGACTCCAAATTGGTATTTTCTGGGCCAAACAGACACAAAATGTATAAGACAATCCTACATTCTCACCACTTTAACTACCGTATTTGACGGCATATAAGACACACCGGCGTATAAGACGCACCCTCATTAAGTTGGCCACTCAGAAGGAAAAAAGTATTTATAGTCCGTGCGAAAGCGCGGTACCACAATAACTTAAAATGTAGTTTCTTTTAGTTGTCACGTTTCGTAAAGGCCAAATATTAACACAATCATTGAATTCAATTATGAAATAGGTAGTATAGACCATCTGGGCTAAAAATAGCATAAAGTATTGAAAGTTAACCCGAGGAGGTTGAACCTTCACATATAAGATGCAGGGAAATTTTACGAGACATAATTTAGGAAAAAAGGTGCGTCTTATATGCCGTTGTGCCACCTTATTTTTCTGTACTCGGAAAGAACTGAAAAACATTCGGTAACTCAATAACTACTCTGAACAGCAATCAGCTCGGGATATCGAACATCGGGAAATCAATCAGAGAATGAGTTTCAACCATAAATATAATAAGTAATAATATTAAGAGGTCAAACAATATCATACAACAAAATAACACTTTAAATTGAACTGCTCATTTACAATTAGTACAAAATCACCCAATACGAACGTCGATTCGGGAAGACTCCGAAATTACAAGACGTCGAAACATTCTCTCCTCACAACAACCTTCTTCAAGAAGTCTCTTAGCAAAAAGTGTCTTAGAACAGCCCCAACTCCTCACACCAGAACCAATCTAGACTCGCCCTTGAGTTCACGGTCACACAGTGAACGGGACAGGAGCGCTGGCTGGCACGCCTTTCACTCGTAACCGCGGAATAGTCTCAGTTCGAACTTCTGACTCTTGACAAAGATTTTGTATTCTTCCACCATTTGGCATAAAAAGCGATCAGGAGTCGAAGGCGCCACCCTTCGCCACCCTAAGTCACCATAAGTCAGATTCACTCTGGTCACTCCGGTCACGCCGTCACGTCGGCACGAAATTATCGACGAGATTGCCACACCGTCAAATACGGTATTTAAAAAATCTGTTCCAAATCTTCAGTGTTTTAATATCATCATTTCAGCCATTTACAATCCCATGTTGGGTGTAGACCTCCCCAACTGCTTTCCAATTTCTCTAATTTGAGCTTCTTGTTAAGTATTTGGTGATATCTCTGTTTCATCGGTCCTTTAGTCTTCTTCTTGAGAGATCCTGATGTCCAATGGTCACATTTTCTTCTCCCTTACTTACTGATGTTACTTTATTCATTATGTCTGTCACCATCCTCACTTGGGTGTTGCACTTCCCAATTCTTAGTGAGATTCCAAGTATGCAGCACGCCACACTACTTGGTGTTGTATAGTTGATGGATTATTGCTGCATTTAACAGATTTTACTACCAAGCTGCATTAACCCCACCTAGAGTGGGAAATCTAGGTTTGAGTCCCAGTCATGTTGATATTTTTCACTTTTGTTTCTCCTAAGGTTCATTCAGGTGCACTCCTTTATGTAAAATGTTACCCTTCTTCCCTTATCCTCCAGAAATTAAAAGGCAATATAGTTAATTTAAATGCCAAATGGGCCATTTTTCCATGAAAAATAATTCCTTTTGTTTTTTATTGTATCAGATGGGAAAGATTATAAACAGAGTAGTGAATGCAATCAATAAATCAAGATCAGGGCTATGGTTTACTAGGTTAAATTGTCTAATAAGGTAAGAAAATCAGAAAACTGGTAATAAAAATCTAATCAATCTACTTACTACCAGTGGCTGGGTGACCATTCAAAATGAGATACAGAAAGCAACTTGACATAATTGGTCTAAAGTTAACCATTTCTTCCATTTGGGGCATTACACAAATTACCAAACGCAATTTGGTGAGGGTCTGGCCATGCATTATGGTCCTTGTACATGGAAAGAGGGGTGGTCCGGCCAGGCATTACATGGGGGAAGGGGGGGTAAAAAATTAGAGAATTTTGCATTGCTTAATTTGTGTATGACCCCTTTTATTAAAATAATCTTAATTGACCAAAGTAGGTATTCTGTTGAGTTTTTCTCCTAATATTAAGGATGTGAATTGAACACATAGATGCTGTATAACATACCATTGGTTGTCTATCAGTAAGGTATTCCAGCTGAAAGCCAGTTGCAACCGATTTTAGCCCCCCCAGGGGAATAAGGCTAAAGACACAAGATGAAGGGTAAGCACTTACTTTCTTCACCAATCCAAAATGATATAAGCAGAACACATTCACTTAACTGAAGAGCAATGCCTACACGTAACACTTTTCTTAGTATTTTAGAGCTTGGGACACATACCATGACTAGAATTTTTGTAAAAATGATAGTCAAAATAAAGCAAAAACACCAGATCAGAAAGATTTTGTAAAGAAAGAAATATTGGAACACAGCTGTTAATGAATTAGAGGTTTAATTAATTTCCTAGAAGTCGGATAAAGCAAGAAAGGAATGCCGCCATATTATTGTACCCAAAGATCTTTTCAATAGCAATGCTACCATCCTCAGTGTATTTTATGACCCCTGAGGACGGTAGCATTGCTATTGAAAAGCGCTTAGAGTACAATTATAGTGTGGCATTCCTTTCTTGCTTTATCCAACTACCAGGAAATAAGAGGAGGAACGCCGACAAAGATGGCTTTTGGAGATTTTAATCCTCTAAAACAGAAAGATCTTCTGATGCATGAAGTACATTTCCAGCTTTATTTTAATGGATGGCCTTTCCATGAGTGTTAATTTAGGAAATCATGATGTTCAGATGGAGGCTCCACAAATATGAAAACAAACTTGGAAACTCTAGTAAAAATTGTTCTAAAATATTCTAAATAACCATAATCTTAAAATTAATAGTTTCTGGTGTTATCTTGTGGAAGTTTTTGAATCATCAGCACCTGATGATGTTGAACAGCAACGAAACCTACGTCATGTAATTAAAGTACATGTGGAAGTAACAAAGTGACTTTTATTCTATGACCATAATCTTATTTGGGTATCTTACACTGCTGTTTATTCAATTCATTGGATCTTCAAGAACTTATCAAGTCATATACTGCAACCATGTCGAGCACCTAAGAGAGAGATGAAGACTCTATTACGTCATAACCTAACCTAATGGTAGAAGTCCGTTATAACAAGAGCTGACAAAAATTGAAAAAGTACTCATCATAGGTGATTTGTAAAATAAAAATACATGTGAAGCAATTAATATAATTTTCGAAGAATAAATATGAGTCAAATTTATTTTAAAGATATGAAAATGGTTCATTAATTCAATTCCCTTATTATGAATGCATGCTATAACTCATACATGGTAATTTTAAAACCATAAAAATTCCATATCTCCATCATCTGACATAAACATTAATGATTTGTCAGCTAGTGTATCATCGTGTGGATCATCTTCCAAACTGGATGAAATTGCAATATCCTTGTTGAATTTGCTGATAATTAGTCTGAAGGGCTTTACATTTTTACTTTCGGCCACCATTGTATCATGAACATTATATAAAAAATAAATTTTAACATTGTAACATTCTAAAAGATCTAAAATAATCATTACCATGACTACGAATTATTGATACTAAAATCCCCAATCCTAATGCCCCTTCACAAACACCAAAAGTAAAAAAAAATAAATTAAGAAATACTTCAAAATAAAAAACTAAAACAAAAAAAATGTAAAAATATAGCCCAAGAACAATAAATTCTAATCTCAAAAGAGTAGAAAGTAAATGCTTACGCTTAGATACAAAAGATCAAAGCCCTCCAAATATAAAAAAATAAGATACATAATCATAAAATATTAACATTAGTTTTAGTAGTTTATAAAAACATTGGCCTTGTAAACCAAAATAGGGTTATAATATCACTTAAACTCGCAACAGGGTTAAAAATTAGTTTCAGTAAGAAATAATTGTGGTGAGGTGTAAGAGTTTGTATACAAGTGTTAAGCAGGCAGTCCTCTCGGTGGTAAAGAGTTAAATTTTATTTTCCATGTATAAGACGACCCCTGGTTTTCGAGAGATTTTTTTAGGCTTCTAAGGTGGACTTATACGCCAGCCTATATGGTAATTATTTTTCTGCTCATTGAAGAGTTAACAAACCTCAGATTACTGGACTCATGTCAATTGACGATTCCGAGATATGCCTCCTGCAAAACAAATATAGAAATGTGGCACTTTTTTCACCAATACTATAGAAATAACTGCTAGTTAATATGGACATAATACCCTATCCTTTTTCTGAGAAAGAGAACAGCAAAAAAATCATATGATATAACGCAACTCTCATCATAAGCAATACTCGTTATAACAGACCACTACTGTATTTGGGATGTTAACCTGTAAAACATACCCTAATGAGAGAGTAAGTAAAAGAAAAGACTTGACAAAATTCATAATTCAATGCAATCTGCATTTATTACATGGAATGTTTCAATTATATTCTTTGGAATCCAAAAACATCTATCCTTGGATAAACATTTGACATAAAGGATCATAAAAACTTCACAAGTGACAGGCTGTTACAGTTCAAAATATGGCCTTTCAAAATGTATTCACTAACCAACGTTCCAAAGAAATCACAGAAAGTAGGTTTGGATTCTGAGTCTATTGCAGATATCTATCTAAAGTTCAAGCAAGGAACTGGATTTCAAATTTATACTTCAGATAAAATTTAAATCAACACAGAACCAAACAAATATTATTAAATAAATACATATGTACACAGAACTCAATTTTTACACAAGTTGAACAATTACATCTACCTCAAAGCACAATATACAAATGTATTACTTATTTTTTGTTTCATTTGAAATGATATTCCTTCACAATTTTCAGCTACTTTCTTATCAACTATGATCAAGGATCTGTGATGGCACAATACATAATAAGTAAAAAGACGGTAAGTCGCAATGACTTTCAAAATATTATCTTTTCCACTGAAAATTATCCAGGAAACGTTTGCTTTCAGCCCAATGAAATGAGAAAATACAACCTCACGATTGTAAAAACAACAGGGACCTCCCTCCTACCAGTTGTGCACACTTATGTCAGTGAGTGTAAAACTTTCACCCAATTCTCCAATAAAACTTAAACAACTCTTTCCAAAACAGCTTCAATTTTGACTCAACTATCTTTAACTGTAAGACTCTTCAATATTAAGTCTGCAACAAGTTTTGTCGCTTCACTGGCCTTTGGTATGAGGAATCTGAAAGAAGAATTATTAATGAAATGAGTAAGTAATTTAATAATAATTTCCTATTTATAGTGTTTTGATGCATTTTAATAGAAAAAAACATTAAGGCTGTTAACATCTGGGCCTAAAAGTAGAAAAAGAAGCTAATGTTATCTTCCTATCCAATATATTTATTCTGAGTTATCTTTGGTGCTTTTTTAGTCTGAGGTAACCTGTGTCTTCAGTCTTTAGAAAGATAAACTAATGAAACTAGAGATTGAAACCAAGTTTTTTATATGGCAGACGACTACCTTAACTTTCATGCCATAATGGAACATATCAGTTATTGTTGCTATTAACAGAAACATAAGAGAAACAGAAAAATATTTCAATTATTATAGATATTATTAAGCCATAACTGATTAAAATGACAAGTTAACCTTACACCTTGTTACAAAGAAATATTACCCACATTTTTAAGTCTCAGAGAATCACACAGGCACATGTCAATAGACAAGCAATTCAATCATTATCACACAAGATGTACTCTATTGTTAATAAAATAACACCAAAAATTAAAAAATATTCTATAATATAAAGTATATTAAGCCTTATCGATGGTATAAGAATTTGGAAAATGTTTACAAAAATAAATGCTAAATTTTCTTCTATTTCATAAATGAAATATGTAATAAAGAGTAAAAATGTAACTCAATTAAAATTCATAAATACACTTACTTTGTGAGTTTATAAACTTTTAAATCAGATTTTTAAGAATTATCATTTAAATGCCAGCAGTCATCAAGATTTTGCAAAGACTTTAAATTAAAGAAAATAAAACCACGAAGCATATTTTCATGTAAGACCAAATCAAAAGTATAGAAGTACTGAGAAGATACAACTCAACCTGTAAATAACTGTGATAAAATCAAAACACTGAAAATAAGTCGACATTAAAGATTTTCTGTAAAAATTTCTGTTCAAAAGTGATCATTGTCCAACCTTCTGGATATTCTGTTAGCTATCTATCACCTAAAAGAATTCCAATAAAATGGAGGAAAAGATTTACTAAAGGGGAAGCAGCTTGGTACATAATAAAAATAAAATTCAGAAAATAAAAATTGGTGCAGAAATATTGTATTTTTTCAAATATGGCTGTAGATAATATGCATAAGGTGACAAGGTTAGACTAATTGATAAATGAATTGCTGACAAGAATATGGAAGAAAAGAAAGATAAAAATGTTTGAGTGCATAAAATACAACCATTGCTTGACAAGAACAATCCCAGAAGAAAATTGGGAGATTGACTGAATTGAAAACAGAAGAATTTGTTAGTAAATGATGGAAGATGCATGCATGAATACAGAAGACTGGGGAACATTAACAATAAATCTCTTGGCATGCAGTATTACTAAAGACAGAAATTATCTCCCGTATTTACTTAAAAATAACGCACACCCTTTTGGGCCCATTGTCGGTTGAAATATCTAGGTAGAATGAATGACGCATTAGATTTGGGAATAATGCTACTTGAGCACATGTCCAGTAGCACAGGGCTGGCCGAAACTAGCCCATCAAACCTTACAAACAACCAATTTTGAATAAGTACATGTGCACTTAAGTAGGACTTTTGGCATAGGTAACTACTGGCATTTCGTATATAAATATACATATATAGCACCATATAGGTGTATAGTAAACACATATATGGTGCCGCAAATGGTGTGACCACATGTCTTAAGGTAAGAATTATATTTGCAGGCAAATGAATTTTCAATTTCAGATGCTCCAATTTTGTGTTGCACAATACATTTGATGGTGCGTTATTTTCAAGTAAATACGGTATCTACTCGGTGAGTGAAATAACTGCAGATTTTGAATGGTATGAGAGAATAGCAACAATTCACACAACTTCACACTTCAAAAACTGACCTGTCTAAATCAGTTATAGTCAAATCATCTCCCTCCCGTGTTCCGTAGTTAAAAGTGATCCTCTCTGGATGTTTCTTCTTTGAGGTGATTTTAACAATGGCTGAGAGAGGACGCTTCACTGCTACATGAGCAAAACCCTTTTTACCAGGAATTTCTCTGAGGACATATATATGACTTTCTGAGACCAGTAAATGACTGAAAAGAGAAACTTCAACTTTAGAACAAAATCTAATGAATAAAAGGAAAAGAAAATGTAGCTCATTCATGATGAAGATCACATTTGTATAGATTCTTGAAGTAGATTTCATTTTTTTCAGTGATACGTTTATATTAAAATCAGTGAAAGAAAGCCTGCAACTATATTCAATCATTGTGACATTAAAATAAAACTGGTGAATAGAATACAATTAAACCTAATTCGATTCAGTTAAGCCAAACTACCATTGCACTCTTAGGAAAAATGTATTATTAATTGCTGAGGTTTCAACATCAAAATGGATAAGAAGTTATTTTTCCAAATGCTACATTGGCATTTGTATTTAAAAGCTCATGATAAGAGAATGAGTGTGTGAAATACACCACTTTTCCAAAAGAAACTGGTCATTATATTATTTTGAATTATCTTAACAAAATACTACATAAAGAAACCTTCACAGACCAAACATCCTGTGTGATTTTTTAATGCGGTATTTTGCTAAGTTAATTCAGAATTAAATAACTACCAGTTTCTGTTTGAAAAGTGGTGTATTTCATTCACTCATTTCATTATGGAATACTTCAAAGTGAATCATCATTCTGTCAAGTTTATCCCGATGATAAAAACTTGCCTAACTGACCCAAATTCATAAACCAAACTAGATTTAAGTCATTCTGCTTTTTTGATGAGCATCAAGCCAAATCATTCCCAGTAGCACTTGAAATGAAATTCAGTAAGGCAATAAGACAAGCATTCACTCACCTTTCATACATACTCCCATTGACTTTAACCTCCTGGCATTTGAAGGATTGAATAATTTCTGGATTTTTTAACCAAGCTTGGATAGAAACCATTTCTTGCTTCTCATCTTCTTCGGGACTCTCAAAATTTGCAGCATCTGAAGATTATACAAATATTTGTGAAAATTCAGGGAAATATAAAGGAATTCCATATCATTTTATGGGATTTTCTGCAAGGCCCATTACTTACTCCTAAAGGGATTTTATTCTTAAGCATAAACATACACCAAATAGAGCGAAATATAATAAAATACAGCCCCCCAAAAATCATCACAATGAAGATAATTTTAAAACTGGTTTCAAAACTCTGAAAGCAATTGAAACAAACATTAATACTTAGCATAACAGAAAACGAAAGCCAACATTATATTTTTTTTAGTTATTCATTTAAGTTTTATTTATTAAGCTAAGTTTTAATAGAGAGACAAAACTTTTTCTACCACAAAAGGAGCATCACTTCTGAAGAAGTAACAGATGACCACATAATGTAATACATTCCATAGACGAAATGCAATTCTGAGATTAATAGTACAAATAAATATTTTAAGATCGACTAAAAAGAATGCTTGACATGCCAACGATGCAAAGGTATATTTTCAGGGGTTTAACACTTTCCCCACAGGAAAAGCAATGTTGAATCCAAAACCTAATGCTGCATTCAGATGATCAACCATGCATATTGCAGCTTTTTTTCCATAAATAGCTCACAAAATCTTTCATTATTCCAGGACCTCATGAACTGGATCAAAATGGGATTCATAAATTATTAGAAATAACTTTTTAGATTTATTTTGGATGTCATGTTATATAGAACTTGAATATGCATTACAATATTTTTCTATGGGGCAGTACCTCTTCAAATTATCAGTTCTATAGAAATTTCCAAATCTTCAATTCAAAATGTTCATATTAAATTAATTTTCATTACAGGAGTACATGTGATTAGCTAATGTATAAAAGTAAAAGGAACACAGCAAAGTTAAATAGTCAAAAAATTGATTAATTCTTGGAGCTTTTAATCTCAGACTTGATAAGATTAGTTAGATGAATAAGAATACCTAATCAAGAAAAAAAGATTTGAGTAAATCAAACTGTTACTCGTTACGTTTAATAACTGTGCTATTAACATTGCTCAGTGAATACAAATTCAAGCGAATTAAGTGAAATCATTGATAGCAAAGGATCCATTAATATTGAGCTAGCTGATCAATCACACTCAGCATAAAAAAATACTATTGAATTATGCATCGATAACAGTTAAAATTATTAATAATTAAAATAACATGCTAATAAGGAAAACATCTCCCTATTAAAAAGCAGTGAGGGGTAGAAATTAATAGAATTTATGAGACCTTCTGTTCATTATTCTATTAGAGAAATCACAAAGAAAATATTTGTAATGATAATTTGTGCATTGGAACTAAATTTCTAATCAATGTAAATGAGTTTTAGCTAAATCTTTTGTACTATTATAGCATGCTGTTATAAAGGTTCCTTAATTTCTTTTCACTTGTATCCAGAAATTTACAGTGAATAAGGAAAGAGAAACGAGGGTAGGAGAAGAGCTGACTGCTCATAGCCTTGTATGGAATTATGATGTGATTGCAATCGGCAGCTGTCTTTCAAAAGGTACTTATGTACCAACATTACAGATTATGATGGGCATTACATTGATGCCATTTTCAAAAGGGCAAGCTTTTTCACCAACACCATTTACCAATTAGAGGATGCTAGTGGCAACATGAAAAAATGTTTTTGCATCCAACAGCAAATTAGAAATTATTTAATATATATATTTTTTAAGGCCTCCTTATTTCTAGGAGAGGTTTATACCAAGAGAACATGCCAAAGCTAACATTCACAGTAATACACACACTAACAGCATTTTAATGAGGTCTTGCGCCATTACTTCATTTCGTTTACCTAAACCTTTTTCCAGGCTAATATATGGGGTGTGAATTTATGATTTAATACTTAGCTTTTCTTAGAAAACTTTAGAGAGCCAAAATTCATTGAAAAATCAGCAAAAGAAATCAGAGTTATAATTATCATCTTATAATGAGCAAAACTAAGCATAAGCAGGGTAGATGGGAATATAATATTGAATCCAACTTTTATCTGGGAAAACATGAAAAAAATGGAAACTATGAGAAAACAGAAAATGTAAGAGGAGACAGAAACTAATGCAAGATAACGCAAATTCAGAATTACCAAGATAGCTTAATAATGCAGAAAATATTTTCAGAATAATTGCAAAAGAGCACTTAATTAAAAGAGTCAGCACTGCAAGACTGTAGAAAAATTAGAGTAGAAATCTGCAACTTTTCATGGTCTGAGTGAAGGTGCTTTAATATAACAGTGAACTATTGTGTGATATTTCAGATGTGTTATGTAAAAGACAGACTTAAAATGCTCGTGGATCAATTCTCAGAAATGTTTCCTGAAGCAAATCTCAATTTATTTCTATCCCAATGTCTGTAATGAGATAAATTAGTATAGAACATGTGTACTAATATCGATATAAGTTTTAACTATGCATGACTACATTTCCTTTTAAAATTTTAGAAAGCATTTTCTTCTTCTAATACAAGAACACTATTGGAATCCAAAATATAATTAAAAATTACAATTGATTTGAATACAAAATCAAATCTACAATTGAAATAAACAATAGTGTTGTAAAAAGTTATTGTATTGCAAAAAATTATTTCCTTTTACTTCAAGCAGTAGGATAGCTGTCCCTATACCACTAAGTTGCGAGTCCATTACCACCAAGAAAATATCAATTAATGCAATTACCTACATCATGTCTGGGTAACTAAGCACTCGAGTATGAATTAGGTTGTACCAACTCTTGCAGTATAGCATGATAATTCCCATTTCAAACATGTGGTCTGTATAAAGAGATGATATAAAAGGAAATTCACCCTTCAACTACAAATGTAGCTGGAATAACCATATCCCTGTTTCTGAGGCTGTGTCTTCTCTAATGAAAACAATTCTTACCTCGAGAATTTCCTTTACAATGGGATGGTAAGAATTTTATTCTTACCATCCCATTTCCCATCTTACAATTTTAGGGGTACCACAGGTCAGCTTATACACTGGTAAATATGATATATAAATGCATGATAACCTAAAATTCAGGTTACTAACCTTGCCAATTAAATAACTTAATAAAATCTTATCCTAACCCTACATTAGTCCAGCAGTAGTTAACAGAAGCATTAATGAAGTGATGTGTTTTCACACCCCAAAGCATGGTTAACTATTATCATAATACAAATGATGGAATGAAATTTTAACAAAGCACAGGAAAGCATGCAATTTAACCCAAGGTTATACAAGAAGAGAAAAATAGTGACTTGGCTGGGACTCGAACCCAGGTCTCCCACTTTCCGGGCAGGTGTTCTATGTTAAAACTTCATTCCATGATTTGTAAATATTTACTATAGAGGATTTCCTTTAATATTGCATTGTGTTTCGGTTGCCTCAGTGAAGACCTCTGGTGATGGTTGGTACCACTATGTGGAGCACCATTTCTTTGAACATATAAGCCCTGATTTACAGAAGGAAAAAGGATGCGGCTCGGTAGTTTAGTGTTTAGAACACTTGCCCGGAAAGTGTGAGACCTGGGTTCAAGTCCTAGCCAAGTCACCATTTTCTCTTCTTGTATAACCTATTATCATAATTATGATAAAATCAATATATCTAATATTTAAAAATGCTTTGATGAAAAAATCCTAGTTCTTTTTGAAAGCATGCTTAATTTACTTATCATTCCTAGAACACAAAGGTAGCAAGAGAGTAAAATGAAAATCTCTCTACATTAAAGTATGTGATATTCAAGAGGGTTCTAGAAATGTTAATTTGATTGACATGACTATTACCAAGGGAGAACTATAAAAATAATAGAAAAATGATGTATTTAAATATTAAACTAGGCAAAAATTGTTCAATGATCAAACTTAATTAATATTTCAAAATGATAAGGAGAGTGCATCTCTGTATGAATTGATGAAACATACCAGAAAAACATAAGCTTGCAAAAATAAAATTTTATTGCGGAAGGGTGACAGAGAAGGAGGATAGCGAAGGAACAATTCAAACAAGAAAACTAATGGTATATCAATAAAAGCACCAATGTTTAATAATAAAACTCCAAAAGTGTTTATAATGTAAGGTTCAAAGAAGCAAAAACTCATCATAAAAATTTGGAGATAAAAGATGAAAGGAAAACAAATCAAGAGTAATGTAATAAAGTTTAAACAAAATTACCAAGTTTGATGTAATAGAAATCACACTGCCCTGACTGTAAATACATGATTATCATGGAGTTACGTTCATAACAAAATCAGAAGAGACACATCTAAAATATGTTAGGCTTGATACCCTTAAATATGACTCTTACAACAGCTTAAATGGGATATCAATTAAATTTTTCACAATTCATTTGTGCACTCCCACTATAAAACTCAAAACAATAACAAGGATCAGTAATAAGTGATTTCAGAAATAAATAAACACAAGAAATTAATAAATACATTGAAGGAAAATTGATTAAATGCATGAGTATATAACTAGCATAATAATAATAATGGTAACTTCAGATTCAGATTAAATGTTGATGAGTTGTTATTATTACATACAAAATATTTATCTTCAATTAGAATATTCATTATCATATTATTAACATGACAAGAACAACCTTGTATTATAAAAAAATAATCCCATATTAATCAGAGAATGTCCTGTATTCAATAAAAATATATACTACATAAAAAAAACAATATCATTGAAGACTAGATAACCACTAAAAGATGATTATGTAACCCAATGAAGAGTTTTATGTTGAGCAAAAGACCATATCACAAACACTTGGGGTAAAGACTACATTAATCATAAGATACTTTAAAATTTAAAAAAATAATTATTCAAAGAGGTAACTTAAGGATCAGCTTCAGAGTGGCTACTGAGAAGACAATCAAATCTCTTTTCTTATTACCTAATAGAAAAATATATTATTCTTTAAGTAGTTTTGTGCAAAATTAAAATTTTTCTCCTTCAAATTTCTTGTTACTTTTTTCAATATCAAGTTTTCATAATATATACTCAAAAAAGTTTCTCTGCTATAATTTTCTACAAAATCCATTTGAAGATATAGAAGAATGGGTACAGTAGATCCTCTACATAGCAGCATGACACAAAACATGAGTAAATGAATTATATTATGATATACATCCCAGATGAAAGTAAAGATTTTAAATAAGTCAGCAATAAAGTGGTGTGTTTTTGTGCAAAACGGAATGTAGAAAACTATATGTTGCAAATATAGCATGCAGCCAAAATTTTTATAATAAAAATGCTTTGCATAAAGACTTTTCTAGCAAAAAGTCAGAAGCAAAGACAGTGAAAACAAATTTCCTGCAAATGAAAGCATTGCAAGCAATGAGAATTTTCTAAGCAAAACTTTTTGCAGCAAAAATCTAATGACACTTTCTCCTGCATATCTTATCTTGGTTTTCATTAGTTAAATTATAAATTTCAAGTACAAGATCACATTTTCGAAAATAATTTTTAGTGTTTCAATCATTACTCAACAGAATGTGTAGTCATTTACCAGTCATGGCCATACCGTAATGTGGCAAAGTTATAAAATATTCAGAAATATTACCATCATTGTAATCAGAACTATTTTTATTTATTTATTTTAAAACAGAAGCTTTTTAATTATTCCCTGAGAATGCTTTCCTATCTTAACCACAATCTGAAGCTGGTCCAAAATGTAATCTCGAAAAAATAACAATCAGAGGCATTTAAATTAGCTACACTAAGTGATAATACCAAACTTCTGAAGAGGCATTTACATTAATACAAAAGGAGCAAAAGGTAATATGTAATATTCAATACTAACTAAAGACTCATTTGTCATAAAAATAAAACCATCCATTTAGATTACAGCAGCTACAAAGTAGTTACTAACACACTCTTTTAAACAACATCAAACTGTTTATAACAAAATACACAGAAAAGTAACAAATCATCAATCTTTGCCTAGATAAACTTTCTAAGACAAAAATTGACATCATATATTTGCTAAATAAATTTTAAACAATTTTTTGTAACAATATGCTACTGTACTGCCATAAAATAGCACAACAAGCACTGGAGAAGGAAGGATATCACTGGCTTTGTCATCATGCTCTGGAATTAACTTTATAGAATTGACAAAAAATCTTCTAAAACGTTAAGTAGGATTTACATCCCCTTTGGTACGTCCAGCATGAAAGGAGTTTGCTTCTTTCCCTGTCAACAAAGCCGAAATTGGCCAAACATAAAACAACGATCCCTGAAATACACTTCTCCAAGATGAAAACTGTTATTTCTTAAATTTCCATAAGCGGAGTTTCCTTCCTGAAATTTTGAGAAGAAAGGGGAGTAATTCAGAGAATGGAATCAACCGCTTAATAATCAGAATTGTCTAAGTGATACATTAGTGGCTGGAGAAGCAAGATTAGAGTGACAACGAAGGGTAAAAGAAAGGATTAAAACAATACCACAAACACAGGCACCAAGTTACGGGTACTAATGATAACAGTGCACCAGGTGTTAAGCTGAACAATGAATGAATGACCAACACATAGGAACTTCTGAAAATAACTTCAACATCTCTGACTGAAATAAGGACTCAAAGAAATAACATAATTTGTTCAAATGAAAGAACTGTAAATAGGACAAATTTTGCCATTTGGATTGATTTTGGCAGATTACACAGCTGCAGGTGAAATGCAATATACAGCGTTAAACATAAGAAGAATACTGCTTCCTAAAATGGGGCTAGCACTTCATTTTACAGTTATAATTGTCCATTACAAGTATTTAAATTGCAGGTTGTTTATATTTGTTAATCATCTTGGTGACTATTGTCAGGAAGTTGATAAAAACATGCCAATGCATTTAAAATGATAAACTACAACATATAATTACAGGTAAATTTGAAAGTAGGGGAAACCACCTTTGTTTGGAAGGCATGTATGGTGATGATAATAATGATTTTAACTGGTAAAGAAGTAAGACAATTAGAATTACTTGCAAAAGTAAGTGATTTTGCACACTGAAGTCCAATAAAGAAAGTAATGAGATGACAAGCAGTTGTAATGGTTGGCCAGTTTCTAGAATGGAAGATGATCATCAAATGTGAAGGACGAAGTGATTCAATTGACCATTGCATATCAAAATATGAGTACAAAGATTTAATTGGAGCAGAAGTTGAATAAATAAATACTAAAAAGCTTAAAAACGTGAAATACATTAGCAGAGGACAGAGAACAGCTTATTCTTCAAAAAGCGATGTACATAAGTCATGAGCAGCCAACAAAGTTCTCAAATGGTTACATTTCTACACCAGCCAAATTTATCACCATTGGAACCCTGACATTTTTATTTCCTTCCACAACAAATGAGAAATACTGAGATATTTCTACTGAGGAAGTTGTCTTATAACCAAGCAAAGATGAAGAGAATTATTAAGTAATGGGATAAAACAACTTGTCCAACCAATTAAATTATTGGTAGATGAAAACAAGTACCATTTTGAAGATCACAGAAGATTTCTGAAGATAACAAGTATTTTTGTGTTTCACATAGAGTAAAGGCTATAGAATTGAATCCCATTAAGGGATATGGCCTAGCCAGGCAGTGTTTAAAGTAGATGATACGAGGTCAGTGTATCGACTCCCATGCATCTTACATCAGATTGAAACCCACATTAATCACTATGCTGGAAGAACACTGATAAATTTTGGCCCCCATCGAGAACTGAACCCAGGACCACTTCTTCCATAAGTGAACATGTTACAGGCTTGGCAATTAAGGGGAGGCCCTTCACATCCCTTTACCTTTTTTAAAGATAATTAAGATTGATCAAGTATCAATTTTCAGCAAGCTTCCCATATTTTCCAAGGAAGAGGGATACAGCATAAAATCGATTGAATCCAGTTACATACATGTTAGTATGATCAAATGTTCAATGGGAATCTCATAAGTGATTATGTACAACAGGATGCAAAGTTTGTTCTGATTAAGGAATAGGTATTGTACATACTGATTAAGGAATAAAAATAACTGCCATCATTAATATAGATGATAAGGAATTCTATACTTATGAGACAAGTTTACTTCAAAGGTGTTTTATATTGAGGATACATCAATATAAATAAAACTAAGCAAATTGACGGATTAAGTTGACAACACACCTCTCCTATCACTAAGTAGAAGGTTAACCACACCCTTTTTATCACCTACCAATTTTTATCTTATCCTCTATCTTCTTGAGTATGTTGATAACACTGAAAGGATTATACTGATAAATTTTACAATTCTGGGACAAAGGGGGACTTTACTGGAAAGAAAAACAGTAAAAAGGAATCTTGAACAAGAAAATAGGCATATTTAGATTAAATCTATAAAGATATAATGGATCTACACAAATTAATATATATTCTTCATATAATGGTTAAAAATAAAATTAAGGAATTTGAAGTCTTCCAGAGTTTTAGACAGAGAATATTTCTCCTTTTCCTGTAATAAAACCTGGAGAAACTTCACTGGAGACTGGTTGTTTTCTTTTACTGTAATGATAACATCTATTACTATGGCAAGACCTTGTGGCAAGATTCCATTTTTTAGAAGGAAAGAAAACAAAATTTCACCCTTATTATATAGTGTTTTAAGTGACATAGTTTTCACTTTGTTGAGTCATCTTTGGGCATATCCATTATCTGCAATTTAAGATTCTCATTTCAGTGCTGACTAATTAAGAAAATATAATAGTCTCAGAGAGAAAATAAAAATTAATCCATATTAAAATCTTGAACAATATCTGCAGAGAAAAACAATTTAGAGTTAATTTTCAGGGGAGAAAGTGAAAAAAGAATAATTAAGACAATTATGGGTTGTTCTTCGAGCCTGCTTAATGAGCTTACTTATTGGTTTCTTCCTTAATTATATTCTCACCAATCATTTCACATACTATATCAACAGTTGCCATTATTGAGTAACTTATCTCCCATTCTATACAAGCAATGCTGTTCTTGAAAATGACTTAAAGAATTAAGACATATTAACAATGGCTAAAAATTACTGCCAAGTTACTCTTTAAGTCCAACTTCAATTAAATAATAATTATGGATTATGCTGACATAAAAGTTAGACAGAAATATAAGAGAAACCCATAAATTCTGGCTTAATATGCAAATTTAGGCTTATACTTTCTGGATACAACAACCCCTATACAGATGACAGAATCACTTGCTCGGCCATATAAAATTTAAAAAAATATTAGCATCTTATCAATCCATGACGCTATAACAAATATCTACTTCATAAATATTAAGAGAGGGTAAAATGCAAGATGAGATCTCTCGGCTGTCACATCAGCCTAGCTTCTTCGCTGAACTTTGTCTATATAAAAAGATAAAATTAATATTTTAAATATCTACAAGAAATGGAGTCATCAGGCATGAGTTAAAGAGAGAAAAAATGATGACAAGCTAAGATAAATGGATTATAAAAAGGGTAAAGCAGGAAGTTTTGATTGATTATCCCACAGTGCTGTAACTAACCAAAATAAATTGATAAAATGCTGGATTACGGAATTTTTTCATGTATTTTGCTTAAATCCCCACCTATCTACGAGATAACAAAATTACCTACGTAAGGTAAAACAGGGAAGAAGTTTATCAGCATTATTCCAGCTCAAAGGGTTGATTCATCATTCATTTGAATATAAACAGGCTCCTTAGATAAACAGAATGACTATATATTCTGTATTATTGCTAAGTGTAATTAATGATCATGAGGTTTTATGCTTGGATAGAATTTTCTACAATGAGAAGAATGTAGGGAAAGATCAGCATGCATGAATGCAGATGGAAAGGTGTGAGATAACGAGTTAAGCAAGAAAAATTACAGAGACACTACAAAAACAATTTATAGAGGCATGCATGTAAATTCTACCCATGCATCAACATAGTAACGTATATTGAAATGGTGTGAAACTGGATTTTCTCAGGAGAAAGGTAAAAATAGACTAAGTTGAGGGAATATATTATAGGAGCCACACATACTAAATAAATCAGTTAATTTGAGAATGATCAAGCAAAATAATTATAGGATCAAGAAAATTAGATGATTATGAAAGATGCAAGTAAAGTTGATTTGGGCATAAAGAAAAGATGCATAGAGAATGATAAAAATGAAACAATGAGAATATGAGAGTGCCCTACAAGGTTGTAAACAATTTTTGATGATTAAAAGGGAATGAATGAAATAACATGGATTAGTCTGCCGCAAAAGAAAGTTAGAACAAATGCATACATCAAGCAACAGTCATATACAGCCATAGAGAAAATAGGCAAAA
The DNA here is from genome assembly GCA_947579665.1 of Sympetrum striolatum. Taxonomy (NCBI): domain Eukaryota; kingdom Metazoa; phylum Arthropoda; class Insecta; order Odonata; family Libellulidae; genus Sympetrum; species Sympetrum striolatum. The sequence continues at coordinate 56,046,834 of OX388347.1, read as the reverse complement.
GCAGGTTTTTCTCATTTTCTTCAAGACATCACATGCACAAAGTTCTACAGCAAAATAAAAATATGGCTTCATAGTTTACCTCCTTCATGATCATCATCTATGCTGAAAACAGGTGCCATGTTTCGATAACGTTTCCCTACTTTATCATTGCTGCTCACATGCCGTTCAACTGATTGACTACCATTTGGGTTCACTATGTAATCCAGCAGCTTTTCTTTCACTTCTGCTGATTTACTTCTCATAGCAGCACTGAAAGGAAAAAAATACTTTGAATTAACATTTCCTTTGAGAATATGAGGGGTAGTCATGAAGTTTTAATTATCATTTTGAAAAATTAAAAGTTAAGAGTTTTAATTTTTGGTTTAGGTTCGTAGGCACTAGAGGTCTGCATGAGCTGAAAATTTCAACCCAGGCTCAGCCCATTCCTGGTTTAACGTGAACCCATTTGTCCTAAAAGTAGATACAGATTTTCGTTCTAAAGCCCAACCTGAGCCCAAACTTTCCATAAATTTCCTTGTAGTTAATCATTATGTTTTGTGAACAAATACTTTTTTACCCCTTCATGAAGGCTGAGCATTTTGTTTAAGCACTACATAGCAACTTTAAGAAGTTTATGCTGCTATGAATGAAACTAAAGCTCTTTTAGGACGAATAATTCTTTCCTGCCCAAATCATTCACAGGACCAAACCTGGCGGGATACCAATAGATGCTGTGACGAATAAAGGCCTCAGGCGGAAGGGCCGAAAGGCGGAGGGCCTTTAGAAAACACGACTTTTATACTGACCAGTGCAGTGATACTGTCGGCGATCGGACTAATTAACACGGCGGAGTTCTGTGACAGTTTCTAGCAACGTGATTCGCCAATTTGCGGAACCCCTTTCGTTACGAATTTCTGTGCTTCATTGTTTTTCCCTCTTGTTCACGAAAAACGGACTCCTCCAAAGAGAAGGTCATTTTGTTCAAGAGCGTTGGTCGCTGAACATTACCCCTCGACGCCCGTGGCGGCAGACTTGCTTTCGATCGCGTGTGCCAACTTTCTCGTGAATTTACGTGGGACACTATCTAAAGGCTAAGTTGATATCATTATTATTTGTGCAAACTGAACCATATCATTTAATTTGTATATAATAATGTGTTATTTTCACTTGTTCGCATTTACTTAGTATTATTTTTATGTGGTATCGTACTTGAGCGTATTATCCTTGATAAATGTCTTTCAGAGTCATTGTTCCTCATTGTTTTTTCATTATTTCGTATTTGGTCGTTTGTGTCGCTGGCCCTGTTGACTTTCTAACAGGTATTTCACGAAAATAATCGAATGCCATGTACCGGTGGATGACAAGGTGGGTTCGCCTTCATTTCTATTGGGTATACTGCAACAATGCCTAGTGACCAAATGCCTGCTTTAGCCGGCCTATGCAGACCTCTAGTAGGTACATGTCTCTAGTATTGGCACACATTGTAATCCATGTGCCACAGTACCATAGCACGCTGTTGGAGGAGCCAAAACAATATGGCACAGCCCATGATAAAAACGGAGATTTGTGAGGTGAAATGTTTTCTACATTTGAAGGGGAACAATGCTGCAACCATCCATGCTGGGTTAGCTGATGTGTACAGCAACAATGCACCATCATATGACAGTGCTTAGGTGGTGCAGATGCATTTAATGGGATAACACAAGTCTGAAAGACAAAGAATGGTGTGGCAGACCTTCTATCTGTGAAGAACCGGGATTTATAACGCAAATGGGAGCCATGGTGCTTGAAGACCGGTGGTTCACCATCAAAGCGACAGTACAAAGAGTGAAAATCAGTCAAGGATCAGTTTTCAACATCATTTATGCATGACATTATGAACATGATAAAGGTTCAAAAACAAAACATGTCAAAAGAACATGTTTGTCACATATTAAATCAGCATTTAGGCATGAGAAAGCTGTCCACACATTGGGTGCCGCGTTTGCTCACGTTAGACAAAAAACGCGTTTGAACGAACATTTCCAACGCTCTGTTGGCGCATTTTAGGAACAATAAATCCCAGTTTTGGCGCCAATTAATTACTGCAGATGAAACTTGGATACACCATTATATGCCCGAAACAAAAATACAGTCTAAATTGCACTCGGAGGACAGAGATTTTCGTCAAATGAAGAAGCAATCACCTTCGTGAACAATTATTTTGCAGAGAAAAACGCAGAGTACTATTTGGATGGGTTACAGAGATAGGAGTATTGCTGGGAGAAGCGTGTAGAGTTACAAGGAGACTATGCTGAAAAATAAATAAAAAAAAATCAGAAAAAAATGTCTTGTATCTTTGTTAGGTTGGAAACCTTTCAGACCATCCTCTTATATTCAAGTAAATATGGTATTTCCTCGATTTATGCAGGGAAAGTTTACGATGAAGAGGAGTGGCCAGAGGATTTTGTAGGGTCAATTTCAAGCCTAAATTTCTTGAAATGAGTGTTCAGTGACAATAAATAGGATAGTTAAACCAGATTAGTGGCCAAATTTTAAAGGAAAACATACCTAATCTTCCCAAAGAGATCTTGAGAAAGAGAATTTGGACGAAGTGTTTCAGATTCCTCCGATACATATCCTGGCTTACAAACCAAACAAGACTGAGGATTGTGATCCTGGAGACAGGCTGCCACATCATCACCGAGATAATCATGTATTGCTAAAACAGAAGAGAAGTGAACATCATTAAACATCTAAATTCATTCAGCAAGAATTATAGAAGGAGATTATAATAATAGTCTCTGAGAAATCAAAATTTTCCTCACCATTTCAAAGACATTTTACCATTTTGTTTGATCACTGATGTGAATAGAGTATTTAATCAAATTGTGCTAAAATAATAGAACCATACAGAATGATTTTGTAAAATTAAAACTAAATCAGCAATAATTTGTAATGAAATTTCAATAAATAAAACTAAAATAGGTTTTTGAAACCTCCAAACCATTTCCAAAATTGTGCAAAAATAATAAAACCATACAGAATGATTTTGTAAAATTAGAACTAAATCAGCAATAATTTGAAATGAAATTTCAATAAATAAAACTAAAATAGGTTTTTGAAACCTCCAAACCATTTCCAAACGTTAATATAAAACTATAAGCTTCGGGGCCCCCATTCTAGAAGGGCAATGAATTTATATTAATATTAATATATATGTAGACAGACCAAAAAAATAATGGAAAACTATATCAATCACAGTGATAAAACACAATCATAGCTACAATTACACTTTATGCTCAATGTTATGTAAAATAGAGTAAGCTTATCTCAAAATACTTTCAACTGAACAGAAAATAAGAATTTCCCTCCTCACCTAGGATGGAATTTCACGAAGTAACGGTTTCGTCGAATGATTCCATTCGAAAATAAGAATATCTCACCTTGGTATCCACCCGTGACCATTGCAACGTAGTGAGTATGCTTTTGAAGGAAGCTAGCAACCACCATATGAGTATACTGGTCTTCTTCTTCCCTCCCAGATCCCAGAAAACAGAGATGTTCCCCTCCAGCAGCTGATCTAGCAGCCAATGACTGCCTCTGTGCAGACAACAAGCCTTGGACAGCAGTGGAGAATGCAGCTGGCTCTTGAAGCATCTGAAGTAGAAAACATTGGCACATTTTGATATTTTCAACTTGTGAAAGTAAAAAAATTACCTCTCTTAACTAAAAATGCCTGTCTTGCATAAAGAAATGTATTTTCCCTTTTCAACCTTTTTTGTTACATTCTTAATGTCTTTCACAGTAGATTTACTTTTACTTGATCATCTCTTTAGTTTAATTTACTTCTATTAAACCACTTATACAATGATTCATGACCTGCTTATGTTAACTATTGGCTTTAGGTTATCATTGCTAGTGAATAATTGGATTGAAAGCGAATAAATAAATGAAATTATTTATGTGCAATGTTCTAAAGAGACAATAAAGCAGATTGAATTAAGCATAGAAATAACATAATCAGAAGAATAACATGAAAAGAAGTATCTGAAGCAAAACCAGCTTGCTGAGATAGGTAATTCTGTTGATATGCTAAATTTGAAAAGGAATAGTATGATTGTAACCTATGCCCTGGAGTGTTCCAACAAGGAAAACTAATTTCAGTTCAGTATCATAAAAGAACAACTTTTTAAAAGTTGCACAAAATTAGAAACAGAAGGTGTGACATGTTACTATATTAATAAACAAGAGAATTGCAGTTAAGATCATAAGATTTGAAATAAATGAAATATCAGAAAAGTTTACTTACAAAAATCTACATGTGAAAGGTACTAATTGGATCTAGTAAGTAAAAAAACACATACACAGACAATGAGCTTTGTTTCGAAGCCATACAAAAATTCAGCAAATTCAGCAGAGTATTCTGTGCTACTTTCATTACCAACTGGTATAAAAAAATATGGCACGCAATGGAATAAACTAGTTAAAAAAAACAAATATAAGGTAATGATAAGAACTAAAAATCTACTGCATACTAAAAAGCAGATAAGAATAAGCAAGAACAGGCCCCTTATCAAAGATTTAAACCTGGTAAAACCTGTTCAGCATTTGAAATAAAATTAAGCAGGAATTGTCCTTTACTGCTTTAACATTCACAGAATATCATTTTCAACGTAGCTCTTCATTTGTAGTGATGCATTAAGCTCTTTCATGGCTAAAGACTGCATAATGAAAAATATGAGAAAATAAATAATGACCATTTAATGGAACAAAGATTTGAAAGATAATCTTGGGAAACCTTGCAACAGAGGAGAAGCTCAATACGTCATTCAGGTCTAAAAACAGCATTGGCCAGTTGGATTCATGGATGAATCCCAATATTAATCAATCTTTATTCTGGCAAAAATGAAAAGTACTGCTCTGCAATCCTACCACACGCAGAGCATTACTTTTAGGGAAGCCATGTTTCAATGTTGCTTATCAGTTTGATACTATGATTGTTTATGAACTACACTGCTTCACAGGATCCAATCTTTATCTCCTGAGCTATTTTTTCATCTTATAATGGCTCTTTTATATTTGTTAAAAGTAATAATCACAAGTTCAGATAGAGAGATTATGTTTCCTGGACTGTCAACATACTGGCTGACGTACTGTTTTTAAACTGTATGACATTTTTAGAGATGTTAAGCATCATTGATAAGTACAGCACCATAATGACTAGAATTTCAGAAAGAACTTCTAAAAGCAGAACATCCTAGACAATTGGGTTCCTAGACCACCCATAGTTTACGAAACTGCAATTACCGTATACTTAAAAGGCTAAAAAAAGAGCTTAAAAGGCTACTTTATTCCCAAGGAAAAATGGACTTGAAAAAAGGTCTGATGGGGCCAGGAATCAAACCTGGGATCTTCCTCTATCCGGGAGGCTGCATTAACCATCTAAGCTACCCGGCCAGAACATTTTTACAAACCATATTGGGGACTTAGTGTGCAAGGGCAAGTGTAGTTTCGTCCGACTGAGCGGCATCGTCTACGACCATGGCCTCATCGAGGCACCGGCAACACTAAGAGGTGTAAGGAGGAACCCCCCTTAAGGAAATACATACATTTGTGTTGCCGGTGCCTCGATGAGGCCATGGCCATAGACGATACCACTTAGTCGGATGAAACTACACTTGCCCTTGCACAAAGTCCTCAAAATGGTTTGTTAAATGTTTTGGCCAGGTAGCTTAGATGGTTAAAACAGCCTCCTGGATAGAAGAAGATCCTGGGTTCAATTCCTGGCCCCGTCAGACGTTTTTCAAGTCCATTTTTCCTTGGGAAATTTCCTGGGTGCACATCCTTTTGTGCAAAGTCACCTCAACCCTTTCCTTGTAGGCTACTTTATAAAAATAATAATACATATATTGAAAATGATGACTTGGTGGTTGAAATCTAAATTAGCTTACTCCTTTGACAAAAGGTGATTCACAGTTACCTGATGTACTTCTACAATAAAATCATTCTTCTTAGATATAAGATTTTGCTGTTCCTTAACTTACAAATAAATATACGGTAGCAAAAGGGCCAAAATAAAATGCCCTGCAAAATGAAGATGAAACATACTAGATTGCAATCCAGATGAAATGCTGTAGGTAAATGGCCAGCGTTGTACTGCTCAGCAGGTCGACAATCAACAAGGAAAAACTTGACACCTTCCAGTGTATCTGAATCGTGTGAGGTCTCTGCGTTTGTTATCAATTCCTCTGCAGACACAGGCAGGCACAAGGCTTGAGATAAACTCATTGCTTCCATCCTGTTCTCCATTGCATTGGATCCAAACATAGAATCAATAAGGTCCTACAGAAAATGACAAAATATTCTCCTTAAATATAAATCTGTCAAGAGAAAAATTCTGTTCCCATTTAACCAACATATATGTTTTACTTGGATATTAAAACAAAAATTTCTCCTCAAACATAAATATGGAATTCCTGAATCTTAAACATTTTTTCATTTTACCATGATATGTATCAAAAGAACATCATGGCAAGACAGGTTGTGTTTCTAAGGCCTAACATTGACATTTAACGGAGAAAAATCAACCTCATTTATTGTATCAAGAATGAATTAATGGAGTTGCAAAAGAGATACATGCCCAGGGAAAGAAGTTGTTTGACGATGTGAACTGCAAGCTCTGATTCACTGTAGTCAATTTACCCATCAAATTCTTTTTTCTTGGGGATTATAGATTCTGCATTTATTTTCTAAATCAGAGGTATATTATGTAGTTCCTCAAAAACAAATAAAGGAAATAATTGTTTTCTCGGTGGAACTTATATATGAAAGATTGATGAAAAATCTTGCTTTTTGAAAAACCATCTGTCTTTAGTAAAAAATGATAAACAGAGAGGGAAACAAGGAATTTTGTAAGGAATGCATACATTTAAGTTTACTATCTCCTACAAGCTTTTTTTAAAGCTGCAAGCTTATCCTGTATTCAATTACGGGGGGGGGGGGGGGGGGGGGACAGAAACTCTTCAACACAGAGAAAAAGACAAAAATCGTAAACACTGAATTTTCCAATGATACAAAAAATACATTTACAGCACATAAGATAGATACTAACTTTTCTCTGTCTCCAAAAATTGTGTATTAAAAATCTTTGAAAGAGATCAATATCTCTGTAAATATAGTCACAAAATTCACACCATCCTTCCTTCTTCTACCTTTCCTTTTCCTTCAATATAACTCCATTTCTATTGCAAATATTATTTCTGTAGTACAAGGGTGGATGAGCATCCCAAAAATACCATTGGATGACAACACAGTTACAGGATGTTGGCATCGATGCCATAAACTAACATCTTTGAAATTAAGCCATACATAATTTAAAAAAGTTTGATTTGAAAATTAAAAATAGGACAATATTGATGCACTTCCTTTTTAATTTTTGGATGAAAAAACTTGAAAAGAGAGAGAAGAAACGTTAAATTCTATAACTGAGGATCCTTTATCATCTAACTCAACCAAGAGAAATTGGTACAAAGAACTCTGAAGGATGCCGAACATCTGTTTACCATGAAGAATGCTTGGCAGATGGGTTTACTGTGTTATGAAACTCAAAATTCTCAAGCTGGATAGCTCAAGAACTCTTTCTAAACACAGAAGAACCTGATTCTTGTGAAAGAGCTGTTTGGATTCAGTATAACAATGAATAACTGTACAAATATACTTGCCTCAATTTTATTATTTATATTAAAATCACAGCCTCTACCATCACCACTCCAACAATTTATGTTTCTAATCAAAATAAATTACCGGCTGCGAGTGCGGAGTGGTTAGCGAGCAAGCACTCTAATACCAAGGTCCCGGGTTCGAATCCCAGCTAGTGGGATTTTTCTGGCAAGGGAATGGTTGCGTGTCTTTGTGAATAGTAATAATTATTAAAATAAATGTTATCGGGATCTTCCTGTTTCCATTAGAGAAGTTATTAATACTATTATGTTTCCAGCTCAGAATAATAAAAAAACATTCCTCCTCATCAACTTTAATAACTTTCTCATCAACTCAAACTCCATCTACTTCATCAAAAAGGTTCTCATTTGAGCTACATAACATTATATTAAATCAAAATTGTAAGGGAGAGTAAAAAATATAGAAAGTATTGAGGATGATGCATCTTCTTGCCATGGAAACATTTTTCAGTCACATTTAGATTCAAACAGTTTATAAGAAACTAATTCTTTCACTTAATTATATCAGCACTATGCAAGAAGAGAATTTTTTAAGAGAAAATAAAATTTACAACTGCATAGGAAGCACATCATTATATCATTTAAGGCAGTAATCCTTGCAAGAAACATTTACTTTTGCCAAATAATAAAAAAAATTTAATGAACCAGCAATCAATGATTAAAAATACAAGGATAACTTTGCATACAGAGGATAATTCATATTGTAAACTTAAACAAAGAAATAGCTAGTTTCCACAACTTACTCTATTGGGACACAAATTCTCAATATGATTTAAGTCCATGTATTAATTAAACAAATAAGTTGAGAGAAGTGCAATTCTAGGATAGGTTGTACTATGATTGGTATGGAGTAACACTTGAGTGTCATATCAGCAAACTGTAAACGTGACTCCCCATGAGTTCCGTATCTTAAAATAGACTTAACACAGCCGAAAAGACTGGTTCACAATGTGAGAAAAATGCATTAATTTTATTTCCAGTCAAGTTTCAATCTTCCTGAAAACATGTTGGCCTGATCATCCCACTGAACAAATTAGCTGATTCATTAGAGTTGGAAAAAGGAAGAAAATCTTCCGAAAGCTAAATTTATAAATAACATAACAGGTTGATCATGGAATTACGGTTGTTCTACCCTTCGGTAATAGTATGTGTGTACTTACCTTCCTGAATGAGTTAGGTGTTTTCAAAGCATGATATTGGGCAATCGAACAAAAGTCAGTGACATCATCAGCAACAAGGGCACAAGGCATCGATTCCAGAGCTTTAACAATACTTTCCTTGCTTTCGTTTTTCATATCTAAAATTTGTTCCCTGGAAAACAACATTGAAATGAGATTTTCCCAAAGAGGAGATAAGTAATACCCAAGGTTTATGAGAAAGTAACTCTCACCTGGCATTGACCATCATAACAAGGGCGAGGAAGAAGACAAAAAATGGATCCGATTTTTGGAAGTATAAATCCCACATGGCAAAAATGGCACTCAAGTTACAAGTTGATGCAAAAAGTGAATGGAACTGGAAGCAAAATCATTGTATTTGAAAATTCAATTTTCATCCACAGAGCTAATGTTTATTGTCATTAACAATTACCCAAGTTTTGCAGTAGTGGTCTGGACTAATCTTTTTTGTGTCTAAAAATGAGCATAGTTGAGGATCGTGATAAAGCAGGAGAAGACGGAACAAATGGAATGGACTTCCATTTTTTGTACAGCACCTTTGGAGTAAAGATGGTATGAAATTTTAAAAATATTGCATTGTTTTCCGTCTTTTTTTTTACAAAATAAACTTAAGTATAAAAAGGTTAGGATACCTGAATTAAGAAACAAATTACCTTGGTATGAATCGGGTCATAATGGCTTCGAACAAATTGTAGGTTTCAGTTTTATGGAGTTTTAAGGCAATGAGTGGAAGAAGTATTTCAATCCATCCATTGTTCTCATCATATTTAGATTGAGTTGACTTGCAGTAGAACGTTAAAATTGACTCAAGATCAGATATCACAGATACTTTGTCTTCATCATCATTTCCAAGTTTATCTAAGGAGAAAGGACAAACATCTACTACTAAATAAATACCAGTGATAAAAAGTACACAGCATCTTCAGTAATATTAATTGGTGAAATTCGCCCTTCAGCTGACACATTTGAGATAATTAAACATTATTTATCTACAATATAGATACTACATTACATACCAACAAATTTTTTGCATATTTTGCGAATATCCTCCTGTTCTGGTAAATCATATATGTCGTTGAAAAGTATAAATTGGTTTCCTTTATCTTGAACATCCAAGCATATTTGCCACACATCAGCTCTTAAAGAATCTGGTATCTTCCTTCCTTTCCATATGTTGTAGATATCAGCGGCTGAGCAATCCCTAAGGAGAGCAGTTTCTAGCTCTAAAGTCCTGTAAGATGTCATGAAGAATTATTAAAAGCGAAATATAAAGGCCACGCATAAATGACTGACACACCTCCGGTCTAATAAAGAAGAGTAAACATCGGCGTCAGATTATGTTGTCGGTGGAATGTAAACATGACGTTGATAAGAAATAAAACATGGATCACTAAGTTAGGCAATGACATTCCAACTCATCATTTAAATTTCAATTATACTATAAAGGGACAAAACCATAAAACTCACAAAACTGTGCAGCCAAGACAATAATAATATTATTAACTTAGAAATTCACAAAAGTGCTCCTTAAATGATGATCTTCCCCTGTCCCAAAAATTACAACATCCGTCAGCATCAGCCTCCAAGATAATATACATCTATTAGAAAATATTCGGAGTATTGTTTCAATGAAAAACTCTACAACGTCATGAAAGACCATCAGTAATTCCATCAGTCTCTACGTCAATAGAGCAGGCATTGCGATAGTGCAAGTGAAACTGATAATAATTTGCTACCACTATGTTCCAAACTACGCTGTACTCCAAAATACGAAGTGGATAGTGTTATACGACTTAAACTGCGTTGAAATTGGCACTCGCTGACTCTTACCATGAATTATCGTCTTCCTCTACTGCCATCTTGCCATTTTGATTTAATACTTCGGCTTTGCTACAAGCAGAACTAAATACAATTGGTTGCACAATAACATCTGGCTTTCAGTAAAGACGATAGAGAGCAGCAGTGAGCCAACTCCAAGTGTCTCCAATCACTTTTTGGCGGCTGTTTAAAAGGTTTCAATGTTGTAAACTGGATAAGGGTAATTAAAAGAATATTTGCTGCTCGCAAAGGACTATACAAAAAGGATATACGATAAGAAAATAACTTAAGTACGTTCATTTTTATTCAAGATTCTTGTTGTTTTTGAGTATGTCTGTTATGGAGAATTATTATTATAAATAATGAAGATTTTTGAGTTGGAGTTAGTTTTAGAAGTTAATTTTTCTGACTTGTTACGCCTCTTGACCCTAGTATGAATTAAGATAGTACTATGAATCATATGCATTTATATTGCTATAAATATCTACCCATACCACCAAAATGTTATCAATGTGCTGATCAACTACCTAATTGGAAAAATTCGATAAAATTCGACAAATAATGATACTGAAATCCTGTGTTTACCCATCTTCCACCTTCCAGTCTGGAGAATGAAGATGAAATATTACAGGTGACATATCAGCCAAATTGAAGACTTAAGAAGTTAAATACCTGGAAATGGAATGAAAGCAAATTGAGATGGGAGTAAAAAAATACGCCCCCCCTCATTAATATTTCTATAGACCTTCCAGAAGATGTGGAAACGTTCTGAAATCATTTTATTAGTTGATCTGTTTCCGTAGAAACAGTGTAATCTGGGTTTTGAATTAATTCTGAGTTGGAACTTTTAAATAATTTATTCAGCGATGAAATTTTAAAATGGTAATAAATTTAGATATATATTTTTCAAAAGCTCGAGGTATCGTCCATATATCATACTACGGATAATCGATGACAAATGTTGCAACAGACTTTTGAAAATTCGGACGAGCCGAAACTTAAATATTAGCCAGGGAGACACTAACACCATCTAATGACATAAGTTGAGATAATAGCGGAACTATGAACTTGTGCTCTCTTCCCTCTCTCTCACAGGGCGAAAATAAAGAGCAGCGGAATCCGTAACTCATTGTACCACAATCTGAAGCCCGAGGCTCGTCCGGTTATCGTCATGGCTGCATCCAGTAGGACCGGGGTCGAAAGTCATTCATGGTCGAAATGGCAAATTGCCTTAGTTGTTGGAGCTCCTGTTGCTATCGGTTTAGGATATTGGTACTTAAAGAATTCTGGATCATTATCTGATAAAGAAAAATGTCAATCGGGGGGGAAAAAGAAAGGCTCTCAAGCAGTACAAAGCACTAACAATGGATCAGCACGAGGTACCGGCGACGTAAATTCCAGAAGTCATCAAAATGAAACGGTAGATGCTAGTAAAGTGCCGTATGCACGTATATCTTTTTCTTTATTCTCTTTATGTTTGTGTAATTCCGTTATGCATGTCGATATTTATGTATTTTGAAACGATTGGTTTAGGGTTCGTTTGATCAAGCCCAGGATTACAAGAAAGAAGGGAACAAGCACTTCAAAGATGGTAAATACAACGAGGCTATCAAGTGCTACAATGCTGCTATTGAAGCTTGCCCTATTAATAAAGTGTATGACTTGTCAACATTTTATCAGAATAGGGCCGCAGCTTACGAACAGCTAGTAAGTGATTTGTAAATTTATTTCTAAGGTTTATGAAAGACTTCCTTTTAATTATGTCTGTGATCTAGGTCATTACGTGTAGCTAAATCTAAAAAATTTTCTGATCGATGGGTTTTCTTCTGCAGGGAGATTATGAGTCAACCAAAAATGATTGCACTCAAGCCTTGCAGTTGAATCCTGTTTACGTGAAAGCATTGCATAGGCGCGCAAAAGCATATGAGTTAACCAAAGACTTAAATAGTTGTTTGGAAGACGTAACAGCGGCATGCTTGCTTGATCATTTTCAAAACCAAGCTTTGATTGCTATGGCAGATCGTGTGTTGCGTGAGTTAGGTAAGTAGGCTATGCTATCATACGAAACAACGATAAGTTAATTATAGAAGTCATAAACACATTTTACTCTATAGGTCAGCAGCACGCTAAGGATGCAATGGCCAAAAGAGGACCAGTGATACCATCAAAACACTTCGTAAGAACGTACTTTTCGTCGTTTAACAACGATCCAATCACTTCTAAACCAGATGAGACGAGTTCGAATGAACCCGTTGTGAATGGTGAAACTGAACAGAAACGGTAAGCATATTTATTTTGTTGTAATTTGTAAGTATTTGCCAGTTTGAAGATGTTCTTTTGAATTACTTCCGATTCAAGTGATTGTTATGTAACGCCTCAACCCATGTGAACATTGATATACGATGATACATTTCTGCAGTTTCCTATTAGCTTATGTATTTTAAAATCATCCAATAACCATATTCCACTTATAAGCTTTATTATGCGATGTCATTTATGCTGTCTTATCCCAGGACATCCTTACAAACTAAAGAAGTTTTTATATGTATTAATTTTTCAATTGAAACTTATGTGAGCCTTTTGTCTGGTTTCAATTTCTTTATTAAAATTAAAACCTCCTTAATGATCTGATGTTAATTTCATGTGCCAAAATAAGAGTAAATTTCTAGAAATTTACCAAAATAAGTATTGATTGGTTGATAATAAAGCTCATGAAGACTTTAGCAATATAAAATATGAATTTCTTTCATTTTAGAATTTTAAAAAGTAGCAAATATCTCGATGTAATTATTGTCATTAGTATTCATGTCAGTTTTTTGGACTAAGGATTCTTTTATATGTATATTTACTTTCTCTTTTAAAATATCACTATTCAAGGACATTCGAGGGTTTGTAAGTAATATTATAAGGAGAATAATATCCATTTGTATTTAATATTTTGCTGAATCCATATCATTGTTTCAATTTTTATTATCTCAGAATTTATTTTGATAAATTATTGTATTTTCCTAATATTTCACATTTATTTACATCAGAACTGTATCCCAAGAATTTGGGTTATTTAAAAGGTCTTACAACTAAGATCCATCATCAAATATTATGTTATTTACTATTTAACTTTTTGTTTTAAGCGGGTTTCTGTTGGCCAAAGAAGCATTGCTGAAACAAAGGTACCATGAAATAATACCAGCTTGCACTGAGGAGATCAACTCTGAAAGTTCCAAGTACAAGATGGAAGCTCATCTTCTGAGGGGAACCTTTTATCTTCTGAGAGGAGAACACAGTCTTGTTTATGAAGATCTGGAGAAAATCATTGAAAATGAATCAGTTGATGTTAAGGTATGGCAATTTATATACCAAGTAATCTATTGATGATTAAGTTAAGTGTTTGAATTTTCTGAAAGTTCCAAATTCACACTTTCATAAAAATTAGACTTTTTTCAAATTTTGCTTCCTTTTTAGACATTATTTTTAACAAGGTAAATTATTTATTGCAAAGAATCCTTCTGTATGATGGGAAGTTACTTTCGGTTAATGGTAGTTATGCGGGGGTTATACCATTACTTTTTTTCAGGTAGAAATTTCGAGGGTCGCTGTCCTAATCCGGACCATTACCTTGGCTTCCCAGCTCGGGAGCGCCCGGCCGCCACAGCAGGGGGGACCATAAAAAAACTGACCACGTGGAATACGATTTAAAAAGTTATAAAAAATTCAAATGAGCAACAATTTATTATCTTCGTAGTGTCTCTCATTCTAAGAGTTATACAAGCATATTTTGATTGACGTTCTACGATGAAGATTTTTTGTGATTTTGCAAGAAATTACCCTTTCACAGACAGCAACGTTGCTCAATCAGATAGGCGGATGTTTTAAATATCTCAACGGGGGTTGGGTTGGGGGAGGATTTCTAGATTTTTGCTAGAAATCCCTCCCCCTACCCCAACCCAACGGCAACTCTGCCGTGTGTAAACGGGTAATTTCTTGCAAAATCACAAAAAAATCTTAATTTTCATTGTAGATTGTTGATCAAAAGACGCTTGTATATCTTTTAGGACGAGTGAGATGTCGAAGATAATAAATTGTTGCTCATTTGAATTGTTTATAACTTTTTAAATCGTATTCCATGTGGTCAGTTTTTTATGGTCCCCCTGATGGGAAGGTCGGGCGCTCCCAAGCTGGGAAGCCGAGGTGAGGGTCCGATTAGGACAGCGAATCTCGAAATTTCTACCTGAAAAAAAGTAACGAAATAACCCCTGCATAACTACCATTAACCTTACTTTCAATTTAAATGTTAAGAGTTTTCTCTGAATTATGGAATGAATTGTTCCTAACATTGTAATAAAACTTGGTGAACACTAGACTTTTTAAATAGCGGAGCTGGTCTCTGCTTTGTTATCCATAATAATGGTAAAAGTAGACAATATACTTTAATTTAGACTTAACCAGAAAAAAATAATTATCTATTTTTATCTAATATTTTGTTGATTCTATAGTATTGATGATCCATTTGATGATAATACTATGCTTCAAAACCTGGTTAGTATGGTGTATGCCTGGTGTGTGTTATATTTTTTGTGGTTTAGTATAAATTAAAGTATCTTGTCTAATTTTCCCATTACCAGACTGTTGCAAGCGAATTGAAGTTTTCTGTAAAGTGGGCTGCTATAGGTTCCTTATGAGTGATTTACTTGAAAAATAGTTTTCATCCCAGTCACTTTCAATCTGCTGAACATATGCAAAGATATACCTGACAGCATATTTATCATATTGGTCTCCTTGCACAGCTATGAGAAAAAAATCTTTTGTTTACTGAAAGTTAACATCATAATAATCATTTTAATAAAATCAGTATGTTCAGGCATTACTTTACGGAAAGCCATATCACAGAAGAGAAAAAAACTTGTGTAATCTTTATCCTTTTTACTAACAAGTGTTAGATTGAAGACTACAAACTATTTTCTCTTTTGCACCATAAGAATTACCTATTATTTACGATGTCATTCAATTTATTATTTAATAAGTTTGTTATCGAGTAATAACCAATATATTTTGGTGTATCACTGTTTGGTTACCTGAATTTTTTATAAACTGAAGTATAACCTCATATAAAATCTGAAGCTGGTAGAGGCTCAATTTATTTTAGAGTAAACCCAAGAATCATTCTTGCAATAACGTTTATTGTAAAAATAAGACAACCATCAATGTACAGGTTTTTTATTTACTGACTTCATATATAACATTCATAGATATGCGTTTTGGGAAGTAATGTTTTGATTTTTTCACAAGTTTAGAAAATCGTAATTTATATTTTCATTTGGTTGTGCGGAGTGATTTTTCATTAGCTGTACATATCAATATTCATCAGGCCTAAAATTTTGGCATATGTCACTCATTTTGAGGTGATCATATACCATTATTTGTTTTTAAATGATGTAAATCAGTTTTAAGTGGCTCGAGAATTAGAAGTATTTTACCTTGAAATTTATTAAGTATAGAAATATCTTGCATTCCTTTTCTTACAGTGATTGCTCTAACATGCCTCCTGATTTTCATTTTTAGATAATACGAGTAAAATGTTGCTTGCATACTGCAAGCACATCGATAACAAAAGTTTTTTGTCGGCATCACATAGAGTGAGACCTCAAAAGAAAAAAAACTGGATGAAAAATATTCTTAGTTTCCGCTGCAATTTATTCGTCTGGCATCGAACACAGGTCTTCCCGGTCATACTTACTATGCAGCATCATAGAAGATCACCATCTGTAACTATGTGTGAAAATTCATGTAGAAATATTAACTGCAACTTCCTCAAACGACGTACTACGTTTCCCTTATATTCCTTATGAGAGAAATGCTAATGTGCTCTGGCATCGAACCCAGGAATAGTACGATGTTATTTAAATTTTTTTCTAAAACCAATTATTTTCATCCATCTTCCAGCCGAGTACGAACTTCCTATCATTTCGATAACTTCATCAAAAAAATAATGAAGTACTAACCCAATGTATTTTAAACGGGAGACAAATTTGCCACCGGCATCGAACCTGGATCATTCTGGTAATACTTCCTATGCAACATAATAGAAGATCACTATCTCTAACTATGTGTTAAAATTCGAGCAGAAATATTGGCTTCAACTGCCTCAAATGACGACTTACTTTTCCCTTATATTCCTTATGAGAGAAATGTTAATGTGCTCTGGCATCGAACCCAGGAATAGTACGGGCTTATGAATTTTTTTTCTTAAACCAATTCTTAATATATATCTTCTAGCTGAGCGAAAAGTTCCTTACATTCCGGTAAGTGCATCAAAAAAATTAATGAAAAACTATCCCCATGCATTTTAAATACGGGATTTTTGCATCGTCCTAGCATCAAACCCAGGACGTTCTTATTAGTAGTCATTATAGTTTTTAATAGTTCTTGACCATATCTGTAAGCTCCTTGAATTTCGATTCTCTACCTGTCCGGGAAGTATTATTTAAAAAATTTTGAAAATCGCCACCATGTATCCTTATGGAGAAAATCGGGACTTTGGGGCCTTCTGGAATCGAACCCATGGCACCGAGGTTCAATGTCGGCTTTTTCCTGGAGGTTACACGTTATGGCTAATACGTCGTAAAAATTTCAAGTCGTTGGCACTTGTGGAACATGCTTAAACTTTTGATCCCCTATATATATATATATATATGACTTATAGGTATATCCGGAGAAGCGTCTATATATAATAGATGTAATACTTATCAAAAGTTTTCCAATTCCATGGCTTTTATTCTATGTATTTTTTCTGTTTAGCTTCGAGTGAATGCTCTCATCAAAAGAGCTTCATTACACATGCAAATGGATGACCCAGCAAAAACCATCCAGGATTTTGATAGAGCTGCTGAACTTGGACCACACCTATCTGATGTTTATCATCACAGAGGACAAGTGAGTTCCAGTATCCAAATGTTTTATTTTCGAGCTCTTATTGCCTGAAACATGAATGCTGTTGCACCTTAGCTTAGAAATATTCTCTTTCAAATTCACGTCAGCTGAAATATTTACTAGCCATTGTAAAATTTCCCTGTCTATAACTCCTGATTGATATTTAAAGTACAAATAGGAGGAAAAAACAATTTTCTTTACTAATAAGCTAATAATGGTGTTATTTTTGTTATTGTATACATCTGTACATGCAGGTGTGTATGTTGTTGTCCAGGGCATCCTTGTTCTGTATTTGTTAGTTGCAAGAGCAGTAAAGTAGTCCTCATTAGTAGGATTACTTGATAACTTAGGCACTCTTTATATAATGGGAATGCTTTAAGTACTCTTTTTCCTAGTGAAAAGTTTTAATGAGCAGTATCTCATTCCACGAATCCAAAGCTTAATTCACTCTCTTGCACTTGTATGTTAGGAATGTCCAGTTTTTACTTAAGCATATTGATAAACAACAATGAATTTGTTCTTATTATACTAGTCTGCTTTTTAGGGACTTAATGATGCATGTTGGTTTCCCTTTTCCTTACCAGTGGATGTTAACCCTTTCATACCTGATGAGCTATCATGGAAATGTATCCAAGTTCTAATGCTTTGCAATGGAGACCTTCATCTGTATACTAAATAGTTTCAAAGAATTGCAAGTGACTAGCATAATGTTTCACCCTTTTGAGCCTTCTCAACATGGAAATTGGGTAGGGATTCCTTCCTTTAACTAATGCAGGACTCCCTTCTCAACATGGGACCAAAGAAAACTAAATTTCATTTCAATCATTTTGCTCAGTAGTTCTTTTTTAACACATCTGTGGCGATGGCACAACCCACTGGTGAGTCATGAGTGATTGCCCTTGCAGCGGTCATTTACCACCAGATGTCAAACTCCCACTAAGGATATTTGCTTATTTCACTCTCATACACTTGAAAGGAGAATGTAAACTGTACTGTATTATGCCCTCAGAGACTTAGCTATTTTGCTTCTCTGATAGACTTCTTCAAAGTTAGCAGTCGATTTTCATGTAAAATAATGAATAACATCCAGTGGGGTAGGCAGGGAAATTAACATCTACGGTGAATGTGTTAATGTTTCCTTGGATTTGAAAGACTTGCATTTTGATAATAATGTAAAACTTGAACAAATTGCTGTTATTATTCATGGGAATAGGAAAGGTTTCCAAGTTATTAGAGAGAATTCCTAATAATTCATCAACATTATGCAAGTATGCTAAAAAAATTATTATTAATGAGTTTCGTTTAAACCGTTCATATTATCAGCTAAACCAAAGGCTTAGAATGTAAATTTAATATAGACTATTAGTGCAACAAATAATAGTTAATTTCAATAAAACTGCATTAGTATTTAGTTTTCCATGGTTCCACATTAAAAGAAAGGCTGGGAATCAGCCCAGTTATAAACCTTTAACTTACCAGTTGCTGAAGTATGGATTATCATGCATTCATTGGCCAAGAGAAGTAATATAGTATAACTAGAAGATCTGCTTATACTTACTTATACTGTATACCATAATATCTGTGTTGTGCACACACAATATTCATTAATTTGCATAGCAAAATCTCTGTTGTCTGTCCTCTGTCTCTATTATCATAAATAATATTAGTTCGTCTATATGAGAAAATCCCCGTTAAGTATAGAGGACAAGTCTAAAAAGGCTAATCTTGAGTCTGATTCAGGATATGCATTGACCTCATTCATGTTTTGGCAAGTTTGGGAAATCTCTCGAGTCTTTGAGTTGAAGGTTAAATTCTCTCAGATTATATGCTGATCTGATCTTAATCTAATGATCTAACATTCCACCATCTTTAATCTATCATCTAAAGCTTAAATGTATTTTGCTGTCAAAGGCAACACTCAGAACAGTATGATTTATAATTTAAGGTAATAACCTAGTTTTCATTCAGATTTACCCCATTTGATGTAATAATGTTGGTGTTATGATATTTTTCTGTATAATTTGTTTATTAAAGATTGTATTTCTTATGAAATTAAAACATTTAATGCAAGATTAAATTTCCTGATAAATGTCTTTATAAATAATAGTCTTGAGTAACCATACTTCTAATGATCTAAATGTAATACACACAGAAAAATTTCCTATTTTACACATTATTCTGATTAATTAAAATTGTTTTTTTTTTCTGATACAAAGGATGAAAGTTCTGATTATGAACTTCTGAAATGGATGACATTCATTTCAAGTGCAAAAAGATGTTCCATAATCTTCTGGAATTACTTTGCTGAAAATTTTCAGGGATTTAAAAATTTATTTTGCGACATCTCAGGTGTACTGTGTGACATTATCAACATGGGAATTATGTCCTTATACATATTAATATATAATGTACATATTTACAAATGTTTACATACATAAGTATGTCAATTTTGGGTTCATTTAATGTTTCATTTTTTAACAGATTTGTGGAGAATATTTTGTTTTTTTTAATTGCATTTCACAGTTGCAATCTTGCGATACCATTCTTTAATATAGCATCTCTTTCTTAACTTTCTAATCTACACATTTCTAAATCCATAGCAATTCTTTTTTTACAGGTTTACTTATTGATGGACAAGGTTGATGAGGCTTTAGCTGATTTTAGGAAAGCTGTCGATCTTAGTCCAAACTTTCCTATTGCTTATGTACAGAAGTGTTACGCTGATTATCGCTATGCTAATACTCAGCGTGATATGGAGGCTTCCAAAAAAGCTTTGGAATCTTTTGAAATGGCTGTCTCAAAGTTTCCTACGTGTGCTGAATGCTTCACATTATATGCCCAGGTAAGATGTTAATAATGACTTTCGACATTTTATCTGTATCTAATTTTGCATTATTGATGTAAATTTGTTTTCTTAAGGTGCTGATTGAGCAGCAGGAGTACCAGAAAGCTGACGATTGTTACAGGAAAGCTATTGAAGTAGACCCTGACAATGCTACACTTCATGTTCATAGAGGTATTAGTTTTGCTTTTTCTTAGAATTTTTCTTTTACTGTCTCATTCAAAATGGCATTGATTGATGAACATCAATATTATTAAGAATTGCTAAAACAAAGCAGTGACCATTACTTAAAGTATTCAGGTAGAAGATGGAAGATTTATACAAAGGATAAATTTGCTAAGTACAGAGAAAGTAGGTTCTCAGAAGATGTAACTGATATAATGTGACATCCCTGTTATATAGGCCAATTTGAGAATGTGAGGATCAGGGAAATAGATGCTAGAACGAATCGTTTCAAGAATCCATTTTTTCTGCAAATGATATGCGAATGCAATGATCTCAAGATTCCTGGTGGATAGATTGCAAAAAGTTTTCTCGGGTTTCCATTCAGGTTAATTCAGGTGACAATGTTGCCAACGTTTTGATGACAAACTCTGTCATCCTCCTCAGGGCTGCTCTGAGGTGAGATGACAGAGTTTGTCTTTGAAATGTTGGCAACAGCATTGTCACCTCAATTAACCTGGTTGTGGACATGATATGCAAATCCAATCAATTAGGAACATTGTCAAAGTGCTTGCACCCCCTGCCATGTGCCAAAAGGCAGCTTGCAGGGTCTTCACATTGGCATAAATGAATTTAATTCAACTTTTATTCTATTTATATAATATTTCTACACCTGTAATTTTAGTGCAACTTTTTCCTTTCTTATTGGGATTATTATCATCAGATCCTAATGTGAAATTTCTAATTAAATCGTTGCTCATGCAACTTCAAAAAATTGAATGCTACAATCATTTTTACTGTAGCTGAAACTGCCCTGTAGTAAACTTTGTATAGAAAACATGATGGCCATCAAATTTATAGAAGTCTACTTTTTCAGCTGAACTCATAATATAGTTACTCAAAATTAGTTACCTACAATCTCTCTGTATTCCTTTTAGATCTTTTAGTTGACTATATAATATACCCAATATTGTTTAGTGCATATATATATATATATATGAACCAATTTACTGTATCAGATGCATTTTATCTCATAATAGAGTGCTTCATAGATTTATGATCTAAAACTCATTATTTGAGACAACTGCTTCTTAGATTAGTTAACTAAAATGCAGTACTTGAGAGCAGGTATTTCAAAAAATAACTCAATTTGAACTCAAAGCTTCCCATGCCTGTTATTGTCTTATTATCTTTCATTTTAATGCCAAGGGATACAAGGAATGAAGATCTCACTTCTTATGACACCTTGCTCTATGTAAAGTATATAAAAAAACGTGCTTAATATTGGACACATACATAGTGGAACATATACCAAAGCAGATATAGCATGTATGCATTGCATTATTATTATTATTTTCTCTTATGAGACTTTAAAAAGTTAATTGGATCTTATATTAAAAAATACTTGATCCTTGTATACATTTTCTAAATGACAGATAGTTGTGTGGGTAGATAGATAGACAAAGAAAATAAGAATGGCAGCATTGAATATGAATATGTACATGTTCCTGAGGCACACCCTTTTTGTCCTTTTTCTGGTCAAAAATCAGGGTGTGCATTAGAATTGAAGGTGCACTACATTCGGGCACAACAATATGCATATGTATAGTCATATAAATATACGTATATAGTTGTGTATATGTGTATAGGGGCCATTCACAAAAAATTATAATGCAATCTGGGTGGGAGGGGGGGTCCAGCCAGGCATTACAGTCGTGGGGGGGAGGGGGGTCAAGGTTTGTGTTATACCATGAGTTTAGAACTGCAAAACATATATAAAATTTTGGCATGTTTAAAGTTTGCATTTAAAACTCGTGTGCAATTTACTGGGGAAAGTTGGCAGCTCTGATCCGAGCGATCACGAGCATGGAACGGAAGTAGTCAGAGTGCGAGTAGAGTGTGGCTGGCTTCATGGGTATTTCCCTATCTGTGTTTTGTGCGATGCTAAGTATCAACAGGTCATGGAATGGAATCTAGGTGAAATGTGTGAATGGCCTTTAAAATTGAAATTGTTTATTAAAAAGTGAATTATTATTGGGAACTAAAAACTTTCTCGCCTGAATATAAGCCCATATTGTTTCACAAAGCACTTGTTACTTAGTGAAGTGGAGGGAGGAGGGGTGCTGCCTGGCGTTAAGGTCCTGCTACATGGTGGTCAAATATCAGAGAATTTTGAGTTGCGTGATTTGTGTATGACCCCTTAGTAAACACATATATGGTGTTGCAAATGGCATGGCTGCATTTCTTAAGGTGCGCTTTAGATTTGCGGGCAAATTATTTTTCAATTTCCGATGCTCCGAATTTTGGGTGTTCATTAAATTTAATGTTGCATTGTTTTCTAGTAAATACGGTATTTTCTTATCGGAATCATCTTTCTATTTTTTTTGCATTCTTTTAAAGAGACATATCATCAAGTGATTGTAATTCATAAGTTTTTCAGCCCAAATTTAAACTTTTCTCTTTAACAGGCCTTCTTCATTTGAATTGGAATGGAGTTGTAAACCAAGCGATACAGTTCATCAAGAAAGCTATCGAGATGGATGATAAATGTGAATTTGCTTACGAAACACTCGGCACTATCGAAGTTCAGAGGTAAGCACTGAAAATATTACCTGAAACCCAACATTGCGTAGTTTGGATCTATTAAAATGGTACCTCTTTCAGGGGGAATTTCTTGGCTGGAGTGGAGATGTTTGACAAGGCAATTCAACTGGTCAAAACCGAGATGGAAATGTCTCACTTGTTTTCATTGAAGGATGCCGCGAAAGCTCAGGCTGTTGTAATTGAGAAGTACAAAATTCCTATACCTACGAATGATTAAGATGGCCTCTTTCTGAAATATGTATTTCAAGTTTAAGAAGCTTTATGGAAGTGTAGCACTCTTAATGCAGTGTGGTATGAGACCTGTCTGTTATTGGAAAATGTTTAAAATTATAAGGTGGTTTGTTGAAATTAGTGGAACCACCTTAAACATGCATTCCCGTCAAAAGTCTTATCTGGATATTTAAAACTACTTATTGAACTTGATAATTTGCTAGGACAACAAACCAATGGCTCTCCTCATAAAAATTATGTCTATGAAATTGTTGGTGAATTGTGAGGTTCTTGTGAATTTTGTTGGTTTAAACATCTCAAATTCCACCTGGCTAAATCAAATGACATTTGATTCCTAAGATTTTATACTGCAGTGAAACTTATTTTTTTCATTCTCTAATTTCAATGAAAATTTTTTCATTGAAACATTTACATTATAAATGTAAGAAGATAGTAATTGTGGAAGTATCGTGAAGACTGTGTATCATTTCTTGCGTAGTAATTTTTCTTTGGAGGAATTATGGAATGGAATGCATGCAGTTTGGACTTGGGGCTTTTGTCCAAGTGGTCTAGCATGTAGAAAAGTTGCACAGGTATATACCTCTGCAGTGTAATTGCTTTACTATTGAAGGATTCTGAGTAGGTGGATGTCAATGCATTTCGTAGCTTTCTGTTTTGCTGGAAGACTGCCAGTTGTATATTTGTCTTGTATTATTCAAGCACTGTAAATAGAATTTTAAATAAAACTGACATATTTCAGCTGTTTTTACTTATCTATTTATGTCAAACAGGTGCAGTCTTAAGTGTGGCTACTTTTGAGGATATATCTCTTCATATTAACCCAATCTACCATATTTACTTAAAAATCACAAAAATCCTTTTGGCTCTTTCTATGGCTCGTAATTCATACATATTAGAATAATTGATACCTCAGATATGAGCATAATTCTTCTTTAGCCCATCCCATACTGCATTTCCGGTGTGATCCTCTGCATATCTTGGTTCCGTGTAACTTGTCTAATGTTCATCCCATGAGCTTCGTGAATACTGTATGAACCTCTGCTGAATACAAATTAAACTGTCAGGTGATAAATGGGTGAGGGAATCGCCAAGGAAATCAAAGTTCCAAATCAAATGGCTGACTTTAAGTTGGTTAATATACCCACTTAGGTAGGACTTTCAACATCGTTTTTTATGCTCTTATACAGTACTGTGAATGACATGATCATGTCTTAAGGTACGCATTAGATTAGGAGGAAAATGGTTTTTCTATATTTGATACTTGAATTTGTGTGTGCTTTAAATTCAATGGTGAATTAGTTTCCAGTAAGTTCCAAATTTTAATTTTCCTTTTGTTACTTTATGGTTTTAAGTATCAGAATGCGATATCTGTACCTTTATTTAATCATCATCTATTGGATTGGCATTGGATGACTAGTTATATAAGTAAAGAAAAGAGTACATCTAACACAATGCTTAAATGCCAGACGTAGCCATACCAGGTTTGTACGTCACATAATTTAACGAATTGCTCTTCATTTCAATCCTAAAGAGGAATCCGTTGTTAAAAGACTTAATTAGATAACATCAACTATTCTTCGTCCAACCTGCCGCTAAACCACAACTGCCATCTAGCGGAAAAAATTAGAAGCCGTTAGTACCTATTCTGAAATTGTGTCTTCGTCTCTTCATGAATTCCTTTCTATGATAAAAGGTTCTAATGGCCATACAGGTGCCAAGATTTCCATCACTGATACGGTTTTCATCTTTCCACCACCACTACAAGCTTCGCACCGGTCTATTTCCGTGACTCATTGTCAGACGACGAATTACCAAAACAAACGAGTCTCGATTTTCGGTACGGCGGGAAGAAGGAAAAAGAACCAATGATTAGCTCTAATGAACTACTATTAATAAGTTTGAGTAGGGATTCGGAAATTGAAGAGAAAATTATGAAATTTGTATCATCAGCATATATTATAGGATTGCCGTCAGGTATGCTTTTCATGTAATACAGGAGGTCATTAATATAGATCAGAAAGAGAATAAGAATCCTCGAGAGACTTAGATTGATTGTTTTGAGTAGATGTGAACTTAGAGTAAAATTCAAGGAATTTATGGTGAGCAACGTCGACTCTTTTCTAAAAATCAATCTTAAGAGCTCGGGCATAAAGTCTTTTATCTAAAATTGAATGAAGGTGAATTATACTGTGGTAAACAGCAGTTGCTTTGGATTTTGGCTTCGGTGAAAACCATTTGGGTGAGAGGATACAACCTGGAATGTTTCATAAATATAAATAAACGTCTATGAATGGATTTTAAAGATTATTTTGGAGCATAATGTCTATAAACCGATTTTTCAATAGCAATCCATATCATTGGAACTGCCTTTTCTTTTAGAGAAGGAACACTTGAGTTTTGAAGGAAGAATGGGTAAATGCCAACAAAGAATATGTTAGTAAGGTGAAATAGCGTTCTTGATCAGGTCAAATTAAAGTTGCATTATAAAATTTTGTTTATTGCCAATACCAGTGCTGAATTAAGCGTCACTGTTAATCATATAGATTCCAAATATTTTTTAGGCAAACGAAGAGATACAAAGAAAAAGCATGTATAATGCCATTCAAGTGATTAAAAGAATTGATGGGTTAGTAGGAATAGGGAAGAGTGATAATTGATTTAGAGCATCTCCCAACTGAGTTTCTATTAAAAAAATAATAATATTACTTAATTTTATTAATCTAATTTTAAAATAATTAATTATTACTTTAATATTATCAATGACCTCTATGCAAATATATATATAATCTCAGAGATTGGTGTTGAATGTTGATTCAATGATTTCCATTTATATATCTGTGGTAGCATTGTTTAGAGGTTGAAAATTTATACTTTTCTTGTAGCTCTGAACATAACATATCTACATATACAACTATATTTTGCTTTACACATGCAATTTTTGGCTTTAAAATATATTAATACAGGGCACATTTTTCAGCTTTTGACTGTAGAATTTTTTACATTCTTCAGATAGTGGATAAAAGTTAAAAAATATTTCCACAAACATACATTTTTTTGCATGTGCTTATGTTGTATAATCTTGCTTGAATTTTAATTATTCTAAATGTTAATGAAAGTTCATAATAAAATAGGGAGAAGTGGGAATTTTTTAGGCTTTATAAAGCTCTTGAGAGAAAATATGTATATTATATTTTTGTGTGATAATCGAAATGGCAAATTAACAACTACTCAAATTTTGGAAGCAAATGTGAGTTTATTGGTCTACTTGTGATGAAAATTAAGAAGTTAAGAATGCTATGTATAAATGGAAGTTATTTAGATAAGGTGGCAACTTGAATCATACATAATACTTTCCAAGCAGATGCTATTACCAAAGGAACTGTTTAGCAAAGTCATGCTCCACTTTCAGAATGCTTCCAAGGCTTTGTAAGATGCAGCTTTGAATCAGTGTCACTCAGCAACACCAAGGTTCTCAGTGAGTTAACAGAGTAACTTAAGAATGGAAAGATGCACTTTGTGGACTCAAGAAAAGGTAGGGAAGCAATTCAGCTCACTAAAAATATTTTCCTGTTTCCAATGAAAATTGTTTTATATTTATTTAAATATTTCATTGAATTTTAGCACATATTGAGTAGGCAATATCTACAGTATTCAAAACAAATGGCACAGATTCAGGAGTAACTTTGTGCTAATTACTAGTATCAAAAAACTATATGATAGCAAACTTTTAGTATACCACAGGATTAAAAGAAAGAAATGACCATGATTTTATAGCAGCACTATGAAAATTTTCATTTCTTTCTTGCAATCAAGTTGTGTAGTAAAAGTTCACTCTCATGGAATTATGTTTTTTTCTGTTTTTGTTTTTTACTGGATTTTCTGCTGAGGTAGTATTTTCAGAAGACTTATTTGGTGTTTAAGTTCAACTTTTATATGTAGAACTTCGTACAATTTATCCTCCAATGTATTATGGTTACCCAGGTTAAACAATTAAAACCTGATTTTTACAATTTACCTGAATTAATGCAATAGAATAGTCTTCTAAATAGGATTTGAAATATATGATTTATTTTAACAAACTTCGGTTTGCTATTGTAAGAAAAGGGTTTGTTACAGTCGTAAAGAAGCGCTGGAGATGCAACAAGTTTTCTCACTTTCGGAGAGAAGGTAAGAAATTTCAAACCAAAATATAACAGGCTTATTCATTTTGATGGTTGCCTGTCCTAACTACCCATCTCGACATTTATCCCAGCTTTATTTCTCTCAGACCTTTCTTAGGAGCCCTCATGTATGAAAATCAGTGCCCTTTCCCCAGTAATTTCCCTAGACCTATTATATCATTGCTCTATCCTATTGAATTCTATGCTGCTCTCTCATTCATAGAAGTGAGCGGGCGCAAGAGGTCATTTCTATATTTGAACTCTAGCCGCAATTCGCCCCCTACACCCTGCTTCCTTCCCTCTACTTCCTCATTTTCTCACCCTCATCAGTCGATTTCGATGGCTTTCCAGAGCGCTGCATGAGCGCTGTCGCCGCTGTCTCCCTGCCGTCGTCAACGAATGTCTCTAGGGACCGAGGCCCTCTATATAGAAGGCCTTGATAGGGACGTGCCTACCGCGCCATCTAGAAGAGATTAGGGAGAATTAATTGTAAGAGTGCGAGAATAGTTGTGACGCAAAGCTGCTGCTATCAGCAGAATTTTGTAACAGATGCCGATTGTAGGTCGGTTAGAACGAATAAAGGTATATACGTATTTTGAGTGTAGCTAAGAATGATGCAAAAGGCTTCGGCATATATTTGCGTGTGTGAGCTTATGAAAATTATATTTATTGCACTATTGTATTTTTAGGTGCTATTACCTCTTGATCTTCGTGAATAGTTTACTGCCCTATACTGGCACTATAAATATAATTAATTAATACTACCACTAACCTAACTAACTACTACCACTACTGGTACGAGGTTCACATGGGTGCTGTGAAATCATACTCAAGTATTATTATCGATACAAGTGTTTTCCTTACTTATTTCAAATCGTCTTTGATTTGACCATTTTCCTTGGTCCGTTGTATTATATTTTTTCCCAAACAATCTTAAAAATCTATTTTTAATTTAAATTTTATTTAGGTTAATTCGACATTTTTAAGGCCAAGATAAAATCATTTCACCACAAAAACTTACCTAAAATCAACAAACCACGTTAAAACGCAACTGAAAGTCATAATTATGAAAAACCTATTTAGCTATTAAAATCATAAGTTATTATTTAAATCGAGGAAGCTAGTAAAAATCTCAGACTTTTTGAGACACCGTATATGCAGTTTTCCTATAAGGTCACATACTTATCAACGCTGCATGCACGAGATACTTATTATATCGTTTAATTTTTATCATGATTGATAAGATATGTGATAATAATTTTTAAATTAAATGTTTTTCTCTTTTTATGTTGATATTGAAGCGTATGTTTCACTTATAACTAACAGGGATCACTAATTAGAAATTTTAGAAAGTTCGAATATTTTAACTGATCCCTTCAGGTTCGAATCATCCAAGTTGCACTGTACATACGTCAGTTTGTTAAGTTATGCGATCGTTCTTTAGTAACATCTTATCGTATTAATTACTTGTAATATTCTTATAGCTAAGTGAAAAATGTTCAACTCTTTTTTCCCTTTCAATGCATAGCTTACGCGTAGATACAAACTCTGCGGAATTCCGCCCACAACGTGCGACGAAATCCTGGCTGACCTACGTAAGTCAGAGGTTTCCATCTATGCCGGTTGTCATCCATCCGGTTGATTATTCTTTCCTGGAAGTTTCATACAATTTGTATCCTAGCAGGTGATATCACCTATATATATCAAAGGGGATGAAAAAGGAAGTACTGCTTGGATTCCATGCTAAAAAGTAATACACACGACTCACTTTACATATGATCGTAAAAGAACAGTAAAACTATTTATTTAATTTCAAACTAAACTAATTTTTGGTAGTGGTAGGCGGTCTAAAAGGAGCTAATACAGTAAAATGGGGTAAAAGACAACACTCAGGCGCGTGCCCACTTGAGAGTAAATAATTATCGACAGTGAAACTTGCAAATAGACGCACGACTGAGATTAACTATCAGATAGCGATGGCTGAGCTATCAGACAGCGAGGCTGTCGGAACCATAGAGTAAGGCCTTACTCTATCCACTGTAAGAAACACGTTCGTATAGCGCGACTGTCTCTCCTATAGTCATACTCGGTATTTGAGTATGGCTTGTAAAGGCTGGTCGAAAGGAGAAGTGTTTCAGCTTATTGATTTTTATGAAGAAAATGATGCACTATGGAGTACAAAAACTTTGGAATATCGTAATCGAGAATAGAAGCAAATGGTAAAAGATGAAATAGCCATCAATTTCAACTGCCCGGGTAGTGAAGTTCAAAGAGAATGGCACAATTTGGAGAACGTGGTAAACAGAATACATTAGTTAATGCAATAGAAATATTATAAAATAGCATCCACAATTTATATTTCTGTCGACCAATATCATCGAATTCGAATTTTTTTCTTTTATGGTTTCTACGAAATTTCACCAAGTTAGGATTAACCACATTAATTTTATTTTGGTTGGAAAAGCATTACTGAAATTTTTTCATATTTGTTTTCATAGCGTGGAATGATACATAACTATCCCAAGGATTGTCAATATCAATTGGCCATATTTTCGGACAATATATTGCTATCGATTTAAGAAATTTAAAATCTAACATAAATGTCTCTCCCTTTCCCTAGCACTTATTGCATTTCTGCGTTTTCTATCAACCCAAACGACGCGACGTTTTCTATTCTACACTGCATCTCGTGGGTCTCTTATCTGTAGATTATTTTTTAAGATTAACTTTTCACATCGTTGTAGCAAAAAACTCCAAACGAATGGTTTTATCGTTTAATTCTCATTCTTTAATCAATGACTTTTCTCATCAGTCCTCTTTGCTTCATGAAAGCTTCCTTGGCTAGTGGTATTCTTCTATCTTTCTCAAGGAAGGATTTTGGTTCATTTGTTATATCTAACTCTATCGTTATCTTAGCTTTCTTTCCTTTGGTAAAAATATTTGATTAAAAAATTTCCTTTCATTTATTTTCATCTTAAACTCTCTTCTTTTATCGTTCAGTCTATGTACTATGATTTGTTTACCGATTTTGGAATCCCATACGATAAATTTATCCTCTGCATGTCTTACTGACTTAACTGTTTCTCCAACAACCTTCACTAAGTTTTGTTCCCTAGCCCCTTTCACTATTTCCTCTAAATACACATAAAAAAGGCTGTTGTGAAGTACAGCCTCGTCTTATTCCCCTTCATAACATTGCTCTTTCTGATATTCTGTCATATATCCGAACTCTCGCTGTTTGATTTAAGTACTACTATGCAAAACACCACATATGATATTTTATTTTCCATGTGTAGCTAGACTAACTGCTGAACATATGATATAATAAAACTATGGTAACGTCTGAAAGGACGTTTCCCATGTGAGAGGATGTCTTCCAAAAAATATTGGAAAAGCATAAGTGAAATTTAAGTATGTGACCGGGTCCCCTCTTAGCTTTTAGCGCCGGAGCTGACGCTCGATACATTTTTTTGTCACCTTTTTTTAAGAGTAATATTTTTTATGAAACTCATAAGATTTACCAAGAACAGTTTTCTTTAATGTCCCTTGTACCAATTATGAGCCGATGGTCCCATGGATACTAAAATAAAACTCGTGAGGTCATATTCTTCGTTCAAAGAAAAAAAAAACGAATTGATCTATTTAATCGAATTAATCGACGCAGTCGAACTAACCGATGCAATAGAATTGATCGATTTAATTGATTTAGTCGGTATAATCGATTAAATAATCAAACGAATTGAATTAATTGTATGAATAGATTAAATTGAATGCACCAAATGAATCGACTAAAATCAATTAGTTATTTGATTTTGGCGAATTAATTCCAGTAAACAACATTTTATACCATTAAACAACATTTTGTACGATTAAATAACATTTTATATCAGTTAATGACATTACTATATACATATAAAGCTACACTCCTGACTCATTCATACAAATTCCTGGGCATTTTTAATCGAGCTAGAAGGCTGAAATTTTCAGGGGAGGTTTATATTCCACAGTCGAGTTGGAAATTAACATCCCGAGGAAAGAAAAATCCCGAGGTTTTGTACTTGGTTCGAGCCCAAAGAGAATTATATTTTTCAATGGGATAAAACGGGAGAAACGAAAAATGGCTACGTAGAACATATTTCTTTCGTTCATATAAATAAAAGTGAAAAAGTTCGCGTACAGTAGTGAGACTTGGGCTATATGATGTCTAAAAGATCAAAATTTTCTTCACCTGCAATGGATTTTAACATTTCGACACGAGATTTGCAAAATTTTATTTTTAACGCCAATTTATTGCGTTTTTACTTCTTCTTTCGAAGGTTAAATCTATGGCAACGACCATTATTTACGTCAAATACAATTTTACAATTTATGTCAATTTGTTTGCAATCCTAATTTCATACACCATGATGAAAGTTTGATTATTTTTTAATGTTTCTTTCCGTATGTGTTATTATTGAATGTTGAAAAATTTAACTTTTATCAAAACGAACAGCGAATGTCTGCACGGTCAATGAATCATTCGGGAATACATACTGTAATAACATAAGTTTATGTAGAGGATAGGAGACCATGCATCAACGAAGATAATCAGAAAAGTCACGTTAGTAGTGAGATTCTTCGAGGATTAAATTGAAAAATCTACACTGAATAATATAAATTCATAGTTTTAACGACTGCCTTTAGAAATAACATAACTTCAAACAGTAGGAGTCATTAGCATCACGACCACTAAAGTTTAGTAATATTTCACATCATAGCTCACTTAACACATTTATCGTGTGCTGAAATCAGATTACAAAGTCCATTGCCATAACCCTTTCAGTTTCTTCCTTTATGACGTTATAATTTGCCCTCAGTTTCCCCCAAGATCTACAAATAAGCTCCTGGGCACTGACTCGCGTTCCACCACACAGCGTGGTTTCTGAAGGTGTAAAACGAAGAAAAAATTTACTTTGGGGGGTGGGGGTAGAAAGAGGGGAAGCTATATGTAATGTATGCTTCACTTTCATACTACATACATTGTGATAAATTGTCACCGAAAAGCTCATACGGGCAGCCAAACCCATTGCTGCGCGCATTTCTTGAAGGATCATATTATAATGATAATTATCATTGAATATCAAGAAAGTGTAACTTTTAATCTAAATGAACAACAAACATCTACATAGGAAATACAATGATATCCTCGAGCGATATTAAAATATTGTTGTTCAACCTATATGGTGGGTTGCTTTGTGTGTGTGAATTTCTGTACTTTATATTATATGTTTCTTTTTTTCTATTTTAATTATATATAATTATTCTGTCATCCACTCCAAACAGAATTTAAAATTAAGTTCTTTCTCTACGTTTTTAAAAATTGATATGTAGTACACAATTAGTACGTAGTATCTTACGTAATTCTACTTTCATCAAAATGAGCAACAAAAATCTACACATGCAATACACTGATTTCCTTGAACGACCTTCGGATTACTTTGTTCTACATATTCACTGGATAATTCTTCATAAGTAAATACAATTTCTGCGTTTATCATTGTATGCTAATTATTTTCTCATCATTTCCAAACGGGTTTTAGAATAAACTTCTTTTTCTACGTTCTTCAAAATTATTTGCATAGTTATGTTGCCTATTGTCTATTTGTTTATTTAATTATGAACGGAGTTCATTGTCGCGGTAGATGCCATTTAATGAACGTAGGATTCAATTCCAGTATGTCTTGCACTGAACCGAGTACTGCAGGTATCGAATCGTCGATCGATTTCTCGTATTTTTATCTTACGCAGATTTTTTTTTCTAAATTTACTTTTTTTGGCCTATTTCCTTAATTTAATTTTACGAATGCTTATTCATTAAGGTCTCAAATCCAAAACTCCCGTATTGAATAAACGTGTAAGGCTTTCGAAATTATTATCCTATTATTACATTCTTTGATGAATCTCGATCTCACATTTGAAAATTATGTATACGATAGACAGTGGTATATTAAATAAAATATAGTGGTATAATAAAAAAGAAACATAAATGTAACATATAGACCCATAATTCAGGGTAGTATCCCTTGATAATTTTATTTGCTTGCATCATGCAAGCACTAATTTAGTAGTTTAATATATGTATAAAGTGAGACAATTCCATAGCAAATGTTTTTACTTCTTCGCCATGAAAGGAGTAGCCTTTTTATGGTATCGCCCACCCCTTGGACCGGCCCTGGTGGCCATTGTTGAGTCACACAAAGGGACGATATTCTTCAGGCATTTAGAACTACTGATAAATATTTTATTTCCCTATTTGCTCTTCCTTTCATAGCCTATTGCCCCTGTAAGTTCCGTTTAACCCTAAGCATCCGGATTCAGAAAAGAAAAAAATCTGATGTGGTCAGCACATGACTTTCTCGATATATAAGATGTAGATATTTATATGCAACAGTATTTTCGAAGTCTATATTCAATGTATAAAATAATAGCATTAAATGCATAACATTCTAACCTAGATGATTACAGCGGAAAACCGGAATTGTTTTATCAGGAATTCCAAATATCCATCAGTTGTTCATTTCTAATTTTTCATCTTAAAGAAGACAAATGGTGTAAAAAATACCAAAGAAGAAAACCTTTTAAACCTTATCAATCAGCTAGAAATCAGTTTTCAGCAAGAGTGTGAACGAAAGACGCTTTGCATTGCATTGTTTGCCATGTAAACAAACCCATAATTACGAACTTTTTGTTATTGTGATGAGTAATCAATAACGGCGCAAAAAAATCAGAATTGAATAATTATTTTGAAATAAATACGCATGTTTCAAATTCCAAATCAACTTCCAAATAAAGCTTTGAAGAAATGTAGTAATCATGTTGTATGTAACATTATTATGAAATGGTATAAATGAAAACGGAATTTTAACGTAAATATGTCGCAATAACCGGGAAATTGGTTAATCATGATACGAATCCTAAACGGTGGTTGATATAGAAAATTTTTTTAAATAAAACTTATAGAAATTACATTTATTGTAATTTTTGTAAATAATTGTAAGCACCTAAATAACACATTAATTTCGCCATAACGGAAACGAGCTTCGAAAAATAAAGCTCGACTTCCGGTAAGAAAGTAAAAAAGCTTCGACTGAAAAGTGTGTATCAAGCAGCTCACTCTACCATGACGATCTTACCACGAAGTTACGTGCAGGAACTTATCCCAGTAGGATATGCTCCTACCGTATGCGAAATATTATGGAACAACTTGGACGTTGAAATTTCATGTTTCCCCCATGCTAACACGTGTTCGAAGTCGTGTTCAAGCAAGTTCGCTTTAGGGGTCAGCGCTGTCCAGCAGAGACTCGGAAAAGGGGCGAAAGATATATGATGTTTGCAAAATTAATAGGCACAGATGGCGAATGGGGAGATTGTGACATTTCGGGTTACGTCTCAAGGATTCAGGAATCGCTGAAGCCCCTCGCATTCGAAATTACTCGTGAAATTCGCTTATTCGTTGTAATTTATGATCCAAAAATATTTTACCGTCAACTTTAATTACTCCGAACGGTAACATTTATAGTAACTTAGATGCAAGTAAAATTAAGTTACCGTGTTTCATCAGGTGTTAAAAATTAAAAGGTAACTTTATGTCAAGTTTCAAGAACGCATCCCATTTTAATGGGATACGCCCTAATAAATTCCTTTTATTACTATTATTTCCCGTAGCAATTTTTCTATTGCAATATACGAGTCGAAAATTTAGATTATCTTATTTTTATGTATTCTTATAATCTAATTTTTATTATGACATTTGCTTGTTAACTCATCGAAACTTAAAAATAGCCTCATACAAAGAGATTATGTTATAGCCTATATAAATATTATCAGAAAATTCCATAATATTTCTCATTAATTTTTAGCACAAAATCAGATTATGAAATATGATTAGGAAAACGTGGGGCAGAACGGGGTAGTGTGGTAAACCGGGATACTGTAGTTTTTCAGCCCAATTAGTGCTATTAAATAAGGAAAAACGACTTATTACATCAGATTATCATGACAGACTAGTGTGTAAGCAATTTTCAACATTCAGTGCTCCTTTGTGTTGCAGAACAAAACGGAAATTTTTCAGTACTCGTTTTTGTAATTTTGGGCATTTATTCCTGATTCATGTAAGTAGTAATTCATGAGATTATTTAAGTATTACGTCTAGAATTCTGATAAATTAATCGTAATCTACGTTTTTGAATGGTCAATATTTATTAGACTAGAAAACTGTCACCATAAAATTGGTTAACTTAAAAATGAAGTTGTGGGGTAGAACGGGTGGGGCAGAATGGGGTACTACAGGGATAACCCCAGGGTAACTAAACCTCCATTTTCTAGTGACAGTGAAGAAAACGACTACTGCTTTAACTGTCCTGACTATTCAGCGGAGAGCTAGATAAGATTTGTCAGTTGATTTAAGTGGGCACACAATTGGCCGGAATAGATAAGATACGATGAGACCACCCACATAAGTGTATTATATGAATGATTTGCTTATTTCATGGTCTACACAAAGTATTATTTAATTTTTTAAGTTTTTGAGTTAATTTTTAAGTCCACACAAAGACAAAAGATGTTGGACGACATGTGGGGTGGGGTTAACTATTAAGAAATGAAGGAGATGGCGCTTGATAGGGCTTTATGAGTGCACATGAACCTACCGAAAGGCTCATGATGATGATATATGATGTGTTAAGCCCATAATATTTTCTCATCATTGTAACATAGTGCATAAGGTTACACTGTTTTTAAATACCATTAATAACATAAAAATGTTAAATGTGCAATACCAAATATATATATAGTATGACTTTTTACAAATTTAACATTTTAATAATGTTTTTCATACCATAATATCGTAACTTTTTACTTTCCTAATTCCCAAAAATATTTTGAAAAAATTATGTGCTGTCCCACCTTTCCTTAAATTTATTTTCTGATGCATTATCTTATAAAAAAACTCTATTTATGATCTGTTCAAATATAATGATCGCTGTTCCTCAAATATATCCCGTATCTCTTATCAATTCTCTTACGATTTCTTTACGGTTTTCCTTGGAAATTATTTATTTTTGAAGAACTGAAATAGAAGAACATGTGTATTGATATCAAAGTTCAAAAAAGGAGATAGATTTTCTGACGTCAAGGTGGAAGGATTACTCCCATGGAGTTTGAATTTGGTGGGTCAAGGTCGTCCGTATGCGCTCATCAATCACCCCGACTTGAACCTTCAGAAAATTCCACCGAGAGAGGTATCGTATGAGTGACGTTAGGTGTATGGGACTATTTGCGCTAGAATATGAATGAGCAGGTGATCCTAAGACGAATACTACGAAGATTCACGAAGATGATCGCTTGAATCGTAGTCACAATAGTTACGGGGAAAATATTTAAGGGGATATTCCTTAAAATTTATTACAGGAGATGCAAATTATGCCCGTCGCTTAAAAAACCGTGGGTAACACGTTAGTGCTTCAGGTGCTGTCTGCGACATACATAAACAGATTAACATTTTACAAGTAATTGGGAAGCTAATCTCAGTTAAGTTTATTAATTTATATATTCCGGCTATATATGGTGGAACTTATTCATGATCAGTGGAATAAAACACAATCTATGTCCACTGTTTATGTGGGCATAATTGTGTTTTATTGTACTGATACTGGTAAAGTTAATTTTCACTTTTAGGTGAAATTTAGTAGAACTAACTATGATAAAAGCTAAAAACTCACCAATATAAAATAAAAAAATCTAATGAACACTATATTTCAATGCATTATTCTATGAATGAACTAAATTACTCTAATTATAATTATAATGGTGGATTTTGGTAATTCTATTGAGCCTAATTTTACTTGGATACAGAGTCAACTTTTTCATAGAGAAATTTCGGTTCCTATATCCTAAATTTTCAAACCATATGAACGCTTGCAAAGTACAGTACTTTAAACATATGCTTGCAAAATGTAAGCAACTATTACTGCTATTTTAAATATTTTACTTCATGAATTAAATCCTATATACTATATATATATATAGTGAAAATAATGCCTCTCGCTATTTTATCAACAAAAACCAAGGGTAAAAATCCTCGAATTCTAATTCTAAAACGGCTATTCTGCCTTGACAAATAATGAAAAGTTTCTAAGATATGAGAAGACCTCCATTTAGGAAGAGGAGGTAAGGCGAGATCCTTTTTTTGTCTCTAGCACCCAGTAACGAGTGTTCCGGCAAAATATGACTTTTGGAGTCTCTTGTTACTCATTTTCGTGTAATAAGAAAAGTAATAATCAAGTTCGTAGTGACGTCGTCCCATTTCCTTCTAGATAACCAAGTAAAAAAAAACTTTTCCAGACTGCGGGTACCGTATCTGATATCAGCGTTCCCATAATGTACCCCGAGGCTTCTGTTACAAGTTAGAAGAAGAAGAAATCGGCCCTACTTGCGTTGATATACTCATTTTTTTGTACTCATGCATACAATTTTCTTTAGATTTCTATGAGAATTGAATATTTTCATTTGTCATTTGGTACAGGATAGAGAAAATTGTATCTTTCATTTTCTTTTGCCCCAGTCTTGATCATGGCTGTGATGAAATGAAAGCTAGTGAGGTATGAGTGGATCATTACACTAATCAAGGTCCCTCCCTATGGACTGACAAGAAAAGTGTTACTCGTAGAGTCATTGTACATCACTTGCGTGGACATGTTCCACTTATAGCATTCTGGCTCAGTGAGGAAAGCAAGGGTACCTACTACCTCATTCCTCATTCTGCCAAGTGAACCTCATTCCTCTCTGCAAGCTCTTAGTAGCTTATGCCGAAGGGGGTGAGGTACTAACTGGCATACGGGCTGAATACTTTACAGATATAAAAATAGAATTCGTGTTTATTGGGATGGAGATCGAGACTTAAAAGTCCCCCTTTGTTAATTCTAACGATTTGTTATCTTAGCTTCATAAAATAAATATAGTTGAATATTCAGTAATAAAAAGAAAAAGGCCGAAGAAAAATTGCTATGGGTTGAAAAAATGTCAAATAGTATGTTAAAAATTTCCACTGCCGGAAAATACCCACAAAAGTGGTTGTATGAAAAACGTTCGAAATCCTTTTACAGCAGTTTTCAATTTTTTAAAGAAACTATTTACTGAGGTCTGAAAAGAAATCCTTAACAAAAAAACAAATAATATCATATTACCGTAGTATGTAGTATGAATCACATGGTCGGCGTAAATTATGAACCTTATCTTATCGTACATTGACATGAGGTTATCTCTAAATTGCCTCCTTCCTCCCGTACTCGCAATGTGTCAGAAGCCGCATGACCCCGAGGATGTTTACACCACGTGATCCTAGAAAAGCTAGACTATCACGTCATAGCTAATTTCGTTCAAAACTAATCCGTAAATCTCCCAGAGTTAGCGTTAAGTAGCGCTTCGTGACTGGCATTAAACGCGAGATATATAGCGTTAGAAATTGGTATTTAAACAGCACGTCAACGATAAGCAGGCTGCATCTTTCTGTATACTCCTACCTGGCCGTGGTTGGAAAAACAAGCGATATAAAATCTAGAGTAGTCTAGCTTATTTCACTTCTTCTTTTAAATGTCATTCGAGGACCGAATATTCGATTAAAATATACATATTTATGTGGTTCATCAGTTCTTTTTTGATTAATGAGAAAGTATTTCGGACTTTCTGATCAACCGAGCTCCGATTCAATGCCCGGATCCGGTAGTAATGAGCTATTCGAGAAGATCACAACGGTATGTACGGCTGAGGGTAATGCTGCTGCACATTACGATGTGGAGAGGACTGAAAATGAAGGCGATTTACTAGGGTTTTCAATGACAAGAGACAACTCGATGAACAATCGAGCGGAACAATAACGACAGCAGCATTAATGAAGGTCTCATCGAATAAATTGCTACACTGACACACTCCTGTGATACGAAACGTAATTTCTGAATCTTGTTCAGAATCTTCTGAATTCCATTTCCGAATCGGTGGTCGAATCACGAATATAGTTGAAATTATGTCACGGTCACGATGAGAAATATGTAATAATATGACTTGAAATTTCCTCTTTCATCTGTCACAGAAGAAGTTAGAATAGAAAATCCTAGAATACCGTGAGAACTTAATATCTCTCAAATCCGTGTTACCCCGTATAATACTTTTATTACACTCTCGTGATAGACTGTAAGGGACTAAATGTCGTTGTAAGGGGTTCATTGAGTCTTAGAAGTTTGTCGGAGGTCAACGGAAAAGTATAAAATTCAAATTTACTGTTATTTTTTTTGGGTGACTCATTAAAAAAACATTAGTACCCCATTAGAGTTTTATTATTCATGGTAGAACGGGTTAACTTTTTGGTAGGACTTGCGGCTATATTTAAGAAAGAAAGAAAAGCAGGATATTACTCGTTGAAACACAGATGAGAGGTACTGGTTTCTCATAAAACTCTAATAAACTCCTTTGTACTTGTTCTTAGGTCCTTTTTATAAAAAATCCCATTCGTAATTTAACATTTTGAATTAGATGTTAAAATTTTCACATGTCATTTAGGTATGTTTTATTTTCAAAACGATTTTCATAATTCGATTGTTTTATTTTATTTTTCGTGATATTTATTATTTTCTCATAGTTTATTCCCGCAATTTCCTCTTTTTGATTTAATTTTATTATTCTTTTTGTAATTTCCTTATGGTACTGCTTTTGCAATTTCCATGTTATACACTGCTTTCATTTACATCTTTCAGCTTGCATTATCAGTGGGTTTGCGCAGGTTTTTCACACCCCCTTCTTAGCGGGTGTTTTCGTGCTTGGATCTTTTTTTCCTAAGGTATCACCTCAGGTTTTTTTACATCCACTTCTTCTAAAGTTTTCCTCTCTATTTCTATTCACCTACATAAAACTTTTTATGTATATAACATAACTGACGAAAGTTATGATGGAAGAAGAGACTTTTCAGTCTCAACCTCGCCTTAATAAAGACCTTATATACATTATAATCTACTTCTATCGAATAATTGAGTATTTTTTATGAAAGTATCTGCGATCGGTAAAATATATTTGTAAAATATTAAGTAGAGTATAAGGAACGTCTCTATGTCTGTAGATTATTCAGCCAGAAGAACGGTTGGTACCTTACTTCCTCTAACAGTAGCGACCAAAAGCTAGTATGTGGAATGAGGGCTACTAGGCAGAATGAGGTGGTTCGCCCTTAATTTCCTCTTAAAGCTAGAATACTATAAGCGTAACATGCCCATGTAAGTGTAGCACAGTTAAACTTCCAGTAACACTGTTTTTGGTATTTCATTACGAGAAACCATAATTGGGGCCACTATTCAGCATCACTTATACCTCAGTAGACTCGCAAACATACACTCATCACTGCAGATCACTCATACCTCAGTAGTATTCACCTTATCACAGCCATGAACAATACTGTGACAGAAATTAATGGAAGATATATTTTCCTCAATACTGGACCGAAAGACAAATGAAAAAAATCTTCATTTTTATATGATGTATAATCCAATTTTGAAATTACATAGTTTTCAAAACATCTTAAGACATCTCAAGAGACTGGTAGGTCAGACCAATTCCACGAAAAGATCTCGGTCAAGTAAGGCCAGTGAAATTAGCCTCGGTCAAACGAGAGAATCCTATTTACTTTTAAGTGACGGAGTAATTATTCTAATTCCTTTAAACGTTTACAAAAGGGTCTTCTGCCCGCTTCAACCTGCCCTCCAAGCAGTTCCCTTTCTCGATTCGTTAGCCCGAGAGACTCATTAGACTCTGAATGCCGAGGGCTTACATTGGCACGAAGAAGTACAGGAATCGAGTGTCGGATGCGTGGATACCCAACACTCCTTCGGGATGCTGCGTCGAGATCTTGTCCCTTACGTCATCTTCAAGAGGCTGAGGCCTCAACTTTTCTTTCTGGAATCGACTTAATGCTGCTTGTCGTTAGTCAGCGTCCCCTCCTCGCGAGCCCTTCAAGGGGCCTTTATGAAGAGGTTTGAGGGAAGCCGTGCTTTGGGGGAAGAGAAGAGGAGTGGAGAAGGTGGAGGAGAAAGAAGGGGAAATGAAGAGGGGAATATGGGAAAGGAGGGAGATGATTAAGACAAAGGAAAAGAAAGCAAGAGTAGTTCCGGAGGAGTTTCCTTACTTTTTCCTTCGTTCTTGTTTACTCTTTACTCCTTCTGTCTCTCTCTCTCAAATTCGAATATTTATCCAATTTACTCGGGGAAAGTAAAAGTAGGATCTGAGTAAAAAGATGGAATCTAGAAGAGATTATTCCCATTGGAATAGGAGAAAGAATAAATTCCGCGGGAAGAAGTATTTCTGGTGAAGGAAACTAACATGCTAGGTCTCATGGATCTCGTGTCGCCTATAATGAAGAGGGGGACAGAGGAAGTTTGGCTTCAAAGTCTGCGCATAATCGATGCGACTTTTATTCTATTTATTGCGGGATATTTTGTGTTATTCGTAGTAATATTTTGGAATTTTAATGTCGTTTCTGTTAAATTAAAATGGAGAATTGTTACTCTTTGTGACGTATTTATTTTTCATTCATACATTAAAAGACTTAAAAATTAAGTATTTTATTTTCCAAAGGATTTAATTGAAGTTTTTGAATAATCCTTTTAATTACTAAATTAATGCCTAAGGCTCCATTTTCTCATAATAATAATTTTATTAAAATTAAATACTAATTTACAAATAGCTAATTACTAAATCATATTACTAATCGATCACCAGTTCATTATTAAGATTTATAATTCTTAATAATGAACAGACATTAAAATACGTAAAAACTAATTATGTTATTTTCCAAAGGAATTAATCAAAGTTTTTGAATGATCCTGTTAATTAAAATCAATATTGTTCTGAGAATTGTCCTATTTATTACTAATTTATTGATTAATGCCTCTATTTTTGCATGATAATAATTATATTAAAAATTCAATCACTAATTTACAAAAAGAACTAATTACTAGATCATATTACTAATTAATCACCAGTTAATTAGTAAGAATTATAATTCTTAATAATGAAAAGACCGGTTAATCCGTCTACCGGTTAATGCAAAACAAGTGAAGAAGGTTTATACTGTATTGTAATGTACTTATATTAGTGAAGGGCGATCCATTCCAGTTGTGGGATGAGGCAATGACGTTCGGGAACTCTAAAAATTCTTGATTTTTCCTCACGTATGCCGTGAACTAGTAGATCAAGAAGCTATGACTTGTGATTCATATCCGAAGACCATAAGGAAAGAGGTAAATAATTTCAAAAATATTGCGTTAAATGTATACTAGCTATGAACAGAATTAATCGAAATGTTGATGAATAAGAAGAGGAGATGAGAGGAACCGAGGAGGAAGGAGAGGCGAAAGGGAGATACGGAAGAGAAGGAGAGAGGGGAAGACGAGAGTAATTAAGCCCTATCCTGTTAGACAAGTGATATTCCAGAAGCTGAGAGTGGAGAAAGTTTACTGCATGTCAATGAGAAGGAAGGAAGACCTCTGCCTGTTGCAGGCGCAACTCCACGATCAGCCGAATTAGTTTTCGCGACGAAACGGAAGCTCACGGTTAGTTTACTCGAATGGGCTACAAAAGCAATCACCCAAATTTCTCGATACAACTTTGTACTCTTGACGATTACGACGCGATTTAGTTGGTCTAGATTCAGCTTTACGAAACTGATTTTTAGCATTTAATATTTTTAGCATTTAGTATTTTTAGCACTTTAGGCATTTAGCATTTTTAGCATTTAGCAATTTTAGTATTTAGCATTTTTAACATTTAGCATTTTTAACATTTAGCATTTGTAGCATTTAGCATTTGTAACATTTGCCATTTGTAGCATTTAATATTTTTAGCA
This sequence comes from Sympetrum striolatum, assembly GCA_947579665.1. Classification (NCBI taxonomy): domain Eukaryota; kingdom Metazoa; phylum Arthropoda; class Insecta; order Odonata; family Libellulidae; genus Sympetrum; species Sympetrum striolatum. The sequence continues at coordinate 56,003,293 of OX388347.1, read as the reverse complement.
TTGTAAATGGAAAATGGAAAAATGTGTCACTAAGGTATGAGTGGATAATCACACTAATTAATTTATATCCTCATAGAATGCCAAGAAAAGTGTTACTTGTAGAGTCATTGTGCTTCACTTACATAGACATGTTCCGCATATGGCATAATGGCTAGGTCAAGAAAGCAAGGGAAAACAACTTCACTCCTCATCTTCCTCAGTAAACCTAATTTTTCCCTTCTAGCTAATGGTAGCTAATGTTTTCGAGGGTGGGGTTCAAACCGGCCTTCTTTCTGAATAGTTATTAACAGCATGTTTGCAAATTTTTGTTGTTGATGCCATATTATTGGCGCTAATCACAAGTTCTGGGTGCCACTGTGCATTTCTACCTAGAGAAAAAGTTTTATCCAAAAAAATAATCATTAATTAATCAAATTGAAACGAAGCATAAACTGTGTTTGAAGAAATAAGTACATTTGATCCGCGAAGAGAAACGATTGAAATGAAGTTCGAAAGCTTAACCGTAAGGTTCTGGGGGTTTAAGTTACTTTTTTTAGGTAGAATTTTGAAGGGTCTCAGTCCTAATCTCGACCCTTCGCTCGACTTCGGAGTAACTTGAGTTAATCAACTGAGCCTCGCAGCAGGGGGGGGGTCAGGAAAAAACTGACCGTGGAATACGATTTAAAAAGTTATAAACAATTCAAATGAGCAACAATTTATTATTTTCGTGGTCTCACCCGTCCAAAGAGATCTACAAGCGTCTTCTAATCGAGGTTCTACGATGAAAATTAAGATATTTCATGATTTCGTTAGAAAACAGCCAGTGACACATAGCAACGTCGCTCAGTCAGATTGGCAGGGGTTTTAAATAGCTGAGGCCCACTGAGGGAAGATTCGGTTTGCTGTCTTATTATCTATATCTCTTATTTTATCTTCATGGTGTAATCCACCATTACACTCTGTCGGTCGTAATATATTTTTAAAATGAAAAATGAGAGGCATAAAGTCTATCAAATCAACATGACTGCTTGAATTTGTATTAGAAGAAATTATAAAATTAACCACTAGTCCCATTTCCTATAATCTCTCTTTTAAAGGTAAATTGAAAACAAGTGTAAGAATTAATGGCAAATGAAAAACTGAAGAAGATCAAACATCGACTAGCCTTTCAGAGGAAAAAGGAAAATTATCTAGGAGAATACGCGACTGTGAAATCCGTGGAAATGTCGAAAATATTACTTACAGATTAGGATATTTTAGATTCAGATGTGAAGGTATTGTGCAGGATATCTTGATGAAATCGTAAGAATTACCTCTTTCTACCAAAACACATGTGCACCTTAAAATTGTGCAAGTAGTAGCAGAGAGCCTTGATTGTGTGGAATATTCATAAATCGTGAGAATAACGTAAAAGTTAATTTGGACTGATAACCGGTTTCTTCTACGCTGGATACAATTTATTTTCCGAGTTAACGGCAGTTCTATCGGAAATGGATTTCTAGAAATGTAGTTCGCTTCCTCTACCCCACCCAACCCAATCCCTCACTCCACCACCCCCACCTCCAACCCTCCCTCTACCCTACCCATTCCTATCTCTACCTATACTGGTTGGGGTAGAGGGAGGGATGGGATTGGGTGGGTAGGGGGAGAGATGGGACTGGGTGGCGTAGTGGGAGATATTGGCGTGGGTGGAATAGGGGGGAAGCGGGTGCGTGGGGTAGAGGGAGAAATGGGAATAGGTGGGGTATAAGGAGGGATTGGGTTAGGTGTGGTAAAGGGAGAGATGGGAACTGGTAGGGTTGTGTTAGGGATGGGAACCGGTATGGTAGAGGGAGGGATGGGAGTGAGAGGGGTTGAGGGAGGGATTGGTTTGGGTGGGATAGAGGTAGGGGTTCGGAGTGGGTGGAATGGATGATGAGAGTGGGAGGGTAGAGGTAGTGGTAGGATTGGGTGGGGTTGAGGTTAGGATGGGAGTGGATAGGTAGGGGGAGGCATGGTGGTGGGTGGGGTAGAGGGAGGGATGAGGGTGGGTGGGGTATACCACTCTTCTAATAGAGGCTTCTCTTCTGTAAGTTGATGGTGAGTTAATCACAGCAGAACTTCTATTATCCTATATCCAGAGGAAAGTTTCGCAGATATATCGGTTTATTATGAGAAATTGTGGAAATTCCGGGGACGTCTCTATTCTTCTCCCCCATTTTCCCAATCACCCTCGTAGGCAGTTTCTATGTTTTCTTCTTCAAGAGAAAATGTCTCATTTTTTTCAGATATGTTCACTCTAATTTATCCTTTGCTTTTTTTCTAGCCTCTAGCTTAAGAAAATTCTATGCTTAACGTAGTGTTATTTAACTGCAGTAGAATATAAACTTTGTATCTGACGTTGCTGTACGCCATACAAATCATAAGGTTGTCAAGTTTTGACAGGAGTAACTGGTAATCAGTTGTATACGTACGAAGTCAATCATAAAAATTCGAATAAGATGAAATGATACGTACTTTGTGAAAGCTTATATCTGCATTACAAAATTAATTCATTAGTGCGCATTAAAAAATCTTATAGGTAGTTCCTGTCACTACCACTTACATCACCAAGTTCATTAGAATAGACCGTGGACATTAGAGTGGCTGCAGCCATAAAGAGCCTCCAAAGGTCATTTACTCCTGGTTGGCGGTATTTCACCGAATCCCGCCGGAGAAGATTGATGTCTCCTTATATTCCAACTTCGCGGTAAACAAGTTCGTTCGGTCTACACCCGGATTCCTCGCTCTTTTATAATCCAATATGGAGGCATTTCTTCCCCTCCGCATAAATAGATATATAAACGCGCAAACTTGTGGAGGGAATATAGGAGAGCGATAAGATCCGGAAGGTTACGACTCTGACTCGTAAACCCCAGAGATCAACGAGTGCGAGGCGATAATTCAGCGGAGGCTTTTCCCCGGAAAGCAGACAGTTAGGGGCGAGAACATCTTCACCATCAAGTTCACTCCCACACATCGCCTTTAAACCCTATGCTCCTCATTCACTCCATCCCTTTCTGTGTTCTCACATCTTTTATCGCCCGGGACGTTATCCGCCGCACCGCAGGAAGGCCCGTGTTAATTGCCCCCGAATGCGGGGAAAGAATATTCCTCACGTTGGCCCCACGTGATATAAATGGGTTAGCGGAGGGTCACGCGCAATGAAATGAGTGGGAAGGAGTAGGAGAGATGTTTGCGGCTGTTCGATGCTCGGTTGTTTTGCGTTGCGAGAGAAAGTAGCAGGGTTAGCAGGGTTACATTCCTGATCGCAAGACCTTTTGGGAAGCGCGAGGTCAAAGGGTATCCCCACCGCGAAGGAGTCGCTTCTGCGTGAGTCGAATCTAAGATTCGTCTGCGTGGAAGTGGGGATTTAAAGGGAGAAAATGCCTCAAAAAGGTATAATTGCTCGCTTACTTTGTCAATTATTACATTTTTATCCAGGGCTGGAAAAAGATGTATTGGAATCTGGGCTGGTAAGGATATAAGCCCCTTCCCTCGTAAACTCTTTCGATAAGGATCTTTGGTATTCATTAAAATTATTGTCAGCGATAGCGTTAATAGAGATAATATGATTATTATTATTTTAGATAGTATAATTATCAATAGTCAAATTTGAATTAATTTATCTCGCAATTCCTTCATTGGAGCAGATGGTAACGGTTGAGGGTGGGGTTACTCCGTCCGGCATATTTTCCCAAGCGCTAGTGAACCCCTAAAAACTCTAAAACCTCCTTCAGATTCTACTATTATTTTCAATCATATAAATGTATTCGATGTGCATACAAGCACAATTCAATTAGAAACATTTTTACGTAAAGTACGTATGAACTTTACATAAAAGTCTTACATAGAAATTTACAACCATATTGTCGTCGACATGTAGATAATAACATAACATATGGTTTGTAAAAGAACATATATTGATCACTAAACGAAGAAAATAGCTCGTATAATAGAGAGTGAATGCACACTAAAAACTTTGATAATTATAATAATAATTATAATTGGTCGATTATTAGTGAACATTTTAAAAGTATTAATTATGAAAAAAATGTTACAAGGAATCATATCCTTTTCATTATTACCATACATCTACCATAAATTAAAACCATTTCTTAAAGAAATCCTTGACTCCATCTATATACTACGTACACAAAAAGCAATGACTAGTTTTTTTACAATATTTTAATATAGTGAGAAATCCGCAACTAATTAAAACATCAGACTTACTTCATACGCCCTCAATGCTTTTGGGATCTTTGTTGAAGCTTCTTTTCTGTTGTTCTGAGTTGTCTTTTAGTTTATAATTGTTCCATTCTATGCTTAGGTTGAACATCTTCCTAAGAATAATATTTGGATTCTTAGATATCAGCCAAATATTTTCAGAACCAGAAAATAGCAGATTTTATTTCCTCGGAAATATGCGCTTTTATTAAATTAAAGAGCTATGCAATGTCTTAGTTCTCTCAATTTTATTTTATATACTCCTTACACTACTTTAATTTCGATTGAAATGTGTTGTTTCATTGAATTAAAAAGCCATGCAATAAAATGAGCCTAGAAAATGAAATCTATTCAGTTACCGATAAATTTGAAGCTGTAAGACGCTCAAAATTACGGTACTCGGAAACATACGTTTTCTTCCGCATCCCATCTTTCGCTGTCAATTGACATTCGCATTTGTAGAACTCCCTTACCTTCCATAAGATCCACCTTTCTATTCAAACTAAAAATGATTGAAATGCAACGTATGCGTCGATCCTAATTCCTTCAATGCTTCAATGTTTTGAAGAGACAGGTTTTGCGGGAATGAATAATCGATTATTTTCCTCATATCTTTTCCCCAGTTTGACATCGCATTTTCTTCTGACAGTTCCACATTGAAGTGTCTGTGTTACCTCTGCACAATCGTTCATAGTTTATCGAAGTAATTTTATTTAATCTGTGCGGAATAGAATATCAAATTTCTTAAACGGATCTTACTGTCTGTTTTCTTCATCATTTCTTTCACCAGTAACGTTAGATTACCTTCAGCTATAATGTGTTAGTTGAACTCAATTAACATATTATACCTGTTGCCATACAGGTTTCCACAAGCTTGTTTGGAAATTGTTTCGGTAAAATTCACGAAATATTCCTTAACTTTGAGGAATGACAGTTCAGAGGATCATTAAGTAAATATTACTAAACTAGACTTCACTCGGTCAACATTGTCTTCTTCAACTCCTTATTATGTGACTATGTAGATATTCTACCATGTAATGTAGCTCATTTTACTTAGATGATGGATCATATTTAACTAAATGTACAATATGCGCAGTATATATTTTATGTATTTTACGTACAGTGTAATTTACTTGCACAACCCACGGGAGGTTTATGGAGGGGTTTCCCTCCCGTCTTGGGTAAATGCCAGGCTAAAAATCAATTTGTTTTGTTCCCTCTAACGTTGCCACCTGCTCAGAAGACCAACTTGCAGCGTACATTAAACAAATTAAATTAAAACACGATAATAATCAAATTAGATTTATTTTCAGTGAGAACACGCTCAAGATAAATATACATAAAATTTTTTTTTCATAAATTAACAATAGCGGAATTAAATCATGACCATATAATATGATAGTCACGTAATATAGTAAGTGGATTAAAAATACAGTTATAGTACATGTACCAGCTATCAAGTAATTATCGTATATATCCATATAATCATTACCATCGGTAATGTCGGACAGTTACAGGTGTCGGATGTAGGTCTTCCCAGGCATTTTCAAAATCTCTCCATTTCGAGCTTCTCTTTGAAGATGCATTTGTTCCATCAGTCCATTGCTCTTCTCTTTGGCCACAATTAAAGGCATTTCTAATAATATGGTCCGTAATCGACGATAGTTAATATGCCATAATTATTAATTCGAATGTATGACAATCAGATACTCCTTTGTGTGTTCATAATTTGTTATTTCTCAAGTTAATTCACGGAAAGTAATCGATAACTGTACACAAAGCGGTGCTTTTATCTTTTTAAAGAACTACCTGAACGTTGCGTTAATTTAAGGCAGGATACGATACTTAGAATGCAGAAACGAAGGCTGGAATATGCTAGCACAGGCAGGTTTAGTTTGAGAGCGTCTCCGTTTGATAGGAAAGAGCAGAGTGAGATAGCAGACGGTACGCGGTATCGAATGCATGATTTGGAGTTTCGAAAGAGAATAAATAAGAGCGGGAGAAGTGTTATGAAAGAGCGAAAGATACGCTTGATTGGACTGATGAATGGGCCTTATGAAGGGGGAGAAGAAGCTGATAGAGGGTTGAGAGAAGAGGTGCCTTGTAAAGGGGAAAACGCCGCACGATCGATGGCTATCGGGAGGAGAGCTAAGGTAGACGAGGGCCGTTGCCGCTAGATTCCCTATTACTCTGGATGTGTGTCAAATTTTGCCGGTTTATCGAATATCCGGATAATTAAACCTCTGGATGGATATATCTTCGGACAACCAAAGCTTCCGTTAACTATACCTCCAGTTAATTAAACCTCCGGATTATAGATCCTCTGGGTATGAAAATCTCAGGGTAATCAAGCCTTCGAATAATAAAACCTCCGAGCAATCAAACTTCCAGGTAGTTCTCCAAAATACAGAAATTTAATAATATATGCACTTACAAGGGTGTTGATGTAGTCGTGTATGTTAATATAGACTCCATACTTTATAGAGATGCTTAAAAAGAGATATATATATATCTATTATATATAGATGCTTCTCCGGATTCATTCATATATATACCCAGATAGGATACAAATTCACAGGCTAAACCAAAAGCGTCATTGACTTGAAATTTTTCCGACGTTATGGCCATAATGTGTAACCTCCAGGAAAAAGCCGATTTTGAACCTCGGTGTCATGGGTTCGATTCCAGAAGGCCCCAAAGTCGCGATTTTCCCCATAAGATTACATGGCAGGGATTTTCGAAAATTTTTTTGAGGCACTTCCTGTGAAAGGAGAGAGTTGAAATTCGAGGGCTCGCTAGAAGCCGTGCATATCCAACGAAAATGAAAAAGACATCGCCGAATATGGTCCATGGTTCGATGCTACGTCGGGGCAAATATCGGCCGTTTAAAATGCATTACGGCGATTTTGAAGATTTTTTTTTGATTCTTTCCCGATAACATGGATACGTGAAACTCGGCACGTGGATAGATATCATAAATATGTTTCATCATCGAATTTTAAATGTTCGCTGATGGTCCTTGGTTCGATCCCAGGGGGCCATTTGCACTTCTCAATGCATTTCTTACGGAGATAACGGAAACAAAATTAAGGTACTTCCCGGCATGCTATCGACTTCAAACTTTGCATGATAGAAGAACAGATCTTTACAAATCAAACTGTGCATTTACAGCTTACAATATGTCCTGGGTTTGACACCAGGTGTCTCTGCAATCAGAAGTTGATCCGAATTTTAGGAATTATTTTGAAACCTTTCCCAATAATATAGAAACTTGAAATTTGGCATATGGATTGAGATCATTGATAAATTTCAGAAAGATTTTTTAAATTTCCAAGATCGTCCTTCGTTCGAGTCCCGAGAGCCATTTACATTCGTGAACATTAGAGCGTCTTTTGAGGTAGTTGTAGCCAATATTTCTGCTTGAATTTCCACACATAGTTAGAGATGGTGATCTTCTATTGTGCTACATAGTAGGTTCACCAGTAAGATCCGGGTTCGATGACAGACGATGAAATTTCAGGGAATTTATAAAAAAATTAAATCCTTTTTTTTTCTTATGAGGACCGTCCCGATGTGATGCCGATATGAAATTAGTATTGCCGATCTGCTTGCAGTATGCAAGCTACATTTTACTCGTATATATATATATATAGAGAGGATACAAACTCACAGCCTAATCCACTAGAGTGATTGAGCTGAAATTTTTACGGCGTATTGGCCATAACGTGTAACCACCAGAAAAATTGCGATTTTGATCCTCAGTGTCATGGGTTCGATTCCAGGGGGCTCCAAAGTCCCGATTTTTCCCGTTTAAATGCATTGCTTTGATTTTCGGGAATTAAAAAAAAATACTTGCCGGATAGGTAGGCCCTTAAACTCAAGGATCCTTTATATATGGTCATGATCTATCGAAAACATAATATACTTTTATGAAAAATAACCTGGGTTCGATGCTAGGTCAGTGCAAAAATCGGCCGTTTAAAATGCATTGTGGCGATTTTTAAGATTTTTTTTGGACCCCTTCCCGATGGCATGGAAACTCGAAATTCGGCATGGGTTTATATATCATAAATATATTTAATAATCAAATTTTACACATTCGCTGGTGGTCCTTCGTTCGATCCCAGAGAGCCATTTACATTCCACCATGCATTTCTTATGGAGATAAACGAAAAACGTTTTAGGTACTTCCCGGTATGATATCGACTTCAAACTTTGTATGAAATAAGATGAAGTCCTAATAAGTCATACTGTCTATTCACGCTACCAATATCTCCTGGGTTCGAGACCAGGTGTCTCTGCAATCAGTAAATTAACCGATTTTTAAGAATGAATTTAAACCCCTTCCCAATAATATTAAAACATGAAATTAGGTATATAGATAGAAAACATAGATACATTTTAAAAACATGTTTTAGATTTCCTAGATCGTCCTTGGTTCGAATCCAGAGAGCCATTTACATTCGTGAAAATTAGAACGTCTTTTGAGGCAGTTGTAGCCAATATTTCTGCTTGAATTTTCACACATACTTAGAGATGGTGACTGTCTATTGTGCTGCATAGTACGTTCATAGTAAAGTCCCGGGTTTGATGCCAGGCAAGGATTCTCAGCGAATTTTAAGAAAAATTTCAATCCTTTTTTTTTCTTTTGAGGACCGTCCCGATATGATGTCGATATGAAATTAGTATTGCCGATCTGCTTGCAGTATGCAAGCTACATTTTACTCGTATATATATATATATATCTAGGTATACATTCCATAAAAAGATTAATTTTAAATGGATAGCAAGATTGAGATCTTATTCTCTTTTGGTTCAAATCGTATCAGAATGGTTCTCTGGTAGGAAAATTCCCTGACGCTATCAAGACATTTTCACATTTTCTCGCCCTTCCTAAGAAATCAAAAGAAAAGGCGTCTGGAAATAAGGAAACTGCTTCGTTTTAGCTAGAATTATCCTAGCGATAGGAGAGGAAATTATATTCCCTTTACCAGAAATAATAGGAAATATATCCCACAACCGCATATTGCGAGTCTTATAATCATCACTTGCACAAAATCATGTGCTCCTTATCGATTCCACTGTTTACATTTTGCTAGAAATTCAACCCCTCGCAGAAATGGTTCTGCTCACCAGTGTCTTAAAGTACCTGTAGCCCAACGCTAAAGATACAAACTTTCGATCTTAATGCTGAATGCTTGAGGGATGAACCTGTATTATCTATCTGTAAAGTATTCAGCTCGAAGGCCGGTTGGTACCTCAACCCCTCCGACATAAGCTACTAAGAGCTTGCTGAGAGGAATGAGGTTCACTAGGCAGGATGAGGAGTGAGGTAGTTTGCCATTGCTTTCCTCACTGAGCCAACATGCTATAAGCGGAACATCTCCAGGAAAATTATGCACAATTATTCTATGAGTAACAATTTTCTTGGCATTCTGTAAGGAGAGACCTTGATTAGTGGAATTATTTACTCATATCTCGGTAGCTTTCATTTCATCACAGCCATGATCAAGACTGGGGCAAAAGAAAATGAAAGATATATTTTCTCTATCCTACCACATGACAAATGAAAATAGTGCATTCATCATAGTATGGTAGCAAGAAAAACCTGTATTATAAGGTGCGAAAATATTTAGTTAGAAAATTGGAATTAATATGGTACATACCACGTGTGACCTATACTATTTTTTACCTCAAACCAGCTCATCTCATTTCTTATAAGCTATAATTTACTAATTTCATACAATAGTTGGATATTCTCGGGTTAGGGTAGGCGGTTTTCCAATAATATCCCAGACTAATGCTACTGTTATCTCTACTTCAAATTATATAATTTTAAGATACGGGACAGTTCTTCAAGGATATTATTGCGTAAAATAGAATGCTCTTGATTGTACATATTTATATATAAGATGTAATGAAAGCGTCTTAAAACAACTCATTCATAAGATAGCCCGTTTAGACGCGATTTCGCTAAAGAAAAGTTGACATATTTGGTAATATATATCATAAATACCGTAAATCATTGCATGTTTCACTGTTTAGCAAGCCAAGCCAAGAGGTGAAGACCCATCGAAGATCGATCGCATGCTTTTCAGGTTACTCTCGCCGAATAGTTGAAATCGTTGACGGCTAGAACTCTCGCTTAACCTTTCGGAAACATTATCTACACTCGGGTGCTCTATGGACTCAAAATTTCATTTTCCCTCGTGTGAGTGACTGCTCTTAGTTTCCTATGAGGATTTAAAGAATGTAGGGGTAGCTATGCAGGAAAGTGGGCAAGGTGAAGGAAGTATAGGAAGGTGCAGAAGTGGTTTCAGTGGCTGAGAAGAGAGAGTCATGGCGGGAGATGGATTGGCGGCGAACACTCGACCGCAAAGGTAGAGCGCGGGAGAAAGGAGTTCAGCGGCGTGGGAGTCAGAACAGCTACCGAGTGCGGTACTTTGACCGTTTTATACATCAAAATCGCTCTCACGTTTCCCCGAAGGTGGAGGAATTTCCTGTTTTCACTAATCTAAGAAGACGCATTTTTTATTCTGGAGTCGCTAACATAGGAGATCGTCTTACAAATGTTAGCAAACTCATCGCCTTTAATTGAATGGTAAATTATGTTTTTATACCCTTATCGGTTGGCAATATTAAACGTATATATCGTAGTAGTAGTAGTATTGTTAAAAGTGCTTCGACAGCTTAGGTCATTTCGCACATTGGCTCCCACCGGGAATCGAACACCGGGACCGCTTTCACCAAAGGCAAACGCGCTGTCCACATGACTATCCGGGAGCCTACGTATATATCATTGGAGGAAAAATGTGTAAGGTGGCTTTGCTCCAAAAAAGGTGCACCTATGAAATTTCTCGAGGAGGAACGGATAAGAAAAATGTCTGATGAGACTGGGACTCAAACCCAGATCTCTCAGTTACCGATTGATTGTTCTTCCCGTTGTAATACTTTTCTCGAGTCCGTTTATACGAGGGTACATAAATGAAGTCATCGAGAGACACCATTTTTTTCCAAAAAATAGAAATTAAATTTTAATTTGTCGGAATTTCTATGGGTGTCCCTTGTAGTATACGGGCTTTCGGATAACCAAGTAGATAGCGCAACGAAAACGGTCTCGGTTTCAATTCCCTTTAGAATTTGGGTTCGTCTTAAATTTTTATAGATACGATAAATGATGGTTGGTGACAAAAATTCGAATTACTAACAGTACCCGCAGAAGATTGTAAATCATCCAGCCAGCAAGAAATAATTTTTCCACGCGATCGGCAACTTTTCGCGCTAATATCCGCTTGATGTATGGGATAAATTACGGTTTTATGTAGTCTAGACTATCTATTTCAGTACACTGCGACCCACTTCTCCTTTCCTTGGCAGGGGATGCTTGCACCGCAGGTCTATTGAGTATTTTTCAGTCCCATATCGCCCAAGGAAAATAATGTAAAGCTCTTTCTTCTAGTATCTATTTACATAATTTACCTTGCTCTATCTAGTCAGCCTAAGGGATGGTTTATTTCTTTTTATCAATCGGATAATATTAATTTCCTGCCAACATATCTTGATGAATGGTATAATATCTCTTTGTACAGAGTAAATAGCAAATGTACTACATTCTGGCTTAGGGGAGGACCAAATACAAAATGCTTCATCCTCATCCTGTCTTGTTATCTTTATTTTCTCTCCATGGCATTGGGTAGCTCTTGGATGGGGTACGAATAAAGTCAACTATATATTCAACCAAGCTAAAAACTAACTTAACTATCGTTAGACTTTATGGACATTCATGTAAGCTCTGAGGTCATCAATAGTGAGGGACAATTACTTACTTTGCGTGAGATATTACAGTAATATAAAAGTAATTAGAGTTAAAAAGATGCCAAAACGATGGGATAATAGTAACTTCGTGTGATATCAGTGCATCGATGAATTCAATTATTTGCTGAAGGTTCTCATATCTTTCTTGAATAGGTTACAGAAGGTTCTTGATTTTTTTCTTGAATAGGTTACAGAAGGAATGGAAGCATATGTATAGATATCAAAGGCAACTTTCTTCTTTTTCCTTCAGAGCAAACGGAAAATGGTTTAAGGGGGCATTAAGTTGGTTTTATTCGGTAAATAAAGAAACCAATCTATGCCTTCATGATGACTGCGTTTATAAAGAGTTTTTACGAATATAAAGCCTTGTTTTTACTATACTTTCTTGAATCTCATATTTATCAATATTTTTGTAACTGAATGAAATTATATATTCAACCCTTAGCTTGACGATGATAACTCACTGGAGAAGTAGTCGGTATTAAATCATTCTGTGAAAGAGTACGTGCTTTTTTCCATTATCGTGATGGCCTTGCACCAGTTAACGCCTTAAAGATTAAAAGTCATCTTTATTCAAAGAATTCTTCCTCTATTGTCGTATGCTGTACAAAAGGAATCGTCCTATAATATTATTTTACATCGATACCGCCCCTCTGCAAAGCCATCATGCATTCCTAGTAAGCTATAATAAACAGCCCCTTCCTTATTTCTCCAATACTTGCACTTGTTCGGGAGAGATAAGAACGGATCTCAGGCACAATCAGATCAAAAGGTGTCCTATTTCGGAAAATAATCGCGGGAAAATAAAATAATCGATCGGAGGGTGTAAACAAATTTCTCCCGTATCTCCTCTTCATTTTTTGGCAGCTTACATCACGGGTTTCCGCTATTCTTACACACGCCCTTGTCCCTCGAGAGAGAGGTAGAATAGGGGTTCGGGAGATGGGTTCTTGATGGCCCTCGGATGAAGGAAGATCGATGGCTTGACGAAGCCTGCAACTTCTCGAACCAAGTTTGGGAGGTGGGGAAAGTTTGCGGTATGAATAAAGCCATGGGCAAAGAGTTTAGGTAGAGAAATAAAGCTAGAGGGAAATCTATTGGTGAGAGCTTAAATCTAACCGAGAAGAAATAGCGCGATGGGAGAAGCGTGAAAGATAGCTCTAGGGCAAATTCCTTTCACGGTGAAGAAATCGGAAAACGGATGAGATTTTGATGACCCCAATTACGGGGATTCCTCTCCATATTTCCTGAGTCCAGATGTACATCTTCAATTACTACGGGTGTCAAGCTGTGAACCGCGTTCCTTTACAGATGACAATACGCATTTTAATACTTGCGAACTTTTTGGTGCAGGGTAATTAATCGGGGATCTCAGGTGTCTATGTATTTTTTCTAAACGTGGTCCCAAAGTAGTACATAAGGACCCCTGGGGGTCCATACATATTTCCAGGGGTCCAAGTCAGGAAGAAAACAAAAGAGGGTCCAAGGAAATTTAGAATTTTTGAGAGTGTTTTAGGGGTTTTGGAAGCCAAAGATCCCATTTAAAAACATAATTTAATTACCTACCAGATATGGCTTTTTAACAGGGCAATTTAGTATCAGGCAGGCTAGGGGGTACATGGAAAATTAAAAGAGGTCCATGGGGAACAATGATTTGGGAATCTATGATCTAAACCAGTGATTCCCAAAGTAGGCAATAGCCTCCCTCTAAGGACGATGTAGTAATACAAGGGAGTGTTTGATGCTAAGGTAATATATTCCCATTTGATCATACTTACATTTTTAATCAATTTTACTTGGCTCTTTTCATTCATTAAACATCTGATTATTTATTATTACTATATTTACACTGCAGATAGGTGGCGGTGCCCGTGTCAATACTACCATAACCACATATAACATTTATAGAAATTTTTATAACTATTGTATAATTGTCTTGTATATACAATAATACTATTGTAGAATTGTACTTTTATAACTATGTGTATCTTAGCAGCCAATGTTTTTAGTAATTTTCTTAAACTTCCGTTCATTAGCAGGGAAGGGATTGAAAATTTCTTCAGGTAACGTAATCCAGTCCAATATGACTCTATTTACGAATGAAAATTTACCAACATCTTGATATAATGATTTGGCGGATGTTTAAAACATTTTAGCTTGTATTTTGATTTTTATTAATTATTTAGATTTGGTCTCAGAGAAAATATTTTTTATACTTAGATGCCGCAATTTTACTTTGAATATAAGGGTATATTAAAAGTGCTGTATTCCTTTCTCATCTTCTCCAGAATACCGGAGAGTGAGACGAGGAGCGCCGTCGGAGACGGCTTTGAAGATTCAGTACCTCTAATTCATTAACAGCAATGTTTCAAGTTTTTTTTCTCTATAGGGGGGGTAGAATGAAAAATTTTGGAAAAACCTAATATCAGTCCAGTCCCGTTATGTTGGATCTGTGAGTCACGTTGGGTTGTTATGTTTCCCGTAACCATAATGATGTATAAAATTAGATATGATTTTATATGGACGTATTTATATTTACCATGTTAAGGAGTCTACTTTATCATTGTCGAGAAGGGCTGGTTGATGGATAAGTCAGTGTGATTAAGCGCTTAATCTATATTCCATTCCATAATATAGTGGCAGATAAGGATATAATTTTCTTCTAAGTATGAAATTATTCTCGTCTTAAATTGGTGGGTCTTCCATTCACGTTTAATATTAAAGAAATAATTTCGAGCAATCGTTATCGTAAATTTCACTAATTAAATCAAACAATTTAGCCAAAAATATCTCTAGCGAATTGAAATTTTATATTCTATGTTTTCGATGTATTCATTTTATGTATATTCTGGTAGCCGTTCTTATATTTGTACATGCTATTCGATTTAATCAAATATGAAAGCATTGCGATGTCCTTCCTGAGTAATAAAGGCATACATTTTGTAGAAATTTTAATTGAATATATGTATCACCTGCGGTACTATTTAAATATTAATTTCTTATTACTTTTTCGATAATAAAAATGTTCCCTGAAAATAGAAGTCATAAAGTAATATTACTTCAATAACGCCAATTCTCCTAAGTATGACCAAAATTTGACTAATTTTAGGAGTTCCCTTTGCACAAAATTCAGCTCTTTACATAATTAGAGTTTGTTTCCCCAATATTCTGGCGTTACGATAAATTAAACAACATTTGTAAATTAATACAATCGATGGATGCGGCCGTGATGTTGTGGGAATGTAATAATTTGTAAATTATTTAAATGATATATATGAAGCGGAATTAAGATAGATAATTTTCATTTGAAACAGCCAAACAAGCTTAGATGAGAGATGAAGAACCTGAATAGTATACTTTTTACGTAGGTGTGAAATATATGTTAGTGCTCTATCCTTCGAGAGTATAAGCTCAGGTATTTTAAATATAACTGCCATTGAAGATTTTGTTGACTGTTTATTAACTATTAACATTAAAATTTGATTGAAAATTTGAAGTTAAATATCATCGTGCTCTATAAAAAATTCCATAAAATTTTATTTAGGCTATAATATCAAAGTAAAGTTCACAGAAGGACAGATAATTACTTTTTATAGCTTATATTCCTGAGAATTTCTTACATAATTTCAATTTTCATAGGTAGGTCGAACGGCACTGTTTATTTAGTACTTTGATTAACATTGTGTCGGTAAAAAGAGTTTCGGTCAATGGATGCCGAAGCACTTGCGTTTAAGAAGCACATTTCAAATGAAACATTATTCCTAGAATTTAATCATTTAAAATAACTATCGGTTTCGAAGGAATGATCGTCATCATCAATCAACATCTACTGATAATCATTACGTAATGACCGATTTTATAATGATTGTTATCCCCTGATAATAACGATCACTAGAAAACGGCTGCTGTTCAAATGAAATTATTATGAAAAAGTACCTTTCAAGGTTTCCTTCCTCATTATAGATTTCCGCGGCATCTCGCCATATTCTGGGAAGTATATGCGTAAATGGAGTTAATTAGTGTCGACAATACCTTTGTGACGCGTTTGTGTAAACAAGAGGAAAGAAGACATTCAGCGACGTCGTTTTTTCCTCGTTTCTTGAATTTCCGCCACGCGGCGCTAACCTCGCCTCCAAGGAAAGCAACTTGAGTTTAACGGAGGGAAATTTCTTTGCTCGCACCTAGACTCGGACCGTAATTGCGTCAGACTCCTTCTGAGACGCCAACCTCTTAAAAAAGAACGCTTTGAAGTAAAATCTCTCTGCAAAATGTATTCGAGGCGAATCCATCTTCAAGCGCTTGGGTTTTACGCCCTTTTTAGCGCTTCGTAGATAGCGTATCCACGCGCGATATGTCTTCATTTGTCCGATATTCCTCGACTCACCCCCTTAAACGAGTAATCAAGGATTCGACTCGGTCTCAAAGGCATCATCTAGCTGTCAGTGAGCGTCTTTCCCAGGAGAAAGAAAATATTACGTTTCTCACATATATGTTACAGCGTTTGAAGAAAACATATGAAATCTTCCGTTCTGGATTGTTTGAGAGACCTCGTGAAGTTTTCCTTTTAACTCACTTAAATACGTGATCTTCCCTTTTGCTGCATAAAGTGATGTACCTCAATAAAACGTCCCCGTGTTTGGCGGAATTGATTCGGAATGTTAATTTATAGCATACAGGTTTCGAAGATTTTAATATCGATTTTTTAGATTTAGATATATAACCCGCGAGCCGCCAGAGGCGTATGGCAGGGGGTGTATTACACCACCATTATTCATTCATCCCTATTAGCATATCTAATAGCCTGGGGAAAAAATGACCAAAAGTAATTATCCGTCCTTGCGCTTACTTCCCTATAACGCTTCGTCGATGCCTCTCGGAGATCGCGTTCGCTTCCTACTGGCACTAACATTTCACTTACTTCGTTTACAAATTCTGAACGAATGAACCTTTCGAAACGTTTCCGTCGATATTCAGATCTTCTCATCTGTAATGAATTCCAACCGAGGGACTCTATCATTGCCGTAACGCTGCTATCAAACCTGAAATCCCCGCAAACGAATCGGGCTGCTCTACGCTGGATCATCTCTAAATCTGAGACTAAACCTACTTCGTGTGGGTCCAAACTGCACAGCAGTATTCTAGACTCGGACGAATATGAGAGAAGTAAGATGTTTCTTAGACAAAGTATGAAGACATTTTAATTGACATGAATTTTAAATTTATTGATAAGAATGACCTGAGGCTTGTTAAAAAGCAGGAAGCAGTCGTTTATTAAAACTAATAACGAAAATCCCAAGTTTGACTCTATTATTTATGTAATGGCGTTCCAAAAAGTAAGCTCAAATCATATCGATTACATTTCGATTAGTTGAAAATTACTCTTTTAGCCGGCATAGAGAGCACAATTTGAACCTTCGTACGGCATCTTTTTTGTGTGTTATAAAACATAATTATATATTCGTACATTTAATCTATTGGGTATTTTTGTAAAGTGATGCATAAAGGCTGGGTGAGAACGATAAACTAAAAATATTCGTAACAAATATGTTTATCATGATAGAGGGAAAAGTGTTTTAATAGAGTTGTAATACTACGCTATCTTATCATTCCTAAAAGATTTAAACTGAATTAAAACTTATTTCTTCTGTGAAAATTACCCAGGTTCAATCTCTTTCTATATGTAGCTATCTGCATTTCGCTGGATAAAAATATAATTAAAATCTCTTCTTAAATAAATAAATCATTATTGGTACTTACCCAATTTTTGTAGTATTCAGCATTATGCGTTAATTTTTTGAGTTTTATTTTGCCACTCAGTAGAGACTTTCGCGGTAATGTTAGAGTAAATAGTAGGGAATGTGACCTGACGTTAATCAACATGATGCAAAAGGTTAACATATCTCGCTTATAAAATAGATAAAACTTTAGTGACCTTACGTACGTTACCTACGTAACTTAAGAAACATGAATTTTTTGTTCTTTTTTAAGTAGATTAATTCTACTTATTACTTTTAGGGTCGGTGAGGTAAGCAGGGGTAGAAATCCTCACTCCTCATCTGCGTAGTAAGCCCTTTCCATGCTCCAAAGCTTCTGTACCTATCAGTTGTGGGCATGAAAATCCAACCAACTCTTTGACTGTTATCTTTACAGAAAAAAAGAACACATAAGTGCATCCCTAAGTTAATACTTATTTAATTTATTTTATATTTAAATAATTGTGTAGTGCTAGCTCAAATAAAAAAAATAATCCGAATCACAAATGAATTATCGTGAACGCATTTACAAAATAACATCGTAATGTTATTTTCATTCGTCTTTTATATTTATTGCAAAATTTTCATTAAATATTGTTATTTTAAATCGTTTTAACAACATTTCTGGAAAATATACGTAGTTGTAAGAAACTGGAGCCATATTGGGAAAACTTTGCATTTTGAAATAAGAGGAAAAACGCTTTGCATTTTGTCAACCTCTTTGCATTCCACCGTTGTCTTTCCAACCCAATCTAATCTTTCAGATTAGCTCTCAATCAATTCCATCCGATTTAATGGATTGCTAATAAATGCCTTTCATCTCCGCGCTCTCTCCCTAAAAAACAACTTTAAATTTAAATCCCTCCGAGTTTTCCATCATCTCCCCCTTTTTTCACCACTTTCTTCCTCTTTTTCTTTAACGACTTCCACCCTTTTTCATTCACTCTAATCTCCTTTTCCTCAGGGCCTTTCTTACCTACTCATTTCCCTTAATTTGCATTTCGAGTTATTTTTATCCAGCCTCCGAGTGTCCTCACTAACCCCAACCTATTTGGGAACCTGGACCCAATCTAAGACACCGAAAGTCTTCTTAATTCGGGATCTTTTGCGAATATTTTCTCCTTTCCCCTCGATCTCGTCCCGGCGTTTATTCTCGGTGTCTTGGTCCGTTGAAGAGAAAACGTAGACATTATACACACGCTATAAATTTTCGTTGTTAAACGAGTTAGGGTCATGGGATGAATACTTGGAGTTGTTAGTGTCTTCAAAGGTAACGTAAGGAAGAAACTGGGTAGGAAATACCAAATTCACCTTCTTTGTGTTTCCGTTCTCTCCTTCATTGTGATGAAATGATCGATTTTTTTAACATAATCAGACATTTTTCATTATCATCTTGCATACAAAATTGCTTGTACCTATGCATTGCTGAGCTACTTTAGGACGTCAGCTGGGGTGATCAGTTTTTCTTCCTGAGTAGGGTGTCTTTTAAGTTTGTTTGCTATTTAAACTAGCGTCAATTTTCTGCGCGTGGTTAAAAGAACCTTATTAGATTTAAAAGTTTGACATATCTACTGTTTTACTCTCGAAATGTTTTTGCTAGATATCGAATGATTCATTTTTCTGAATCATCGTTGACCCAGTGCTATAAACAAAAACATGTCTGCTTTTTAAGTTTTTTAATTCCGTAAAAAGAAGGGCTAAGAAGAAATTACACATTCAAGCGAATAAAAAATGTCAGTGGAAGAGTTTTACAATTTACTTTTTCTTATCTTTTAAAGAAAAAAGAGACATATCTGTGTTAACAGGTTGTATATTTTCATGCTCTGTAAAGCCGCAGGTTGTTAGTAAACCGCGAGGAAAGTCCCTTGTCTGATTCCAGAAACCAAGCGAAGTTTGATATCTCCGAGGCTAGGATACCTAACCTTGCGAAGCGCGGCCACAGAGATTCCAGACCCAAATGGTTTCCTGGAATGACCTAGGGAACTTTGCACACAGTTTGCTAGCAATATACGGCACTTTAGAGCTTTCGTAACTCTTACTTTCTCTTCCGATAAAGAAAGGTTCAATATGGATGCTGATAAATTTGTTACGGTAAATTACTAAGAAGTACAAAATTGTTTATGTAAATTAGACAAAAATTACATATATCTACACAATTATCTTCAAAGAAATTTAGTATCACCTTTACTAACAGAGTTATTACCATTATAAATTGCACGCAAACTTAAGTACTTCATGTATTTACCCTTACAGAATCCAAAAACAAAAAAATAGGTGTCATAGAAACTTATAACACACGGACGCCGAACATCCTATGCTTTTGTCTTAATATCTAGTAATTAAAAATTAAAATTTTGCGCGAAGGAAGTAGTTTCTGATATTAAGAAAGTGAGAATCTTTGTCAGACATAGCGAGGTGATTCGATAAATATGCGTCGATTATCACATCGTTGCTATAACCGACAAATAAGCAATTATTTGTTATGTAGTAGTTTGGCATTTCCTTGTATTTATCCATAAAAAAATTTCCAACATGCTTACTCTTGTTTCCTCATGCAACCTCATAAAATTCATCCTTAATGTTTATATATATATATATATATAAAATCCATATAATTTTACAAATTTTATTTTGAAAGTACCAGAAAGTGAAGAGAAACGCTTGAAACCGAATGTTTGTTAGAAAATATAGCAGGGCATACCCATAGAGTAGTTTGATAGCCTTGCAAGTTACCTCTGGTTCTAGAAAAAACTCATTAAGTGCTGCTACTCACCATAAAAATCCGGAATTCTAAAAAAAACGTTCTTTGAAGTCTTAGTTTTAATCATATAAAATAATTTGCTATAGCGTTCCTAGAAGGGACAAGGAAAAGAAAAACCTCTCGCAACCACCACATCTAAATGAGAAAGGTGGGTGAAAAAGCTTTCCTGAAATTTCATCGATTAAAGGTTTTAGAAAAATACGAGTATATCGTATAATATTAACAATAATGAATGAACTAATAATGCCGAAAATATACAATGGTTTCTTCTCCAGAATTAAGATTTAGTAAATTAAAATATTCGAATGTTACCTTCCTTTAAAACTCGATGCAATATTCTCACTAAAAATTGATTGAAGAGAGAGCCTTCGCATAGATGCTGAAGAGCAGGATTCATCCAGGCGTCGTATCTGTTTATGATAGCTTATCCACTTGGTATCTCCTCTGGGAAGCATTTATTACTCGTGCTTCTTCAATCCGTCAATATATATCCCATCACAACCTATTCCTTCACGCAACATATTCAATCTTCTGCATTTACACTTTCAAAAAATCTTCTTAAGTCCTCGAAAATACTACTTACCTCACCTGGTGTTGTAGTCAGGCCCCCGTTTTAACATCTATCAGTCAAAAATGTTTTCCCATTACATGTCTTTCTAAGAGATTGATTGTTCTCCTCCATAAGCTCCGAAAACTGCTGGATGTCGATTTTACTTCTTTGCCTCTTCGAATTCAAACGCCAGTTCACTATTCCTCCGTTGTACTTCTAGATCGTTTTACTTTACACTCCATTAGTACGTGAAATTTCAGAAATTAATCAGAACGCCCGACTCAAAGATCATATTTTCTATATTTTTCAATTAAATTTAATCAAAGATAAAATTAAATCTTCTTTGCTGATTTTTACACCTTGAAAAACTCATTAATGGGATTATCCTATAGAAACCAGAGGATAGTTCATTGAGGGATTTTTTATTCCAGTCTAATCTTTGTTAAATTTAAAATAATGGATTGTTATTTTGTACATTTTTCATATTTATATCATAACTAATGAGATTATGATGATCAGACGAATTTAAAAGCAAGCGGAAAAGAATATATCTGGTAAAATAGCATGAAATATCAAATTCAGGTGAAAATTCTATGCTTTTATGTTCAACGAAAATGAGAAGCGTGTGAAAAATCAAGTGTGAATATTATATATGGGAAGTGATAACCCGACAGACGGATAGGCCGAAAATTGACAGGTCTATTACAAAAACTATTAATGATAAGATTGGTACCCCGTCCTTGTCTACTAATGAAGGGCTTATATGCTTATATCATTTCTAATATATTCTTAATCTTTAAAATATTAGTTTCAACGTTGTGTAATGATTATTTCTGCCTCCTCGTGGATTTTGAATAATGAAGACTCTTTGAGGGGTCTCTTGGGCAATTATTGCTTCGTATATCGTTTTTGATTTTACTTGATACTTAGAATACGAGCTAAAAACGGAGAAAAACGCAAAGGTGTAAGGTATTAGATGGCATAAAAGAAGGAGTTAACTGCTAACAAATTAAAGAAATGGCCTTGAATAAGGAATTTTAAGGCACGTGAATATATCGATAGGAAAAAAACTCATGTATGTTCGACGTAGCACTTTAAACATTCTTCAGAATTTGGTTGAGTTTAAATCTCAGAAACGAATGTAGGACATCGAAATATTAATGATTTCAGGAGCGATTTTTTCAAAACTTGTGATAAAATTGTCATTGATTGTTAAAATTGATACATCTCTATATGATTAACTCTTTTTTGGTATTTATACCGGATTTGTTTGCCATGAAAAGTTATATTTGCTTTAACTCTCATCAAAAATGCATTTTTCGTTAATTCTCCTAGCTTTTTCCTCTCAAAGATACTAACGATGGCACGTGATTGCGGGACTAAGATGTGTCTCAGTGATTCGATTCCGGCTGTCAAGAAGATATTCCGAGAAATATACGACCGCTCTGCTTCTTCAAAATTATGAGTTATGACTGCAGATAAAATACATTTTGTTATTTGTTATTCTACTCGTAGATCATATTTATTCTACCCACATAGGATCTTTTCCTTGCGAGAATTATGATGAAATGTTCAGGATGAGCTTCGCTCCAATACTTGCCGTAACTAGCATTCCCTACCTTTATAAATATAACTTTAAATTAGAATGCGCCTAGAAAATATTTGGCACAGAAATCATATATTTGCCAATAGAATATTATTCTTTTGTGTGTATCTGATAATCACCAACTTCTGGAAAATTTATGCTTTTCTTTAGTATGAGAAAATAAGTCGTTTATATTTTTAAACTTAGTACTAGTAATACTAAATGTTTACGTTGAAAAATAAGGTTCTTGCAATAAAATTGCGTTTATAAAAGCTTATGGAATAACTTTCGATGGTTCAGGATATATTTTTCTAATTATTAATTTTCATTTGTGATTTTGAGAGTATGTTCGGTCTCCGTATTCAACTATACTCTTCAAAAATCTCACTTTTATGTCTGAAATAATTAAAGCATGATTTTCAATGTTACTTGTCATTAGAATATTCAAAAAGGAAGGAGATGAACATTGATACGCATTATTTATCCCAAGAATTACGTTGAATTTTCTTGATAAATTATAGGTTTCAAATTAATTGATAAGTAATTTCATGAGCTTTGTTTTATGTTGCGTTTTTTCCTAAAATTTTGATTGGAATAATTGATAAGTTTGTTTTAAATAAGATTACTATAAAAATTCTTTGTAAGTTAAGTTAATTTTAAGTAAGTATTCCTCTAGCAGCCGAACAACGTAAGACTTATTATTCCTTGCACGACGCAACCCAACTTACACCTCGTTGAGCGGGTTGCAGACGTTCATATCTACTTCATTTCTTAACCCTTTTAACTGCCAATTACTTTTCCTAATTCAAGTCACATATGTTAATTTCAAATTTAAAAGTTGCTCTTTCTTGCAAATTTTTTCAAAGGACTACAATTTAATGAGTTTTCTATTACCCCTATAATTACGCAATTCAACTTGCACCTGGACCAGCGGGATACATACCTTCATCGGTATGTTTCTTTTTAAGAATTAAGTTTTCTTTGGATTTCATTGAGCGAATCCCCATTAATTGGAATTCCGGAAAAATATTAATATTAATTTGAAAACAATTTTGCTCGATTTCTTAAAACTGACAAAAAAGAAGAATGCCAATTTTTTGATTTCAACTTTTCCATTGAATACTTCAAAATATATATTTAAATAATGTCTTTTATCAAAATGTATGCGTCGAAAGATTTAAGCTTGAGCAATGTGCGTAAATCTCTCGTACTAATAGCATCGAATAGTGTGACGTTTTTTTAATACTGAACACGTTACGTCTCATCCTTGTTTCAGCGCTGGAATTTAGTAGGAAAAGTAGTCATTCCTGTCAACTCCCTTTTTTTTTGAAGAAGACGGTCTTTGATTTCATCAATGCTAAACATGAGTTAGAGCAAAGACAGATGAAATGGATGCCGTTGACGCTTAAAATTGGAATTTTTTAGGGAACGAGCGTCCGGGAAAATACGTAGATGGCGTGTAGATGGAGAGCTGATTGTGACGTCAGTTGAGGATAATTCGGAGAGAGCACAACGCGCCCGTTTCTTCTCCGATTAAAGTCGATTACCGAAAATAATCGACGTTCCCTCCGATTCCGTTTTTAACGCTTCCCGGAAGACGGAACGCTTTTGCCAGCGAAATATTTGTTTTACTGCTCCGTTTTTTCAGACAATGGATTCCCTTCTTTTTTCGCCCCAATGCATATTCACGAGAGAAGCGGGAAAAACTAAAATCTCGATGGAGGTTGGGAAGCAATGGAGTTTGGGCGAATTAAGGGGAGATTAAACGAGTTTATCCCTTTTTTGAATGCCCCCAAAGACGTGAAAAATGAGATCTGTGCTTGGGGAATGAAGAGGAGTTCAGAGTCCGCGGATATTAAGTCTGAAATTTTATTTGAATGTTCCTTCATGGACTTGTTTTCTTAAGAAATGGAAGTATTCTTTTTGTTTAAACCTATTCATCGCGAACATTGTACTCTTAGCGCTTGTATTTATTTAACATTAAAAGAATATATAGATAAGGTGTATTTAGGAAACAAAACATAACCTATGACATAAAATACGACCAAGGATATTACATATAATTTTTGATATAGCCTATATAATGCAATTGTGCCATTGAGCGCGGGAATGTTTGCTGATACTCGGTGATAAAATAAGTTCAACGTGTGAAAAATTACCTATCAAAAATATCTTTGGGGGATCTCTTGGAAATTTAGAATTTCGTTGTATTTGGTCTGAAATAATATTTTCGGTACTTTGCTATAATTATATCATCCAAGAATATTATTATTATGTATTTAAATTCAACAGATATAATAATTAGATATAAAAATTTGAACAACGCATAATAGATAGGCATATTTTAATTTCTCTCTCAATTTAATCTGTAGTATTGAATGCTCTTACTTTTTGTCACCCATGTGGGTTAAGGTTTACCTTTAGTACGTAGGATTAGCAGATTATTTATTTTCCCCGCTCTTACGCAAGTTTTAAATGATAATAATAGTCACATCGGGGAAATAATACATTTTATGTTTCGTGTTTGTAACGGACAGAATCGTTGAAAGCTTGAACTCTTCATATGAAGATTATCATCACTAAATTAAACTTCTACATTGGAAGATATGCCATTTATCGAAATAGCGAGAATTATGTAAAGTGTAATATTAGCTAAGGAAAATTTGCAAAGTAAAAGATTGGGCTCATGAAAGGTTTAGGATAGAAGGAGACAAGGAGAGAGTTTGACCTGAGCGATCCAAAAGCAATTGCTCGCATTGCCTCTGTCATCGAAAATTTCTTCTGATCTCTGCACTCCTTCCTACATGCTATACCATCTTATTCAGCATCATATGAGCCTTCAACCCGATTATAGCTAGCTCCAGAATTTGATCCCGAAAAAGAGAGACGGGTATGCACAACTGAAGGATCGCAGGTCAGCAGGAAAGATATATCCGTTTATATTGTCATCCACGTTTTATACGGTCGACTTATAGATTCGGTACATTTTGTTTCCCTTGCAAAGCATTATTTCTTAAATTAGATAAGAGGGGTACTTGTCGTGGATAGAAGTATTGAAAGAAATTGTTCGGAAAGACCTATAAAAGGGAATTATGTTTGGGGCGATTCCGATGACGAAAGTTCTACGAAGATATTCACCCATTTTATTAGATTTTCTAAGGTATTAGCCTAGTTTGAAATTCGATTAGGAACACAAATATTTATCTATTTATAAGATTTCATGTATTCGCCATTAATAAATACGCGGACTTCCTGTTTGCGGTAACGAACTGTCAACATTAAGGTAACGCTCGCGTGTTTGGTCGATATTTTATGTCATGCGAGGAGCGCATTACGGTAATAGCTAGATTAAAGTCGAGGGGGAAAGTGAAGAGAAGAAAGTATTCTATTAATTAAGGGCAGTTTGAAAAATGTGCGGCTGAACTCCGAACCATGCGTTTTAAAATATTAAGAATGATAAACAGAATTGCTTACCTGTCTGTATTCAGCCCTGGAGGTTGCTTAGCTCTCAATCCTTCCGCCATTAGCTACAGAAATCCCTTGTGAGAGGATGAAGATTACTAAGCAAGATGAGATGTGAGATAGGTCTCCGTTGCTTCCCTTACGAAAACATAAATCTGTTTGGCGCATCTCTGTAAGTGTAGTGCAATGACCCCATGAATGACTTTTTTCCATATCATTTGTTGTCGAGTTACAAGGATTTATTTCAATAGTCAGCATCCCTCGTACCTTAGAAGTTTCACAGAATAATATCTTCCGATAAAAGTGAAACAATAACATATATCACTCAATCGAGATATAAAAGAGAAAACAATGAAAATAATAATGTCATAGTTTTACCGAAACATATTCTTCGAAACTTCGCTTCGAATAAAAGTTAAATAAAAGACCTATAACTTAATCAAGTCTAAGAAGAGAATATAATAAAAATTATCTTATCAATCAAGAAATGATAGAAGGGAACGTTGCTTATATCATATTTATCAATTTATTTATAAACCGTGAAAAAACTGAATCAATCGGCGCTAAAGACTAAGTTTAAGTACAAATTACTGAAATTAATACTCGTCAGTCGCTATGATCCTATCTAAGGCAAGAACGTCATTTGACTCGATTTTTCGCATTATTATCTATACGTATGAACACAACTCATTTTATATCCACCCATTAACCTTTTTACACGTTTCATTTCATCTTTTATGCTACTTAAGTTTGTTAAATTAAGTTTTCCCCATAAAAATGTTGGTAATAAAGCGATACTAGAATTGGAAAAGCTGACATAGCGCATTATTTATTAATACGTATAACTATGTGACATGCCCGTGAATATCAACATAGTTCAAATAAACGAGATCACAATCGATAATAAATGATTCAGGAATCTCCCATGCTACAGAAATTGACCCTGAAAACATCTATAATGATGTGGAAACGTTTATCGTGAACTGCCTGTACATGAGAAACTAATCAGCGCTCAGCGATGTGAATTGGGTAGGAAATGAAGCAATCGCGGGGCATTCGAAATAGTGAGACTAATTAAGCAAGTATAGCTAAAGGATTCTCAATTAGTTACTACGTACAAACAACTATTTACTATGTTTAAAGTTTAACAATAGGAAATGTCATATATTTTGAAAATCCATTATATTATTTCAAAATGTGAGAAAGAGTTTGAAACTACTGTTTTTTAAAAGATAATTGGTGTAATAATTGCAACATATAACAGTGTTATTTTACTATTTGTATCCTATTTAATATCCTTATTGTCTTAAAACGACGTGTAATTGTAAATAATTTCAGTATAGATTACTTACTGCCTAAAGGAAGGTATTTTTGGAATATGCCTCCCTTCAAGGGAAATGCCCAGCTAATGAATTAAGCTCTCATCTATTTTAATACATTTGATGTGGGTTTTATTTAGGGAGTAAGCCTACTTATATGGGAAATTTCTCTATGGCGATGATCATAATAACAACGATAATAAATAGTAGTAATAGTATATTAAACATAGTAATAATATTTACAAAAATAGCAATAATAGTTAATATAATATAAATTCGGTAATAATTCAAGAGATCAGGCGTATAATGGTAAAGAATGTTATAATATTGGAAATATTAAACTTAACAGCTGCGACAATTATAAAATCAGTTCTCATTAGTCTGAAAAAATTGAATTCTACGGTTTGTATGCCTTTTATCGTCCATAGATCCGCCTTCACCATCACTTGTAGAATGGTTGGAAAATTCTGCAATAAACACTTTAATCAATTTATAAAGAGTGTAGCTCAATCCCAATCCTTATCAACCTTTCTCCTTCAACAAGGGTATGCATCAAAATAAGTTAAAATATATCATCACAAACGAACGAAATGTCGAAATGTGACATAGAAACGGTTAGACGAGGATATTAATTTGTAGTATAGTAGTAGTGTATCCCATGAAAGAATATGAGGAAAAAATTGAATCGTAATAGAACGACGATATCGCCCCAAATGAGGTTTCGCGATAAAGAAAGCCGAACGTGGAACTAATCCCGCGGAATCCCCCCCAGTCGCTAAGACTCCGTCTAAAGAGGATCAGGGTGATCTAGTTTGAATGGAAAGGCCGGAGTGATTCAGAATCGAGATGAGTGAAAGATATCCCAGGGGTTTTACCGCGGAAGGATCACCTGAAGCAATTAGCGAGGCGGACTTCCTTCGTCAAGGTTTCCGTATTACCTTCTACTTCAATCTCCGCCTGGAAACTTCTCGAAGGGAATAAGCGACTGCTTCCCCAAGTAGGACGAACTGTAAAAGGCTTTGAGATCTCGCGACACCGACTCTCATGTGTTTGGGTAATCCCTGGGAGGTGACGAACTTCCGAACAGGGGAAGTTCAGTATCGAAATCGTCCAAGCCTTTCTTCGGCCCGCGATTGAAATTGCTAATATTTAATTAATCCGCGATTCTCTATCTTGTAGCAGGGTAATACGGATTAGGAAGAAGTGACTGCGATATTATCGTGTGGAAATTTATGGGAATTATGTTCTGGTAGAGATAGAATTTTTGAATCTCTCATAAGCAGATAATTATGTAATTATGTAGTTGTTGACGTAAATGGTTCACGTGAAGATATTTTATCCGATATGTAGATTAGAACCCTATATATGCTATGTCTAGAGGGTAAAAAGTTGTAATGTAATGGCGAAAACAATAATTTGTAGACTACAAACATTTAGAGAAAGTGTTTTTCTGAATGAAAACCTTCACGACCTCTATGGCAATGCATATGTATGGCGTGGTCACATAACATACGACAATTGTTTATTAGTAACGTAGAAACACGATTTTTGAAATCATGAAATTATTTAACCGAAACTAAAAAAAACAGAGAAAATAAAGTAAAAGTCACACAATTTTCAATGGAGTGAAATATAATCACCATATTTAGGTATTAATTTAGAGGAAAGAGAAGTATAAAAGAAGAAAAACTTACAAGATCATAGGGATTGAATACTTGGAAGATTTACCTTAAGTAAGTTATATAGTGCTAGTACATGAGTGTAAGTATTGAATATTTTACCTGCCTTACTTTAGAGTTCGAGGGACTTTAGCATCTCTTTTATATAATAGCATATTGTTGAGATAATTCAAATCATTGTTTGCTACAATATTAGGAAACACATTTTGAGGTAACTTTGAAATTTATTTCAGAGTGATATATGAGGAAAGACTTTTCAAAAATTCTGGTAAGTTTGTAAATATGAAATAAATCATCCTACATTATGCAAATATACATATGGTTTATGGATGTCTACCTCAATTATCTCTTAAATATTTAGGAACAAATAGTCATTATGGAGGAATTGTCAATGTTATTTTGCATTCAACGGAATATATGTTATATCAGGCAATAATTAATATTTACATTTTTTATTTATTTATAATTTTTATTCATTTTTATTTACCTTATTTATTTATTTTACTTTTATTTATTTACCCTTTACCTTTAACTTTATGAAATGCCGCTTTCAAATGTAAAATATAGAGGATGGTGTTTTCCGTATTTTGAGGTTAATAAATTAATACATCTGAGCAACTAATTTGAAAATGCTCATGTATTAATAATACGGAACTTGAAGCAAATATGAATTGATGCAATGAGCATAAATATATGTTTCGTTGTAACGGGTATTTATTTTTGACTCTATTCGTGACGGATTTTAGCGATAAATTCACCGTGAAAATTGTTTCCAACTTCTTTAAATTCTTTCTTGGGTACCTTAAGAGAATTTTTCGCGAATATAGTGTGCATCCATACGAAAGCTACCATATATCTGCCGAAGAGACCTAATGCACCAAGCAAACTAAGTACCTTTTTTTCAGCTTCGGGCCTCATATTTTGCTCCAAAGTTGGAATTTATAAAATACGACTCAGTTTGGTTAATAATTTCGATAAGCCACGAGTAAGTACCGCGAGTTCATTTTTCGTTAAATCTCATTTTTTCCATGGACGTTTTCTAAGTGAGACTAATATGATCAAGCTCAACCATTTTGGTATGATGAATGAAGCTTCTTGAGGAAGAACATAATCTACGAGGATCGAAATCGAGGACTCAAACCTAAATATCCCTGTTTCCGGTCGGTTGGACTGTTAATTTATTACAAAAACCGCCTCAGTTAGTCGCAAAGACAGGTTGCGACATTAAATTACGCCACAATCATAATAATAATAATAATAATAACTAATCTGTTAATCTATTAATCTCCTTTATTTTGGCCACCCTGGACCGGCTTATTTCCCTATAATAATAATAGTAATAATAATACAATTCAATACAATTTAGAATATACAACAGTACAATAACCAACAATGAAAGATAAAAACAAATATATATATATATATATATATGTAAAATACAAAGAATAGGTTATCATACACAGCTCAAACTTACATTGAAACAGAACAGTCTGGTCCTGCTAAGCAAAATGCTTGTCAGCAGGTTCCATTTAGGTAATCTACAGTAAAATTATAGGAATGTAAAAAGAAGAGTTTAATAGATGTAGAGTACCAAAAAAAATATTAAAATTACAGTTAAATACAACTACATATCAAGATTTATACAAACACACAGTGCATGTTAAAATACAATTAAGGGTTCCAAAGGTTAAAACATAAAGAGTTTGCAATAAACAGCTTAGGTTGAGACATTAATTAGCCAGTTTTTATTTCCAATTTCACATAATAATAATAATAATAATTTATTATGCCCTGGAGAGATTTCCATAGAGCAGCAAAAAATACAAGAAATGATCAGAGTACAAAAATGTATGGAAATTGAAAAATACAAACAGAAATAAAAAAATCTCATAAAAATATATAAATTTATGGAAAGTCAAACGAACAAAAGATGTGGAAAAGAAAAATACAAAATAAAGAAAAACACAACAAAAATAAATAGAGAATTTAGAACTTAAAGACAGACAACAAAAGAGGGAAAAACGATATGCAACTCGTCTAACACAAAATACTCATTTAAACATCAGCAGTTAAGATAATAATTTCACCTTAAAAACTCCCACCGAGCTGGAATATTTTGTAGAGTCAGGTAAAGAGTTACAGAATAAATCATACATAAATACAAAAATACAAATTCACAAAACATGTGTACGTTGAAATAAAAAATGAACATCTCTTTGCAATAGCTATACGTTGTATAAAAATGGTACAATAAATTAGAAATACCTCTGAAACAGCATCTAAATGACTTGTCAAGAATCTCTTAAACAATCCAGCAAGAATAGTTTAACATGCTGTTTGGAAGACTTGGTGGGCAAGACCGATATGGCTCGATCGATAATTGAGATTGTCACAGCATAACTACACAACTAACCGACAACTGGGAGATTCAGGTTCGAGACCCGGTCCTTCTTCTTCATGTCGGTTCTTCCTAGGGATTATTCCGTGGCATTATTCCGCACGCCTTTATGCGTGGAATCTTTTTCATCCTTTACATAAAGTTTCTTAAATAGAAATATATTCTTTCTTTCGATAAAAATGCGCTCTTCGTTTACGGGCTCTAAATTCGGAGGTGTCCACTCATCAGCGAATTATCATTTCTCTTTGGAGTACACAAATGTCTTTTGATCACTTATACTTCAAAAACGCGAGTTGCTAAATTTTACAATCACCTGCTACATAACCACGCCATGCTGTAGAATATCACAAAAAAGCTGCAAAAAACTCTTGGCTTTCAGAAAATGTATGCATTAAAATTTCGGTCTCTCATCACAAGTAATTACGCCCCATGGATCAAAAGAGCCGAGGAATAACACGCGACGATCGGCTTCTCTATTTTTTACGGAGTGGTTTCTCACATCGTCAAACTTCATTATGGGGCATTTTTTCCCCAATATACACTCTCCTTTTTAGCAAAAAATAATGTATGCATGAGACCGAGATCAAAAGGCGAATGCAGGAGAGTTGCCCACTCGATTCGGCCCTCCCTCCCGCAGAGCTTTTTAAGTCGATCAATAAATCAAGGATTCCATCACTCGAGAAAACCGATAATCGATACTCATAAAGCTTCTCCCGTATTATCACTAATAATCGGTGGATTATCCATCACGACCTCTCGCGCTCGATTATAGAAATATCCATGTTCCGCTGTCTGGTGGGATTGAATCGAAAAAAGCTAGCCAAAACTACGAAAACGCTTTTTTGAGTGCGGGCTATTAAACTTCGCTGGAATAATCTAAAATGTATCCTGCATACAAGTATGGAAGTTATTTACATGGAATCCGTTGCTTTAAAATTCTACAGGGGGTCAAAGTTGACCGAATCTTTCGAAACATTTCGGTCTTCGATTATTCGCGAAATTCTTCAAATTCAACCCGATAGTGAATCCAAACGAAGACAATCCTAAGATAAAATTTGATTTCTCATTATAAATATCTTATTTTTCTTTTGTAAGACTTGGTTTTAATTATCATCATTGAACATTTAGGTACTTAACGTAACAAAATGGCGGACCATAATTTTAGAGTAAATTTTTACTTAATGAAAGGAAAATAGTTGAAGGAGACATCGTGTGACATAATAAATGATACCACGATATTCTTTTAAGCTTTCTGAGGAGGAATCTGAAATAAAATCGTGATCTAATTTTCCTCTTCGATGAATAAACCTATTTTTCGACAACGCAAGGATTAGAGGTTTACAGTCTCCAAAAGTAGTATTTGTCAGCGTTTCTCGTCGCATTCCCCGGTATTCGGAGAAATTTATGTCCCGTGACGACGAGAGCTCAGTTTCCAGAAAGCGCTTTGGGTATCGTAAAAATGCAGCATTCCTTTCTTGTTTTCTCTGAATACCGGGAAATAAGACGAGGAACGCCGAAAAAGACGGCTTTTGGAAATATAAAACCTCTAATTCATTAACAACCGTTTTCCAAATTCTCTTTCTTTAAAACGCTGCAAGGGCCAAATCCAATTGCATAAAAATTATATGCAGAATATATTTATTTTATTTATTTATTTATTAAATCAATCTGCAGATAGGTATACATCCGGAGGCAGAGTCAGAAATAAACTAAATTCATCGTCAGAAACAAAAACATAACCTATAAAATAAAAATAAACATCATCATGAAACACATCACTTATTACATCCTTATACCTTCAATACCAACAAATCAGTCAAGGTCAATCCAGGTGAAATACATATATATGAAACTAAACGCACATGATATATACACAGGAAATACAGAATCACACATAGGACCAAAAAACAATAATTAAAATAAAATCAATTGACGAAGTTGTCACTTTGTGGAACTCCATAACGTAGGAATATAAAGAAGAAAAATAATTACTTTGATATAGTATTATTTGTTTCCGAGCCGTCCTATTCCTCCTCGAAACGTTACAGTGCTTGGGGAGTCATGATAAGTCATGCGAAGTTTCATAGCGTGCACTTGAAATAAGCGATTTCATAGTTATGGCAAGCTTTTTTCGATTTCAGCCTACTGTGCACTATCTGACGGGGTGCGCTTTCCTCGTGGGAATCATGAAAGGAGTGTAGACTCGGTCCCTTAATTGCCCGCGCTTGAGGTAGTTCAATTTTTTAAGCGTTCTCCCCCGAGGCACTTCCAAATGGAGACTTCTTTGGTCGAGGAGGTCGCCTAGGCTTAATTTATTCGACGAGAAGAGTTCCATTCTCAGCCACTCACGCAGACTGGGAAGATGAAAGCAGCATCGCTATTGGGTGAAGGCGCCCTCTTCGCTCCGCGATGCTTCTTTGTTCTTCGCAATCGTCTTCTTTTGCGGAGCGTCGCTCGAGGTGGAAATTCAGTTTGCGCATTCCTGTACGTCTCCGCTCTCAATATTCGTATCGAGTTGGATCATTTCTGAGGTTTGGTTTGTTGCATCTCTCTAAGGCGACGGAGGGAAAGGCTGCATGGATGCGGAATTTCGCATGGGTACGATATTTTGCATGGTTGATTTTTGGTGGTGAATGATAGCAGACCGAAATAAGAATTGTTGGAAATTTATAACTAACGGATCATTTAGATATAACTCAAAAGAAAAAAAATTACATAAAATTCACGGGTTTATATAATTTTGTAGAAGTGCACAAGTTCATTTCATTAAAAATTCTTAAAAAATAAAACTATTTTCTCTGTACGTAATTTTTTTAAACGTACAAATTATTAAGCAGTGTGTAAAAATGGGATTACTTGCATTTTCAACAGATCCTAGCGTTTCTACGATTTTGAATGAAATCATAGATCGATTTTCTTCAGATTATTTTCACAAAAATGTTGCAGTTGGACAAATCGTCCGGTGGCAACACAAATTACACATATATCCTACCTGTACATTTTTTAAAATAAAAATATTTAGATATTCACAAATTTATCAAATACTTCCTTTCCCTAATAATACAAGTTTTTTTGGGTTCCCAGTAGGCCTTCACGGCCACCATAGCGGTCCCGGGGACAAGTCCCCACCATACATCACCCTACCAGACAATCCCCTACTCCACCTGTACTAGTCAACGTCAAGTTCTCTCGCCCTTAATATTTTTACCCAATATTTTCACAAACTCCCAGTGATGTTTAGGGAAGGGCTTCAAGGCGCCTGCAGGCAAATTATTCCAATTTGCAATTGCAGGATTTAGAAAGGAGACTTTACTAATGTTTGTATTCTGGTTTATTAATTTATCTTTATCTCTAAGGGCTTTTCTATGAAATTTTGCCGTAGTGTCTTTATCTATAATTCCTCTAAAGATTTAACTCCTGTTGATGCTTCTTCAAGAACCTTTATTCGCTGATGTCTTTTATTACCAACTTATATTTTCTTTTATTACCAACTTATATACAAAGCATAGCATGCTATGCTTTGTAAATCTGTAGCACTTCCAATTTTAGAAGGTAGGATGAATCCTAGGGGCTTGTGTATTGCACAGTTTGAGGCATTATATCTTCCAATTTCTTATCTTTCTCACATTTTCGAAGTTTATCATATACTCGCGTCTCTTTAAATGCGACCTAGTCCTTCCTCTAAGATTCTTTTTCTCCAGGATTTCTGCCAAATTCGTCTTACAATTAGTTTAAATTAAAGAAGATCTTCTTCAGGAGTAAAAGAAAAATGCATTGCATTCGAAATACGTATTGAGTGCTCTGAAAAAGTGCGGTGTCCTTTCTTGTTTTCTCGGAATACCGGGGAATGAGAAGAGGAACGCCGACAAAAACTGCTATTGGAGATTTTAAACCTTTAATTAAATAAGCCGCATGGAAATGAATATAACTGAAATGGATTAGTAACACGCCCCGCTCGGAGGAGGAGGTTTTGGAATAAAGAAGCTCCTGAATACCGCTCTTCATTCCTGATTTCAGGCAAATTTAGCTTATTTGGATAAGATATTTTTCGTTCTACAGAAATTACAGAATATAAGTCTTGAAAAAGAAATGAACAATCCAAGTATAAACAGATAAGGTGCTAGCAGCTATGTCCACACTTGTCCAACTTTGCATTCAACACAGGCATGCGTCACAGCGCACGGTATGATGAAGGAGAGGCATGCGCTATAGCATGCCTCTCGCAAGTTGACTGGACCTCTTTTCATGACGCATGCCTCAGCGCACGTAAATCCAACCAGTTGGATTTTCGTTCAACATTCTGTGCGTCTTTCCAGTGATTTCGATATCAGTTTATTTAGTTTTTAAATAAAATCGACTGAGGCCGTACTGATATTGAGGAAATTCATTACGAATGAAATAAAATGGTATTCACTTCTTCACTAGTTTCATTGGAATAATTGAACGATCATTTTCAGGTCCACAAAAACAAACACATATGTTATAAAATAAATAAAACAAATACATAATTTTGTTTATAAATACATAATATTAAATATCAATAAATGAAATTTCCGCCATAAAGTGTGACCCCACCAAAGCAGATAATTGCTGTGTTAAATTCATTTTAAATCGAATACCTTAAGAGCGATAAACTTACATCGCGTAAAAACGTATTTAGTGCCCTATGGTTATATATACATGTAAATAAATTCAACAGTGAATACAATTATATACTCATGCAAAAGCCGAGTTTTTCTGCACACTTTTTTATGCTGAGTACAAGGCACCTCTTCTTAAACTCGAGGGAGGGCTCTCCTTATCAGTTCTTCCGTGGCAAAGAAGCGTCATTGTCGTAAATGGGTGAGGAAATTCCGCACTTGCTCATTCAACAATTCCTTGTCAATTCTCTCTTACTAAAGGACTGATGCCTCAATTACAGTAATTTCATAGCTAATTATTTTCATTGTGTACCAGTACCTGCTACATTTCCCTAAGCTTATATTCGACTGGGTTACTTTTCCCAGTTTTTTGGAATAAAATTAGGTACCTCGGCTTATAATGAGTTCGGCTTCTATTCGAGAATAAAAAGTATACTCTTTCACAAATACTGCTAGTAAGACTATTGAAATATCGGCTATTCTGTTCCACATTTAAGTGGAAATATTACATCTGGAGGGGAAAACTCTGTATATCGATTTGTGTTTCGGTTGCCTCCTTGAGGATCTATGTTCGAGCCCCAGCCAAGGCACTATTTTTCACTTCTTGTACAACCTCAATATTATATCTTCATATTCATCTCTGTGTAGAATTAATTGAAAGAAATGTATTTTTACTTGAACAGTTTTATTGCAAAAGGAAGCATCAATCTTAATTTTCAATATTTTTAAGTGAGAGTGTATGTCCGTTTTGGTTATGATCTTTCTAAACTCATAGAGCAAAAGCATAATTCAATTTTCATGCAAGTGAACTCCAGAGCAACTTCTACGGCTCAAATATTATATTTATTCCATCATAACTCACGATAATCCACTCTCTACTGAGGCAGAAAATTAAATGCGTAACTTCCCATTGCTACATAAAACGCAAAGACATAATTTCACTCTAAAGACAGTGTAAACAGCATCACGTATCAGTGTAATTTAATTAGTGAAACCGAAAGACTTCTGCAACGATTAATATCTCTAAGAATTTGAAGCGCGATCGATATAAAGATTTTACCAACTTAATTATACATTATTAAATAGTTTTGTCTCGAAAAGGGATGATTCGTTTGAGCTCTCTTTCATCTTGATTAGTTTGAGGGACCTGACCACCGATAAGATATTCCATTGCGCAATTAGACCGAATGTTTCAGCCTGCTTTTCTGGTGGCTATTCTATCCCTATGGGTAGTAGATAAGGGGTGACGTGGAAGGTGGATTTCGCAAACAAGAAATATAGAAATGCTTTGCGTGTAGTCATGTTTTTGGCCTTCATTTTCAGTTCTTCACGTGCAATCGAGTTGTTCACATCGAAAACGTATCTTTCAGAGGACTTACCTATATTGGCAAAGTGCAAGTGTGTTTCGTGCTCTATCACCAAGAAATTGTACTTCCAGTTTTTCTTGCTGAAAATACAAGGATTTTAGTCGGTTTACGAAGTGCTGCAGAAAATAATTCGAGTGTCGCGCAATTGCTCTAAGAAATATTGTGGAATTGTGACTGCAGTGCTTATTTATAAAATATCATTAATTTTCTGTCTTTAATTTTCAAAGTACACTTAATCCACTCAGTTAACGGAGAGTGTTAGGCGAAAGAATATAAGTGTTAAGAGGTGTTGCTTTTGTGAACGATAATGGATACAGCGAGGTTGAGCAATTACTTGGCAAATTGTTTTTTTTCGTCACCAGTGGTCATCAGATATATTGTAATGTATTCGCTCAAAATAAAGTTTTGTAAGGAGTGCTGTGATTTGTTATTTAAAAGCATTATTTGAGGAAATCTAAAGAGGTAAGAAAATACTATCAGTTGCTTCTATGCGAGGTACTTCATGCCTTATTTTTTAAACGAATTGCTATTTTTTTACTGTAAATATATCAAGTGACTGATCATATTTCTCACCACAAAATACGGAAGTTCTCACGTTCCAGTAATTCGCTTTTTATTGAATCACAATGTTATAAATGAATTACCTTAAATGAATGAATTACCTTAAATGAAGTAATGCATTAGCTGATATAATGTCGATATGCAGATTTTATCTAATCACATTACGGCTCCTGTAACAAAGTAATTCTTTAGAATTTAAGAGTATTTTCTGCTGAAACATCCGAACTTAAATTACTCATACCTGTTCTATAGTTTTATCTAGAGAAACAACTGTAAGCTATTAATTTTAATTTCAGCATAGTACTTGTGGTGTCAATAAATGTGGCTACGATGGAGTCAAACAGCTATTCTTTTGATTATATATCCACACTATGTAACTGAAACATTGCGTCCAGAAAGAATTATTACTAAAAATAAGATTTTTAAATACATGCGTTTGTTTTTTTTTAATTAAAGTTGATTATAATGAAAGTAGACTTTAATTTGACAGCACTACGAAAGTCGTTTTTCGGCTAATTCTTGATATTTAATTAGGAAACTTTGATTTAAACATTAACTCTGGTGAGCGATATAATATAAAACAAGATTTTCAAATATATCTTTTTGTTCTTTTAAATGAAATATGGTTATAATGAAAATAGGTTTTATTTTGAATACCTTCACGACTACTTAAGTCGTTTTCTTGCTATTTTATTGATTGTAAAAAATTTGGAAATAAACTTTTAATTATAGAAAATTTTGATGTAAACTATTATTTCCGATAAGCGGTATTATTTAAAAAATGATTTTAAAATACATTTCATTTTCATTAATATGAAAGTGGACTATAATGTAAGTAGATTTTATTTTGACATGAAACCCTAAATTCAAAGTGCTATTTTTGGTACAATATATTATTTAACTATCTTACTCTTAATACAAGGTATAGTTATTGTACAAAGAATCTAAAATAAAACGTGAATGGTAAAAAAAGAGTAATTGGCAAATAAAGTAATATGAAAAATAAAGAATAAATTCATATTTACAAGAAAAGTCAGGGAAAACAGGATAAGGTCCACATGAGCCATTCTTGGCTCATCTGTAAGTTCCTGGATTTAAATTGTTGTATGGTATACTTATATTAATATTATATAGATTGATTTAAACTATATATAGATACAAAATATTACACAAGGCATAGAAAGTGTGATAACATTTAATATTTTTAGTTCCAAATTTATAAGAAGTCATTTAAAATTGTCCTTAAGTCTCAATCTGTAGACAAACTCTCTTTTTAGAGCTACAACCCTATGTGAGCTTCCACCCCGATCAGCCTCCACTTCTCTGTCTTCTCACTTTCATCTTCTCCATGTCCTTTATGAATTAGCCATCTCAATCTGGACCTTCCTCTCTGTCTAGCGGCATACAGTCTCCCTTCTATCACCTTATTAAGCATTGCTGTTTCAAGCATCCTTTCCACATGTTCCAAACATTATATTCTCAAAGATTTTGTGAACTTAACTACATCTTTCCCAATTCATTATTGTCTTTAACTCCTCTTTGGTTCTCCTTTGCCATAATCCATTCTCAATAAAAGGTCGGTATATTCTCTGCAATTACTTTCAAATCTTACCAGGGCCTTACTCTTGTGTGATTGAGAGTGTCCATTTTTATGCTCCATAGGTTACTACTGGTCTAGTAATTGGTTTATATAATTGTATTTAAGTGTTTCTGTTTATTAACTTTCTCTTGAGTATCTTCATATTTGCAAAGTAAGTTTTATTCCTTGCTTGCATTCTTTCATTTATTCATGTTATGCTTTTTTTGTAAAATATATATTCTAGATATTTAAACTCTTCCACACTATCAAATTTTATCTGTTCTATCTCCGAATCCTGGGTGACTCTAGGTTTGGCAGAAGAGTTCATAAGCATATATTTTGGTTTACTGGTATTAACTATCAATCCCATTTTGCTTGCTTCTTTCTATTTATTTGTTAAATATAGTTTCTCTTTTATCAATTTTTTCTTCAGATTTGTGTAATCCTAGAATATCCTTGCTTTATACCAGTGCTGAATTCAAATTCATTTTATTATGTATGTTTACTTTAGCCATGCTCTTCTTCAATGTCATTTGAATCAATAGAATTATTTTGGATGGAATTTCCATATCCTCCATTGCTTCTCAGAGTTTGATCCTGTTTATAAGATCAAATGCTTGTATAAAATCTACAATAGCATATGCAGTTAAACATTAAGATCATAGCATTTATCTAAAATTTGTCTGATTACAAATAGTTGGCCTATTGTACTTCTATTGGATCTACTCCCACACAGAGAATCTCCAATTATCCTCCCAGTTACTACTTTCAGCCTTTCTTTTATGATGATTTCATATACTATATTTAACAGTATTTTCCATCTATATTTCTTGAGGACCAGTTTGTTTCCCTTTCTATATATTGGGCTTAGGATTACCATGCTCTATCCTTCTGGAATTTTTCTGCTTCCTATATTATATAACTAAGTTTATGTAAAGCATCACTCATTATATCTCCTCCATATTTTACTAGCTCTGCTGCAATATTTTTTTCCCTGGGTCTTTATTATTTTTTAACTTTTGTATGCATTGTGCAATTTCCAGCCTAGTGGGTTTAATTCTGAGCAAGTTTGATATATTTTATTTGATTGATTCTATATTTGATTCTTTCCTTAGCCTGTCATTTTCTTCAGTTGTTACTCTCTCCTTATCTTCTGTACAGAGAAGTTCTTTGAAATGTTCTACCAATCTTTCCAGAACTTTATTCTCCTCTTGGACTACATTTCCCTCCGTATTTTTAAATCTGTCCATTCTTGGTTGGTATCCTCTTTTCACCTTTTCTAAAACTTAGTAGAACTATCTCTGTTCATTCTGTTTGCTGTATTCTTCTATATTCTCTAGCTGTTCTCCATTTTCTCCTTTTTTCTTGCATATTTTATTTGCTTCCTTCCTCATTTCTTGGTATCTTTCAGTGTCCATTCTAGTTTCTTGTTTTATCATGCTTTCTCTAGCTTTATTCTTCTCCTGTATAATTTGGGCGCACTCGTTGTTAAACCAATCAGCATGTATTATTCTCTTGTTTCTTCCAATAGTTTCTTCCACAGCTTTTTTGATTGCTTTCCCCATTTTTCCTATGGTTATTTTATAAATTTTTTCATTGGCTGTTGGTTTGCATTTTACTAGCTAATCCTTTTCGGTTTTGCTTCGTGACTTCTTAGTCTTCATTTAACTAATCTGCGTCCCATATTCTCTTAACTATATCTGGACCTTTTTCTGTTTTAATTATTCTCTCCCTTACTCTTGTTTTAAATAGTTAATGATCCGAGTCACAGTTTAGTCCTTTGCAGCTTCTTATGTCTATATCTGATTATTATCCATTATTCCTCATCTTTCACAGCTTTTCCTCGGCTGGGATTACGCTTGAAATTGCGTAACTCCCTGCAATGTCTAACTAATTATTCTTCCTTAACTTTTTCTATTAATAATTTTTTAAAAAATAATTGTATGATATTTTTTACCGTTTATAGCTCTTCAATAGTTGAATAAAGTAGAACGAATGGTATGAAAGAAATTCCTTGGTTTCATTTTCGTACATTAAGATATTTCCAATTTTTTCTTGTGCAATAGTATCAAAAATATCTACTTCAACATTAAAGAAGATCTGTTTAAATCGATGATTATTGAAGACTGAGAAACTTCACCTCTCTGAATCCAACCCTTTACCCCAGCGTCTTTATGGACTTCCAAAAAATGCATCCTTATCCTCCCAGTGGTTTCTAACATTTCTTCCCTGTGTCATAAGCTGGCCACTGAATTTAATCATTTAATTGTTAATTCATCAGACTTCATGCCATTGTGTGAAAAACTCAGTGGAAATTGCACGTAAAAGTGAAAGACTTGAAATTTCCTAACAATGCAAAACTCTTTCGATGTTTATAACTCATTTACCAGAGTTCTTTGTGTAGAGTCTGTTGTTGTGTTGGAAGGGTTACTAAAAAGGAACAATGCGGATGAAGTAGTAACTAGTAACCTGTTGTCATTGGCGAATGTATGTTTAAAGAAATCTTTTTTTCAGTTCCAAGGTGGTTTTTATGAACAAAAATATGGTCTTGCCCTGTTTTAGCTAACATTTTCATGGACTCCCTAAAAGAGAAATTGTTTTATTCAAATTCCCATTTGATAAAATTTATTTTATGCTGGTTTCGGTACGTTGATGACATATTTTGTTTTTGGGCCGGGAAAAACTGACAACTCTCTTCCTTCGTCTCTATCCTGGATTGTATCCATCCTGGTATTTCATTTTCCCATGAAATTGAAACTAATAACACCTTGAACTTTCTTAACCTCACCCTACGTCTAGTTAATCAAAAATTCGAATTCAATGCTTATAATTATATTATTATACAGACAATCAACTTATACTAACAGTGCCATCCCCTTTACTTCCAATCACCAATACTCACATAAGCTAAACGCTTTAATACTAACTGCCTTATCCACAGATTATTTAATATTTTCTTTATCTACTATAAACTTTCTTCGCGAGCTTAAAACTATTAAAGAAATACCTGTTGCAAATGGTTATTATAATGGTTCAACTGAAAGAAAGACGCATAATCGACAATCGACTTTTTCCTCTTACCTCCCAATCTCAGATGGATTCCCCACGACATGTTGTCCCTCCGTTTAAAGGTAATATTTCGCACAAACTTGCCAATCTCTTCAAAATATACAATCTTGTGTATGTTTTTAGAAATAAAAATAACTTAAGGAAATTTTTATGCCTTCAAAAAGACAATGTAGAACCTTTTTATAAATCCGTCGTCTATAAATTAATTTGCGACACTTGCAAATCTATCTACCTCCATCGTACTTCCCTAAATATTATCGTTCGCGTTAAAGAACAGTTCAATGCATTCATCAATGCTTCATCTTATTCCCACTGTGCAAAATCCCTTAACGTAAACAAATATTCCAGCAGTTTTTCGCCCGACATTTTCCATTTTGAAGATAATGATAAACGCATTCGAACAATTAGAGATTATTCGATACTTTCTATCACCTAATTGCTCTCTCACAGAGGTTATTCGATACTTTGTTTAAACGTAATTGCTCTCTCAGTAATTAATATCTTTTTCAAACCCCTCTCCTCAATCTCAACATTGTCAACAGCTTCATTTCAGCTGGAATAGCTTCTCGGAAACTAATATTTTTCTTTGAAATAACTGGTTCTATTATTCGTAACAACTTGTACAAATTTTCCTTTGACATGCGT
Source organism: Sympetrum striolatum (assembly GCA_947579665.1). Taxonomy (NCBI): domain Eukaryota; kingdom Metazoa; phylum Arthropoda; class Insecta; order Odonata; family Libellulidae; genus Sympetrum; species Sympetrum striolatum. Next base: position 55,959,886 of record OX388347.1, on the reverse strand, counting down.
GTAAAATTCCGGAATACGTTTACATCATGCTGAAGTTCTCTGAGTAGCCCAATATTTCTATTTTTGTTAAACTGCTTTGTCCACTGCTCCCGTTGCTTTTTCTTTTACGTGCATTTTTTGCAAAACACACCTGCACAAATGGCTATCACACTTGCCGATTCTGTATCCATCATGACGCACAGTAGATGATGCAGTGTGAACAGCAAATTGAATGCCTCACGAGGCATGCCCGGAAAGCATGCGCAACGCATGTTGAAAGAGGAAGCGCAAGTTGAAAGGGAAGAGGAAAGCGCACAAGTGTAGACATACCATAAGAGTACTAATATGCTCCCTCTTCCTCTGGAATAAAAAAAACTAAATGAACTTTATGATGCACTAATTTTGCTCAATCAGCTGATTACGCCTCGAAACATCTTGAAGTCGTCATAAAAAATGAATAGAAAGTTTTATAGAGCAAGAAATTGATGATTTATATAATAACATACAATCTATAATATAAAATAGAGAGTGTGTGTGGGTGTATGTGTGTGTGTGTATGTTTGCTAAAAACTCGAGAACCGAGAGTCGCAAAACTTTGAAATTTTCTAAATAGAGTATAGGCTACTTTTTATTTCCCTAAGGTCCACGGTTCGAATCCAGACGGGTAAAAACCTTTTCATAAGAAATACTCGTAGAGTTCATTTTTTTCGTTGTAGGGTTCATTTCTTTTGCAAAATTAAATTATAAATAATAGTCCTAGAAAGTCAAATCAAGCACCAAAAGAAAGAAAATAGAATATAAATTGTTAATTTGGTCGTGGAATATCGTTTTCGATTCGAAATTGCGCACATTTTGATAAAATACTTGAATGTTTTATCGACATTTTGAGGTCGTAAACAGCCCAAACCCTGACGATCAAGGTGATTGTTGAGTGCCCAGCTCATTTATTTATCCGTAAGAACACATTGAGAAAATATGTATACTTCAAATTAATGTTAAAAGGAAGTGATAGATTACTATATGAAGAGGGAGAAATTTAAGGTGATATTAGTAACTGCAGCTATGAACGATATACTGTGTACAAACATACGAATACCAGTATTTAAGAAAGATTTTAAATTTTATGGAAGCGTCTGTAGCAACCATGTTTTATTCATATCATTGTAATTGTTTACTGACTATTTCGTGGGATAAATGGGTTTATAGTAGTTTGTTAGATGAAATTGATTTCTACCGATCAATACAACAGAATTCGTATAAAAACCTGGTAAGTTTAGTATGTTTGTAATATAATCTTCGGCATTAAGTATTACAACTTATCAATTTACATCGATAAATATTTAGCGATTGGCAAAAGAGGACTTAGTTAATATCATAAAGATTTCCATGAATCAGTGTGGGAGTTAAACGGCGATTTGTAAAGCTGTAACAAATCTCCAACATCGTATCCCTTGATCGAAAAGGTAAAGCAAGTTCGTTTATTTATACGCAGGATAAAAAAGTTATTCATTGTTGTTTTCTTAAGTGCTTCCAATTCTTATACATTTACTATCTTTCTGCTATCGGTGTTTAATCTTTGTTTCTATTTTGGCTTTGTAATTGCATTTGTGTTATTTGATGAGCTTCATATTTATGTTACGCATTTTAGTATTGGGGTACAAGCCTGCTTCATAATGCACGTACTTTCTACAAAGAATATTCATCGGTGGTTTTAGAGTGATATAGAATACATTTCTGTTATTTGTCTTCAATCATCGGTTCCGAGAACCAATTTTTCCTTTCTGAAAATGTCTCCTAAAAGGTGGTGCTGCTTATCCTAATGTGATTTTCGAATATATTTTTTGTAATTTTTAAATGATTTTTGTCTTTTAGAAGAAAGTGTTCATTCAAAATATATGAGATTGAATATTTACGTGATTTTGTAGACTTAAATATAACTTAATTTTCTTTGTTTATTGGTTTGGAAATAATTATAGCCTGTCATTAGCTACCTACCAAAAATTGTGATGCATGTGTTACGACCAAGACTGTAACAATAGTATTTATCAATTTAAATTTCCCCGTTGAGAATCAACGGGTACTTCTGTTAGTATATTATAAAATAATAAAAATAATAATAAAGAAGCAAGCGGTTTCAGTGTTACAATGTTAGCCCTAGCCTGATGATTACATTCCAGTCGGCCATTGATGGCTTTATTTATGTTTAGAATGGATTGCATCAGATATCGCTTGAAAAGATTCATTTTAAAAGGAAAGTCTTACCCTCTGTTGAGCTGTTTCATTTAAATAGGCCTGAAGTGACCTTCATCTAAAACCCTTCTACTTAGGCGTCCTCTTTTCCTCTTCTGCTGCACCTTTACAAACTTGCCAGCATTCCTCGATCACTCCAACTAGTGGTCCGAATTCAGAAAAGAACTTCTAGCTTCCATATCAATCCCTAATGAAGTTTTTCAGTATTTATTTTTATTTTTACTGATTGACCTCGGCACTCTAGTCCTTAACTTGCTCGCTTCAACAAGCGGCTGATTCCTAATAGTTTAAGCTCAGATACCGGGAAAGTTGGAGGCTTGAGTCACGTAAGCTGAGGTAGAGGATGTGGTTCAGCCTTTATGTTGGCTTAGGAGAGGAGGAAAAACAAAAACACCGTCGTGAACGAGGAACTTTTAGGAAAAGACCGCCGGTAAACTTTTAAGAGCTACTTTAATCAGCAATGATTCGATGAAACATTGAATTTAACCTGTTTTCAATGCGATCGTAATTTAATCTCCGAAAATATTTCGTTCCTATCGAAATATTCACTGTGCTGTAGAATCTCAGCTTCCATCACTGACTTGAGAAATTCAAGTCTACGAATTCTTCCACATATTGAGTACTTCAACTGAATTGTCTCGTAATCAATTATCATTAACAATCACATGAAAGATACCTAAGAGACCGCTGAATAGAATACATTCAAATGCTTCGTTTTTCTCTGATACTATGTAAGTTTGCACTTGTGTGATATATGAAATATCACCTCTTGAATTATGATCACTTAATTGGTAAGAATAAGGAATGATACATTACTTCCTTGATATTATATTCTTACACTCTTGATCATTTTCTTAGTTCATCATGTAAGTTATATTTATTCCTATGCTATAACTATCTAAATGATTTGTTGGTTGAAGGAATGTTGGTGAAAGATGACAATAAGGGTTTAAAGTGAAATTGAAAGCTTATGGTTCCTGACTACATAGTAGGTATACGAGTGTAAATTATCAGTATAAAAGAGTCCCTGTTTCTTCCTGTTCGAATATCAATTGTGATACATTGTAGTCACTAGGTGACCAGTGCCACAAGTATATCTAGAAGGCTGACCTGTCTAGACTAGAAAATAACTCGTGTCCAAGGGCCATAAGCTTTCAATTTCACTGTAAATATGCGAAGACATATGTATAGAGTTACTAGCTTTGACGTGAAAATGTACAGTTTGTAATGGTAATAAATTAATTGTAAAAGTGCTCTGTAGTAGGTGGGCAACAACTTTATAGTAATTATGTTTATCGATGTATGGCATATAAATATTACATATAGTAATTATGTATATCGATATATGGCATACCGAGATTGAACTTGCATTTCATAATATCGTGAAGGCATAAATGAGAAAGTGGAGTAACTTGGGAACATAGGACCGAAAGGAATCCACTTGCAATGTTACCAAAATGTAGAGGAGAGCGTTGACATGTGGGCCAAGCCAAATGAGACCGTTGACTAGTTATCCGGTACTCGTTCCGCTTTCTCTGAAGTTCGTTCCGCTCAAGCGCGTCTACTCCTCCCCTCTCTGCATTCCCGGTATGCTGACTATTCGGGAGGAAGTTTAATGTCAAACCTCACGCAAGGTTTTTTTCTGCGTAATATAAGATTGAGATGTAATATTTGAATGCTTTTTGACGTAATATTTCTGGAAAATGATAAGTAGACAATAATTCCAAGTACCTTATCCACCGTTGCTTGCTGGCTTGTTTTTTCTTTTTCATTCCTTATGCATCGTATTTTTGATACAAAATTTTAAGTGACTTACTTAATATCATACAATTATGTAGTAATCAATTGTCTGCGGTGGAGCTACATAGTACATTCCTAATATACTGATACATACCTAATATACCAGTTGTAAGTAGTAGTAATATTTCTTTGCGATTTGGGATACTCAGATTAGTTTTCGATTTAAAGAGAGTACAACGTAGAAACAGTCAGCAAAAAGACTATTTCAGATTCTACAGCACTATTTGTCTTCGATGAAGCAAGAAAATAAACAGAGTTATATGGTCTTCGGATGAGTTTCCCCGAAAATTACCAGCTTACGATCGGAAGCTTTTATAAAATTAATCTGTTCAGAACTCGTCTTCGAGATAGCTGATTATATTATTCCAGTATACAACTTTCATGAATGAGAGAGAAAGTGATTTTAAAATAACCGCTTTGAAAGAAAATTACTTCCGGTTATATAATTATGTTTATAAATTTATTCATAATTTATGTACATCCCCTGCCACTCACCACTAGCACCCTGCTAGGCCATACATGTAAATGCGTAATCGTTCAAGAACTATACGGCAAGCAACTGCATGAAAGGAATTATCCTAGAATAGGGGAGAACACCACTAACTTCCACATAATGATTAAGAAATAAATCTTCCCAAGTTATCGGCCGCAAAATTTCGCTTCAGTTGCCATAATCTAATATTTCTTTGACCTATATAATTTACCTCTTTATAATAATAAAATATAACATAGGAAATTACAGTCTATCGTAGAATAATTATTGGTAATAACAGTTCGTGTCAATTAAATGTCAAACGAATAAAATAGAATAAATAATATAAATAAATTTAATAAGTTGTACGAAATTTTTTTTAAAGAAACTCACTTACCTCGTTTCACGAAACATTTATCGAAAAATCTTCCACAACTATGAAATATTAGCCAGTGGAAAATAAAATGTAATATATGTTTTCCATACCTTATCTTCCTTTTGTTGATAACAGTTCGACGCCGATTTCAGCCCTAATTTATTTATTCAAATCTCATAAAATATGGAAGGATAGATCTCTGTTAAATTTGTGATCTGAACTTACTCCTCGCGGCGTGTTCATACCAGTTTCAAAAGGTATAAATACATAGACCGAGTGATCGATTGCCGGTTGGTCCGGAGCCTCAAGCAAGCTCGACCTACGAAATATCTTTCATTTCCCTATTCGTTTACGAAAAAATGACTGTATAACACCAACTCGAGTAGAATATCACTGATCAGGAAACTTCATTTGCTATGGGGCGACCATGACCAATCTTTTGCCTTTTTTGACAGTTAATTCCCCATAAATGTCGAGCAATTCACACATTTAAATTTCTGCACCTTCAAGATGTTTTATTAAATTTTTTCCTTAACTTTAAACCAAGAAGTATTAAGGAAGAATAGGTGAGGCTTGGAAACCAGCATTGAGATTCAGTAGTAATAGATTCTCCTGACAATAGGAAATATTTCCCAAGAGGGGAAGCTTTACCCACCTTATATAAGAGTAATTGTGGGTAATAAGTATGAGATGTCAGTATTTCTAGTGCTGTATGTGATAATGGCTGATGGATTAAACTGGCCTCTCATTAAAAAGTGGAAGGGGAAAATACGAAGCCTAAATTTTAATTATTAAATGGCTTTCCCCGATATCAGAGCAACTCAGATTGATTACGCCTGATTCAGCAGTTTTACTAAATGTAATTTCCGAAAAAAATAGACATAGCTCAATGACTATGAGGAATGGCGGGAATAACTAAGGAGAAAGATTCAAAATTTCTTATACAACGCAGTTTTACCTTGTAACGGCTTCTTTAATCAATTTTACTAAAAGGAACTCAGAGAACTAGGACCAAAGAAAGCTGCATCCATTGCGAAGGAAATTGATTCCGATCATTGGGAAGGGGTAATCTGAAGATTATTGACTTTCTGGGCAGGAAGACGTTTACAAATAGTTCCCCTTAATGGATAAATGAAAGTTTAACTAAATATTGTGACCGGGTGTAATCGTTAAAATTACCTAAGCTACGCGTATAATTTTATCACTGAGAATCTTCAAGGGATCTGAGAAGAGCCCACAAACGCTGTGGACGGTCTCCCAGACTGCCCATGTCTCGGAATGTCTCTGCTTTTTGGAGTAGAATTAAACATATTAAAACCATAGAAAGATCACTCCCATAGTTTTTTAAGCTTTGGAAAATTCTAATTCCAAAATTACGTTCTCAATATTTACATTCATCTTTTCAGGCTTTTTTCGCTATTTCTCTAACCAATGGTTTTCATAAATACTCAGGGTATCCTTAGAAATCAACCAACAACAAAACAGAAAAATTTAAGAAATAGCTATTTGCGTAAACTAGCGTTCCTTTGGTTCTTTTTTATTACTATCATTGGATGTATACCGTTTTCCACTCTTTTATTCCATTAAATGATAGACACAGTTTTTAGTTCCGTAGATTTTAAGAATCTTTAAAATTAATGTAAAAAACCACCAAAAGCAATTGAAGACATTTTTTCTCTCAGTGTTGATGATAGCCAAAACGTCAAACTTGATCTTGATTCACTGGTAAAATTTGCTAGTCGATCTTACCTGGTTTATAAAATATAAAATACAAAATAAGGATGTCATTTAAATACGCATTTAAGCACAATTATGATCGTCATTACTGTAACGCACACGCAATAACTTGCCCATCCTGCGTCGAGTACTAATAAGTTTCGTTAGACGTCGATTAACCCATTCCCATGCAAAAGTGACAATTATACGGATAAAATAAAATATGCTCTTCTTAAAATACTGAGAACTTCGAAATAAACAAATTCTACGAGTTGTTCTCGTAATACTCTCCGGAGTCGATTGGTGGATCAGTAAATGGCAAAAAGTATGAGAGAAGTAATTTATGAGAAATAAAATTTCGAGAATTTTACCAAAATGACGTCTACCTACGTAGTTTACATTAACGACCTAGTAGATAATGTAAAGAGTAAGGTTAGATTATTTGCCGATGATACCCTGATATACAGAGAGATTTCGTCAGAAAACGATTGTAATATACTTCAAAACGACCTGGGCGTAATATCAGGATGGTGTAAAGATTGGCAGCTTGATTTAAACATAAATAAATGCGTTGCCATGAGTTTTACGCGCTCCACAAACATTATTTCCGCGCAGTAACAAATTTCAGGGCATCCATTAGAGTTAGCGCACGACAACAAATACCTAGGAGTCACGTTTAGCTGTAACTTACCTTTTAAAGAACATATTCGAGATGCGATAGGAAAAGCGAATAGAATGCAAAGATTAACTGGTAGAATGTTCAGAGGATGCTCATCGAGAGTCAAAGAAATAGCTTATTTTTCTCTTATTCGGCCGAGTCTAGAATATTGCTGTGCGGTTTGGGACCCACACAAAGTAGGTTTAGTCTCAGATTTAGAAATGGTCCAGCGTAGAGCAGCCCGATTCGTTTGCGGGGATTTCAGGTTTGATAGCAGCGTTACGGCAATGATAGAGTCCCTCGGTTGGAATTCACTACAGATGAGAAGATCTGAATATCGTCGGAAACTTTTCGAAAAGTTCCTTCGTTCAGAATTTATAGACGAAGTAATATATTTCTTTAGTTAATTTCCAGTTGATCGTCGTGAAATACAACAGAACGCGTTTTGCGAGTTGAAGAAAAAGATTATTGATTTAGTTCACATTGCTTCGCAATAAAAATTATTTTCTATGAGAAACATTTTTTTTCTTCCTTTACCTTCATTCCACAGCATAGCCACAGCAACGCAAGGCAGGGTATTGATTAAATGATGTGTTTTCTCGGTGACTCAATGTTCACTAGAATACCTTTATTTACTTTCGCATTCATTATATATCTGACTGAGCAACAACGAAGGTGAAGGAGTAATTGCGTCATAAGTGACCCCTTCGTAGCTCCCATCCTTTAAAATTAATAATAAAGATTAAAATTATTCAAAGAGAAAATTGTTCAATTTATTATTTCGTGAAAATTACAATCACATGGAATGAAATTTGTGAAAAGCGATTGATTTTTGATTAACACATCAAATGTTGAGGCAGATTATGGATAGTAGTAAATGATTTTTATATAAATAACAAAAATTTCTCCATCCAAACGCGAGAGCCGAGCTAGCGTAACAGTCCGTCCTCCATCTTTATTTTCTTTCCCTCTCTTCTCGGGAGAAAGGCTCGCCGGCCCGAAATTTAGAATTAGTTTTTCTTGTTGGGTCAGGGGTGGTAACTTTTTTTTACCCCTTGGTGGACATTCGGAGAAAGATATTGGGAGCGAAATTTTAAAGTTTTACGTTTTCTATCAAAGTAATTACTTTTCCTAAAGTGAATTATCGCTAATAATTCGAATGCACATAGTTTAGCGTGGTGAAGATGTCCATTGTTTCCATCTAGGATTTCCCGATAACGGTAAGTTAAATACGTAACGGTAATACGTAAAAACGGTAAATATCTGATTCAAATTTTTGCAGCGATGCTATTGTGAAGAAGTAATGTTTTTTGGAGGTAAATTTTATTATGTTCAGTACTTCTCATTGCGCACTATAATTCCGTGTCAGTCATATAAAATGTAGGTTTCGTAAGGTCATGGGAATCAATCAACTTCTTTCATCAACTCTTTCGTTAAGATTTAACCTATGCTTATTTTGTGATTGTCATTCGACTTAGTTATCAATAATTTAACTGATTTGACCATTTCTTAGGTAGCATTTACTAGTTATAAAAAGGAGGTTTTATATCTGGTTATTTGGTATGTATAATCTTTCTGATTATGTGTTATGCGTACAAGTCGTCAGGAATGATTTAGTCATATCTTAAAACAAGTCATCGAAGATAAATTTTAAAACTCGCAAATTAGGAAAGTATTTTTCTGGGATGGTGAAAAAAGTAGGGATTAATTTCTAGCTGAGATCAGCACAGGAAGTGAAAATCGACCAATCAACGAAAATCCCCTACATTGATGACTTGTATGAGATTAAGAAGATTTAATTGATGCTTTATGCAAATTTTATCAATGTCACATGAGTTAAAATTTGCAATCAATCTACAGTTATTTTGTCGTGTGTTTTAAAACTGGATCGTATGCCTTTGCGTTAACGATCACAGTGGTTTCGAAATGGCGGAAATCATCCTTTGAAAGTTACCGAAAAAAGTACATGCTTGCTCATGTATGTTGAAATGTTTACCTGATTGAACCTCATTAATTTTGTATTAATTTGGTGTTTCTATTTTTCCAGAATTTGCGAAAGTGAATTTTCGCGGATTTCCCTATTGGATTGGCGTATGAGCCATTCACATTTCGAAAGGAAAGGACGGTTAAAGGATCCGTCGCAGAAAAGACCCGAGGAAAGCGGTGGACTGGATCTCTGAAGCAAGTTGGTAGTAGTTATATTCATATGCTTTATCGTTCTCTTTGTGGAATTTTAAACACTTTGCTTTTCGTTATCAATAATATAAAATAGAGTGTGGGTGAGTATGTGTTTATGTATGTATGTTAGCTAAAAACTCGAGAACCGATAGTCGCAAAACTTTTAATTTTTTACATTATTAAAAATATACCCCGCGCAGACTATTGGCTACTTTTTATTTCCCTAAGGCCCACGGTTCGAACCTAGACTTGTCAAAACGTTTCCATAAGAAATACACGTAGAGGTCATTGTTTTCGTGGCAGGGTTTATTTCTTTTGCATAATAAAATTATAAATAATGGTCCTAGAAAGTCGAATCAAGCACCAAAAGAAGGAAAATAGAGTAAGAATTCTTAATTTGGTCGAGAATATCGTTTTCGATTAGAAATTGCGCACGTTTTGATAAAGTACATGAATATTTTATGTACATTTTGAGGTCGTAATTACCCATCCTCCTTGATGATCAAGGCGATTGTTGATTCCAAGCTAATGCTTTATTCCATAAAAAGACATGGGAAATGAATGCCCAGATAAAATTAATGCTGCAAATAAGATATAAACTATATGAGTAAGAGATTTTAACATTCTTATTTATGAAATTCAAACATTAGCAATCACATTATCCTGTAAAAAATCTTTCGGATAAATATACGAAAATTTAAAAAAATCGAATTTTGTTGAAGAGTCTGTAGCAACCAAGTTTTATTTATATCAACGTAATTTTTTACCGTCTTTTTCGTAAAATAAATGAGTTTTATTGTTGCTGTTTACTGAAAATTGATTTTTCACTAAAAATTCATCTGGTTGGGTATAAATATCCTGGTAAGTTGCAGATGTTTTGAATATATTCTTCTGAATTAAGTATAAATCTAATCTATTTGCATTGATGTGTATTTAGCGATTTAAGAAAATGGACTTAGCGAAGAACCTAAAGATTTCCCTGATACGGTATTTGTAATATTTGAGGAGTTAAACGGCGAGTTGTAAAGTTGTAGCAAATCTCCAACACCGTATAACTGACCAAAAAGGTAAATTAGTTTAGTTATATGCAGAATGAAAAAATTGATTTATCCGTTTGTTTTTAGGTGCTTCCACTGCATATTCATTTACTATCCTTCTGTTATTGATGTTTAACCTTTGTTTCTATTCTGGCAGTGCGATTGCTTTTGTGTTATTTGGGTTCCGTGTTTATGTTACACATTTTCAGATTGACATACGAGTCAGCTCCGTAATAGACTTACTTTCCGCAAATTATATTTATCGATGGTTATTAGAGTGATATATAATTTATTTCCATCATTTAAAATTAATGTTTGATTCATTTGTCCCCTTGTACCTGTATAAAAAGTAGCTTTAAACGTGTTACTGCTAATCCTAATGTGATCTTTGCATAGTTTTATCTGTAAGTAATATATATAGTAATATCTGTAAGCAGAATTGATGGATATTTTCGTACATACCAAGAGATATCATCAAGGCAATTTCGCAATTTTCTTTCGCTTTCCCTTTCCGTTAATTTTTCGATATAATTGTTTTCAAAATATGCTAGCAATATTTTGTAAATCCATCCGTTAGACCCGATAGGATGTCCTTCAATACCTTAGCCTCACTTTTCACGGTTCAAGGTAGTGTTTTATTTTCCTTTGACAAGCCTTTAAATGATTTTTTACTGTTTCTGTATTACCTCAGGTGATAAAATGTAGCATCATTATGTTTGGGTTTCACATTGGCTCAAACATCACTGTTAACCTTTAGAATTATGTGCTTCAAAACTTAGTGACACTAGCAACCTAAATATATGCCAAAGGTTACGCATAGACTGGACACTAAGTTCCCTCCCGTTGCTCCATATCCTTGATGAATTTATAGCACAATTTATATCTCCCAATGCGTAAATTGGATTTTTTTTACATAGTTATTTCTTCAATGACTGATTTTGTCTCATACCAGTCATCCCTCTTCATGTGAGGTATTATACGGCTTGCGATTAAGAAATACTATCCATAATAAAAATTTTTACTGTTTTCAATTTTCCTGGGAGAAGGAAATCAACAGCAAATCTTCCTAAATATGCTTTTGTATCTTTATTTGATATTTATGAAATTAGAAAGTTATGACGAATTTCTAATTGTAGATACATGATTACATTCCTATTATTTCACCTTGTAATTAAAAAGACTTATAAAAACAAACCTAGCAAACCATCGATATAGACTATTTTTTATTTTTAACGTGGAACTATTATGAATACAATATCTTTTCACGAAATAACGATCTTTGATTTTAGTGGATGGAAAAGAGAAAAATGTGTCATTCAGTAGTTAACATCAGAATTAATTAATTTATTTACATTTTATTTAGAAAATATAAAGCAAGTTAGGAAATGCTTACAGTCTTTAAGTATGTAGACATTACTTTCGAAACATTACTTTATCTTGGGAGAGGTCAATATACATTTCTGTGAATTAGGGATCTTATTAGTAACAAAGAGAATGTTTTTTTAATACTCCAATAAAATGAACTAATGTCATTTCATCAAAATACTATCATAATGTGCATTATCTCCATATAGATTTTTTTCCTTTTAATAAATTTTTCCGATTTAGGTTAAATTAAAAATTGTATTTTTTAAAATTTTTCATTGTTTGTTGCTAAATATTTTATTGGTGCTGAAGCAATTTTGTGTTAACCCTATATACTGTGAGATGCACGAAAAATGCTTTATTTTGATTTCCTGCGTGATAACAGATCTTCTAATGCTAATAATTTTATATAAACAAGTAATAAATAGTTGCTACTAAATAGTAGTGAATTTAAATATTATCCTTTCCAAACGATCCTTTGAATCCAAAAGTTATTTTAGTAGTTGCTGGCCTGACTACCTTTCATAAGCTGTATATGATGCCTGGCTAGTCAATAGTTATTTTGGACCATATAATTTACTATTTTGCTATCAGTATAAGTAGAAAAAAGATTAATATAATAACACAATATCTTGCTTAGATTCTGTATTCACGTTAAAAGGTAGTAATTGGTTAAGACAACTAGTTTATATTAATTTTTCTGTTTCTTCTTTTACAGGTAGGTAAGTGCTGCATCTTAAACTCCTGATTGTGATGACACTGTGTGAGTACCCCGAGTCTTTTTTTATTACTTATATAAATTTTTATTCCTCCTAATCGTAAAAAATAATTATTGTGTCACAGGTAGTAGTAGTTCTTGATCTCACGGTTTAGTAATCAGATATATTTGTATTTTGCCATTTTAATCTCATCTAATAGTTCTATACTTGGTCTACACAGATACACAGAGTTATCTTAAATTCATTGTTAATCTATGAAGGCGATTCAAAGTCATTCGATGTATTATTTTTCCAATTACAGGCAGTTAAAACTTACGGATATTCGCTCCAAAGAGTATGCTTAAAATTGGAATGGGATAGCTATAAATACCGAAGAAACATGCTCTATCTAGGTAATTGAAATCGCTCTCCTAATTATTCCCGGATTTCCTAAGTCACGGAACCAGTTTGTCGATAGTGTAATTAAGAGCCAAATCCCTGGATTTTGTTCACTAATCACACAATCACGTTCGTATGGCCGAATGTTTGACGGACACAATTTCCCAATAATTGCAATCCTAAATGTTTAAACAATCCGACGGAAAGTGGAGCCATGTTTTAAACGCGTGTGTTAGGTACAAAAGAGAATATCGAATTTATTTGTCTCACATTTAGGGAAATTACATGGTTTAGTTTCTGCAGCATAAAGTGTCATTGGTATTTTAAAGACTAATGTTTTCACTCAGGGTTTTTCGTAGTTATTTTTATCTAGTAGCAACGGCAATTAAAGAAAACGGGAATTTTTTTAATGCATGTGTATAAAATGAACAGATATTTCCGATCCCGGAGGTGTCAATATGCTAGGCGTGTGAATAACATTTTATCCTAAAACATTTTTGCTCCATAATTTCATCGTTATGTTTTGATTTCTTGTAGTTTAGTCAAATTACTAATTACAGAGTTGTAGAACGTTCACATGTCTAGATGGACACCATAAAAATGTTTCTTTGAAGATATATAAAACCTTATTACCAGATTAGATACAATTAACCTTTCATCTACATTTAGATGCCTTAAGGTATAAATGTAAGACATCGGGTAAGAGTGACGGATAAGTTGTTACTATATTGTTGATTATTAGGGAGTATTTCAGAAAACAACCTCTTGAAGACATGTTTTAAATCATTCGTATGAGTTTAGAGCAGTTCATTCTGTTGCTTTGCCTCCAATATTTCAATGAATTTAGAGCAGAACTCGGCGGTGTTTTTGCAGACTATTGACCTAATGGTGAAAGCTTAGTTTATGATTACCCTGATTAGGAGTTTTTGTGGGATTAAGGGTGTGAAATTTAGGACGATATTCAACCGCAGATATGTTTGCTAAATTATTTATCCTTTAGGTTTTGTATTTTTGCAAAGTAACCTAAATGAGTAACTCAGTGACTTGATTAACACATTTCTCACTTCTTACCTATATGCATCGATGCTTTTGCTAAACATTTTTCTCTAACAATTCTGTTGTTCTCCACGTAACCAGAAACGCAAATTTTACCTGCTTCGATTCGTTAATATCCAACAGATCGGGTTCGGAAAGTAGAAAACGAAAGCTCAAATCCTTCCCTATCTTCTCGACCAATGTATCTATTACATCATTTCATTTCCTTAGTTCGGTATTTGGTTTACCGTCAGAAGACAGAAATTGAGCACTCCGCACCAAATCAACTACGTGGAAATAAAATGAAGGAAACCATTGTTGAGATGGGATAAATATTTGAGACGTAGATTCCTATGTCGCACGGTTTTATGGTTTGATAGAGTTAGAGCTTTGATGAAAGGTATCGCCGTATAGTAATGCGAACGTTTTTATCCTATGCGAATAATTTAAAGTTTCGAGACGGAGCCTTATACACCGAGTCGCAATCGAATTTCAATCTTGATAGATGTGTGTAATTCAAATGGCTCTGAAGCGATTTAAATTATTAAATTATGCCCACACTCGCGCTTCTCGTGTTGTTTGACGGTTCTGATCGTTCTCGAATATTCGAACTCCGCGCATCGCTCCAGTGGTAATTGCCAATGATCAACGCATTGAAATAGAGAAACACTCCAAAGTAGTAAGAGTTGAAAGCTAAAAAAATGGCCTTCGACGTAAATGTTGCGTCAGAAACAGAGTATCTATGTGATGAGTCCAACAAATGTACTTAATTATTTCTGAATAGAAACCTTGTTTACGAAATACGTATATAGGGACCGTGGTCTGTATTCTTGAGGTAGTGATCCTGTGCGTTTCCCTCGAGAGTTGAACATCCTCAAATGAAGAGCAGTGGATCAACACCAACTGTTTTTTATCTTTGATTTCTTACGGGTCTGGAATATTTTTCTAATCAGTATTAATCTAGCAGCTTTGTATGATCGAAGTATTTTCAGTAACACGTTTCTCTACCAAGCTGTGTTAAGAAGTCTATAAATTTCTATTTCACACATAGCTGATGGCTCGTATTCGCTCAAAACTCAAACTCAAACTCAAAATGGTTTTCACGCAGAACTCTTAAAACCCCCAGCGGTATCGGACGCACTGCTACGCCCAGAGCTATTCATCGCTTCTTCATCTTATGGAAGCTTTATTTTAGTATAACGTAATATAGTAGTAATAGTAGTTTTAGTAGATTAATTTAGTAGATTTATTATTTAAATACATTCTAATAAGTAAATGAGAGTTACAAGTAAAAGTACAAGTAAGAAAAAATATATATATACACATCAATCTTACAAATTCTTGCGTATAAATTTCATCAATCTTAAACTTTATGAGCATACAATACACATAATTACACATAATTATACACATAATTATACAGATTTTAAAACTTACAAGAATAAAACTATACGTATTTTTATATTAAATTTCAAATTAAACTCATTATTCCCTAGTTCCTTTCACAATCCTGATACATTCCCTTCTAAACATTCTTCCATTCTCAATTCTGAGGACCCATCCAGGAAGACTATTGAATAAAAAGTCCGTTACTCATTAATGACTTTCTAGAAAAATGTGTAGTATTTCTTTTTATTTTTAAGTCAAGAGTTTGTCGTGTATTATAATGGTGGTGGCTATAAGTAAATGTTAACTCCTGGTTTAAATACCATGGCACTCTTTTACACACCATTTTGTGGACCAATTCTAATACATCCAGTGAAATTCTCTCTTCTACGGACATCCACTGCAGAGCATTCAACATGGATTTAATTGGTGTAAGTTTTCCATATTTTAGACTTACTCTCATCGCTCTATTTTGAAGTTTCTGAAGTTTTTTATCTCTTTAATGCAGATCCCATATAAAACTGTGGAACAATAATCAAAATGGGGAGAAATTTTGTTTTATAATTTAGGATTTTTGTCCATGGACTTGAATATCTGCTTATTCTTGATAAATAACCTATTATTTTTGCCAGTTATTTTACAATATAACCTATATATCCCATAAAATTTAAATGAGCGTCAATGATTATTATACATATATTTTCATTATGGAAGAGATTTTCTTACACATGTACGTGTTTTGTATTTTTGTTGTGTATATTATATCTACTTAAAGTTTATGAATATTTATCCAGAATATTTCACTCAAAATCATCTTTAAATGCAGTAGTCTCTCTACAGATCCAATATAAAATTCGAGTTTTTTTTCCCTTGCTCTTTGTATCATTAGCACGAGTACAAACCAAATACTCCTTAGTTTAAAGAAACCAAATCTTAGAAAGAAATTGTTGAAGTGTTGCGTGACCTCAGAGAAATTTGTTAGAGCAGAATGAAATGCGCAAACATTTTTTATTTTCCGCGTGATAAAAAAACTTGTCGCGAGTAAAACTGAGATAAATGTTGACATTTTTATTTATACTTGGTTTCAGGCTGAAATCGAAATCTTGAATAGAACTTTACTCATTGCTTTTTATTTCCATGAGCAGAATTTACGGTAACGAAACGGCGGCTACGAATAAACCCCATCGGGGCTTGAAGGATTAATACGTTTAAGGAAAAAAAGGTGTGTTTGAATGTAAAGGCGTGATAATAGCAATATACTTAAGAGAAATGAAATGCCTTATTAATTTACTAGACTATAATTATAATTCGAATTTAACAACCCAACGAATGGTAAAAAGAAATGGTCAAAAGCAAAACCGGTTGCTGCGTAAAATGTAGGTGGAAATTGACCACATCTTAATCTGAATAATGATGAAAAAAAAGTATAGGTCCCACCGAGATTTGAACTCGGATCGCTGGATTCAGAGTCCAGAGTGCTAACCATTACACCATGGGACCGCTCATACATTGCGTACATCACGGACTATCAACGTATTATCTAGTTAGTAACACTTCACAACGTATAGCCATAAAGCTTTATTTTCTTTCGATTTTCGCATCTTTCAAATAAGGGAATGTCTTTTTAGTAGTTCTATTTCGAAGAGCGAAAGCGTCGTGATTTAGCTTTTCCTTCGCGCTTCCTTTCTGATCCGCAAAATATATATTTTTGTATCATTATTTTCCTGATAAACTGTGACAACACTGGAGCCAATTTCGTATAGCCACCCTTTTCTTTTTGCGTGTGAAAAGCACTTTTTCCGAGAGAGAACCCTGTCTCCTCGAATCTTAGAGGCAGTAGAAACGGCCACGGGAGATGTTTTAGGCGGGAGAGAGGAAGAGGCTGGCGGAGATTGGGAGAGGCAGTTTTAGACTGTGTCAAATAGTTCCCTTTGTCCCTTTTAAGGTATCCGTCCGATTTACCCACTCCATATCTCTCTTCTTTCGCTCTGTATTTCTTTGCGGAGTAACGGAACGGAGAACCGCTGTCATCTCACTTTTGCCCGTGTCAAACCCAAGCACCCTCGTTCGCTTAACTTCTGAGGTCTTCCTACGGATCTGATGCGGGCATTTACTACGTCTATTCCCGGAAAATCCTCGACTTGTGCTACGGGGACTTGTACTGGAATTCTGATTCGCTTGGGGACGAATAATATGCAATTAAAATTAGCGAATTGTGCTAAGAGCGTTCAAAAACGTAATCGGAGGAAATTGTTCATCAAAGAAAATTATCTTTTCATGCCATTGCCGTTTCCGTGAGCTGAAATGACTTTTTGCTATTAAATACTTGCGATATAGGAGCAATATTTTAATTTTTGTTTGAAATCAACCAAGGTGTGTATTAGCATTAATCGTATCGTCATTGATACTGTCCTGTTACTTTACATATGGTGATTACATTATAGATATTTCAAGAAGCATTTTGGGTAAGGTAAAGTTCCTTGGGTGGGATTCACTTAAGAATCGAAGACTACTGAACGTGTATTCAGTATTCATATACCTTAATACGCATGCAGTTGAAATTCGCCATAGTCACAACTTCCATTTTAATATAAGACAAGATTACTTGTTGAAGGTATTCGAATCTATCTCTGCAGAATTATTCACGAAAGCAGTTGAATTTTTATTCCAGTAGACAAAAATCGTGAACCTAATTTACTCGATCGCCAGTATATTAATATACTCTCGCGGTGTACCTACTTTCTACAATATAAAGTACATCTTTGAAGTACTCAGCCCGTTTGGACTTTCGAAATCTCCTCCCCTTAAAAAAATAGTTACCAAGAGCCATTAAAAGGGAATGAGGCCTTTTAGGCATTATGCGGAGTAGAGTAGTTCCATTGCTTTCCTCACCGAAAAATGCATTTATTCTATATGTAGAAATTTCTTACGCTGCCCACCTTCATGATACATGTAAGTGATTTACATGCAAAACTGATACATAAAATACTTACAGTTATAAGAGAATTTTAAATATAGACCAAATAGGGAGCTGTAGGGACACATTCACCCAAGATAATTCAGTGTTCTCTAGGAGCCCTCGAGGTTTATGAAGCTGTCTCATAGATTAGTTCCCGTTTTACTTTACCGTAACATGTTGCAATCCCCATCTCTTCATTGTGTATACTGTGGTTGATTGCGGTGCGCAACCTCAACCACATTCCAAAAATCATAAGATGGTAGTCATTTCAAAGAAAGCGTAGTTATAACCTGCCATACATCTCTGGTGGCTCACGGGGTATATATCTAAATCTAAATATAGGTTTATGTGTTAAATCAAACCGTGCGTAACCGAAAAACATACCACTACTCTATACGACGTCCATTGGTGAGTTGTAGCATGTAAACCTGTGATATTTATAATTCTCAAATAAAATTTTGAGTCAAAGAGATGAGCTCATAATCACAATTTATTCCCAAGCACGAAATTATTGTTATCAACGATGAAAATAAGAGATATCTATTAATTGCGTCAAATTAATCTTTTTAATAAATTGAAATGGAAATCCGCTAATTCATAATGATATTTATTTTTAATTTTAAAAGTACGAAGGGTACGCGAATCCAACGATAACTTTCAAACACTCCGCAGAAAAATAACACATGGTTAAATTGATATAATGTGAACGTGTTTTATCTCTAATCTCAGAATAAATACTCCATTGTCATTAAAATATATCATTCCGCAGAAAAACGTGCATTTAGCGTGAATCAGTACACAATAGATGATATCTAGCCACCCGTCCATAAACTAGGGATTTTAATTTCAAATTTCCTGAAAAAGTTTTTGCTATTTGATAATACTCAGATATCTGAAAAATGTTTTTGAAAACGTCGAGCAAAAACTTACCAGACCATTTTTAGATTTCACACGCGGTGCCAAATAAGCGTGAAATTAGCTTGCTTTTACATCCCTCGAACTAAAAATTATGCAAATTATGTGACTTAATTTTATAAATAGAGAAACTAAAGTTTCATACATACGTAAATTTCCAATCTGGAGTTATGGAATGACGGTATCTAAAACAGCCACCTCTCTTAGGTAAGGTTATAATGTGAATGTACATGACGATTACTGAAAGGCCGCTGGCTGGAAAGCTGTCAATATTGATTTATAGATGATAAATAGAAAACTCTGCTTGATATTTACGCTGTGATATTTGCAAAGAACAAATGTATGCTATAAAGTACGATGAAAAGACCAGAAAATTCAAAGGAAGATGAAATTCACCTAAGGAAATGATGGAACTGCTTTAAGTTTCGCCAAATGTGCTATTTTTATAAATATTTGGATAAAATGCTGCAGAAAAGTCTCACAATTCATAAATTCGAATATATTGGGCTGGGTATGGATGAACTAGAGTTTGATAAATACAGAAAAGCCTTACGTGGCACCGGAGTGGCTATGTATCACGTACCAGCTATTTTCTTGGTGAGCCACTTAATTTTCTCCTTTGAAAAAATTTATTCAGGCAATAAAATTGTTGTGATTCTGTTTAACACCTTGCTGACAATTCATGTTGAATTTTTGTCTCAAGTTTGCATATCAATTTAAGTTGGCTTGTTTCGACAGTATTGGCTTCAAAATTTTAACCTAAGAGCAAAGCGTATATTGTCTGATAGTTTCTCGTGCGACCTCTCATTATTTCCTGATGTTTAAGGCAAAGGCAACCATTCTTCAGAAAGACGCTCACCCCCGTTCTCTCTTAATTCGAAAATGCAGTTAATACTCGTAATTAAACTTTAACACCTTCAAATGGAAATGTTTATAGCTTTGCAACGGAAAAACTCAGAATATACATGAAGTTGGGCCCGCATAATTTAAAAATTGCATAAAAATGATATAAAAAGAGACCAGTCGCAGTTTGCTGATTTATTTTCACGGTACCTAAACAAATTTAATAGCCATATGGACATTTAATAAGCCTTCCACAAAAGTGTTTTCTTTAACTTTATCGAGCGAGTTAAATTAAAGCTTTAAGCATCATTCTTTTAAAGTAGTAGATTCGATTATTCCCAACGATTGTCATCAAAATGTGAGGTCAGCTTTCTTGGTGTTTTTATTTCTCAATTTTTTAAATATAAACTTTTGGACAGAATAATAACATTCAGTCGAAGTTCTTATTAGGTCGTTATTCGTATATAGCAGCCTTTTCATACAATGATCTAAATTTATCTAAGCATTTGTAACCATTAACCGTAATAGGAATGAGAAGCAGATAGAGTGGTAAGAAATGCTTAAAAACTGCGGAGGAATACAGGAATTCTGCTTCTCTAATAATTACTCGAACGTTTTGTTGTTTTAAAAGTGCTTCTAAGTCTTATGCCATTTCGCACAAATTGGATCCTAAAGAGAATCGAACCTTTTTCACCGAAGTCGAACGCCTTGTCCACATGACTATCCGAGAGCTCTCAAACGTATTAAATAATCGAGAATTTTAAAGAATGATGAATATAATTTAGAATTTATTCCACAGGATAGAATAATCGCACTACTACGTCGAGACATGAATGTCATTTCCGTCGTGAATGAATTTTTGGAGGTTGGTTGAGGTTGAAAGAAATGAAAATAATGGTGAGATGATGGGTAGAGATTGATAGGGAGAGAAAATCTTCTAAGAGTCATTTTCAGAGGGTAAAGCAAGCTTATTAATGGGAAATAACAGAGGTGTCTATGGAATACGCATCAGATATATGTACAACGTATCTGTTCTAGTGTCGAGTGTCTATTGTGATTTAAATATTTCGACTTTTTTACCAATTTACTTTGTTATAGAATACACGATTATCCCTCAACGATAATTTTATGTGGACCTGATTTCCACGTGTATTCTTATGGAAAACGCATGAGCTAGGATTCAAGTTTCAAATTCATGAGGGGGAGTGGTTGTTTACTAAAACAAAATTGTACTCACTTTTCGTCTATTTGCCACATTTGTCGCAATTGGGATTCAAAAAGTAAGTTCCAGTACTAAAATAAGAATATTTATATAATTTTCTTTCTTTTGGTGCTTGTCTCGATTTCGTAGTAATCATTTTTCCAATTCAAATTGGCAAACGTAGAAAAGCCTGCAAGTACGAACTTTGTTGTATTTCTTATGGAAATCGTTCCGAACGCTCTGTAGACGAACACAGCACTATTACTGAACAAAATTCTTACAGCATTATCTTCTATCTACAAAAGCTAAGTATGCGAAATTTGGTTAGAATCGGTGGATTAGTTTAAGAGAAAAGATCACTAAATGTAAATTTGTGGACAGACAAAGAAACTACGCAAACTACAGTGAAATAGTTAAAGTATAGATATTTAAATGACTCTGGGTTAATCGTGCAACTGTTTTTGTTGTTTGGGTCATAAATTACGTTAAAAAGCACTGCCTCGGCCTCGGAAGAGCTGAAATTATCTTCAGGAGCGCGCAGTTGGAGGCACTAACATCATGGGGCGATCTGTGACCTTCTAACCTTTTCTAACCTTGGGGAAATGCGCTTAATATTGAGGTCACCGTTTTTAGGAACTTCCGCAGGAGATTTTGTTTCGTGTATTACATCTACGTTACTAAACAAGGGGACCTGTTTGCAACAACCATGTGTCCATGCATTTACATCTGACGTCACGTCTACATTCGCGACTAAATTAAAGCGTAGGATTTAAAAGGGAGGGACGAAAGAAAGGTCAGGCTCGGGAGAGTAATCATCCAAAACAATTACGGTAGGTCTGTGAAGTTTTCGTTACAAAGACTCGGATGCAGTCGCTGATTGCTTATTTCCCCTTTCCCGAAGCAAAACGCGGTCTATATTTTCTAATGAGGCGCAAATTCAAATGTCATCCGAATTTAAGTGTACACGAGGGTGGAAACTAACGAGTAGCTGAAATATGAGTTTCCTGTCTCTATAATAATGAGAAAAGAGTTATTAAGCATCGCCCACCCATATTCTTTCTACTCCTTTGTACCTTAATCTAAATATAATTAGTTCGTAGTATATGTTTTTATTGCTGAGTGTCATCGATAAAGGAAAAAAATTGGTACCTTTAAGAAAACAATTGCAGTATAAAACATTCGTATCTTTAATTTTTAAGAAAGATAAATTAGAGTATAAGCGGAGCCTTAAGCAATGCCTAGAGACGGTAACTATCGCCTTCATAGGAAATCCGTTAATGAATGTATACCCCTGTCTACTTCTTCACGGGAGCCTGAAATCTTTAGTTAAAAAACTGTATTATAATCGATTTACAAACCTTTACCGTTATGTATAATGTTATGAAAACTTGGATAGACATTATGGGCCTTAATCTTATACTAAAACCTACCTTAATCATCACTTTAATTACCACTGAAGGATTGACTTACGACTATAATTCGGTGTTTATTGAGCTAAAGTAAAGATTTCAGTTGAAATACATATAAACTATGCAATATATTACATGGTTATGGACTTTTTTACTGTAGTAATACTCAATGTTATCTACAACATATAAAGCACATCCAAAGCGAATTCCCCTCAATTTTTATTGCTTATTAAATTCCATATTTGATTTCCGTATAGAAATAGTATCTCAGGCAAGATTTAGTTGTTTTTCTTTGTTAGTACTACTCCTGATTCTAAGGCCTTCGCTGCGTTGAGGTTCCGTTGATAATAATCTTTGCGAGTTTCGCAGCGTTGGTAATTAAAAGACTACGACATTTCGCTGACCTTATTGCCAGGTCCTTATTATGAGGTCAGCGAAACGTCGTAGTCTTTTAACTACCAACGCTGCGAAACCCGCAAAGATTATTATCAATAGTACTACTCTTGATTTAAAAAAATTAATTTTAACTTATTCTTTTCCTCTCATATGTGAGTGAAGGAAAAGTTAAACGCTGTTGTAGTGTGGCTCAAAATGTGAGATGATTCCATATACCTGATTTTACGTTATTATGTTAAGGTCACTACCGAGGAAAATAAAATTAATTGGCTTTAGTCTTTAACTAGATTTTAGACTTCTAATGCATTAACATCCATGATCCATTTTTTCTTTCCCGATTGATTTAGTCTGCTGTTCGGCATTTTTAAAGAAATGATTTCTTTTTCATAGGACTAAAGTCTATGAGGAATAATCCAGGAAGAAGAAATTCATTCTCATAGTAGATTGGTCGTTTATGGAAATGAAAACTTTATTCTTCATTAATTCTCTTTCGTCAGCTATTCAAAACTTTCGAATGGATTCTCATATCAAATTGAATCCGAATCCTCACCGCCAATCCGAAATGTAATCGAGTCTCCGAGTTTCTAAGGTATTAGATTCAAATGTATGGTCGTTTCACTAGCAAATTCATAAATTACTGCTTAAGAAAATTTTAAGTAGTATTACATTTTTGGTAACGATATTTATCATTTATTTTTCGAAACTTCCCTATATATCAGCTGTGCGGTTACAGCGTTCTGACAGCTGGAGTATAAAAATTATGTATATGTATATATTATTCGTATGAGAAGTATCGTTTTGATGTTTTGCACTGAATTAAATGGTTCGGAGAATCGATCGAGGACGTGATGAAATGACCGTCTCTACGGCGGCTCGCATCCGTTGCTTAAATAATGCAATTTTCCGAAAGAGGAAATCCACACTATAGCATTAGGCCATCCGTCCCCGAACGATAATAGGATTAAAGGATTAACGGAAATACTACGCATTAGGGTATCCGAGCCGTATTACGGTACTAACAATTGACAGCTATTCGCTGCGTTCGTAAAATGCTTTCCGATAGATTAGGCTTCATCGTATCGTCTTCGAGCTTTCTCTACTAACTGCAAAGTCCAGTTATATATCGGGAAATTCATAGCCAGTCAATTGAATTTATGGAGGTTTCTACTCTATTTAACCGATATGGGAATGTTTGGGATTTATGTAGCTCGATTTATTTTTACGTTTTAAAAAAATTTCTAGCTTTGATGTTCTGAAGTGTTGTCGGAATTCAAGATCGCAAGAATATTTCACCAATCATTGAGTGAAAATACGAAATGCAGAAGTATAAAATCGTGTAAATAATTATTTCCCACGGAAAATATTTTTAGAAAGAAAAGACACGCAAAAACCAAGTACAAATATTACAAAATCTGAATTGTTTTCTTTAAACATTCTAAACTGTGAAATATATTTTTCAGTTTTACCGGCACATAATGTTCTTACGAATACAACGTGCAGCATAAATACGAGGACTCGTATTTTGACATTATTATCCTTAGATTTTCACCTATCTATTTATCAAGTAACGAATATGAATATCCTGCGAAAAAAGAAGAGTAAGATTAGTTTTAAAGCGTAAGAATTGATTATTACACATCATTATTAAATTTTACACAAATAATTATGATAGTATTCCACATAAATATTATTATTTCATTTTAATAATGTTGCTAAGAGAAAATATTTGAAATAATTTCCATTTTATGAAGGATTTACATGCATAGACTTATTTCGATTCATTTTTGCATTTGAATGCGCTATTTTCCTTATTTTTGTAGCTCAGTTCGTTATTTTTGAAAGTCTTTGGTGAGAAATGTTATTGATGATAATTTATTGTGATGATAAATTTCTCCAGTATTCATTTTCTGATAAGTAGATTTTTGTGCTTCAATTCCTTTGTTATTTAGGCTAATGCATAATTTATTTCATAAATTTTATTCAGTTTCATTAATTCTTAAATAACTCTGCAATAGGCCAACATAAAACACCATAGAAGATATTGCTAGATTTAAATTCTATAGGCTGAGCACATTTGGACCATAGCCAGGTTGAAAACAAAATTTCTGGTCTAATTTATGGACATATACGTATTTGTCCATTTTTATTTTAAATAGTCTCAACATTTAAAATGGAGTTTATAGTATGTAATCAGTCGCCGAACTGATGTGCGCGTCAGAAAGTATGCGAATGGGAGATAGTGATTAAATATGCATTTTAAAATTCATTTCCGATTGATTTCCAAGCGAAATAAGAATGCTTTAATTAAAAAATGCTAAGGAGTAAGCTCAAGATGAAATGCGTTCCAAGGAGTAATAACACGTGTTTCGTAATGAAATGTACCCGAATGAAAAAGTTATAAATGCACTGTTACCCATGGCCCGCCTCTCCGCCATCCGAATGATGGGCAGGAAAATTGGCAAAAGGGCACCAAAAATAAATTCCGATCGGATGATTCGAAAATAATTAATTGGTTGCTCCACGGAGCGAGAGTCAGATGACAGGTCGGAGTTTTCATTACGGAGATCGCCAAATGATTCACGGAAAGGGCTCCTTCGGTAACGAACTGAATAAGCGATATTCTTACTTCATATCTCGGGACTGGAGTGCATTCCGATGTTAGGCCTCCTTTAGTAGGATAAAAAATACGTGATTTCGGAGCATTATGCATGGGCTAAGTTTCAGTGGGGATTCCCCTATTTAAAATTCATAATTTAGGATTCTGTTGAGAGCCAGCTTGATTTTAACCTTGGTAAAAGGATCCTCTTTAAAACCATAAAACTTCAATTTTTATTAACCCATATTTGAATCTGGAGAACTCGCCGTAAATTTATTTTAGAAAGATGATGAGATATTTTAAAACTTATCGCTCACATCTTCATTTCCTTAAGATGTATCCTTGTTTTAACGAAATGAAGGTTGAGCCACTATTTGAAAATTTTCAAGTGGGCACTAGAATAAATTTGCAACAAAACTTGTTTTAAATAAATTACAAAAATTGATTTAATTAATTTAAAAATATCAAGGTGTTCAGGCCGAAAAACTTGATTTTACCGTCACTAGAATGTAGACGATTGGAGGATAAAATCCACATTGAATTAATGAAAATATTTTTATGAGCGTAAGTGAGCATTTATGAATTAAAACCGTTTTATCGATGGCCAATAATTATCATTACCAATTTTATAGTTTATAGATATACTCCGATTGATATTTGAAGAAAAATCACGCAAGCTTAAATTTATTAATATTTATTCGACGCTTTAATTTTCGTTTGCCATTGTCAGTTCCACATTTTCCTGCGGCTTCCGGTGTTTTTATTTTCTAAAGTAACATCCTTATCGTGGGCAGTGCCCTGAAGTATCTTATATTTTTCCCGAGGCCGTCGTATATGGACAATATATGACACGATTAGGTTATGTAACATATTTGTCGCGACGAGATACAAACTAATTAAGATCTTCCACCTCTTCCCCATAGCAGTAAATTTTGCTAGCGAATACAGAAGTGAAAATAACGCGGAAAATAAAATAAGGGACAGTAATTGTTGAGGTGTATTGATTAGTAAAACTCACCTGCAAGAAGGCGTATGCTAGGCGTCAGTGTTGGAAAAGCGCATCGTAAGGAATAAGTGGTGAATAAGTAATTGCGATATGTTGATAGATCGATCTATCGATGGAATCAAAAAATCATCCTGAAAATGCACCGTGTCATATTTGCTTATGAATAGTTGGGAGCAGTTGTCGGATTAAATGAACATGAGAATCCATTGTAATACTAGATTCATAGAGAACAATGTAACTATATCATGTGACGCTATCATATGAGGTGAATACTTTAATTTGAGTTAGTTCAATCGATAACTGTTATTTTCGACTCGGTGAAACACAAATTTGAGGGTGATTTAAGGGAAACTCGCATATTTATTTGCACAATTGATGACTAATAAATAGAGAAAATTGAATTAATAAATTAATCATCTTTTGCGAAAGCTACGAAGTATTAATAAATAAATTATTTATTTACGGTGCTCCGCGAAGTATAGCTCAACATTATAAAGTGCGTTTGATCAATATATTTGATAAAACGTAAATTTGGTTGACCTGTGTTTTCATAAATTCCAGTCTGCTGTTAAAAGTACATACCTCCGCGTACGGTTGGTTAGAAATGATTGAAAATAATCAGTAGTATACTATCATCAGGCCAAAACATTTAATCATTCATAAAATTTATTATAGTAATGAGTAAAACACATAGAGGCGAGTGTGACTCAGTGGTAGGAATAAAAAATATAAACTAAAAAATTAAATTCCAGTTAATGTCAAGCATCAGAATAATTCATAAACTCATTAAACAAGTCATTATAATATCGGGTCTCAGTCAGGTACTCGCATTTACTTGCTACTGATAATTTTATCATCAGTGAAGATTCAACAATAGATTATAATACGGTTTATTTGAGTAAAAGTGAATATTACATTTAAACACTTTTAACTGCAATTATGATATCAGGCCTTGGTCTTCATATTGGTGTATACTTAAATTTAACCATAATATAAGATTGCGAACGACCCGGATTTTTGAGCAATGCTTCCTAATCAGGTGATGGTGGAGATTAAGCGACGTATATCCAGAAGTTTAATTGTTAATGTGGAGGACCATAAGGCATTCAATTCAGTCTTAAAAGATTTGTTCCAGAACCCAATGTTAATACTGTAAACATAACCATAATGCTTTATTTACGTCGTAGATATGGAGAAGTCAGGATATATAATATCTCCGTGGAAGTAGTTCACGACTTCTCCTCGAATACCTTTTTCCATTCCGGAATGTGCCGCTCCACTTTCACTGTCATCGAGTCCCTTCCTCCCCATATAAGCCCTTTTCCGCTGCACTGCGAACCGCTTCCATTTCAAAAGTACGGAGTCCTTTGTCACGGAGGACATGAATGACGTCCCCCACTAATTCAGCCGAGTGGCAAAGGGATGCCGGTTAAAGAGTGCACCGGCGAAGAGGTCACTCTGTCTCTTCCGATATCACATACCCCTGTGATACTTGAGATGTGGAAAGGGCTTTGATCCCGCCATCGATCAGCTGAGGTATGCATCCGTTTCGAGCTGAATTCTGCGTAGCAGATGGACCGTTCTATGGTAAAAGCACTTTGAAGAATTGGTTGATCGGGTGAAAGTAATTTGAAATAGTTTTTCATGGCAGGAATTTTTCGGTAGGGAAATTTTAACCCGGGAGTATCTCTGAGCAGTGAGAAATATTTTTACGGAAAGGATGATTCTCGTCGGTATGGGAATAGTAAGTGAAAAAATACGAAGATTTTAAAACGCATAAAGCGCTGATGTTATCTGTAAAGTTAAGAAGTTATCTATAAAGTCGTTCAAAACACTTAAACATGTATTAGGATACAATGAAATACGTTTTTTTATTCCAAAACCGTACATTTTTGTAATTCTACTGTTATAGCAACGTTATGCCCTAATGGTCTATCTCTCACCCAAAAGATATCTTTACTTGATAACCTTTAAACTGCATCAAAACAGTTGACTACAACTAACACATATCTAAAAGAATCAATATTTACAAACAAACCGATATAATTCTATTATCAGAAAGAATTCGTGAGGGGTTTCCAAAAGTTTATTAACATTCCAATTCTATGCAGTGATTAGTATGATTTTGACCTGATTTTCTGGAAAACGGAAGATACTTCTTGAGGGGAACAGTATATAAAATGTGTTCATTTCAGGTACCATCTGAGAAACGCCTCAATTCTATTTTAATAATGCTAGCGCCGAGAAAAATAGCAATCTTTTGAGATAATACTTACTATTGCGATATTTTGAGTCTATATATTAGCATATCAATGTCAGTATTTAGAGGGGAATGGTCAAATATAATATTCTGATTTTTAGTTTAGCCAAGAAAGGTCAGATGTTATAGATGTCAGATAGTTTAGCCAGATGTCTCGTGATATCTCTACCCTTAGGTTTATAGCAAAATAAATAGCTTAGAATTCTTGATATCTTACTAAATGAGATTAGATGATGATTCTTGATAAAAATGTCTTGATTCATGCATGTTTAGCTATTCACTTAGCTAGTGCGCAGTGCACATTCATTATGGTCCATCAATCAACTTTTAAATTTAGTTTACAAACAACCATTCTTTGCGGAAACTAAGGGAACTTGTTGCTAAAATGTCTTCAATTGGGTGAGAACTTCTTGATCGAATTGGAATATACAGAATTAGAATTAAGAAAAATCTTTGTTGAAGCTTCCAATAAGATGGGGCCATTTAGCTCTTACAAAATTGCACGATTGCAAATCCGCCATCGATTGATACCTTTCTCATGAAGAAAGAATGATGCAAAACATTAACTTCCTCCATTGCAGGGGCGAGTGAATTATACAAGTATTTTAAGGTGGATGAAGATTGAATGTAGAAAATTTTCAAATTATCAGTTTTCATTTTTAAAATATTGTCTTTGAAATCTCCTAATTATTGGTATGATTTTATCCTTAAGAATTTCAATAAATCGGCTAGATTTGTCAGATCCAGAAGAAATTTTAGTAAACGTAAATGCCGAACTAATATATGTCATTTATTTACCATTAGCTTAGGTTCAAGAGTATTGAATATCCTTCCAGATAATATAACAAAGGCCACTAGTTTATATCCATTCAAAATAAAATTGTTTTCATTTTTGTATGAAAAGTATAATTCATTTCTTATGATTTTTGTTTTTGTTATCTACATGCATTGTGTACATAAATTCAAATTAAAATTTGTTTTGTTGTCTTATTTGTAATAACATATGTATTATTAGTACCTTTTTACTTTCTACTGTCACTGAGCATTTGTTTATTGTCTTTATTGTTTACATGTTCCAAAGAATACTCTCCTAGTGCAATGAATCTATTATTATTATTATTTTAAAGGATCTTCAAGATGTATCTTCTCCACCTTTGGCAATTTAAGCATATCTACATATGCATATATGCGAAATAGGAATCGATAGTACAATTTGGGTACCATCTCTTCGGAGAATCCTCAGGACTAGATATAAATTAAAATATCTCTCAGGACGTGGTTATGAGATATGGTATGAAATGAGAGCGCGCTGGCCTTCATTAATTCCGATTATCCAGCTGGCCGAGTTACTCCCCACGTTTTCCTCTCCAGACCCTCGTAGTATAAGTAACTCAATGGGTCACAATTCAATACGGTCCAACACATCTTCTTTAAGCTCACTTTAAATGGCTTTATCTTCGGTCCTCCGAATCAGAGCCGGGCAGCTTTGTGGCTCGAACGTCACGTGTGGCGATGGGACAAATGTTAGTCGTGGGAGTGTTTCCAGCGTTAAGGTCGATCATTCAATTACATCAAGAAGGATGCGCCTTTTTTAATTCTATTCGACAGCGCGTGAGGATTGGAAATGTGATTTATCAGAATTCATTCTATCTCAGGTATTCGTCACAAGTTTTTACTTTGTGTTTGTGTTCGATTATTTTAGGCATTGCATTAGATGAAAACATTTCAACTGACAGCCTCCCCATTATCTGTTAAAAGGCCATGTTTCGATTTTCTAGAATTTTGCATAACGGGAACTCACGAAATCAATACCTACTAACTCAATTACAAGCGCATGTATACTAAACATCGTAGTACGATAGTATTGTTGAAAGTTCTTCTGCTGAGATCATTTACCATTAATGTACTCCACCGGGAATCGAATCTTAGACAGCTTTCACCAAAGGCGAATGCGCTACCCGCTTTGCTGCCCAGGAACCCAATAAGCAAAGCATACATATATGTAATAGATAACGCTTCTTATCAAGTATTCTTTAGCCATCTAGTCTGAGTAATTAATCCTTACTGATGTCCGCAATTGAATGGCTAACACAACATTACAAATCAATTAAAGATACATTTTATTTAAGTAGCAACTAATTGTTACTATGATCATAATATTTCTGGTTGATTCACTTGATCAAAATAAAATACGCCAACATGTTTCCATTTACGGCCATGGCTTGGGGACCTCTTCAATCAATATATCCATTCTTTTACTCTTTAATAAACAAAATTTTAGTCAACAATATTCGTCAATTGTTTTCTTGGCTTTAAATACCGCTTATGATCCTCTCGCGATGCATAATTTATTTTTCCAATTCTGCTTTTCAACTCCAGCTAAACTTGACTAGCCTTTATTCCTTCATCTCGGTATTGGAAAAGTCGGAAATCGTTTGACTTTGGAGACATTTATTCAAAGCAAGTATCGTTCTTTATTCGGTTTTTACTCAAAGAGAAATTAACATTAAAATAATATTTTTAAATTCCATAAATCTAATGCATAACAGCTAAATCACGTAAAATCAGTGAATCATGGCAGAAATTTTTATTCTTACTCAAATATAGCATTGTTAAATCGTCTTTGTTAAATAGGAGGATGTACTTGAAGGTATAAAACAATTCTGAGGGATATAGAACATAAATAAGGTGAGATTTTATAGATATAAGTATTTTCCTACCTTCTTCTTTAATAAATATATATTTAGCATTTTAAAGAGAATTCCCGTAAAATGCCCGGAGGGTAAATTATGATAAGAACTTTTACGAATCGGTTGATTGTAATAATATTTCAGAAAATGCGATATTTTTATTTCTTCACATTTTTCAGTTTAAATGTGAAAAGTCGTGAAATGAAGGTTTGAATCTCTGAACATTCTACTAAAAAGGATTTAAAATGGAACAAAAAAATAATTTATGATTGAAATCGTGCGTTTAGAGGGTTCAGAATTTTAAGGAACTCAGTAAATTTTCAATAAAAACCTTTAAAATTTTCCTTTAAAGAAAAAGCCATTGATATATAAATGTAAAAGTTTCTGTCACATATGTTTTTTTACCGAAAAAGGTATTTATAAAGCAAATATTTGTTTGATACATACGTTTATACCGTATGTGTAGTGTTTTGTTTTTCAAATATTTTCTCCTCTCTAAATATAATCTAAAATGCAAAATCTACCTCTGGCATGAGAATCAATTCATCTTATGCCTGGACTAACGAATACACTTTGCACAGTGTCTCAAAAGCTGACTGATTGGGTTCAGCTAACTTTAATCCAATGGGTAGCGTATTGAAACAAGGTTGTGTCCCATTTAGTCGTGGATCAGAGCAAAGGTGAGCCTTGTGTTCTCTGTGTTTGTTTAGATCAGTCTTCGGCTCCGTAAGCATCGAATGCGTTAAGTCAAATCAAATCGATGTTTCATAGCTGGGGAAGTACTGATTTAGAACGTAACCCAAAACTTGCGTATTGGAATGAACCGTTCTCAGTTTAAGTAACAGAATAGCATTTTAGAAGGAAAAAACTGGTTGATAATAAAATCATCGTCATCATAAATCATGGTGATTCCATCCAAGGGACGGGTCTTAATGGCCATGCTTTCTCTATGCGTACCCATGCGTTTAGATTCAGTACTTGGTTGTTTATTCCTCTGTTTAAATCAGACAACAATCCATATCTCCTTCTTCCCATTAATCTTTCCTTCAATTCCTCTGCAAACAGTCCACCCTAAGGATGTGGCCTATTCAGCTTGCCTTTTTTTTACCCTTAAACCTTTCATAATATCTCTTATTTCTCTAATCCTCTTCAGTACCTTGTTATTTCCAAACTTGTCTATCCATATTATCCAATCTTCTTCATAGCTACCTCACAAAACCCTCCAAGTATTTTTCTTCTTTCTTCCTTAAAGTCCATGTTTCCGATCTATATAGAACAATATTCAATGTGTTTGTAAAGCAGATCTTAGGTATCATTCTTCCATTTTTCTCTATCCTCTGCCCTTCTCTTCATTTCTGCATATCCTTTACTATTCTTCAAACTATCGATCATTTCAATTCTTCTACTTCCTCTTTTTATCTTTCCCTTTACTATTCCTTCAATCATTTCCTTTAACAAGCATTTCCTTTTTAATATGTGACCAATCCAGTCTCTTTTTCTTTTATTGATTAATTTAATCAACATCCTTTCCTCTTCGATTCTTGTCTGCACCTCTTCAATCCTTACTCTGTCTGTTCATCGTATGTTCAACATTTTTCTCCACACCCACATTTCGAAAGCTATCCTTCTATAGTCATTCTTGAGGAGGGTCCACGTTTCACACCCATACAGAAGCACGCTGTGTATCATTATCTAAATTTTGCTTGTTTGTATTTTTCGCTTTCTTTGGAAAGCTTCCTTTGTTATCCTTATTTTCACTCTCACTTCTTTCTCGCTTCTCCAGTCACTTGTCATCACTTTGCCTAGATATCTACCTGTATAACACCTGTTCAAGTCTCACTCCTTCAACAAATACTTCCATCGCTTCATCTTGTCCTAATCTCATCACTTTTGTCTTATTCTGGTTTATTTTCATGAATACTAGCGACAGGAAATTCCTTCTTCCTCAATGTATATGCTTTCGATCCGTATACATCAATTATCCATATAAAACACTTTCTAGCAAATCTTTTTTACAGCGAAAAAAATGTATTTAAAATAGCAAATAGCTGACTTATAGATATGTTATATGTGTGAAGTGTTTTCTTTTCAAATATGTTCTCCGCTCTAAATATAATCGGTACTATAATAACAATGCTACGGTAACAATGATCCAAATTATTATGCACAAAGGTAGGCTGTCTTATGGCAGTTGTTTCTATATACATACATTTGAATCAGTTATAACATAATTAATATACTACTATAAGATATAAAAACATTCACTTTTAAATTTTTTCTTCAAGCAAAGGCAAACATAAAGCACTTTGCAAATCTTTTCCTCAATTCTATGTTGATGTTCCTAGCTGTCAGAAGCTCCGTGTAAATTTAATCATTTACTTTTGTATGAACTCTGTATGAACAAAGGGAAACACAAATCCCAATACGACTCCATTTTAATAACTTCTGGAATCTTGGATAATTGCGTTCCCTCCAAATCTTCCGCATTCCGAAAACAATGCGACAAATATTCTCCAAGCAGGAAGACGAATGCCTGAACGAGCACGTAGTCTTTTGATAATAAGGAATGGATTTAATGGTCGGGAGGCTGAATTGGTGAAAGAATGGGTGGAAGCGAGGGACCGGGAAGAATGGCAGAGGAAGCGGTGTTTTGAAAGAGTGGACACAATGGCAGATATAATTAAGATCTGGGGACCGGGAGGGGTTGGGATAAGCGGAGAGGATATTGGCGATAATTGCGTCGAGTCACGCTTGCCAACCTTCCCCGTAATCTGTTTCTGACAGACGTTCTCGTAGAACTCTCTTTCCCGCGTGCTTTTTCTATCGGCAGTTTTTCGGCCCACCCGCGGGCATACTCCGATGGGATATCAATTCTATTTCCCCGCGTTCTTTCGGAATCCGGAAGGGGATAATAAGGCTGGGAAATCTCTTAGCGCTACGCTCAGATTAGGCGATGAATCTTTAATGCGGAATTGGGAAACCTTTTCTGTCCAATCGCTTTCTTTTCGGTGGGAGCATTATGCGAAATTTATTCGGTTGGGATGTAGTATCGACGGCTTAATCGATTCGACTTTTTCCACGAGACTCACAACTGCTCAAAGGTAGGCTATCTTTCAAGAAATGGGGAAATGGGACATTCTCCAAGAGTAAAATGGGGCAAGTACTTCTTTTGTCAGCTATCATTCTTTAAGGACTTTTGAAGATATCTGATATTATAGAGTATAGGATGTTATATATGACGATTTAATGATAGCCAATGGAATGTGTTATTATTTGAAGGATTCGTGATTGTTTTTTTGATACAATGTGATAATTCGTAATTAAAATTGATTTATTCATAATAAAAAGTACTCATGTTTCCTTATTGGCAAAGTGCATTTATCACACAATGCCCTGTTATTCTAAAAAAAAATAAATTAAAATGTAACATTATGTAGAGTTTTCTTGGATGGGAAATCGGTATCAATAGGCTTATAGCTTAATAGGAAGTTTTAAACCCATTTATAAGGTCGAAATGAGGATGTAATTTCTTTATTTATTCGAAATATAACCGTCCCCGAGATAGCGGGACTTGTTAGCTATTAAGAAGAGTCAAACTAACAATTAAACTTAGCACTTTAACGTTCGCTAAAAATGTATTACTAGAAGAACTAGTCTATTGAACACCTTTTATAACTCTACAGCAGATTCTAGTATTCGCTTCATAAAATACTTTTAAATTGGTATCGACAAAATACTTCTTCATTATGTGTGATCTATAATGATGAGTTGGATGGAAGAAGAAACTAATCAATATACATATATCTATGACTTAAGAAAAGTATCAATCTCTCCCGAAAAAAAGACGAATTATTGTTATTATATCATTCGCTACTTTACAGTTTTAATATTTCAGATAAAGCTTTCAGTCGTATTCAGGCATTTTAATTTTGTACGAAACATTAATTCTTACGTGTTGAGATTTCGAGTATCAACCTTGCGTGATGAGTTCAGCCAAGTGAAAATCAAAATGGTGGAAGCGATTCCTTCTATCAGCATGATCTTATACTCCAAGCGATATCAAGAACATTTTTAAAGCGGTAAAGAATATGAAAAACCGTTCTCATTTTGCTGGGATATTCCCTTACGGCCGATTATTTCCTCGAAATCGCCAACCTTCAAACGACCTCTAATGAGTAATTACACATATCCAATCGGAAACCGTTCGTATTCCCTCGACTGCCATTACTTGACGCCGTACTGAAGCATATGATAGTTGTTCTTTGAAATGAGAACTGCTTCCGCGGGAATAGCTCCACCGAAAGGCATGAGCGAGAGCAGATGAACGAGAGGACGTTTGATATGGGAGCTTGCGTATAATGGGAGATGGAAAACAAAGGAAACGGAGGATGCGGAAAAACAGAGCTCGATCATACGCAGTCTTCGCAAAATGAACCCCTGCTTCGGCGGATTATTGTTTTCGATGAATTACGACACTGGAGACAACTGCCATTGTGTTTTACCTCAAAATCGGAATTTTGTACACATATATTCAGAGCTTCATCGTAACATAATTGGTTTATTACGGAATGATTGTGTGCGCTTTGCTAGGATGTGTTTTAAGATTTTATATTCCGTGTTAATGCCGTTAATGCATTTAAATTGCTGTCATGTGAAAAAATGACGAGTATGCGTTACCAAAACATTCTACAAGATATCGTATCTCTGATTAAAAAGGTTAAATGCGAGAAAAGTCATATTAATCTCAATCTTGTGATTATAAAATAGGTCTTATTTTTATTATTATAAAGTAAGCGATATGCACTTGACTTGACTCGGATTTAATTTATCTTGGGGGAGATGAAGCCAAAAGGCTCCCTATTCCTCTTTCCATATATTCCAGAGAAAATAAATCGATTCGTCAAATATTCTGTATCTATTCTTAGGAGTAAAATACATTTGAAGTCGATATTAAACAGGTTAATTTGGATTACAATTAAAATAATAGCTTATTTGAATTTTTGATTTTACAAAAGCAGTTAAAATATGAAAAATAACGTGTTTTATTGATCGGTAATTACTATACTAATCTCTGGTTGCTGATTGTGGTAATTATACAAGTTTACGTACTACTTGCAGTAAGGATATCGGGTAATATTTCTTTTAATCTTTTGGCGTGTTTCCAAAAATTAGTATCGGAAATAAATACCTGTGTGACTATGCTTCAGTACTTTTCATTCTCGTTTACATCGATACTTTCTTCAATTTCGCATTGCGCAATCAAACATTTCTA
This sequence comes from Sympetrum striolatum, assembly GCA_947579665.1. Taxonomy (NCBI): domain Eukaryota; kingdom Metazoa; phylum Arthropoda; class Insecta; order Odonata; family Libellulidae; genus Sympetrum; species Sympetrum striolatum. Next base: position 55,922,990 of record OX388347.1, on the reverse strand, counting down.
TGACTTATCTCGAATATTCTTCCAGTATTTGGTAGAAGAAATATACGGGTGGCCACACTGCGCAAACTCCTGCTTTATAAAACAGCGAAGATGCGTATTTGGATTAACTCCTGATTTGCAAATTCATCGTTGTAAATTAAAGTAAATGTTTGGGTAATAATCGATCGTAAACGATTAGAGACGTAGACTTATGATACGCACAACACCTGCTGTGAACTTTGCCTTTCCATCTTTCTTCTCGAATATATTAATTCTCAATTCGAAACATTTCCACCAATCAGCAACATAAAACATACTAGTAAATATCTTATAATGGTTTGAACCTTATGTTGATAAATAGTAACGATTTGAATTCGGTGAAAAATTTGTGTAAATGCTTCCCTTTCGAGATGAATCTAGGATTATTACAATGATTACAAGAGGGTGATATTTCTATATCAAGTGAATACACAAAAAGGTTAGGCACTACTGATTATTTATGATTTGAATGCATTCTAATACATGGCTGAGATAAAACATGTCCAGGCGTAGGAGAATATAATAGGCGTTCGTGACTCATATTCTAACGCAGAGAGTATTAGAGTTCCTACTGATCACCCTTTATAATGAGTTTGAAAGACTTTTCATCAGAGGCTTTTGCTATATTACTTCCTGATGATTCGGATCGATGTGGAATCAAACCAACCTCTTGAATCAACATTTATTTTATGAAATTTTGAAGGTATCAGAAAATGAGACCTTTGCGAGGTTCAAGAAAACAAGGGAGTATCAGTTTTTGCTGAGGTACTCGGGTTTTTCCTTTCTCTGAAATAACCTCTGAATCCTAACCCTACAGACCCGCTCAGTCCTCGAATGAGTGTACTTAAGGACCACTGTTTAATATCTAAACTGCAGGATTGAAATTGCGGATCGTTTCCTCTCCGCCAGAAGAATGGAACCCTCGCAAGGAAAATATCACGGATTCATCTCACCCATGCGGAAAATTGCGTCTCTAAATCTCAGCGCGAGAATGTAATATCCTCTCTTGCTCTCGATGCCGCGGTGCATTTCGTTGAGAGCGGAAAATTCCTCATTTCGAGTCGGAGGATGAGTTGCCGCTCTTTCTTATCTCAGCGACAGGTGTCCGAAGATTTGTCCTCCCCACCTTTGCTGGCATTCTTTCACAGAGAAGACCGTATTAGCAGTGTTTGCCCTAGTGAATTATCTGCGTCTACGAGAGGAAGGATTACAGAATGATACCCCTTCCTTATAGTTTCCCGGAAATAAATATATCTCTAAGCAGACCATGTATAACATATCATCCAGTTGGTAATAGAGTTAACGGATTCAGTGACGAGGAGAATTACTCCCCAAGCTTTTGTTTTCCACGTCACACGTATTTGTTCTACCAGATTTAGCGACGCAATAAATCGCAGGTTGGCCAATTCCGGTATAAATTGAAATTGAAAGGGAACAAGTAGGAAATGTTTTGGTATTTTTCCGCGAAATCTTGTTTGATGATAAATTATCTTTCGAAACCGAGCGCAAATATAATACGAAATTTTCAGTTTACGTTACCAACCTACGGACCATGGGTGGTACCCAAAGGGCTCTGTACATCGGCTGGGAAGCACAGGCGTATCACGAGCCAAGTCAACATGCCGTTCAATTGATCTGTCGGTCAATCGACCAGTTGGTCCATCGAGGGAATCCCGTTGAGGTTAGGGTGATAGACTCGGGTTTAAATCCTGATGTGGAGTCGTTTTTATTTAGGGATAGTTTTAGGAATCGTATTATATTTGTGTTTATAATAAAAATTTAGGTGATAGCAGAAAAGATGAAAATCAGTCATGGATCAGTTTTCGACATCTTGTAGGACATTATGAACATGAAAAAGGTCGCCGCCCGCTGGGGTTCGCGATTACTAAACCTCATTCAATACCCCTGCTCATTCAGAACAGGACTCAGCGTCGCGTGCTGCTTCTTTGGGCTATCAAATTTTGCCTAAACTCCATATTCTTCCAAAATTGCACCTAGTGACTTCTTCTTGTTTACTCACACTACTATATACTATATACAATAAACTACTGCATCGAAGGCATTTCCAAAATTACGAAGAGGTGATTTTTGAGGTGGAATGTTTCCTGAATGCCCAAAATGCAGATTTCTACAACCAAGGACTCTGTCAGGCCATCCATTGTTGGGAAAATGCGTCTCATTGAAGGGTGCGTATGTGTAAAGCACTAACACCTCCACCAGGTTTCATGGTCGCAGCTTGATATTTATAGGGTGATAATTAAAACTTTATTACTGCCCCTCGTAAAGCATTAATTTAGTGAAAATCGCTGACTCAAATTCAAAGATTGAAGAAATGATAGAAATCATTACATTGTATCTTAGTTAATATCTAACAATTCTGTTTATCGTTAATTAGGCGACAAAGGCCCTGAAAGTTGCAGCATTCTTTGCGTGAACCAGTAAATCTGTAAATTTAATGTAGCCTTCTTGTAAACACATTTTTCATCAATATTAATTGCGAGTATATTATATAATTAGCATTTTTCTCAAATCTTGGCGCTTTATGGTTTAAAACTGTATAGACAGCTAAGGCATTTCGCATATCTAAATCCGAGTTTGCTTTCATGGAAGACAAATGCGCTACCCTTTTGGGTATCCAGAAGCAGTATACTTCTTTCTTTCATAATCTGTTATATACCTGGAGAGAAGAGAGAGAATACTGAATAGAGGACAAGAAGCCAAAGGGAAAAATACTTCAACGAATTAGGTATTTTCCCGCAAAATCTCGAAACAGAAACGCTACAAAAATAATCCGAAATAATAGAAAAGGAAAATTCTATATTGAAGCTGTATTGTGAAATTTCCTTTTCTTAACAGTCGAAGGAAGTGTGATTGATGGAAGATGATGTAAGATTTCTAACTTTGATCTTCGAAAGATCCTTCCGATGCTCCCTGGAATTCTTAGCTCTTGGAACAAGAAAAGGTAGATTTCTCTTTAAGGACTAATGAGATCGATATAAAAAGTTCAAAAATCCATCAATTCCTGCGTGCGTTTCTAGGAAGAATGACGGCAGACAGACAGAAACCTGTCGCAGATACCATGTTGATATGGATCGATAAAAGCTTATGGGCGCATTCGCATCTGAATCAATCGTCGGAGAAAGTTTCTCGAAGACGTCTCTCGTCCTCCTTTCCGATTGGAAAATTGAGTCCATTCTCAGCGACCGATAGCTCCTTCTTCCGCCCGAACATTCGGAGCCCTTTATTTTTTTAATATGAAGTCGCGGTTCGATCGCTCAATTTGGCCCCGTTCCAATCCGCCTTTTTTCCCCTCGAAAACATCGGGGAATCGTTCTGTTCTTATTTTTAGCCCCGGAGAGGAAATTCACGACGATCACCTTGAGATTTGGCCGCTCGCCTTTTCTTTCTAACCCTTTCTCCAGAGAGATGCGTTCCTCCGCCATAAGTGATATTCGGCTGTCGATTTCTTTCCCACCTCGCTCCCGACTAATGCTCCCCTCGGGCATCCGCGAGAAAGCTCGCGGGGGAACTTGTTAAATTTCCATTAAAAAAGGGACCCGCCGAGAAAATGGTTTCCGGAATCGTAATGCAGGCACGATCCAAGTGCACCGGAACATGTCGGTACGTTACGGAGGGTTTTTTTGGGGATTTTAAAGGTCATGTAGATCGGGCACCACTCAGACAGAAGTGCTATTTCGTGAAATGTCGTTTTCTTTCCCTCTCTCGTTCTCCAGATTTAAATGCTAAATTGGAGTTGAGTTTGGCGATTTAATTTATATAATGAATTCCGTAACAGGATATGCAAATTTATTTGCGTTAGTTTATTTTATGTTGCATAAACGATGCGATATTTAATTTCTTTCTAAATTGTGGTGTTGCAAATGGGCGAAATACATTAACTGAGCTGATAATAATAATATTCACTCTTGTTATTGAACCTCTTCAAATCAAATCACTTTAATTCATTCACCTAATTCTGAAATAAAGCTGTTGGAATCGGTTTTATTTAATATGCATTAGTATCCGGCCATGTGGTAAAATGCGTTTAGCTGTTAAGCAGAAGTTCAATATTAGGATATTGATGTGACATCCAAGGAAGATACTTGGTTAGCTGGATAGCAGCGAAAAGCAGATGGTATTGGAAAAATTAGTTATACAGATAGCTAGGTGAAGCTTATCGGATGGTCGCGGTGGTTGATGAGGCGAAGGAAGTTTAAGTAGTGTATGATGATAGAGATGTCAGCGAAAACATTCTGGGGGAGCAAGCAATTGAGAGATCTTCAAGCGAAATAACTCAGCGTCGTAGAAAAACTTTTCGCTAGATCTAAGATATTTTCTAACAATTCTAGAATGAAAGATGAAAGATAAAAATCACGGACATGAATTGAGATACATGCTCGTTGTTGAATCATTATAATGCTTACAATTTTCTCCCTTTCAATACTACATTTCACATCAACTAAAATTTTAAATTAAAACTATTTTACTGCGTTCATATTATTATATGGTCTTACAGATTCTTATTACATCCATAACTGCAGTAACTGGGAGCTTCTTGATTTAAAACAGCTAAATAGACAGTCTTGCGAATTTGACTTCCGGAAAATGTCAAACCAACGAGTACTTCTAGTAAAAAGCTGTATTTCCCCTTATTCTTATTTTATTAAAGTCGTCAATGGGAATTTATTTTTTGATTTCGCAATCAGCAAAACATTACCTTTTAAATTTAGCGTATTTAATTTGATGTATTGCAATGATTGTTGAAACAACTTTCGCGGGATTTTAGTTTTTGTGTATTATTGGGACAAAAGCTGGGGAGGTAGACGATTTATTATTACAGTTATTATTATAGTCAATATGTATCGAGTTATCACAGTGGGACAGTTTCATTGAATCACTTCACGTTAATTTTCACTTATTGGTATGTACCTATAATGAAATGTAACAGTTAACAGAAATAACACTTATCTTTCTAAGGATTATAAATTATATCCACTAGCTAAATAAAAAAAATCATTGCCTTATGATTACCGTTAGATATAAGATGACTCGTAGAAGGAAAGCACTAATTTTTCTCCCATCATTGAACGTAAACCGAAATTTCCAAGGCCGTAATCTGAATTTTGCGCCTGATGGAGGACGTCGAGGCTCTCATTATGCATCTAATTCCTTAAATAGCTTCGTATCGATTTCAACTTAGAAAACGTATGTCCTCAGACATGAAACTTCATTTCCGCCGACATAGGAGGAGTTCCATCTGCGGAATTCCACGGTCTGGGCGATATCTTTCCTCTAAGGTCACGAAGTCAAGGGAAAGGGGAGCGATTCTTCCCTGTTATTTCTTTGGGAATTTGTGACGAATAGGTGTACATCCTCAAGTTTCTCTGTTTATAAAAAAGTTAACGACGTTTAATATTAACAGCATTAATTATTACTAACCAGAGAATATTATTGAAATAGTCACAAAGTTTTCTTATAATATACAAAGTTCACAAAGTGTGGTTGTTAACCTTTGATATATAAAAATATTCATATAAAACAATATTCATACCAGTGACAGCCATTGATCACCCCAACTTTTCATCTGACGTCACGCTATAATTATGCCGTTTTTACGATACATATATTCAAGTCAATTTTGAATGTCGATGGTTAGGTACACAGATTTATTGGAAGAATTTTATTTGTCGTACATAAATTAATGCGTAATAATATTTCTTCTTAAATAAGAGTTAGCGAATTTAATATACCAGGGATCCAACTAAGAAGGATGAATAATTAGTAGTGATTATATAGCATGAGCGTGTATACGTGTACATTATAATCCGTATCGTTGTTTGGTACTTACTCACTTAATTAATTATAAATAGTCCAATACTTGGTATTGGTCTATTTATGTATTGTATTTTCTTCTGGTTTTTATCTTAGGTTTGTGTGGTTTGTGTTACATTCTGTAGTTTTATGCTAAACTCCTCAAACGATAAATTACTAACGTGAAAATATTTATATCGATTAATGAATTTTAGTCATAACGTTTCCCTATTTTAGTGTTATGCGTGAGAATTACGTTAAAATATTTTTTAAGAAATATCGTTTAATTTATTCCACACGGTACGTGATTAAATATTCTACACCTGTATACCTTTCAGCATACAAAGAATTGAACCAAGAACCAAAACCAAAAAACCAACCAACTCTTCCCCATTTTTTTCGTTTTGTTCTATATAGCAATATTCTGGCAGTAGAAATTTGTTACGCTAAGGTAATAAGATAGTTGTAAAAATACACGAGTAATATTTATATACTCTCAGTATTTTTATTAAGTATGATACCTATACCACCAGATTTTACAGGAGATAATAAAATAATAATTAATTTTAAAATGATATATTTTAACTCTATATTGTGCGCAAATAATTAAGATGTTAAATATTTGATTAATTACGTCACATTTACAAAGGAATTATTCAATTAAACCTAACCCCTCAAAAAAGTAAAATAGATGGCGAACCCAAGTTTTTGGGCTTAAGCTTTAGTTGGGGAACCTACGGTCTTTATTTTTATCCTTGAAATAAAATCAGGTATTAATTATATGTCTTTGCTCAGTGTTGTTAATTATGAATTAGATGATAGATAGACCCTTAGTTGGCGAGGCTAGGTCCGTGTGGGTCCCTCCTACGCCTTAACTCGAACGTCTATTTAATATTTACAAAGGTTAATGAAAAGAAGGAAAGAATGGCGAAGTACGTTGGAGGAAGAACCTCTGTGAGCTAAGGTTGACTGAGAAAAAGTCTACGTTGCGGGAAGACGCCGTCAGTGATGGGGATGTAAAAAATCTGTCAAAAATTAACGAATTAAAGATAGTGACGCTACAAAAATATAGTAAAATTAGAAATATCAAAACGTTTGGAAAAAAATACATGTACAGAAAACGTGAATTTTTAAAAATATGCAATTCTGAGAAAAGAAACAGAATATTATTTGTAAAATTATATTAAGCATCTTAAAATAATACTATTTATAAAGATGCAGTGATATGCTTAGGGAGAGATTTATTCTGGTGAATAAAAAATAAAATAGTAACAGAAACGCAATGAACTAATTAATGTAGTAAATCATATACGCTGCTCAAGTACCAGATGATGGCAAATAAAATGTAGATTAAATGAAAATACTCGTTTTCTCTTTTAGATTGGTAAAAGGATAAGTTTGTATTCACAAGCACAATTCAGATGATGCACCATTTCACTGTAAGCAATACACCATTTGAGTGCGACCTCATTGTTTCACATTCTGCCTAATGGATTCATTAGTGACCTAACGGTGCTCGGTGGGACAGTTTTCCTCAACCCTTAGCTTAACTCCATCATCATTCAAAGAAGTGCATCTAAGCTCTGAAAGGCAGGTCGTGCTTTCAATTTTCCTTGCTCTTTGTTTTCTCTAATCAAATTCACAGTCTAAACTATTATGTAACACTTCTATATCAACGCCTCCGAGATGTTACGTAATTCATTACAGATCCCAAACAAACGTCTCAGGTTCATTTCTCATATATATCAAATGCTCGCCGTAAATAATGGTAATGTAAGTTCTTTTAATGAGTTTGAGCAGGTCAGTTATATCAGCAGGTCGTTCAACCGTTATGGCTACCCATTAACTTATTAATGAGATATTTAAAACTTTTGAATGACTCGGACACGAAATTCCGGGTAAGAAAACCTTGAAAAGTTGAACTCATTATCTCTTTCCAATTTTCCGAGGTTTTATTAAGGCCCTCATTATAACAGACATTTTTTCATTGCTCATTTTGTACGTTAATTAAGGAATTCGTCCTTATCAGCGCGTGTAGCTAAAGATGTCGCGAGAAAAATGATTTCGTGGAATAAATTCTTTTCATTAACCCGCGAAGAAACATTTTGGACCTATCGAAAAATTACTGAGGAAATTCATTCGTTACTTTATAGCATTAGGAAAGACAAATCGTCCGAAATCAATGATTTTCTCAAATCACTATCCAAAATGAAATTCTTATGATATTAATTAGTGCTTGGATTCAGAGAGTTATTTCACACGCGCTGATTACAAAGAAAAATCAATTTCTACTCTCTCAATTTTGCTTTCTATTGGTAATGATAAATAAATACGATATTTTATACAAAAGTAGGGTCTGTCTGAAATGAATTCCTATCGGAGGCTGGTTGTTACCTCACTCCCTGCATTAGTTACGAGGAGCTAGGGATAGGGAGGAATGAGGCTTACTAGGTAGGATGAGGAGTGAGGTAGTTTGCCTTTGCTCTTCTCACTAAGTCAGTGCAATAAGCAGATAATTTCCACTTGAATGAAGTACTATATAACTATAGATGTTACACTCTTGTTAATTTACTTAGGGAGGGACCTTAATTAGTACCATTATTCAGTATCATTCATACTTCAGTAGGTTTCATATCATGGGCATTTAAGACAGATACAAAGTTAGGTAAAAGACACATTTTTCTCCATCTTGTACCAAAAGACTGATAAAATATATTTCATTCGTCAGAATACGGGTGCAGGAACAGAAAAAGAGTAGCTCTAAAAATTCATTCCTCTTTGCATGATTCAAATTAAGCAAGTATTTCAAGCTTATTTTATCGTAAAGTTTGGCTAATACGTGATGTATTGTTTGTATAATTTAATTTTAAATGAATTGTACACCTATGTAATTCTGTCCTTATCCTAATAATCTACTTTTTCTTTCGTAAGTTTATTTTTATCGCCTGAAATATTTCTCCATCCAAAAGTCCTATCCCAGTCGATTCCTTTCTCATCTCCTTTTGGATCCGAAGACCTCAGAAGGTGCTCAATCAAATCTCCTAATTTTCAAATACCGAGGAATTTAATTTTCTTTCCAAATCCGCTTAATGGCCCCAAATTTCTGGTGTTATGTGACCATTAAAGTTTCTGCCCCGTGCTTTTAGTCCGCGTCGGAGAGCTTTCCAAATAGTGGGAATCCTTCTTCCTCAGTGGCCATGTCTCAGCCTCAAACTAATCAATACTCACGAACTCCTTCCCTAGGTTTCCATCGATTTTAGTCGTTAATGTAATCTTCTTCTCGTAGAATAGCTCTTTATCTTTGGGCAACAGATACCCAGTCACCAATCTGAACATCGCCTTTCTTTCATTGCCCTTTTTAGATACGAGGTGGTTTCGCCTTTGAGAGTCGGATATTCATTCACAGCAACATCAGTCCTCTTTGCTTTTTCCACGACCTTGAGCTTTCATAAAATATTTGCAATTTCATATCCTCTTTAGAACGTCTCCCTGACCATTTTCTCAGGGGTTCTTTTCGGGTTGTAAATGATTAATCCACTGGAAACATTCAAATTCCAAGACTACCTTTCTCATCCTTTAACACGGAAAAAGCTTATTTAATTATTAAATACTTTTTATCAAAGCTGAATAAGCCTCTGTATTGAACAAAGAGGAGGAAATTTTTAAAGTTTAAGTAATGAAGTTTATTCATTAACGGACTCGAAAAGAATCAACGATTCAAGCAAAAATAACGTATTTTAACATTTCTTTAGGATAACGAGACCTTTAAAAGGGATCGTTCGTTATACCCTACTTTTGTAAAGAGAAGCGAATACGTTATTCAGTATCTAAATGCGGCTAATAGCTATGTGAAACATTAATTGCTTGATGACCTTTGAAATGTAAATATTTTCTATGTGACTTTGTAATTATCTTTTTGGTTTGAGGATCAATATATTCATTTTTCTTTTATTATACTGAAATAACAAATTGAAACAATTTTTGGATTTCATAATAGTGTTCTAATACATAATTCACTTCTATTTGCACTTCGTGGAACCCTAAACTGTTATACATATTGATCAATGTCAAATATAGCGGTTGCGAAGAAATGATCGATTTACGCTCGTTTCGCGGAAAACGTGAAATTTACGGAGGTGATAAACGCAGTCATTACCGAAAGTGTTCCAGTACTTCTCTTTCTAAATGTATCGATTACTTCATCCTTTCTTAAGGAAATTATCCTTCACTCGTACATGTTGGTTTATAAAGAAAATGTTAGCAAAATTCGAACCCGTTGTCCTTGTAGTTCGGTGTAATTTGGCGATGGTCAGCTTGCCGACGTGACTAGAGAAGACAAACTGGGCATTCCGTACAATATACAGAGAAAATAGGATTACTGGATATAAAGAGGATCAACCTGAATATTATTTGTAAAAAGATATTAGCGTTAACCGATTTTCTTTTTCCATTTCCTCATTAACGTAAAAATGAAATGGATAATAATATTCTGAGTGCACATCTCATTATTTTTATAAAAATCAATGTTAATATTTAAAGTCAACACAGGTGCTGAAATAACAACTTATGTGAATGATTTTGTAGTCGTTCATAAAGTAGTGAAATTGAACAACCATTGCGCCATACTTAACTGATTATCATTAAAGTATCGTTTTTGTCCCGAACGCTTAGTTACTGAAAATTCGAGAAACCAGTAGGAAGATTTAAATTAGGCACTCATTCCGGTAAACAAGGACTCCTGGGCGCCTTTTATGTTCTTTATTCACACTGTAATTATAGATTCCGCGTTGGGTAAAAGATCTTGCTTTGTTAATAATGTCTCTCCTTTCAAAACTTATCAAAATATGTTTCGCACCTCTTGTCTCAAGGACACCATCTGTTTTTACTTCCCATTTTCATAAAGATGTTCCCCATTTCGTCCAAGGTCCCATCCATTTTCCTCTAATCAACGCAAAGAGCGCCTAATTAGGAGCTCCCAATTATCGGATGCATCTCCGTTTCATCAAACGGTCTTTTCCAACGTTGCGCTTATGCATTATCCATTCCCTTCTTGATTCATCATTAATTGTCCTCCTCGGCACTTTGCCAATGAGAGCATTTAATGTTACCTGTGTTCAGATGTATCAATGGAAGCGTCTCACTCAAGAGCGAAACGATATTTCAATGGGGGAATTTTTTCCCAGAGTAATTACGCTCAACTCTTCATTATATTTCATGTTTTATTTACATTTGTTTATTGAGTGTTTATTTATGTAATATAATGTTTATTGATATATATTATGAGAAAGCATACAAACCTCCAATGACCAATTAAATAACAGTAATAATTAATTAATAATTAAATTAATAATTAAATATATAATAATAATTGCTAGATCAGCTAGGATGAGAATCGTTATCTTCTAGAAGAAAAAAATTTAGATTAACGGGTTTATTTAACGCGTGGAACTGTAAAGACGGTTGGAATGAGCTACAATCAAGATTTCATAACCCAAATTATATCGGACGCGGCGATCATTGACTAAAAATTAAAGAACGTGAACAGAAATCCGATTTGGTAAAGTACTCCTTCATTAATAGAGGTATAAGATATTGGAATGGTTTACCTGGAGAAGTTCTCATTCCAACGCCGAAAAATTCCAAACAATTAAAAAAAAATCCGTATTATATAGCTTATAAATCCCTTGTATATATTCAGCAATGTTTTTTCTTATATTCTGTTTACTGCTTACATATATTATATCTTGTCTAGTTATAATTGTTTGTAATATTATAGACAATGTTGTAACTTTTTGCTTTATTAGTTTTTAATTGCATTATTGTATATAGTAATTACTTTTATGCTATAATTGTATGAATTTAATTGTAAATTATATGATGTACTGCCTTTAAGAGGTTTTTGGGGGTTTTCCTATTAATTACGGTGAATACCAGGCAGGGTAATATATTTTCTTCCCCTAATAAAAGATGACTACCACCTGGCCTAGAGCCTACTTGTAGTCCTTACAATTAAATAAAAAAAATAATAAATAAGGTATAACTTGATGCTTGATTGCTTTAGCAGATTTTACAGACATTCTGTCACCTATGTTGATCTTATTAATTCATACATAAGTAGGCTCTACCAGTAGTTACTGTATTAAGTAGACCTGTTAGGCCTAACTAACCCTGGCCCTGTTTTTTTCTAGAAGGGCCCATTTTTGAGCATTTCCTTCAGACTTTTTTCCAAAAATATGCTATGATCCCTAAAAAAAGTTGTTTTCATCTCCTGAAGATGGCAACTTAATTACCTGAATGCGTATCGAGAATAATACGCTTGCATTATCTTAGCCATGTAATACCCGCGGTTTTGGTACGGTTTGAAGCTTTTTAATTCTTGTGTATGACTCGTTTTAATGCATTCTGCTCTTATTTTGATCTCCGATCATATTGCCATATTGATACTAGAAGTAAACATATTTGGCGAAAGCCTGAACTGAAATATTTAACTTTTACATCGAAGTGGAAATATTATGAAACAGTTAAACAATTCACAGAACATTTTAAGAAAAGTCTTGCCTTTTACACGAACTCAATTTATAAGAAATTTTGGTGAAATTTTATTTCTGCAAAGAAAGTGTTTCTCGTAGAAAACGTACTGGACTCTAACGCTCTTAATTCTATTTCCGCGTAGGAAGCAGATTCCTTTCTCTATTTTTGAAATAGAATCATCATTGATAAGATGGACCAGGCCCAAAAATTGTATCTACCAAGAATAAAAATAGATTTAGTGATGGAATTTTTCATGCTTTCGACTCGTCGGGGTATAGTTTTCAGCTATGCTGAAATCAATTATTTTCCTTTATGTATCTTTCATGAACACGCTTATGTTTCCTTGACGTCCGTGCTCAATACAATACGGTCGCTTTATAAGAGTTTTATGGTTGGTACAGTGATTATCCTTTCTATTGATTTCAAAAATCAGCTTTTCACCCTCATTTTGGTATTTGAACACAAACAATCCCCATATAAATATTGAATGCTGTAGTAGAAGAATCATTAGGAAGCACAACATTATTATTATTGTCGTTAAATCATTTTTAATGAAGTTAAGTTTTGTCGACGAGATTAGGTTTAATCATATTGATCATATAAAATTAAAAAGTACCGTATAGATAGAATATAATATTTCGGTCTTAACTTTGTGGTGGATCTCTACCATGAAGAATAATGAAACGAAACGACCTTTTCCACAGAATTTTATATTCGACAATCATCGTCTGAGTTATGATCTGGTTCAAGGTTAATAGGTTTGAAACCATGCTACTCAAAATAATTTTGTGGAAAAGCTAACATTTTTCATTTTATTATTCTTCATTACCGTAATGAGTAAATGACATCGACATTAGAAGGCGTGACTTCGTGTAGAGAAAAATCAAAATTAAAAGAAACTAAGTAATTTTCCGCATGGAATTCATGGAATCCGTTTGGAAAATTATCAAGATATGAGTTAAAATTATGATCGCTTATATTTCTTAGTTTTATGTTTGTATTTATATGCTTTATTTATGTTTAAAAATTTATTTTTAAATTTATATGAACAGGTTTTTGAGATTTTTGTTTCTGTTATATAAAATGATTTAAATTGAGAAATTTTATTTCACGTCAATTAATTTCATTTAGTCGCATTCAAGAATTAGAATTAATTAAGGTTGAAATTCTAATTTTTGTAGAAAAATAACGAGGAAGTGAATTCATTCGTTATCAATTTTCAACTTGAGTTCCATCAAGATGTGAATCGAGAGCATCGGAATGAACACATCCGCTTTGGCGATCGCTCGACAGAATGCTCACGGTGACTCTCGTAAGGGGAATAGTTGCACGATACGCCGTTATATCTCTCGCTGAACGTTGATATCATCTCCAGCGGGGCGTTAGGCGGAGCACGGGTAAATATCAGTATCATTCACGTAATTGGCGCTTGCCTGATTTTAGGCCGTCCACTTAGTCTACCAAAGCACACTCTCCGAATTCTGCACTCACCGCACTTTCGCTGCATCGACAAGGAACGACGGGTTATGCTGCAAAGTGGATGCCATCGCAGAGCCCATCCTCCCTGATGGATAATCTTGCCAGTGAGATAATTGATCATCAGATAACTTGTCTGCTTCGAGCTGAAATCTTTTGTGACTATCCTGAAATCATGTTTATATACATATGTCTACCCCAACGCTATCCGAAATAATGCAAAGGAATGTTTTGGATCTTTAACGCAGGATTGGTGGAGCAGGCCCTAACTTTCCACTGAATGCTCCAGTAATCTTCAGGTCACGTCATTTAGGATTAGAAATTCAATTTTCGTTCACTAAGCTCTAATACATCTGGGAAATATCTGCCTTTCGTTAGGTTCCCAGTGTGCCCCGTAATTACCTGATAAAGTTCATATCCGTGACGAGGTGTTAACTATTCCCAGCGTATATATCTACAAATCAATCCTCTTCTCTGTCTTTATCGCTATAGTTTACCTCTTTTACTATATTCAATTACTTTTTTCAGAGAACCACTTCCTCTCAATAATTTTATCCTCCCATTTTTACTGCCTTCATTTTACTTTTCGGTCAAACAAAATTTTCTACCTCCATCTCCGAATTTTCCTAGACCGTTCAGTTCAACTTCAGTTCAACCCTTACACTTTAAGGCCAACGCTTTTCACACTCACTTCTAACGCTTAATCTTGCAAACTATTTTACTGGTCTTTACCTCGGTATCCCTCCTCGTAGCCTTAGCTAAAAGTTATTTTGATCTAAGATGACTTCCTTAGTCACTGCTATTCTTCTTCAGTTTCCGTCCCAAAAAAGAACACTGCGTAAGTTGATCAACTTTTTCTAGTTTTTCTCCTACCTTTTCCTTGCTTTTGGCACCATTGCTAATCAAGAAATGTTCACACTGCAGAAACAGGATCGTTATAGTTCAGGATAAATCATATTTGCATAATTTAAAATAAGTCATTGGCGTCAATAACTAAATATTATACCTTACTGTTAAATAGAATTCTATTTCCTGTAGAAAATTAAATTTGAACGTTGAAGACTACACATATTATAATTAAATGTGCATTCCAAAAATATGAGAGGGGAATCCACGGCGGCTTAGGAAATATACCGATTCCTCTTCCGAAACCGAGGAATCGAAGAGTTTCTCCGAGACGGAGGTTCGAGAATTTTCCTAAGAGTGCAATGAATGCCTGGTGAAAATAACAATCTCGATTGTAGGATTTAATAAAACTTCGAAGCTCATATTTACGTTACGCGGAATAACATAGAATTCTGTGTTCACTTTGAGCCTGGATCCCCACTCTTGTTCAGATAGTACGGTAATTCTATCATCAATAGAAGAATGTTTACAAGAATAATTTCTCCCTGTAGGCTATACCTGAATGAGAATTGAAATAGAAATTTTTACAACGAATTTCAGATAGCAATTGAAAGGCAACATCAATATTTGATCGACAAGAGAACGCCTATTAATAGATACGGAAATGAACTTGAAATGCATTTATGAATAACAAAACAAGTATCCTCATAAGCTTTGTGTATGGTAGAGGGTAAATGTAGTATCTTAAAGTTATAGAGGAAGTCACAATTAGTGTTACAATTCTCGTGTAAATAGAAAGCCAAGCATTATAATTCAAATTAAATTAAAGAAAGAAGAAGAGTAAATTCTATAAATTTGTAATTTTTCTAAAAATTTAAGCCGAATATTTAAAAATTAGCTGCGGGACACGGAATCCCCGTGAAAGAAATTCGTTACGGAAATAATACCT
Source organism: Sympetrum striolatum (assembly GCA_947579665.1). NCBI lineage: Eukaryota > Metazoa > Arthropoda > Insecta > Odonata > Libellulidae > Sympetrum > Sympetrum striolatum. Next base: position 55,907,359 of record OX388347.1, on the reverse strand, counting down.
TATCAATAATGATCCTATCGGTCCGTAAACTATTGTCGATTGGCTGCATTAAAAGGATAAAGAGAATTGATTAAAAACACTTAATCTTACTGTCTATTTTTCATATCACAACTGACCCCTTAATTGAATGGTTACAGTTTATTAAAAGCCATCAACCCAGTCAAAGCTTTCAAGGAAAAATGATTCGAAAAATGTTGATAGTCATCGAGAGAAGGCCGATATTCAATAATTCAATTACTGGTGAAGGGGTTTAAAAAATAAATCTAGAATTTGGAAAAAAGGCAGCCAAAAAAGTTCCATCGACTTAATTGGGCCCGTAATGACATTTATGACATATACCGCGTGGCCTTGTGATGCGAGTGTATAATATGATCACTCGTGTAAGATATTATTTGCTAGGAATGATGATATTAGATTCTTGTAGTATTTCTTCAATACATTTTTAAAATCATAGAAACTTAACTCCGCGAGCTCTTAGTTCATGAGCTAGTCTACATGCTTACATATGATCAACAATACAAATATAGATCCTCAGAGTTTGATAATAGGGGATTCTAAAAATAAACTATCATTAAAAATTTTCACATTTTACCGTCCATAGTTTTATTTTTCTCTGGTATTGAATTGAGAATATTGAGGTACATGAACCTACCGAACGGTAAATAAATTAAATTCGTATGCGTATTTCTGTCTTTCATTCATTCACTAGTCATGCAGCCAAGGAAAAGTTAATTTAAAAAATATGATGAATACATGTATTAAGATTCGGATGTAATACTAAGATAGGTTTCACAGTATATTTAAACAAGACAATTCCGCATATAAAAAAACCCTCACGGACGTAACTTCTCACACGGATATTCCCCGCATTGATAAATGCTGTCTTAATGCTCAGTTGAAGAGCAATAACTTCGGATAGCTAAGTGAGTATTCTCATGTGTGTCATCATCTGATACTTTGTCAATATAAGCATTTACCAATGTCAAGAGTGATCGATATTAAGATTTTTCGTGTGAGATTCTGTCCGTAAGGATTTTTGGTGTGCTGATTCGTCTTACGCGGATATGTACGGTCACCATTAAGTCACACATTCCCAACAACCAACATCTCTTCGTCTCCTCACTCGCTCATATGTGTAATCCATTCGGCGTTCTCGAGCGTAATGGCTTAATTAGGTTCTTGCCTAAGTTCATTCACTTACTTCGACCGTGAGGGCAGCCCATAACTCAATACGGAGCGAGAAATTCGACTCAGATGATTGAGATCCAAGGCCACGAATAAGAACTCTCCGGAGTTCCATAAGTCTATCACTTAATGAATCGGTTACCTTATATTTTCATGCGGAAGATCCATAAATCTGCCTTAATGAAGTAACACGTGATGCGCTTTGTAAATCATCGTCCTCCCTCCTCCTTGCAAAACCATGCTTCTCCATCTTCCTCTGCAATATTTATTTATTCACACCTTTCAGTTATTACTATCGGTAGGTTTGCGCAGGTTTTTACAACCCCCTTCTTTCTTGGTGTTTTCCTGCAGTGGATAATTTTTTCCTTGGAATATCTTGGGTTTTTTACATCCACAATTCTTGTGTTTTATTCTCATACTATCAATTTAATTTAATTATACTATAATTAATGACGATTGGTTGGATGGAAGAAGGGACTTTTAGTCTCAAACTCGCCCAGATAAAAAGGATTCTTATAATTTTTTATCTTTTTATAATTATTCAATTAAAGTATATAAAAATTACAGTATACAAAAATATGCAAGAATGACAGAAACGTATGAAATGCTTACATAAATCAGTACATAGAAAACTTCGAAAGTAAAGTAGAGTTATAATGAAAATATAATAATAATAAAAGTAGAAGTTACATCACAAGGGTCGTGCTTAACCTTGGGTTTGTCGGCAGGTTCCCAACTATTAAACTTTAAGGGACGAAGGTAATTTTCTTTCTCATCATTATAATTACTTAATTATTTTTTTTATAATCGATTACACAAGCATTAGATACAATACTCATTACAACTGTTTAAATTTGAAATATTATTTCAGCTTTTGTTTCATTTCAGAAATATTTGTTAACCCTTTCAAATCATTAGGTAGGTTGCTCATTACAATAGGAGTTTTAAATCTGATCTATTTTTCCATAGATATTATAATTCCAAGGTACAGAAAATTTCACATTATCTCTCGACTCCATCATCATAATTATTATATTATTCTGATGAATGAGTCGCGCTGTATCGGAAATTTTACGTAATTTTATTCCCTCGAAGCAGTTAATCAGGTGAAGCGGCGGAACTGACCTAGAACAGGAACCTCTTAAGCACGCTATCACCTTATCCGGATACGCTATCGACCGGCACATTTCGAATATTCAAGCTCTACTCCATGGATTTACTATGGTAGTATGGTAGGTCGTAGTTATCCTTATTTTTGTTTCCAAAATTGATTTATTGTGTAGATAAATATTTCTTCGCCCTTAAATGAGGAATTAGTGGTTGGTATCATTTTACTAGAATACGCGCTTTCATAATATGTCATTGAAGTATTAAGCATGAAAGCTGCTGAATAAATGATAAAAATTTGTTGATTATCCATTACGGCTTCTAACCAACACGCACCTTCTCGCAACGGTAAAAGCTATTGTTCGTGAAAGCAACGCCGCGTGCTTAGAGTCAATGAAAACTTCCGGCTATCCATCGTATTTAAGCATAAATCCTTATTCCAATTCTTAGCATTTCTTACGAATGAACTTTGGAATAAATTTCTAACATAGCTACCAGGATATTTAGTCAACCTTAAGGAGACTTTTAATTTTTCTCCATTTTTTTTTGGAGTCAGTTCGATGAAAGAACAAGTCATTATTTAGTTATAAATATTCAGTACTTTCTATTAGGTATTTCCGCTGCAGTTACTATCGATTACTAATATGTATATTTATTAGTAACAATTTATTATCATTTATCATTATAGATTCTTATAAAAATAGCATCTATTATTTATTTAGAAATACTGTTATTTATTATATTTTTATCTTCTTTTGGTTGGTTTATTACAATTTGCGTTTAAGCTATCGAGCTGCGTCGACCACTGTAACAGTGGAAAACCTTATTTTACGAATTTAAGGTATTCAGAGGATAAATGGCTTTATCTACTACGTCTTACCACTTGAAATTAATGATGGATGATAACCAGAATAAATATTGAAAACTTGCTGACAGGAGGGTATGAAGCGTCTCGAGATATTTAAAATAAAGATAATAACCGTTAATGGTTTATCTATAAAAGGAACAGTGGAACAGCATTATATGGAACGGCATATACTACGTTTTGATTGCATTTATTCTGCATTTATAATGTTAGGTGACATTTGAAAGGTATTATACGGCCGATCAGACACTCTAAATAGTAAAGAAAACCCTGCTAAGTGAATACTTTTAATGGTGTGGGAGTAAGGACAGTCTGATGTCACAATTGTACGTATCTAGTCTTCCTCAATGGCCCGAGGGTATGCGAGTCACACTTTCAACGACTTGACCTTTCCTTTGGCGAGGTAAAGGTCAGACCGCCGGACTTGAGAGGTCCCCGTAATGCATTCAAACCATTCGGCCAAACCCGATTACTACAACTCCCCCTACTCCAGGAAGTTCCTCGAAGTCATCGGGAACGTAAACGTCACCTTAACCTTCAAGGGGGGCAAGGTCGGCGATAGGGGGGGGGGGGGTACACCAGAGGGTTCTTCAGGTACATTAAACGTCGGAAAACTCGGGCGCTAACTCTCGGACCGCAGTCGCACCGCGGGAGCGACCGGGAATTCGTTCTTCCGAAGAAAAATAAAATGGATCATGACCTAAGAGACGAAAACAAACAATCGAAGCTCGGAGGACGTAGCGCGTGCGCGTTGCGTCGTGCCTTTCGCGCATTGCACTTCTCCTTCCATCGGCAGTTTCCGCCTAGCCTCACCCCTTCCTCGAACAATCTTTCGCCACCCACTCCGCCCCCGACTCGCCCCTCTGCCCTCCCTCTCCCTCTCCTGTCAGTTCGCTACCGGTTTCCTCGCCATACGGTCTGCTCCGCCAGTGGTTGGGTTGCCGAAAGGGCAGAGAATGCCGGCCGATTCGACCGCCACGGAGGAACAGTAAAAAAATAAAAAATACCCCGAAGAGGTCGAGCGTCGTCGCGGGAGTTGTCGTCCGCCGGGAAAATCGCGATTGTCCCCGGAGAGAGGTGTACAGAGGAAGGTGAGTGAAGTTTTCCTTACTGTGCGGAATTCGGCGAAAGTTCTTGGAGAGTTCTTCTGGGAAGTTTCGCGGTCCCAAAGACGAGGAAAAAATGCTCTTTTCCGAGGAGCGCTCGGTGTGGTGCGGACTCGGGAAAGTTTTCCCGCGAAGTTTGTCGCATGTTTTCAACGGCGTTTTTGTCGCGATTTTTCCGTTTTATCCCTTCCGGATTCCGACGATATCGTTCTTTGTGCTCTTTTGGGGTTTCTTCCGCGTGTTAGACTGGTGTTGTCGTTCAGATGGTCGCGCTCCATTAAGGAGTCGACAGGTCGACACGCACGGGCTGGAATCTTCCGGATCTGGAGGGCCCATCTGACGGTCATTAGGACAGCGTTCCTTTGAACGCCATTTCAGCGATTTTTCGGTATTCTTAGGATAGGCTTAATCTTCATCACTGTTCTATGTTATTCTTTCAAGTTTGTGAAACTTTAGGCCCGTTTTTTCACGTTGGAATCACAAATTTGGAATTCCTATAGGAAGATTGGATTGGAAGAATTAATGTAGCAGTTTTAAAGAGTAGTTACTTTTTGATTCAGTGGTGAGTGGCCGTGATTTCTTAATCGGCTTTATCTCCATCACGGTTCTTTGTTATTTTTTCAATTTTGGGAAACTCGCGGTCCGTGTTTTGGCGATAGAATCACAGATTTGGAATTCCTATTAGGAAAAAAACGGAAGAATAAATGTGGTAGTTTTATAGAGTAGTTCCCTTGTGATCCGGCGGTGAGGGTTTGGCTATGAAAAAAGAGAAATTTCGTGGCCTTAGGTCGTTATGGTTCTCAGATTAACCAAATTATGCATTCAAGATTAATTCTCTAAATGAAGCGTTATTCAAAATCCTTTGCCTTCTAGGCGTCTCTAATATGTGAACTCAAATTTTTCGTCAAGCTCTTGCTTTCCAGTGTTTAATTTAAATTGCAATTAGAGTATAACTTCAGTAATTGTAAGCAACTGGGTAGTTCAGTGACTGTTTTGTGTTATCCCTTGTCTCCTATTAAACGATAATGTATATCCTAAAATACATCGCGAATAAAATACAGTATTATTTATATCATTAAATTATTCTGTTATTAAATTTACCATACCCTTACCTATCGGAAGGCACATCTATAAATTAGTCCTGGAACATTAATTGGTCGTGGCACACCGGCTAGGAAGCAATACTCTAACTCCCAACACTCAATTTATCCTTGAACTATAAAAAAGTTATCAATGTGATAATTGGTAGACCTTTCCGACATAACTTCCGTTCATTCTCATCTTTACAGGTTTATTGAGTTTTCTAAATATTTGTCTTCAAAACCTATTAGTGGCCACTTGTAACCCAGTGACCGTATTTTGCGCAGGAATTGTTTATTTATATCAGAGTTAAATTATGCGACCAAAGAGATGATAATGTTAAATCCCTGTATTAAAATATTGGTATAGCGCTTAGTTAACCGAGGCGTAAGATGGATCACTATTTCAAATAAGCATTCTTTGTTTATTTTCACATCCATCATCCTTAAATGAGAGCACACAATAAAACTCATCCCCCATTGCTTTACATCAATCGAACTAAAATAACATGCGCTGAATCGTTTCTCTTTGAATTGACCGTTGAATCCCATTTCCTCTGTGTGCGGAGAAACGTCCACTGAAAAAATCCGTCCCATCAGTGCCCTTTGCAGTAATTCCTCGAATCGGAAATGTCCCGTGCATTACCGATGAGCAAATCTGCCGCTTTTGTCATTCATTTTCAATTGCAAAGCGTCTTCCTATTCCAAGAGCTAGAGCTTGGAAAAAGTTTTGGTTGTATCGGCCCGACGCTAATCGTCTTAGGGCGGCAAAGAGTTGTGATCAAACATTTCTGGCTGGAAACTTTGCTTGATGTTTTAGGGGGAGTTTTTTGGAGCCAATTATGAAGGAGATACTTAAAGAAGGTTGAATAATAGTTTCCAATAGCAGTGAAACTCATTGGAAGGCCGTATGTAGTCGTAGTGGTGAATCGCGTTGCATCTGAATTCCATGATTTTCCTTTTAATGAGAGTTGTAATCAATTTAAAAAAGTTTTTGTTTTCTTTACTTGTATTCATTTGGAAAAGAGATCGGTATAGCAATGGGAAATTTGCAAATGTAATTTATTCGCGAATCGAGGCTGCATATTTTTTGTACCCTTTACCTGATGATGATGGCGTCTCGAGCCGAAACTGGTCGGAAAAATAAGTTTAGAATTTAAAAAAATTATTTTTCTTTCCGTTTAAAATGCCGTTTCACAATGTATACGATAGAATTTAGACCTAATAGTTGCTATTTAGACCTTGCTGGTTCAAAGAAATATTTTTGGAACACGATTTCCGCTATGGAATTTTCTTTTTACAAGGAGTGGGACTGGGATAAATAAATAGCATCTGAGTCAATGGATATTCAACGAGAGACCTGTTTTTTTAAAAAGTGAGGAAAATTTTTCAAAATACTCAGAATCGTATTCGAATCCATGGATATTCAATGAGAGACTACCTTGTTTGAAAACACGAGGTCAAAATTTCAAATAACCCTCATTTCCTTTCCCCCGTTTTAATGAAAACCTCTTCGCTATTCATCGAGTGTTTTTCTAGGATGCAGATAACCGACATTATGCGACTTGGAGAGGCTCAGTCAATATGGCTTGGAAAACCTTCCCTTACGATAGGTTTTATTTTTGTGGTATTCATAAAAATGTAGAAATTTCGTCTAAGTACATTTTCATTGTGCTGATTGTGCACTGACCTTGAAAATTTACCGGGTAGCTAATTTAATCATAAGAGAAAATTACAACAGTCAATCCAAAATCGATTGTGTGTAAGCATTATAAAATTTTTTAACGATAACATATCCTTTCTACGAGCTGTATTTTGCTATTAATTATGCATAAAAGTTTACTAATTCACTATTTTCCTTGGTAATTCCGATTATTTTGTTACGGAGGTTTTGAATTTATGTATTTTCCTCATAAAAATCAAGACATATTGTATAGACCTATTATCATTTATTGGTAAAAATTTATTTATTTAAAATAGTAGTTATCGCCGCAGAGTAGTGGAATTGAAGTTTCTCTCTACCATAATGATTACCTTTCGGAATCTCAGATTCTTTGACGCCATGTTGTTTGAGATTATGAAAATTCAAGGCAGAATTATACAGAACAATTTTTGTACGTGTTTATAATCACAATAAGAATATCAGTATTTTGAATGCGAGAAAGTGAAATTAATGGACGCCGAAACGAACTTATTCTAGAAAGTCTGTCATCGAAACTCTTTCGTGGGAAGACATGAAGTTCAATATGATAAGAGATTTTTCTGGATGATAATGATATCTTATTAGTAGTTTCTGGTATTAGATTTTTTACCAAGTGAACTTGTACAAAATTGAAATTCATGCTTATTTTTTAGACTGAATCATAATAAATGTTAAACCATAAAATATTTCACTTTTCATATTAGACCTTATCGCATAGCCACACCTAAAATTACTAATAATTTACCTTATCAACTTGGAAAAAATTTGCTAGTTGGTCTTTCATGAAAATTTTATATTGCCACAGTATTACTTCGGAACTCAGCAATTCTTCGATTTTAACGTTGTTCATGCTTTATATCATATCCTTCATGTCTTCGTTCATTCAGTAACGGTTAAAATTTTTATGGATTGATATTCAGTCATACAAATTTCCGTTAAAGCTCCAGGGTTACAAATTAGTTTTCCCTGCTATGAAATATTTAAATGACGGTGAGCATTTTTGAAATACTTTTGTTAATCGAGAATTTTTAAAGGTTTGATCGATATATTTCATTTAGGAATGCTTCAAAACATTCAAATTATATTTTGTGAATATTTACAAAAATAGAATTCAGTATTATAAGAATAAGGATATGTTTTATATTCACTTATTAATAATTAAAAGTGTAAGAATTGTACTCTTCATTCTTACCAAAATGTATGGCTAATTCTGATTTTCAATCAATCTATCAAGTATCAAGGAAATATCAAACCATCCATTATTTATGATAATTAAAAATGTAATGCTTTTTAAATGACCGTAATCATTATCTACAAAATCTTGTATTTCTTAATTATTTTCTCCATTTTGGCTCTTTTCGATATCACTCGGTATATTTTTAGACAGATTATTTGTTATCTCGACGAAAAAGGGCTGATCAAAATTAAAGTATCCCTTCTAAAAGCAGTTCGCATTAGCAAGAGAGTAAGGAAGATTAATTCCATTACTGGACCGTCAACATCGAGTTTGTTACGGCTAACATTGATCTCTTATGACTCTTCGACTCCTAGTTCGAGATGGAATTATGCACAGAAGGCTTTGCGGTAATTTTCAATATTTTATTAACATAAGGTTTTGATTGGGATTAAATATTCTTGGTGATAGACGAGAACTGGCGTAGATAGTTTGGCCCATATTCAAACCCGCCACCTTGAGCTTGATATATTAATACTTAAACATGGTTGAGTAGGAGAATAGTACAGTCCTGGCCAAAATTAACGCAGCACCAGCCTCAAGGATCGCTAGGGAGGTGCTGCGTTTATTTTGGCCAGGAGTGTACATGATAATTAAGAACAAACTCAATGTTATCTGGTAAGACTTTGTGGAAAACCATCTGAATGAGAAGAGAGACACTTCGTACTTTTTACAGATTATTTATTACTCAACCGGTTTCCTACCTAGGCTGCATTACCAGGTGTTCATCACCAATCGAGCAAGAAACATTGCGGAAAAAGTACAACATGTCTCTCTTCTCATTCATAATAATTAAGAGATGTACTAATTATTATCCTATGAGGTTACTCAAAAAAATACCATCGTAGTAATTTCCGGCAGATCTATCAAATTGAGAAACTATTTTGGAAAAAGACACTTCGAAAATATTTATATTTACCATATAGATTACAAAAGATAGAAATTTCTTAGCACAGAAAAGCGTGCAACTTAACCCAAGGTTATACAAGAAGTGAAAAATAGTGACTTGGCTGGGACTCGAACCCAGGTCTCCCACTTTCCGGGCAGGTGTTCTTTAGCTGGTTTAGAACGCCTGCCCGGAAAGTGGGAGACCTGGGTTCGAGTCCCAGCCAAGTCACTATTTTTATTTTCTTGTATTACCATATAGATTACATTAATGTTGTATTAAAATTTTTGTAATACAATATTTCAACACATATTCATTCGATCAATTCGACTGGCTACTATATTTTCTTAATCAACGCACTTTATCGATGTATTTGTCTCAAACGTTATCTGCTCGCATCCGGCTCGGTTTTACTACCGTTTCGTTGATCTCCCATCCTCCCTGGAAAACAGTAATGGAGAGGGCGATTACCTTTTGAATCAGTCAACAAGAAAACTGCATCAAAATGCGACATCATCCTCAGCCTTTGCACATCATCACCACCAGACTGAACAAAGGCATCTACGAAGTTTCCCTTGCGTGGCAACATTCATGCGTCGTGAAATCCATGTCGATACAAAGGCTAAACAGGTTTTATTGGTACGATAATCCGAGAGGAGCATTAAGAAATTAAACCGACTTTAATCCCCATTTTTAAAGCAGTCGTAAACTTGGCGGCTTTGATTCAGGGAATAGCATCCGCTTTACGACGCGGTGCTGAAAAATGCGAAATAAGCGATAAAACAATGTGCTGGGTTGCGTCTCGCGTGGTCGTCTCCTCGCCGCATGGGCAATCCCTCGACCCATCTCACGGTAGAGCGGACGAGGAACGGCGGACTGTTTTAGGATGTTTACTCGGGAGGCAAAGGTCTTCATCGCCGTTAAGACGTGATACGGTCTTCCATGTCATCGGGGGAATGGCTCCCGGGGTTTTACGGCGCGATTCCCATCGATCCGTGGACATTACAGCTTTTCTTCGTCCTCGCGAATCCGATGGCGTCCGTAACCTTGATAAATCACACTACCTGTGGCTGGAGCATATGGGGACCTTGATTGGAAGATCCGATTCACATTAGGGCGTACTCTTGGTGTAGTGTATTCGCGGTACCGATTGGCCTGAGTGAAGTTTTCATGGGACTTCTTTATATTACATTCAAAACCTTCTTTATGGAACGCTAGCTAAAGTGCCCTTTGATTCTTAACAGGATAAATAGAAGTAGGATTGAATATAGTAGTAATATTTATACCGAATTGCACTCCTTAATCGTATTAAATTAGTTCAATGGGAAATCTTAACGAAGGTAGGTATATTCAGAGACAACGCCAGTATCTGTGGAAGTTCTTATAATTTGGAGCCGTAATCTACAATCGAAGAGATGATTGTAAAAATGTATATCTTTGAGTGTAAAATTGTGCATTATTTTCTCTTGAACCTGGGCTTGAACTGATGATTTCTTTCAATTTGATTTTGCAATAGAAATAAAGCGAAAACGATTAAAATTAACTTTTCTTGTATTAATATGGGATCGATTTGACTCGGAACGAACCGGAGACAAACATATTAATGAATATAATTATTTTCTTCGGAGCTTTGAATGCTAATGTGTTGAAATAATGTTCATGTTTGCAAGTAATGAAACTTCTGGTTCTCGAATTAAAGCGGACATAACCACAATCAAAATTATTATATAGAATAGCTGGATTGTCCGTCGGTTCCCAACACCAAGTAACATTTGATAATTACCATACTGATTGCGTGTCGAGTTAGTTAATTTGGATTCCAGATTATCTTACTTCACCTTAAACCTTTAGACGCAGAATTCGATAGAATAATGTAGTTAAATTTGTTCTGGTTTAAGAAAGGCATCTGTGTAACTGATAACTAACATCTCTCTTTAAGTTATCTATCAGTGTCTTTGTCTTTCCTTCACTATATTAGCTGATATTTTGTCATCAATCACTCCCTTCGATTATTAATCATGCACATATTTTGCCTCGTTTTTCATTTCTCGAAGGGAAAATGTTTCCCCTCCAATGAAAAGGTAAGATCTGCCAATAAAGCTATTGGAATTTTCATTTCAGTAATCTTCAGGTTTTTTTCTTGTTAGAGACGTTTTCGTTTTACATGAATAGTTTGATAAAGAATTAATTTCTTTATCATTGATTCGTGAGCGCAATATAGTTTTGCAATTAAATGAGTGTTAAATATCTTTGTGATCTCATTGAATTTATCTCTCTTCAGTTTTCTTTTGATGGAAGAAAGATTCGGAAGAAAAGTCAAGCCGAAAGCCATTTCTCAAATTTCTTCAGACCGGAATCTTATAAACCTCGTAGGACTTTTGATTGATGGTGAATGTCCAGCGTTAGGAATCGTTCGGACCCTAAAACAAAGTTCAATATCTCGTCCGAGCGTTAGGCTTTTGCCGAGGATTTTATGACGGCGTAGTATAGTTTTTTGACTCTATATGTTGATTACTTTACGCACATTATACTGTATAAGTGAGACTATCATTCATAATCCAGGCATGTGCATATATTTTGTTTTAAGGAATTCAGAAAACTGAGAAATCATTTTCATAGTAATAGCAGTTCGACAATAATATGGCTTTGAATCCTATATTTTCCAAGATAATTTTTCACCAAACTAGGAATCAAACCACGACCCGCATACTCATTTAATTTTCCGAAAAATTTCATAGTTAAAGTGAATTTTTGTCGAACAATTTTAGTGGGACTATAAGGTACCGTAATCCGTGAATAGAAAACAAGAATTGAAGGGATAAACATATATAATGTATAGCAATTGGTATAGTTGAAACTACAATACATGAATCAGTAGCCCTGAGGAAGATGGCAGAGTCGGGCGTCGAAACGTTGGCGACATGGTCACCGGAGTCCACCTGGATGATAACCCGAGAGCTTTTAACCCAAGCTATCCACCAGGAAAGCCTCAAGTCTTTTTACAATACATTAGTTAAAAAATGCTTGAAGCATTTATTGAATTAAATCTTTTTACTTTGAAGACATCTATATTTCAATGTCATGGGTCAGTTCGTTTTAATTTTTCAAACAATCGATCGAATTCCTCCATTTGATTAAAAAAGGCTCCAAGCAAATCTTATGTTAATCATTCGAAAATAAAACTCAAAAAGGTCATATCACGCTTTATGAAGTGTTTTCCCCTTCGTTCCGTTACCCGTTCCATATATTCTGGAATAAATCTATAAACATCACTTTCATCTGATTGTTTACTCATGATATTGACGTGGATAAACGAAAACAGGTTTTGTTTACCTCTGATTACATGCATCAAAAGATTGTAAACATTAGTTTTAGAGGGAATACGCACTATGAACCAAATCAATAAAATACATAAAATATTGTCAAGCATTGTACGTAACTCGCTGTGGTTAGGTGGAAAACCATTGATAACTTAGATGGGGAACAGCCCACTTCGATTATAATATGCGGTTATTTTCTGAGAAAATATAATAAATGTCTACTCTAAATGTAATTTTTCAATTTAAGCTGTGAGTATTCAAACAGCAGAGTGATACGTTGGGTTTTGAGTGACTTCGCTGGCGAAAATTTTGCGGCTTACGAAAGTTTGCTCCGCCATTTTAGGAGCTAAACAAATATGGATTCGGTCAAACAAATCTTTCGACAGATACTCGAATATACGTTTATACAAAATAAAATCAGGAATCACAGCTTCAAAATTGTTTCGGCCCTCTTACCTAAATACAATAGTATCTATGGGAAAGTTTAAGCTTATTCTATGATTTTTAAACTTATAGGAAATGCCTATTCTTGTCCGGATCTGCTTATAGTTTTTATTCTATGTATCCCTGTACCTTAAAAAGTTTGATTTACATGTTTCAAGGGAGCTCTTTGAAAAATTAAAGTGTTATATGAAATCGAGGGCTCCCGGATAGTCATGTGGACAGCGCGTTTGCCTTTGGTGAAAGCGGTCCCGGGTTCGATTCCCGGTGGGAGCCAATGTGCGAAATGACCTAAGCTGTCGAAGCACTTTTAACAATACTACTATGAAATCGACCAATAGCCTTATTAATACAGGGTGTTTATTAAAGCCTTATAATACAGGGTGTCCGGGTTAAACATAAAATAATACAAAATGTAATAACTTGAGAAGTAATTGAGATATTTATTAGTGGTTTTCTTCTTCAAGTTTGTTAACTCAAAATGTTTTCTATGTTTGCTTGATGATGGCGTACCATAGCATTATGGAGTAGCTATGAGGGATTTCTTGGATAATGAGTTCCCAGATTGCTTGATTGGGAGAGTTAATCTATAGATTGCTTGGCCCCTTAGAAACCCAGACATGAGGCCACTTGATTGTTTTCTGTGGTTATTTATCAAGAATCAAGGGTACTGAACACCAGTTCGTGATTTACAAGAACTGCGCCTTCGAATTCCTTCAGTTATAGCAAATGTTATGCCTCCATTGCTGCAAAACACTTGGAGAGAGTAAAATACAGATTAAACATCTTTCTGCCACTAATGCTGCACATATCGAGGTGTATTAATCGTGTAAAAACCATTTTGAGTTATCATACTTCTAGAAACAAACCGCCAATAAATGTCTTAATTAACTCTCAAGTTAATACATATTGTAATATCATACGTTTAACCCGGACACCTTGAATATGTCCAGTAAGATAGGGAAAATTAACCCGGGTGTTGTTGAATTAGAGATGTACTAGTCTTCTTAAGCTATCAGGCAACTGCCAGAGATCTTATGTGGTGATCACTGCAAGAAAACCGGAAAAATCCCCAACTGCGGTTCTCCCCCCTCCGTTTGAAATATACATGGACCCAGTATTTGCCTTTTTGTTCCTTGCATGCAAGCAATCTCTTTCCGTCTTCCAAAATTGATTGAGCACGTGAACCAATTCGCCTACGTGCAGCAATTCTCCATCGCTCTTGTTTGGCCTAATTCGTCCGATACTCTTCTTTCACCAGTCCTTTATCCACCTGGCCCAGCCTGAAACGATTCCCTCCTTCTCTCTCTAAGCTTCTAAACCAATTCCTCTCGCACTATTGAACGTATGAGCCTCCCAAATTTGCCATCCGCCTTCTATTGGAATTGAAATTGACTATACGTGACGGTATTTGGCGATGGATAAACTCTCACGCGTTTTAAAGAAATATTATGGCAAAAGCGGTCAAACCTGAGAGATCTCTTGATGGCTAATTTGGTTATCCAGCGAGAAAATCGAGCGAGACAGCCATGGAACGCGATATTCTAAAACACGTTGAGATTTGGAATATTTAGTGGCGGAGAAGCTAGAATATGTGTTGTGCATCCGACGTCATGAAGAGATCATGAATTTCTTATGGCTCCGTGTATTTGTTACGGGAGAATGTCGCGCGCTGGTGCGATTTCTGGATAGAGATGTAAAGTTAGAGGAACTTGGTTTTGAAAACTTTCAGAATGGATTAAAAAAGATTTCGTGATTCAAAGAGAATAATGTGGTTTGAGCAAAATTAAATATTATCATAATCGAAGTAAAAATAAGAAAATGAACTTTGAGGTTCGATGCATTAACAAATATGATCTTATTTTCTTTCCTTATAAGAAAACGATACTGTCAAGAAAATAAGGAGGAAGTTGCGATTTTATTTGAACCGATGAACTTGGGACTATCTTTCAAAGAACGCGGAATTTTATAGCTTCAAAATCTGCCTCACTTCATTAACTTCCCAAATATTTTACTTTTTAAAATTTTGGAGACAACTTTCTTGGGAAAAATATATGGGAATATTGAGAGTTTTCGGCAAAATGGATTGAGAAATGTATGAACCTGCTATTTTTCATTCTATTGATGCAGAAAAAACTACCATGGATCATTTAGGAAATGAACCTGAAAGAAAATGTTTCATTCGTGAATTATAAATTTTCAGTATACATTTGTACTCTTTTTGCTAAAGTAGAAACAAGAATCGACTAGTATATGAATATGCTCATGGACATAGAATTTGAATCGTTAGAGAAAAGACAGTTAAATTTTAGTTATAACTTGCTCAAACAATCAGAGTAAATATCTTGTTGGGAGAAATATGAAACATCAATTGTCCACTCTATTTCATAGACAGATCTGAGAATGAAACAGAAATTAAAGAATCAGAGGCTTAGAAATGGCCACTTCAAAAATTCATTAAATTCATTTTCTTCGCGAGCGATACGCGATTGAAAAAGATTAGAGGGATGAACCTGAGGTCCATATATCCCCTGCCATACGCAGAAAGGCATGTGTATATTTAGATGGAAATTGTAAGTTTCATCGGCAGCATGAAAGGCAAACTGCAGAGTACGTATGGACGAACATCAAAGTTCTCGTACAGTTTAAGCCGCTTATATAATTTACAAGGTATCCTCTCATTAAGAGGCATGAGGTTACTTTCACATACTCAAGATACCTCTTGATTCTGCGTTTACTGTGCTTATTCAACTAGCAAACACTTTAATAAAACCCTTAAGATCAAGAATTATGGGCACAAAGAACATATTTTTCCTCTTTAACAAGGAGTTTCTTTAAATTTATCCTGTTTAGCTATATCTTTCAATTTAAAGTCATAAAATTCCGTCATTTAATCTATCTCTATTATTTGAAAAGTAATTAATGGTTTAAATATTTAGTAAATTGTTCACAGATATAACGAACGAAAGTTATGGCTGTATTTTTCGTTAATTCTGGAATTTCCAGTTTTTAGACGAGGTAAACACGCAATGTCATTATTCCTAAGCACTAACTAACTCACCGGCCGTGGTGGCGGAGTGGTTAACGTGCTAGCGTGTTAACGCTCCAACCTAACGGTCCCGGGTTCGAATCCCTGCTAATAGGATTTTTCTGGTTAGGGAATGGTTGTGTGTGCATGTGTGAGATATATTAATAAAAAAAGTGCAAAAAAAAGGAATTAAAATAATAAAAAGGGGTTAATTGGATGAATAGCCTTCCTAGGCTAAAATTCGCCCAAAAAATAAGACGGAATTATTATTATTATTAATTCGCTTTACGCCATTCATTTCGTTCATGCGCTGTTTTTGCATTCGACCGACATTTTAACCCTGAAAATAACTTTAGTTGGGCAATTTTAAGTTACTAGAATAGTATTAGTAATGTAAGAATGATATCAAAGAGTAAATTATATATTTTGAGGCAAATGTTAAATCCTATCATTTAATTTTGCGTCAAATTTATTACATGATGAAGGTAATATTTTCGCTCTAGGGAGGCGCGTGAAATTGCGTGATGTTTTTCATTTCAAAATGACTTGGCGTCTCGTTCTGAGTAGATAATATTTAAAATTTAATACTGCAGTCGGGAAGAGCATGGGCATTAAAGACCATTAGAAGAAGGTGTTGACCTGATTAATTTAGCATTTAAAGTGTCGTGGATTCAGAGAGTATATTATTTCCTACGTACAGCGATAAACCGTATTTTACAGACTATAAGACTCACGGACTATAAGATGCACCTTAATTTTTGTGCAATAAAAAAATAACATTTTTACTATTTTTATTATCTAATGGTTTTTTCTGTTGGTTGAGGGCCGAAATGCTGCTCAACTGCTCTGTTTCCATGTTCTTCTGCATATGCTATTACTTTCAATTTATAGCCCACATCGTAGGAATACCTTTTATTTTTATCTAGCTACTTACAAAAATATTTTACTGGTACCGATAACTCAAATCACTTTCAATTCAAGTTCACTGGCACCGTAGACTGCAATGACGCATCATAGGCTAGACAGTGTTCAGGGTTTGTGATAGCTGGGAGGGAGATTTTTTATGAATAGTGGGAATTTAAATCAAACACTGGACATGTATTAATTTCGAGTATAAGACACACCGAAATTTTGGAAGTAATGTTTTGAAAAAAAAGTGCGTCTTAGAGTCCGTAAAATATGGTAATCTTGATAAGTCTCTCTAGTTTCACTCTGCTATTGAACTATTGCTTGGATGATCGTGAATATTTCCGAAATTTTCAGATAAAAGATCAACCTATGTGAATGAGGTTTGGAATATGACTAGTATCGAGTTTGAAATTAACACTCTTATAAAACAATTCATTGAAACATAACCATTTGTAACAATAATATGCCGACAGTTTGGCACTGAAGATCGTGTAATACGCCGAAACTGGTCGTATGTTTGTAAATACGATGAGTGTGTCTGTTTTTCTCGTAGACTTTGAAAATAATTCATCCTAGGAATGCCTTAGGAATAGTTACCATCCAAATTCTGCCTCTTCTGTGGTCTGAGATTCTTCACGCTCCTTTTGACTTACATATCCACGTTAGAGATATATTTCTCCAAATATGACATTGTGGGGACCATTTTTGGTATTTCTAAAAAGTTCGAAATTTAGGTCTTTATGTTTTTTCGTTGTATTTATAATGAATCAATTCTCCTGTGATATGACTAGAAAATTTATGTAAAGTATAATTTAGGTGTAAAGTGGCATCAATAGAAATGGAAAGATTTCTGTGAATAGAAGACATAAGGAACAAACTTTAGAAAAGATAAGCCGTAATAATTCAAGAAAGAGTGTCTTTCCATTTGGTATCAGTTTTTATCGGAAGTTGATAAAATGATTGGCCCGTGCGATTTGAAATATGATCAAGTGTTCAATATTGTTGTTACAAATGGTTTTGTTTCAGTAATTATTTTATGATGGAATTACACTACCTTTCACTTGAAGATGTTACTCTGTAACGAAACCTAGGTCGTGCTTGAGAATAGTAAAGTTTGTGGACTCTACAAAGTTGTTTTTTCATTTTATATTATGAAGAAGTTCCACAGAATTACACCACAAACCGTCTCATCATTTAAACAGTTCGATTTGAAATACTTTTAGTTGTTGGTAGTAGTAGTATTGTTAAAAGTGCTTCGACAGCTTAGGTCATTTCGCACATTGGCTCCCACCGGGAATCGAACCCGGGACCGCTTTCACCAAAGGCAAACGCGCTTTCCACATGACTGTCCGGGAGCCTCTTTTAGTTGTTTCTGAAATATTAAGGAAGTAGAAAATAGCGCATTATCAATCGTCGTTGTTTATCTCCTGAGCAATGAATTTTCAACATTCGGTTTACGAGTAGTATATGGGATGTAGATTACTATGCCTATCCGTGAAGTTTAACTGGAAGAGGTTAGTGCTTAAGATTTCAGTTCGATGGCATATATGATTGAGGTTGACCTCTCCTTGTCAGGGTTGACCATACTTGTATTAAAGGACGAAAGTTTTTAAAAGATGATCTTGTTTGGACAACTTTATTCTGCCGAGTCACTCACGTTCGGTTCTGATAAAAAACTCAAATGGTTGACAACCAAGAAATAGAATAACAGGAGTTAAGAAATAAAGTCCTGAGGAAATCCAAGGTTTTACTCACAATACTGATTACTGCGGATTACTGCCACTTTAATACAATTTTCTGCAAAGAATGATGTGAAATAGTGAAAAAAATGTAACCGAGTGGTGGGAAACTATCAACCTAAACAAAACGAGTTAATTACATTCCCGCTAGTTAAATCTAGGCAGTGGTTATACGCTCGAAGCTTCAGTATATTAATATTTGACTAGTATATCTTTGCATTATATTTTCTCTCGAACTCGGGCCTATGTGGAAGAATCCCATGACACTCATTACTGTCTCTATACCTAATTTCAGGTAAAAAAACATCTCATCGTGATTCTCACTGTCAATAACTTCAGGCATGACTTTGAGGTGGGAATCCATAACGTTAAAAAAATGAAAAGGTGAGACTTTTACCCGTGCCACAAGAATATTTTTTGAGTTACACCTGTGGTACGGGTAAAAGTCTCATCTTTTCATTTCTTTACATCGTGATTCTTGACATCGACGGGACGAATCTTCCTGTCAGTTCAGGCCGCACTGGTAGTTAATCCTTCCAATTTAACCCACCTTAGATTGCCAATCCAGTTGAAATTAAAAAGATTCTACATCAACCGTAGGAACCTTGATATTCCGCAAACTCTCGGGAAATTACATTTCTGTCATTTCCGATTTAGTATCCTGTAAGTGTATAGCGACGTTCTATTTATCCGAAATTGCTAAGGAGACGATTATTTAAACGTGGACACGTGCTGTGAGAGGGTTTGGTGAAGGGTCAGGCGTCCCGCTGAGATGGGTCGAAGAAGCAAACTTTTCTATTTACTGGAGGCTTAGCCAGGGTAAGAGGTCCCACTTGAGGGAAAGCAACCGCTCCATTCGATCAATCGATTAATGCACGCTTTAAAACAATAGGCTCTCTGCTTATTTTCAGCCTTTTAATTTGAAAAGATAATGGAAAATTCCGTACCAGTGAGAAATACTGTAGTTTGGCATTAAAAGTACAATCCGGGACATCGCTTACGTTCTTTTATTTTTTAAATTTCATAATCAACGTAAAGTATCGAATTGTATTTTTAATGATTTCTTTCTCCTATGCCTTGCTATTTTTTATCTTATCACTTAAGGGAACGTTGATGATGAAAGAAGAATAAAATTGTTATGCTCAAGCATGACGACATGGAATTTCTTAGCAAACATCTAAAGGAATTATTCCGTAATCTCCACGATAGAGGAAGAAATAAGTGATAAACAAGAATAAAGCAAGGAGAAAGACATATAAAACTAGAACTTGAATAAATCGAAAGAAATTGGCGTTTTTTAAAATAACGTTTTATTACGCCAAAAAATAATATCAATAATGCCAATTCTTGTGACTCGCTGTCGGTGATTCAAAATCTAACAATTCATGTAAATTTGATTAATATTTGTTGATAAATTAAACACTTTTTTGTTCTCTGCACCATTTTTATAATTTATATAATTTTATTTACATATTTTGCCCTAAAATTATTTGTTTTTATTATACCAGTAACACTATTGATTGAATATTAAGAAAAATATTATTTTATTTTGCCTGAATTAGTTTTTCACGAGCAGATGCGCTAATGTATTAAGTTTTTAAAATTTGTACGGATCATTAGATAGATTAGACGGATTAAACATTAAGAGCAAATCAATAATAATAATTATTTATATGAAAGAACGAAAGCTACACAAGTTATGCAGTGAAATATTAAAATCATTGCATGCTGCTGCAATTCTTGCAATACCACCAGGACTTCATAATTAACATACGTTAGTTATGTTTCAAATTAGGCTAACCTGTTTAGAGTGAGATCATTTCAGAAATTGCTATTCTCCGACTTTTCGAGGACGATGAGACTTTAAAATTCATCCTGACGACTCATTTCATCAGTTTGCTTCGACTTTTGCCCAAACTCCGAATGAATATTCCATGGAAATAAAGCCGCGGGCATTGCAATCGCCCGGTGCCGAATTAAGGCGTTTATTAGGGATCGCCAAGCACACGGAATGCATTATTGGAGAGGTAACTAGTCAGTTGGAAGGAAGCCGATGAAGAAAATATACACGATAATTATTTTGTCGTCGCTGACCCGATGCTAGCTTATTAATTGCTTGCCGCTTTGTGATCGAGACTACGGGCGAAACTTAGCTATTGATTGGATCGAAATAGCGTGTATCCCATTTAAGTTAAGATGTGATATGACTACGTGATCGATATATTTCACTGCATGGGAAACCATTTCAAAATCGATTGAAACATCTTACTGTTTATTTATGGATCAAATAGATTCAATTTTCCTTACTAATTAATCAAAACTTAGAATTGGCGTTCTAAATTATTTTTGGCCATTGTAACGCAATTTTACAGTCATATTTTATCATTCTGCTCATTATTTTTGACATTGGCTAAAATATTAGCTTTCGCGATTAGGAAATTCTTCTCTAAGCTTTTTTAAAATACTAAATGGAAATTAGTATAATTGGTAGTTTTTCCTACATTTTATCTATATGTAGCAACTACAAGTAGGCATGCCCATGTGGTAGTCATTGTTGAGGGATGTATGAAATTGAAAACCCCCAAAAAAAAATCTGACATTAGAACAACCAAAAATTGCATGTTATGGCCTACTATGATTTCTTCATACCTCGATTCAGAAATTAGCATTTGCAAATTTCTGTTCCCTGTTTAAGAGTGGAAAATTAATATTTGTGGTCATTTCTCCCCAGGTATTAAGTTTTGTTTTACACTTCTCTAATCGTAGGTTTTCCTTTTATAGTTGAACGATAAAGTGAAAGCTATTCATAATTAAAATTAAAAAATTGTACGTGATTATCATAATTATTCAACAGTGTTAACAGCTTTAATCACTAAGTGATTGTGTTCGAAGGATACAATTGTAAATTGTTTAAAACCTGCGTTATTTAATATTCATCTTTATATGTTATCGATTTTTATGAATATGATTTATATTTTATAATTCTATTTATTATATCTCCGTGTTTGGTATTAAAGATTTTGGATTTGTACATACATAATTTGGAAAATAAGAGATTAAATTCAAATCTCCTTTTCAATGTAAATATGTAGATTAGGATTTTATAGAAAATTTCTCATTATATTTATTTTTGATGATTCAGTTTGTGAATGAGAAGTTTTCCAACTGTATCGCATGATAATGCATATGTAACGAGGCTCCTTCAACGATCCTGCTCCAACTTCTGATGTTCAAAACGCAACATGATTTAGAGGTAGAGGTTGTCGAAACAAAGTGATCCTCATTGAATTTGTATAGTTACGCCTGGAGAATCAAATTTGGATTCTATGAATATTTTGCTAGATTTCGCAAGGCACCTCGAAATCGCTGCATTCTACGCCTGCAAAATGTTTTGCAAATTCGATGCGATGACCAACTCGTTTATTCACCGGGCGATGTGGTGTTCCCAGCTAGCAGTAACTTAAATTAACAGATTCGTTTAGCCGATAAAAGTCGCCTATGGAGGCCTTTTGATTTGAAATTCAATTGTATTCACGAAAATGATTTAATCACGATAATGTTTTAAACATTGCTTCATACATGTGTAGATATGTATGCATATCTACATTTTTTAGAGCTTTTGGAAGATTTAGCTTATACGTGCAGTTACCATGTCACGTATACAACGTTCCTAAGAGATTAAAGGAAAGTCAAAATTAAGATGGTTTATAATTTCTGTCCTTATTTTAATTTTTGTTTTGCGTTAAAAATTAAATCATAGAAAATTGAGCTTCTTAAATTTTGATCTTTCCGGTCTATTCCGAAGTTATTAGTGTACTCTTTATAAATAAAGTCCTACAAATCTTCTCTTACATCCAACCACCGCAATCAGTTATAAAGTGAAAGATTACAAATAAACAACGCAACTACAGAAAATATTTGAAGTGACATTTTGGACAACTACTCACTATGTAGGAATGAGGTGGAATTCAAGATTTTTGAAGCATAAATAAATGGAGACACTGTTTTTAGTGAGTATGTTTAGTATGCGACCTTGATTTTGAACTTTTAATTAATCTTCATGCCAAGTATATTCTGTGGTTTTGTAAAAGCGTCTCCATTTATTTACGCGTTGAAAATATCAATGAAGTTATCGAAAAAATAATATTCCTATTAATTATGATATTTATTAGAAAGCATTTGAAACGAAAATGTCTGTATAGCGGTATCTTTCTGAATATCTTAGTTGGATATCCATGGAGGAGGTACAAAATTCACAGAATTGTATTCAGTATGGGCGAATAAAATAAAAAAGTTTATTTAGGAAAAGAAATGCATTCTTTTAAGACATTAAGATACTTAAAAACGAATAACGACTCTGTCCGAATCGATTGCAATAATATCGAAAAACAGTAACACAGTAAATGAGTAATAGCTGTTCCCCATGTTCCTACAATGCATTTTTATAATATATCTTTGTACACTCCTGGCCAAAATTAACGCAGCACCGGTCGTTAGGATCGCTAGGGAGGTGCACCTACTTACATGTAAATGTGCTACTGTTTGTTCTTTTTTATTCTAGTATGATACTATTGGTAAATCTTCTTTTCTTTTAAATTTCATTTATTCTGATTTCATCGCTAAATATAGTTTTCCTATTTGTAGGTTTCGCAGGTTTATCACACCAACCCTTTTCACCCTTCTTGATGGCGTTTTCCTGCAGTGGAATTATTTCCCTAACCTCATAGCTTAGGTTTTTCAAAACAAAGTAAATTTCTTTATTGTACTTTTTTCAAGCCATCTCTTTCTTACATTTATATGACGAAGGGCAAGATGTAAGAAGAGGATTTATTGTCTCAAAATCGCCCTAAAGAAAGTCCTTTTATTATTATTATTATCATTAATCATTTTATTCTATTTTTTCTCAGCACTGCTGGATTACACTAGAGTACGGGTATAAATACCAAGTACTCCCCGAGAAAAGAATTTCTGATATTATGATAACCAATTACAAACTAAAATTTAAAAATTTTCTTACAACATGGCATGTATTATTGTTATTATATTTCATTTTATGCATTATATTCCACAGAAAATTTCCAGTGAAATTAATTTTCTTCATTTATAGTTCTAGATTGCATGAATCATAAATGGATTTTTAGAATTACATTCCAACAAATATGCGAATTACGATTTAATCTTTCAATACGTTACCGCTCATATGTTAATCTTTCCACGCGATCATCTTTCATTCCCCGTTCAAAAGGGATTCGCCGGAGGGGTATTTTTCGATAATTTCACCGGTTGAACACGAGATTAATGGGCTCGAAAATCGCAGAAATATGGTCGAAATCGCAGTCAGCGTCGGAGGTGGATCGCAGCCGCGGAATTTACCTAGTCCCCTAAATATTTCATTCCGACGGGGATTAAAGGAAAGAGACATTTTTTAACGATTTCAAAAATTGATGTTTTCGGAGAGACTGGTCTGGTCCGACCGCCGATATTTTAACGAGGTAAAATAGAGCTTTAAATCAAAGACATTACGAAGTGAAGAATTATTGAATTCATGCACGGGATGGATATTGTAGAGCGATGAGGGAAGTGGTTCGTGAATATCCGATGAAGAATTTGAGGAATGAAAATTAAAAGCTCCGCCCCTAATACTCTTTTTAACGGGGCTTATATTCTCTCGAGATAGGCGACTTAACGCTCTTTTCCATGGATGAATTCGCGGGAATGAGTCAATGGGATTAAGAGGAACTAGTGTCTTGTAATTTGTCCTGGGGATTACGGACCTTTAGAATATTACTTTCCTCCTCGCTGCGCCTCCATTTGGGTTCGATCACATCAAAGGATTATCGCTGAAATTATTATTTTTTTGTTTTCTCTGACTCGTATTTTCTTCCCAAGTATTGATTTTAAAATGGTCCATATCTTTTGCGCTTAGAAACGTAAAGAATCTCTTGCAAATCGCTGTAGGCCAAAGTAAAATGAGCGAAGTTTCAGTGTTAAATATTCTGAAAAGGAAGGATCACCTCTAGTCTATCTATATCAGGAAATTATCATATTTTTAATGAGTGGTATTTAACTTATTTGAAACCATTCGACCATATATTCTGATGTACATAAGTAAAATCTACCTTTCTATGTTCATTAATGCTTGTTTTACTTTACTAATATAAAACAGTGGTGTTTTTCTGTGGGCCGCAAATAGGATACTTTTCTAACAAGCGGGTAACATTAATATAAATTTTTGCATTTGCAGAAATCGTTTTATGAGTTTTAACTGTTTAAAGCGTCATCAGATATGTTTGGTAACTGAGAAACAAAATCATAATTTTCAATTTAAATTGTTAAAAAAATTGAATTTTATCATCATTGATAAAAAGATTTTTAATGTTGGTAAAAAATTTTAATCCCAAATGTTTTTTCTCAGTTTCATGTTTATATATTTGAAAACATAAATGGATATTAGAATTTTAGAGACTTATAAACTTATAGAATAAAAATTTATAGAATTGAATTTTAGATGGATGGTTTCGAACCGCGTGATTGAGAGATAATACCGCAGTTTGTGAGCCTTTGAATTAGAATAGCATCATCGTAGAGTTATACAACAAGTAAGAAATTACAATATATCTACAATACAGAGTTATAATTATTTTCCATATTTACTTCAAGAAGGATACGCATCGATAGACTGTGGAGTGTACGTCGCAACCTTTACAGAAAGCTGAAAGACTACGTCTATGAATGAAGATACATTTCAGAGTGTATTATCTGTAAGGGAAAAAATCACATAGATAATTTGAGTAGTTTTTTTAAATTTATTCAACTTTTCCCTGCTTTTTTGTTTGTTCTCTTTTCTATGGAGTATAGTCACACCTGTAACCGCCGTACCATTGGAGTAATTAATTAACATCTAAACCCCATATTTATCATTATTAGCTTACAATATTTTGGCGATCTTAGGCATACCTACACGATGCAGATTCATTTTAAGCACATGAATGATAAACATAGTACAATGATAAAAATGATATGATGAAAGTAATGTTTATTAGTAAACTGAAAGAGATAATAAATCAGGAGATAACTATTGTAATGAAATGAACGATCTAAATTTATTGTTTAATCTGTGTATTTCATAATTACAAAATAGAAGAATGATGCTCAAATTTTAAAATATTGTAAGTAAGAATTATACATCCCTTCAAATATCTTTGGGATTGACAAAATCATACCATCTATGATATAGGAAATTCAAATAATATATCGCTACAACGTTTGATTTGGATTTTTACTACTCTCTAGCAGACTTCGAAATTTAATTCAAACACTGACACCAATTCCATATTTTGATTAAATAATGTGAAAACCTCCCGGTGCTTTACACGTTTCAAATTTGAAATTAAATTAAGGGCAATTTCAATAGCAGAATGGCAGGTGACAGTCTTCAAAATAATTTTTCAAAACATCAACGTTTTTATAAATCAGAAAGTAATTTGCCAGTGAAAGAAGTAATTTTTAATTCCCGGAATGCAGATGTCCAGTGTGTATTATCAAGTGGGAATTTTGTCAATGTTCTTCAAGATAAACAAATTGCTGTCAACTTTTTCATCCGTTATGGTGACCCGTGTCGCTCGGCAGGCGTCAACTGTCGTGTTTTTTTATAAATTTGTGAATGCGCTCTGTCAAATATTCTATGTTACATGGATTGCAGCGAAAATACAGATTTTTTTACTATTAATATCTGGAATTATTTAGACCGACCATCCGGTGCAATTTTGTCAACTAAAAATATTTTAATAGCACCTTTAGCCTTTCAGGAAACGCTCATCAATGCGGTATGTTGTTCCGTAACTTTTTATTTGTCTAGCACCTCCATTACTCCGATGCATATATTCATTTTGCCCTTGTCAATCAAACAAGAGTTTACAATGATACTTCATCACGTTGTACATAGTATTCAGAATTTGAAGAATTTCAGTGTGCAGTAAAGGCTTTGAAAATAACTAATTAGGCGTATAATCTATTATTTAATGATTGTAACAATAAAATTACCCCACTTAGCCCTCCCCTTCGTCTTTCACTTTGTGTCATTGACAACTAAACTAATGGTAAATTTTCATAAACAGGAAATGTGATAAGGAAAGAGTTGAGGTGACTTTGCACATAAGGGCGTGCACCCAGGAAAATTCCCAAGGAAAAACTGATAATGGAAATGTGATATTTATATTCTCTAAACTTAGTACAATTAACTTTACAGAAGTAGGTTTATTACTATTTGTGCCATGTCGCTATTCTTCACTTCTTTTTTAACTTTATTACATTTTAATATTAGAGATAGTTTAGTATTTTTCTTTATCATACAGTTATTTTTCCTGCGGGTCTTATCAGAAACTTGTATGACCAAGTTAGCTAATCATTTCATCAGAAAAAAATAATTCCTTTATTAAGCAATCCTTAATTATTTTTAAAGTAGACAGTTTAGGCTATGAAGCACACATACCGATAAATATATGAATGTATCTTCAGGGATATACATACAAACAGATTCCTCACTGTTCAGGAAACATTTATCGTAATTCTCTTGCATTGTATGATGTAATTGTTATTTAAGTGTAGTTCTCCTCCGAAGATAATGTAACTACTGCTGACATTTGCAAAGCTTAATATTATCTTTTATACTATGGCTATCCACACAGTTAGACCTTCTCATTTTGATTTTCCTATTGATAAAATTGCTGTTCATGATTGCGTTACAAGTCATCGACTGCTTCGTAGGTTTATATTCCCAGAGCAGCATAAGCATCATGCATGTTTCTTTTAGGCTCTACTATTATCCCTTCACATCCGTAGGATTACATTTTGATTGCAATCTGTTACTTTTGATCAGAGGAGTAATACAGATCCGTCAGTCGTTCCATCGCGTGAAAATCGCGTAATCGAGAGGGAATACGCTGAAGTAATCAAAGAGCGAGCAAATACGATTTCCCATTGAGTTTGAACCAGGAGCGGTTTCGGGTCAAGGGCAGAAGACCTGTAGGAAACCACAGTGACTGCCTCGCAGCCGACCGACGAGTCCTTCTGCAATGATTAACATCTCCGTCGTGTGCGGAACACTTGTAGATCCAGATGACAGTGAATACAGGATTCGAAACAAGTAATGCTGAAATGTAATGCTGGATGCGAATCGACTTTTTGAATTCTGGAAAAATTTCACGATGGAAACCTGGCCGTTTCTCAAAATTTCGCACCATCGCTAAATATAGTATTATCATGCATTAATTACCAGGGGTAAGTTTTTTCTCTAATTGTTATTGTCCTACAACTTTTTGCCTATGTCGGACTCAAGGGTATGGGGAAGTTTCATTTTGTATTTTTACATCAATATAGAACTACTTGATCGTCACGTGAATGCGTAAATTATTTTAATTAATAACTTAATACATTGTCACCTGTCAAAATTAATGCTTTGACATTAAACACCGAATGTGGAACATTGTCAAAATAATTATTCTATTCAATCAAAATAAAGTTATTCCTGTTATTGCTACTATCATTCGTTTAATATAAATATATCCGTGTATATTTATACATGCAAGATGTAGCTGCATAAATTATACAGATCGTTGCATACTATTCCGTAGTATAATTATTATATATTCCAGGTTATTGAGGCGACCCGAATAAATATTCAAATAGATACATAATAAATCTCAGGGTCCATTAATGGACTTAACCGGTTTGCACTATGGCATAGTTAATATTTCTTAGATAAGAGTTTTCAAAACATAATAGTCGTTGAATAAATTAAATCCAGATATCGGCTGGAAATAATCAATTCGAAATGCGAAGGTGATTACTCTTTTCAGGTGACAAATTACCTTGTTTAATCTTTTAGAGTGAAATTATTACTATTTAAGTGTGTATTATCATCATATTCATTTAGAGAACCTTCACATCAACAAGTATAGTTAGTGGTTCCCTTTCGCCTGACGCATACCCTTTACTAACCAGTTAAAATTTTATTAACTTTAAACTCTTAATGACGATTGGATTCTTTTAATTACCCATGTATATCCTTGGCTTATATCTAATCAGTCTTGCCCAAGGAAAAACCGACTTGAAAAAAGTATTTTTTTAGTCTTGCCTTAGATAGATAACGTACCATAGACTATAAAAGAGGATTTTTCGAAGTATTCTTTCTTAATTTAGGGATACCAAGCCACAAGTATGTGGTATTTGGCTCATCGATTAAACTATTTGTCCACTTCCAGCTTAAATACGCTAAAGTTGAAATATATTTAGAGTAAAGGTTACAAAGTTAGGTGGAAATTGAATTCAGAGTTCAGGGTTTAAAATTTTTGAGTAATATCAGGATGTATACTCATTAACCAAGTAATTGGAATGGTGGGGGAGAAGAAATAAGCTGATTTTTTTCCCGCTAGTCTAGATTCTGTAGCAGGTCACTCTACTGATGGAGATTTAAAAAATCATGAAACTAAGTGATGAAATTGATTACATTTTATTTCCTCTATAAAACTGCATCTTATGATACAAATTTGGGGAATAATCGGAAATGTGGATGAAGTAATCATTATTAATATTAATAATATTTACCACTAGAGCAGACTGTTACTTATGATTCATTTTCCTCCGAGTTTTAGAGAAGATAACAGATTAGAGTTATACTGTAATGTTGGTGTTAATGCACCCCATACCATACGCCCATTTTTTCTAACGCCGCAGATGTGTAAACGTAAATCAAACTACCAGAATTCTGTTTTTACTCCGCACTGTGAACGTGCACAACCGCTGGGTTCCCCGTTGGTGCGAAGATACGGGAGAAAAACGTGCGGTAATGCAATTCTTTTGATGCATCTGCCAGCTACGGTTCGTCTCCATGCCCAGGCACGAAGAGACGAAAAAAAGGCGTTAAATGAATTCATTACCGAACTTGTCCTCGCATAATCCACAGCTCCCCGCAGCGAGGGCGGCGGCACGAAAGGGGAGGAATGCATGCGGAGTGAAGTTTGCCTTCCGCGTGTGTTTGTTAACACGGCTGCGGAGTGTGGATTGTGTTTGACTCCGGCAGAAGCAGGTGGCGGTAGGTCATGTCAAATTGCGAGAGCGACGGAATTATTCGCAAAAACATGGTGTCAGGGGGCGCTGAGTGCGCGAACGTGGATCGACTTAAAGTTTATCGTGCTCAAATGCGGGCGAATTATTCACCAGGCCCTTTCCTTCATTATTCAAAATGTACTTGCTAATCCAATTACCCGAGGAAAAAGTGTAGCAATATGCTCGGGTGCATCAAAGGTAGAATGAATTCATACTTCTTCTTTCTGAAAATGCTTATAGGGAAAGTTATGCGAAGAGGTTAGAAAAAGAGGTCCCCGAATACTGTTTCTGCCGGAGATATAACGGTTCCGTCTTCCTCTGAAAGTTGATTGTGTTAAAGAGGATATCTAAGCAGTCGATTCAGAAGATATAGTTCGGTGTATGTGGAGGGAGTTGGAGTTATTGAGAAGGAAGGATGAAAGAGAACATTTTCGATATCTCAGACGATGGTTTTTCTTCCTTCCTGAATTCGGAATTTAAGAGGGTTCATCTTATAAATGTAAATAGAATCCTCGATTTCTAGTAGATTGTAATATATATATTTTCGTGTTCAATGTGCCGCAGTTATCTATTAAATTATTGACCTATAGATGAAGTTACCTGGCGAATGTATGTACACTCCTGGCCAACATTAACGCACCACCTCCCTAGCGATCCTAACGACCGGTGGTGCGTTAATTTTGGCCAGGAGTGTACTTAGTTGAAACTTTGTGTGTTTAATTTCATCTTGTTTCTCTTTCCATGGTTTTACAGCTTAGTAAAGAATTTAAAATAGCTCTCATTATATTTAATTATCTGTTTTGGGCTGTTTCCACAGGAATGCATCAAAGGCGATTAGATGTATTACATTACCGCAACCGATCATCATTCAAAACCAATTTATTTTCTTTATGGTTTTAAAAAAGCGATACTTTTTTAATATGGATGGTTTTCCAATCCTGCAAGTATGTAGTGTTTCTTGTGATACATTGTGTTTTGTTAATCGGTTTACTTTATACCACCATGATCTGCTTTTCACGAAACTTTGCATTAATCATAAACCTATCATATTTATAGTTTGAGAAATTATTTAGGATTAGTTATTTGAAACTGATTGCAGAGGACAAATTTACCTTCATTAGCCTTTCAGTATGTTTCAGTAAACGAAGTTAGATTTATTCGAATTTGATTCATCAAAGAATACGAACATTTTCAATAGAAATGACAAAAGCATACAAATTAGCTGGGCGTCAAATTTTGTGAGCGAGGAAAATGTAATATCTTCTAAGAGTAATAGAATCCTAATGATATTAATTTAAATAATAAGTAATTTAAATAAGAAATAAATATTTAAGTAATACTATAAAACGTATTATATTATGTTCCCTATAAAATGTTTGAATTTTTCAAGTTTTCCTTTGTGAAGTTTGTCGTATGATGTATTACTTACATCATTATAAATACAAGAGTATTAAAAGCTCACCCGTCAATGCCCCTGTATCATACTTTTCCATTCTTCAGGGCGTAATTTGAGAAGAAGAGCAGTGACTTCCTCGTCATGTTTCCCAATCTCGTCAATGCACAATGAGATGCTCTTTTCTTTCACCGGGAAACATTCACTCACGAAAACAGTCTGGAAACTAAGAAGCAGGAGGATATATTTTTCTTTCCTCTTCTTTTATTTCGGTCTCGCCTTACCCTCAACTTTCTACGACTATAAAATTCCTTCCATGTCGCGATCCAGGCAACGAAGGGTATGCACGAGTTACGCAGGGAAAGAAGGAAATTTACATGGTCTCGTTGTTCCTCACCTTTTTCGTCTACCGCTAGAAATGTCTCTGCCAGAGCTCCTTTTTCAATATTCATCTATTCTGCCTTTCTTATTTCATCCACCGTCGAAATAATAATGATGTAAAATAATGGGCGAGGTTGATGTAATTGGAGGTACGAAGAGAAAACCTGGGTAAAAAATTCAACGTTGTGCATTTCACTGAGCGATCAGTGCTTAAGATCAAAATCATTTTTTATTAAGAGATTAAGAAAGTTTATTTGGTAGTAAAATTTGTAAAATACATTATCATGCAGTTTTAGAGCGAGGAGAAATATTTTCGGCACCACCAAATTCAAGGAATATTTAACCAAGTCATACTTGTAAACAGCATTTAGTTAATGAATTCATTTAAATGTTTTTATTATGATTGAAATTATAAAACAATGAGTAATACTATTGATTTTAGTTATTTATTTTTATAAATATTATCTAGCTTTTCATACAAGTTATTGTTCCAATGTAGTAAAAGTCCAACGATAGTTGAAGAAAGGGCAATTCACATCCTAGAGCGCCAATTAAGCATGAAAGCAGCAATCTTTTACCTTGAAATATTTCCCTTTATCCAAAATTGTTTGCAGAATTTGTGTGTTTTAACAGAGATATTTTCAAATTTGGCACATCTTATTATTCACATTAAAAAAGTAATTTTTCATTCCAGGAAATACTTCCCTTGAGAATAAATTGAAAAGGCCAACTCTCCATTGATGAATTTCTTAATTACCAGTTAAGCTAATGATGAGTGTCGTTAGTTGAAACAGGCTTTATATTTTTTTCTAAAGGACAATTACTCTTTTATCTTTTATCAAATTTCTTTTCTTCATTTCTTTTATCTTTCATTAAATTTTACTCGTCCATAGAATATACTTCTACCAAATAACTATATCATCGGTTGATAACAATTATTAAGAAAATCGGACAGAAAGTAAATCACAAGACAAGGAATTAGAATTGGTGAGTTTATGATCGCAATTACTTTCTGAACTGGATAATCAGTTTGTAGAGGAAAGACTGTTTTAATAAAAATGCATTTCCTCATTTTTGCGTTCTTTTTACTCAGTAAAATTAAAAGAAATAATTTTACATACTTACATATTTACATTTTAATACATTTAGAATGTTTCGATATCTTAGACTATATTACTTACTTCGGTAAATAATGCTCCAAGTTTTTACGATATCGTATATTGAATTTTCATCAAAAATAAAATATCATTTCAATATTTAGGATGTATAAGTGTTGAAGAAGAAATAAATCTTGCTAAGATAGATCGATAGTTTGGATTATTTTTGCTATGCAAAGGGCGGATATTTTACATTTTCACTGATTTCCAGAATAAAATTTCGTGGAGTGACCTTTCATAAAAAATTAGGATTCGTATTCTGCTTATAAAATAGCGAATGGTAATTAAATTGTAGCTCTATGATGATTGGGAATTCAGATATTCTTCGGCCAGAGGGATGTTTGAAGTTATGCATTAATTAGGAGAGAGGTATAAAAAAATCAAAAGGATCCCTAAGATACCGGAAATGCTTTTTAATGGGAATGATATGCCATTCATTTTTACTAATTCCTGTGGTTTTATCTAAATCTAGAGTTTAAATTGGGAAAATAATTAACATGACTTTTCCCGCAATAATTGGTGTTATTTTACTTCCGGCAATAAGACATAGATCCTAAACTTCATAATTATAGCTGTAGAGTAGGAGTTATCAGAATTTTTGATCCCCGTACACCGTGAATTTTCGTTTCGTTCCACTTAATTATATTAAGGAATATATTCTTATTTTTACCGAGGACGTTTGTTAAAGAGTTCGTGGACATTCGTAGGCGTGGATTATCATGGTATTGCCTCGATATATTCCAAAAAGTAATGGTTTTAATGCTACGATAGTATATAATACTTGAGTACTTGCTTTGATTCGTATTCCCTGGGATTCTGATATGCTTGATTAGAAAATCTAGATACGTTGTATGAACTTCCATTTAATCTCAGCTTCATGTTTTCTATGATACTTATTTATGTTAAGAGAAAGATAGACTAAAAGAAACGTAATTATCAAGACAACGAATTTACAAACAATTATTAAATAGCATACACGTTTTTACAAAATATTAGATTTTTTTATATGAAATAGCGCGTGATGATTAATCGAGGAGCATTAGGTTATCAGTCAAATCTTTAATTCATAACGTTTTGTTTTATGCCCTTGAAACAAATGAGGCTACTTGTTAATATAAGTCTTATAATTTGACTATCGGAGATATTATAATTCATATTATATATTATAAACTAAACAAAGTCCTTCAAATTCCTATATTTACAGAGTATCCTCTGTTGGGTTATGTATTTTAAAACTCTACGAGTTATACTAAGAAAGATACACTTATGATTTCGAGGTTGTACAATTTTTGTGTTGTTGTGGTTATGTAACTATCATTTCATTATAATTTTCAAACACGGCACTGTTAAGTATTATATCATATTTGAGCTTTTAACAGGCGATCATTTTCAGGTGTTTCAAATTGTCATTTTCCCGATGTTTCAACATTTATGTTACTCCTCATTATTAAAATAGTTTTGCTTATTTATAATTTTTCCACATTTATTTGCATAAATTGACATAAATTCGTATTCGGTACGTTACATTTCACGAGCTACTTTCCTCGTTGGCTGTAATGTAATTGAAGGACGTCATTTCAGGTTCAAAATTAATGCAGGCCGGATTGAGCCTTCACGCACCTGAAATTAGTCTGTCACAGGCACACATTTGTTTAATTCTTTATTATGGGAAACTTATTTTCAGATGCACATGGAAAAATCCCTCCACCCATTTCATAACATTCCCATTCATTTCACATTTTTGATTACAGAATGATATTAGCGGTCAACGAATATTTTATCAAAATCCGTGGATATAACTTTTCTAATTTCCGTAAGGGTGATGTATATTATAGTTAAATTTTAGCTAACAGGTATTAGTATTAATGTTTGATAACAAGCTATATAAAAGAAATCCTTTCTTTAATATAGAAGAAAATGTTTCCCCGCAATTTGCCGAAAGAGGCTTGCAGAGTAGATGCAGATATAAAACCTGACCAGTATTAAGTTACTATATTGTTAATTATTTATCATCTGCACTAATTTATGGGAGTGAAGATTCGTCGGAAGGAAGAAGAAGCCTATGAGTGTACCGGCTGAACTTTTTAAATTTAGAGCGAAAAATCTCAATTTTTCTAGCCAAAAATATGAAGGAAACCCGAAATATAATTTTATCAAATAGTTAGTAAGGTTTCTGCTTTCCCACCTGATAAAAAATTGATCAATATTATTAAAAGAAGAAGAAAGACCAGGAAGTCCGTAAAACATGCTTCTGAAAAACTGCCTGCAATCGAAATGTGAATTTGGTTTGTTATGAGTGGAAGGTATCCAGGTAACCATGGCTCTACACCTACCGAATAAAATATAAATTCCGTTCAATATGAAGTGACCAAAATATGCCTCAGTATTCAGAATGACACATACTACATTAGCTTTTGAATATTCTCAGCGATGAAGAAGACTGATTGTTAGAGTAGATGTATTAAATCATTGATACACTAATCTGTATCCTGTACATAAAGAAAAATCAAAATTAATACAATTTGTCAAGAGGAGGTATTCAAGTCAAGTATTGGCAGGGACTTAACCCAGAAAGGCTTCGAGATAGCTAAGTACTTAGCTATTCCCAGTGGGAGCCCATATGTATGACTTAATCTCAGCTGTCGAAGCATTTTAAAATATACCATTATTTCTATCTCCGTAGGAAAATAACTCCCTTCTATGGCTGAAATTTAAATAGGTAGAATTCATATAATTTATAAAGAAAAATCTCAAACAACGTGGTCGTTTCCCACTGAAAATAACACAGAATACGTTTATCGCCACCCGCAAGAAAATATGTGCAACTGAATTGTAAATGTGCACTTGAAGAGTTAAATGTAAAAGGAAACGAAATTTTGTCGCTATAAATAGACGAAAAACTAAAATTACTCTATTAGCCGGAAAGAAATAAGTAGAAAATCGAACTCCGTTTGCCACCCCTGATAACTGCTGTTTTGTTGTAGATTCATACGCAAAATGGCGCGGACGAATCTTTTCTGCGTTCTAAACGCTTTCCACACAAACGTAGCAGGAAATAGACGACGGTCTCTCAATATTCCTTTGCATTCAGTCGATTCCACCCAAATGGCTCTTTTCATATTTCTCTCAATTTTTCCGTTCGCCTTCTCTTTTCTGTCATCCGCAACTCACCTCCGCTTTCATTCCGTAGAAACCTTTTCCTAGGTCTCCTCTATCTCCCATCGCTCTTAAGCTCTGTATTCGTTTAAAATCGACCCTTTAGTTGGAGATACTATCCGCCGGCCATTTGGTTTCCATATTCAAAGCTCCGTCTCTTTTACTTTTCTCTCCCTGCTTTTCCTTGGATCCCTGATAACTTCTGTCTTTTTTTTCGGTTCTAAGCGTCTGGGTCGTCTGAAAGGTTCTCACTCTTCCCTGACTGATGTATTTCTCCTATTGTCTGTATTTCTGTTGGCCATAGTAGAATATCGAAACCTTAAAAATATAAGTTAATCACTTGATCGCTATTATATTTCAATTAAAATTTTTAAGTTTTTAATTTTTTTCAACATTTTTCATTTCTGAACGTAAACTCTTGAAATTTTATCATTTTGGAACAATCATTTTTATACTGAGCGGATGTATTTACCTGGTAAAATTTGTTAGAATTTCTAAGGAAAAACGGACTATAAAAATGTCTGACGGACCCAGGTATCGAACCCGGGATCTTCCTTTATCAGGAGGCTGCTATCTCGGACAGAGGAAGACCTCGGGTTCGATTCCCGGCCCCGTCAGACTTTTTTCAAGTCCATATTTCCTTGGAAATTTTCCTGGGTGCCCGTCCTTATGTGCAAAGTTACCCTAATCCTTTTCTTTAAAATTTATTAGGTTTGTTTTAGAGCTTCATCCCTTTACTGCTGAAGGGAAACTAATTTCTATTTGGATTGCCGTTTGGTTTAGCTTTGTCCATGTGCTTCTGTTTCGTTCGATTTCCTATTCCGGTCTACCTTAAAGAGCTTTCTCCGTAAAATAAATATAATTTAATAGAAGGATTCGCAGGTCTTTCGCACCCCTTCTTACGATTATTTTTTTTTCGTGGTGTATCTTTATCATAGTTAAAAACTGTCAACTGTTTTTATTTGGAAACGGTATACTTGAGCTGTCTAAAGAACGCAACCATAAAAATCCAACAAATCCATCAAAAGTAAAAATGGCTGATGAAAAAGAATCGATGACAAATATTCAAATAAGTAATTACGTTATTTTTACGCTATTTGCTGTATCGTCTTATCAGTTCTCTCAGTGATGTAATCATTCCTTTCTTTCCTATTAAAATAACTATTCTGCAGGAAAATGCTCTTATCTTCACGTTCTTGCTAAACAGTCTTGCTGCATCCCTTGATAAAATACGTTTACTTTAGAGTCCATAAAAATACGGATGATACGCTCAAAATCCTGATAGGAGACTCAGAGATAAAAGAAATGATAAAGAAAGGGAATGGATCAAGGCGAAGATGGAATGACAACATACAGATAAAATGACGGTATCCACATAGACTGAAGGATATTATCTCCTATGTAGGAATAAATATGTAAATTCAGTGTCTCATAAGGATTATTCTGCTTCCTTCCTGTTACGTAGGCCATTCTGATTTTGCGAGATGTGTAAAAGAATCTGATATTGAATTTTGTCGTTTCAAAATCTATTTCTTATGAAATTAATCGATTAGGGAATCCGAGTCATGGGAATGCACACCCTGTCACCAGCCGAATGATGGTTTGTAGCGTACGTATACAGATGAAGTGGTAAAGAAACAAAATTAAAAAAAATCATAATTAAAAATGAATGGAAAACTGGTGAGATAGCAATATATTATATCATGAAATCCGTTTCGACAAAAATTTACCATCGCTTCACGCGGTTTTACGTCTGCAAGTATATTTAAAAAATAAGACTTTCATTTTCAAAATATTAAATTTCTACACTGATTGATATACAAACAATATAAAAGTATATTAACAAGCAAGATCTATGTGAGAACTGTTAGCTAAAATAGCATGTGAGTTAATTTCCTATGTTTCACAATTTGGGCTTACCTGCCTTACCGGCCTTACCGGCCTTACATGCCGCCTTGGAGGCCACAATTGAATCAGGAATGTTCTAGAATTAGTCTCTGCATTAATTGCAAGTGGCAGCAATTAACTGATTGCTCTTCGGATAGGAAGCGGAGTATTCATGAACTGCACCGAAATGGGTATCAATTACAACATACAATCAATTTCTGATTATAATATTGCCTGGGGCAGGTAAGAGTTATAATGTGCAAAATAAAACGACACATCTTTCATCTAATTACAAATCATTGCATTAAATTGGAGTATATTTTATATGGAAATTATAAGGAAGTGAAAACAATAATTAGTAAATGCAAAGATATTAAGGCCAATCCGAAATTTGTTTCTAAGTTGGAAAACTACGCAAAGATCAAAAATGTTTTTTAAAATAAAAATTATCAATGAAATTTCAGAATTGGAGGATTTTACGAACGTGCGAACGGGAAAATCCTTTTTTGTCGGAAATTCTAAGAAGATAAAATATCGTCTTAGTTCCGCGCAAATACGGTAATTCGTATAGTTCATCCCACTAGTTTCCACCGCCAGGAAGTTGATATATTCTTCGCGGTGAGCTCGTCTTTGCTCATCAGAGCATGGTGAATAATTTATTTCTCTGAACTAAGCTGATTTTGCAATATTGCTTCTCTAAAGCTAATTAGACGTTTCATGTTTGGAATAGGATAGAGAGCGTCTTTCGCGTTCATTTGTTTGTCTTGTTTGAGGTTGCAATTACATGAAAGGGTCTGTAAAATGAATAATTTTGAGTAATAGGAATCTTCCTTATTGAATGCTGTGAAGTATTCTTATTCGTTGAGGAGACGATGCTGAACAACTTTACTTTTCATTTCTAGCCAAGTTTGACTTTCTCTCCATTTTGAGATTTTAGTAGCTAATAATGTTGTGAGTTTCGAACCAGCATTCAGGCTTGTGAACTAAAAGATAGGCAGCTCACTGACTTTGCGTGGTAAACAGATTGTCTATGATGAGGAACTGGTGAACGTGCCAACATTCCAGCCCATAGGTACCGGGTTCGAATTCCGGCTGGTTTGATTTCTCAGTTTAAGGAATGGTTTCGTGTGTTTGCCAATTGCCTATGATTTAATGAAATAGATGAATTTTTGATCGTCGTATTTCCGAGAAAATAATCATTATGATTATTACTTCTCTCCTTATCACGTCTTACCTCGTTCTCTTTCCATAGATTTTGGCAGTTTATAGTGTAGCGGACCCAACCAGCCAACCAATTAACATTTGAATACTCTAAAGTCATTTCTTTGAACCTAACTATCACTTAACTAGTGCAACATGCCACCGAGTTGACTATACTTCATAATGCGTCTTGAAGTTATCTCAGGAAAAAAAACAGGATGTTAGATTACTAATAATAGCAGAGATGATATAATATATTAATCAAAGGATATAGTAATAATTAGGATTAATGTGTAGAAGTACTAATTTTTTATAATGATCAATAAACATATCGTTTGATTTGATGTCAATAAATATAGTATGTCCA
Organism: Sympetrum striolatum; assembly: GCA_947579665.1. NCBI lineage: Eukaryota > Metazoa > Arthropoda > Insecta > Odonata > Libellulidae > Sympetrum > Sympetrum striolatum. Next base: position 55,868,111 of record OX388347.1, on the reverse strand, counting down.
TATTACGTGCGAAAAATATTCATATGCTTGTATTAATAATTAGGATTATTCGTTAGAAGTCATAGTATGGCTTAGTTTTCCATAAAAATATAATTTGACTCGAAATATCTGAATACAACGTGATTATAGTGATTTGCATATTGTGATGTTATTTTTTTCCCAAGACTGGATTTGCAATTTTATTACCCTAACGCTAATGATTGCCTTTGACGCTTCATGAAGCCGTCAGTTAATGCATCAGATCCATTGATAATAGCAATCCCTCTCTGTTACGTGTTTAAGTTGGGCGAGCATTACATCGCTCATTTTCCCTTCCCCATTCACGTCACGTGAACTTCCATACAATGCACACTTTCTCGACCGGATCTCGCACGTGTCAGCACGCATCTCGCTTTATCTCCCAAGTCTTCCATCCTCGGGTCCATTGTTCTCACCAAAAGGTTCTCCCCTCGTAAGGGCGCCTTGCTCTTTGGCCCCCGGTAACCCTTTCAGTGCCTCATCTCAAGACCGAATAAAAACCGAAATCACACCAGTGCGTGTTGCGGGAAGAAAAAGTTTCGCCCACATTTTTACCACGTTATACCCTCCTCCACCCTTTTCACTTTCGCATTCTTTTATCAGATATTACCTCCTTCTGGGCCCATCTTTTTCGGCCCAAGTTTTCCCCTTTTCTTTCTCTCCAAGTCCTGTTGCTATTCTCATATTTCTTTTTCCTTATGAGGGGTACGATATCCCTGCCCAAAACTCATCACCGTCGCTCGACGCGTTGGCTGCATATTCCGCTCTTGTTTCCCATTTTCGCCTTTTTTCAAAGGCTATGAGAACTCGGAGGAAATGAGAGTTTTTCCAAGAGGAAATATATTAATTCTCGCAAAGGGGAAAATCATTCGGGAAGGGAGCCGCGGGAATTTGGTGGTAATGTGATGTATATCAAATTGTGGGTGTCGCTATCCTTCGTTCAAGGGGTGAGATTTTATATGACAAAGTGGCTGGATTCATTAGATTGACGGTGAAGGTTTTAGGTTCTCAACATGGGTGCTTATGGATGCTTATAAATGATAAAAAATATCCGATTTCTCTCGGTTTTGTGTTTCTTTATTTGTCGAAATTGTCGGGAGATGGATGTTGAGTTAAATTCTTCTTTTTTCGACATAGGTACGGAAAAAAATTGGGTTATTAAATGTTTAACTAAAATAAAAACTAAATTTACAGAATAAACAAAAAATAACAATTCACCTGAATTACTATATATGACACTCCATGTAATACGGAGTGTTACATAGGCATCAGACCAGCTATGTACGGTTTTTAATGTGTAATATCCCTGAAGGAAGTGAACTGTTTCCTATCTATTTGTGGCCAGGTTTCCAGTTGTTTAAATCGGTTTGATGCTATAGCTTCAATATTTTCTGCAGGCTATTTTTCGTATATTATATACAAGATATTAGCGGAAATATGCTTTATCATAAGACAATCAAAGTTAACAATCGAAAATAGTATATAGCGAGAGTTTCAATCGTTGATGTTCCAGATAATTGAACCTTGAAAGTGGCTTAAAGTACTTACATTCCAAGATTGTTTAGTTGTTACGATCGGCCAATGAGGAAAATCTCAACAATTATCCACTGCAAAAAATATAATTATTTTTGTGTTAGTAATGAGACTTGTAATTTATTCGGGGTTATTTTTTATTATGAAGATGTGAGTGACACTGGCAATAAGACAGCATTCTACTCTGTTGGTTTTCTATTTTTGAATAAAATAGAAAATTGCATCAATATAAAATGTAAAAATCATTTACAAAAAATTGAAATCTCAAATCTTACGATTTTCTGTTTTTATGAAAAACAGTTAATTCCTAGAGACCTTTGGCAAAAACACCTTTGAAAAAAGTTTGAAACAGAACTCACTGAAATGGCGCTCAAGTTTGCTGTTGAAAAGAATAGACGAAATCAATGTGGTATCCTAAATAATTAGGTTATTTTCTCATATAGCCTCTAAATCTTGATCCTTTCTGAAGAAAGCCGAGTCTTTAACGAACCGAATTCAGTATGCAGGTGTAAGATATAAGTATATTAAACCCTCCTCAAAAGGCGAGGAAAAATTGCCTCTGTCATTTGCCATTCGGACTCGTAAAGCTTAAAATTCGAACGAATGGCTTAAAAAACGGAGGTGGCGGATACTTATTACTTAATTACTCTTCATTATTACGTTTCGCATTTCGACCCGCGCTCATAAACTCGAGACTCGGCATCCTTATCTTTGTAATCTCCTCGTTTTAAATTCCCTCTGATCCTATCTCGTGACTATGGATTGCAATCCAACGTGTCCTTTGCGCTGACCCTTTTCCTCCCCTTACGTGCGTAAATCCCAGGATTTCCCTATTCACCTTTATGTTTACTGCCGCTGATTGTGATGTCTTCTGGATTATCGTGTGCTTTATTGAAATTTACCCACGAATCAATACTGGTCGAAGATTAAACACTATCGCATTTCCATTAACTCTTTGAAGGTATTATATTGTTTGTGCATAGGGATATCAGTTAAGTCAGGCATGTACAAACACTGCCACAGTGGCTGTGGCGCCACGGAATGCCACGGGGACTCGGCCTGTGGCAACCTTCCTCCCCTACCGCCTACTCAACCCCTGCGAGTTGATTCCCTCACTTGCTACCACGACTTTGGTTCGACGCGACGCTTATGCGGGAGTGAGAGAGAAAACCTTCTCTTTCGCGCTAGACTAGGCCTTTGCAGTCATTCAGTCTTTTCTAGTCGAATAGCACCATGGCAAAAAGGGGTTTCGGCCTCGGAAGGAGGTGGAAGTAACCCTTCCTGGGAGCTTTGTAAATATTGTCATACTACTCTTGTAAAAAGCATACGCATGAAAACAAATATTAAGTAAATTTTTTAGTTGTCCGAGTTATTGGTTTCAATAATAATAGCAAAGCCCCATTTGACCGTGCTACGTTTGACCATTTCTGTCTCCGAACCGTCCGCTGCTCCTACCGCTACCGCTACGTCTTCCGCAGCCGCGCCACGACTCAGATTCCCCCTCCACACTGCCGCACAACCGAGTTTGCCACGGCTATGAGAGCGGTGGCAGGCGGCTGCCACCGTGGCATTTTCTTTGAACATGCCTGAGTTAAGTATTCTGCCCGGTCCGATTGGAGCCTCATCCCCTCTATTGTTCTATCCAGAGGAAGGAGAGGAGGATGAGGTTTACTAAGAAAGACGAGGAGTGAGGTATTTTGCCATTGATTTTCTCGCTAAGCGAGAATACCATGAGCATCAGAATGAATATCGTTGAACAAGTACACTTAAGTGGTTCAGAATTTTTTTCATAGTTTTGTAATTAATACCATTGCATCACTTATACAATGTCCAAAAAGTTTCCGAACCTATTTTCATTAGTGACAATGATTATAAGTTCAGGAACTTTTTGAACGTAGTAGTAAATCATTAGCTTTCATATCCAATCAAAGAAGAAGACAGGTGAAAATAAATGGAAGGAACAATTTTCTTTACCCTATACAAAATGGCAAATCATGAGTATTTCATTCGTCGATATATAGTTGTCAAGGCCCAAGTGGATATCAGCGAAAAAACTAAGGGCGTAGTTTAGAGCGAGGAAATAAAAAATTAAAAAAAGGTTTCAAAATGGAGATATACGGTTGGTGGTCGATCCTTCGTTATTAATCGGTGTTATTTTTCTTTCAGGATTTAATTTAAGTTCGTTGAGGGCAATAATGGAGAGAGTAATTATAACCAAAATTTTGGTTAGTAATTTAAGTTTCTTAAATAAAAGTGAATATATTTATTAGGTGCATGGATTGCCGAATATGTAGCACGTCCGTCTTTAATGAAAGCGGTCCCGGGATCGATACTCACTGGGTCCATTTGTGTGAAGGAACGTCAGGTGTCTAACCCGTTTAAAAAATACTACTCTTGATTTAGATTTACTAGCTATGTCTTTGTTTTAGTTGACTGATCGTGAGTTTTATCAAATTAAATTGGTTTGTCATACCTTAATCATGTTTTAACGTCACCGTATTAATTTTTTAATAAAATGATAATTCGCGGTTAAATTTAGTAAAGAGATGTACTGTCTGTAATCCTCTCCAAAAAAACTGTTATTTCCATGACCTTTCGTAGTTTTCTAAACAAAGCAAATTTTAATCCCAGCTTCATCTTCATTCAAGTAGCCTAATAATGCAGGAGAGAACTAATTTCCAGTTTGAGCCAATCAGTGTAATTTTCTCATCAGCGAGCCTTGTAAATTCTAGATTTTTTTTCGTTCATTATATTTTGCTACCACTTTCGGTTTATCCGTTTTCAAATTATAATAGGCGACGCTATAAATGTAGGCTGCATTAATTGCTACAAAAAACGGTGTGATCTATGATTGAAAAAAAAATTCGAAAGGAAAATATTTTTATTACCTAATTAAATGCTATTTATCCTATTTTCAATGGTCTCTATATCGATAATGTTTTAATGCATGATAAAATGTTTCATATAACACAAAATCCTCATCAGTATTTTTCATTGTATCTTGCAGTTTTCTGTTTTTATTAGTTTTACTATTTCCCCTGAAAAATGACTTGATTCTTCTGTATTTATATTCAATTCGCGCTATACTGATATTGCATGGCATCAATGTTACTTCTTCAATGCAATGTGGTAAGTTCACGCCCTAATTTCGCCGTATTTAGAGCATCAGTGACAGCGATAGATAAGGTGTCAAATTCACACATTTTGCAGTACACCTCTCACCCTGTAAATGTCACATTAATCTCTCAAGCCCCTCGAACTGTCGCTTAAATGAGCTATCTTGATGCCGACTCTCAGACGGAGATTCGCATGACTGCTTTTTTAATGGGGCAAGTGGCGGAAGGAGTTTGGTCGCTGGAAACGACTGCATTTCCACTCCCTCAAGGTCTTTCACTCTGGTGAGCAACACTCGTCCTATTTCAGAAGTGTCTCCGATTCCAGATCCAGGTCATTGGGTGTTCCCGAACAGACATCTGTCATTTCTCGTTTGAATAGCCACCTGGTACCCGTACGAAATTTCCGTCTACATCCGAAACCTTTTTAGCCTTTTTATGGAGTTTTTGATTAGGATTCCCTGAAAATCCTGTTGTATAAACCAGATTTGAAATACAAGAGTGGCCAATGGTAAAATGCTTGGAGATCCATTATCAAAACATATTTCTGCAAATTCTAGACGCAAGGCTCTTGGATACCTTAACTTAATTATTGATCTTCCTCTATTAATTATCCTTGTAAATTTACCTAATTCCTTTGATTGCTTAATCTGGGGACTTAGAATTTCTTCTTGGTAATTGGCGAGTTATTCTCGGCAAAGTTGAATGTTATAATTATGAACGAAATCGTCGTGGCCTTAACTTGGTGGCATTCCAACACTCAAACCAAAACTTTTTTATATTTGTTGCTTGGACTTCCTTGGTTTTTGCTATAATAATAGTTTGAAAAACTGTCCAGCTATCGATTGTTTCTGTTTGGGTACTTTTTACCGTCTTAGAAGTATTCCTCTAAATAAATTTTAATAGAAGCAAATCAAATATTTATGACTTCGTTTTTTGATATCGAGGTACGTTATATTATCTTTCCTTTAAAATTTATTAGCCACTGAAACGTATGAAACCTGTACCTGGATACTGATTCATAAGTTTCTGAAGAATTTTAAGCCCTGAAAATGAACCGCAACTGTCATTAGCCTTTCATTAAAGATGTTCCGTTTCTTATCGACCATGAATTGGAAGTAGGTGAGAGGCGGCGACAGCAATTCGGGAGAATTCTTTTGCTCGAAGATCTGTCTTTAAGCACTTAATCTTAGAGGGTGAATTTCGTGGAGAAACTTCTACTGAGTTTTGGATGGAGCAATAATAAGCTGGTGCCAGTAAAGGACTTCCTATCGCCGACCACTTTAGCTTCTAAAACTACCGATTTTAGTAAATGTCGTTGTTGGATAGCAACTCCTAGAATAATCTGTTTCAAGGTTAAATGAACACTTTACGTAAAACCTGAGGTTTTCTTCTCTGAATGATTTTAGAAATCAATAATTCTTATTTTTTTCAATTCAAAATGTTCCTTGCAATACATAACCATGTCTGAAATTTGAATGAAACGAGTCCCCACCAAGAAGTTTTGGAATCTAAATATTGCTTACCGAATATTTGGGATTATACCTTAAGTACTGTTTACTTTTGTAAAGTTTACTAAGTTTAAAAGTTTACTTTAAGTAGTGTTTTTACTTTCCTTACGAATGTGTTTTTTTTAGAATGTTATGTAATCTAGAAAAAAGTAAATGTCTGATGATACTGCGGAAATACATTTTGTTTCTCCACGGGTCTAATCTTGGTTTGGGTAGGAGGCAGTTTATTTCAATAAGTTAAAAAGGGCTAAAATCTTCATAAATTCTATACTCATCGATTAAATGATAATACATTGTAATTACTACGACGAGGTGGTGACGGATTTTCTTAGACACTTTTCAGCTTGAGTATATTTCCTTAGTTTCAATTACAGAAAATTCAACGTGATAGACATTGCAAAATTTTACTACACGCATGCACGAGTCATCTACCGTAAAGTTGATTCTTACGCTATAATATTTTGCACTTAACACGCCTCAGCCATTCCTCATTACTAACCACTTCTTTCATGTATTACAACATTTGTACATACTTTTGTGTTGCAACATTTAGAACTCAATAACCTTATTATTTGATAAAAGAATAGCGAGAACTAAAAATTATGCAGCATGAATTTCTGTAGATACGTTTCACAGAGAGTTTCACATTTTTTTCAAACTGAAATCTGTTACGTTTCTTTCGACTTATCGAATCGCTGAAATCCTCCATGTTACACGTATTTCCTTGCAGAATGCACTTGGGTCTCAAATAGATTTCAGCTGTCTCATACGCCTATCGCACTGGCTGAGGAAACTGCTTCCCCAGTTTCGTTACTGTTGACGAGGCGGTTACCTCAATTAAATTAGAGTTCCGAAGTGTGATACACTCTAAGAGCTCTTGATTTGTTTAGCAGCAGTTGGATTATCCGCCATCTTGATTCCGTTTCCTCGTGGCCTTGAAATGTGTGATAGCTATATAAATACTTTCCTCTTTTTGTAAGTGCGTCTGCCTATTTGAAAACTTACATCTATGGAACTTTACATTATATCAACTAAATATATCGTAGCAATGCTAAGAAAAAATAAGGTAGTTCAGCTTTCACGCAAATAGTAGACCCGGGTTTGACTCCAGTATGTATGAAATTACTTCCATTAGAAATACACGTTTTGTTTTCATCTCTTGTAAGCTTCATTCCTTTTACTTAATTAATTTTAAAATAATGGTTCTACGACATCGATACAGGAACTGAATCAGTTATTAATTAATACAGTTATTGATTTAATTGAATAATTAATATAACTGTTGAATCGAGAGTCTTATTTTGTTCGAGCAATTAGATGGAAGAAGAGACTTTTAAGTCTCAATCTCGCCCAGATAAAGACGATTTATTATTATTATCGTTTCCGAATCATAATTTAAAGAATTTTGATAGAATAAACTTTTTGCTCATCATGACTCATGGAGTCATCTTCACCTGAAGATGACTCCATGAGTCGAAACCATGGTCGTTCCTGAATAAAATTATCTGTGGTGTGTAAAAGTTAATCTTTTCATTTGTTCCTAATGGCGACTTACCACGAAGTCACGGCCCAAGCAGTGGATTCTACCAAGTTGATTATTGAAACGAAGTATATATATATACACTCTAAAGATTAATTTCGGTCTATATGCTGCTCTTGCGTCTGCGTATTGATGCATCGTAAGCAAACCAACGTGGATACTCCTGCACTTGTTATATATGTATTTCTTGGTTTTCCGTGGATTGCACATGCGCTGAATTTCTGTATCTTCCTTCCATTCTTTCAACCCTCATTCCTGTGAGATTTTCAAACCCTCCAATGTCTTCCACTCTCGTGAAATTTTCCCTGCGAATATCGACTCCTCGCATCCTCGATAAAACCCTCCCATCTCCAATAGCGTCTCTCCCGAGTACCCCATCTCCTCCCAGAAGAAATACAAACATCTGCACCAGCCCCTTTGCTCCTCCCAGTGTACCTTTCCATTTATAACCCCCTTTTCACGCATCCTTCGCCGTTTCCACCTGCATCCTCAACTTCCATTCCAATCGCGCACGCCTTTTGAATCCTCCGGATCCGCTTCCGAGTTCGCGGCATTCCGACTTCCCAATTCCGCCTTCTCCGCCGTATCACTCCTTTGTTATCTGTTTTATTATGCCTCTATCGGTATGCGTCTCGCAGAGAGCTCTTGCTTCCTCCATCAATTCTCCTGTTTCCCGAGGTTGATTTCGGTTTCCCTTTTATCTCCCGCACGTTTTTTCGTTGCTCTTCTTGACTAATCAATGTTGGTTGAGTTATTTTTAATGCGATAACAGTACGATAAGAATAAAGAAAGCAACTTAGTATGAGAAATGTGAAATGGCAATTCAAATGGCAGCATCTCAATGGTAACACACTAAGAGAAATAAAACCTGACGTCTCACCGTGGCAGTCCTCCCATCGCAACAGCAGACAAGAGAAAGATGTGTTCAAACTACTTGGGATAGCATGTTGTGGTCTGACTCATTCATAACTCTTTATGGTTGGTAAGACCTGTACCCATATATGTAACTTGCGATTCACAACTTACTCTAAGGCACCTGCTGACTGATTGCGAGGGTTATCGTGTTTTGAGGAACCAATTGAATATCAGAGGGGAACTCAAAGATATTTTAGGAAACAACAGACAACTACTAGATAGAGTTATGCAGCTATTCAAGAAATCTGATTTATTCATAAGTATCTGAGACTCCCACTCTTCTTATATAACATTGTGATTTTGCCTTTAATTTATTTTAATTTACTTATTATTATTAATTTTAAGCAAGTACTTTATGCATCTTAACTTTTTCTAATAACTATTTTAACTATTTATTCACATTAACTTGTATGTCTATATGGACATTAAATAATTTTATATGGCTTGACTATGGCTATCGACGTTCTACGATGAAAATTAAGATTTTTCGTGATTTTGCTAGAAATTACCCGTTGACACGCGGTAACGTTGCTCCGGGGATGGGTTTGGTTGGGGGAAAGAATTTTCAGATTTCTACATTTTTGCTAGAAATCGGTCATTCATCGGTTAACGGGTCATTCCTAGCAAAATCACGAAAAATCTTAATTTTCATCGTAGACCGTCGATCAAAAGACGCTTGTATATCTATTTGGACGAGTCAGACGACGAAGATAATAAATCATTGCCCATTTGAATTGTTTCTAACTTTTTTAATCGTATTCCACGCGGTCAGGTTTTTATGGTCCCCCCTGATGGGAAGGTCGGGCGCTCAGTACCTGCGAAGGCGAGCTAAGGGTCCGGATTAGGACAAAGTCCCTATAAATTTCTACCTTTAAAAAAGTAACAGTGAAACCCCCAGATATCTACCATTAACCCTTTTTACTTTCTCCATATACGAAGTATAGAGAAAGTATTGTTTTCATGAAAATAATCGACTTCGAGATTTCAACGGAAATACATGTTTTGGGGTCCCTAGAACACGTTTTGACCATTTTCGTAATGATGTCTGTGTGTATGTGTGTGTGTGTGTGTGTGTGTGTGTGTGTGTGTGTGTGTGTGTGTGTGTGTGACAGTGGGCGCTCTAACGTGAAAACTATTAGTCGTATCAATACCAAACTTCATATGTAGTACTGTGGTGTGTGCTGTCAGAGTTGATTAGTTTTTGGAGTAAATCGATCAACCGGAAGTCGAGCTTTATTCATTAAAGCTCATTTCCGGTTTTCAAAATATCTCCATAAATATGATATATAGGTATATTGTATACCTTAAAAAAGTTTTAGATATTCTGTTTTACTATAACTTTTGTATTTAACATATTTTTGTATCACCGGTTGATTAGGAGTTATTCGTGAAATACTGATAAAACGGAAGAAGATGATTATGTACTTTGTGGGCGCTCTAACATGAAAACTATTTGTCGCATCAACACCAAATTTCATATATAGTACTTTTATTACAGTCGTTAGAGTTGATTAGTTTTTAGAGTGAATCGGTTAACCGGAAGTTGAGCTTCATTCTTCAAAGCTCATTTCCGGTTTTCAAAATTTCTCCATAAATATGATATTTAGGTATATACTATTATTTATAAATGTATTAGAAAATGTAATTTACTATAACTTTTGTATGAAACATATTTTTGTATCATTAATTTTTTAGGAGTTATTCATGAAATACTGATAAACCGGAAGTTGCTGATTATGTACTTTGCGGGCGCTCTGGACTCTATGGGCGAAAGGCCAAATTCATCGTTTTTCATCGAGCATGTCCCGAAAAACATTATTTATAATGTTTGTGACGTAAAAGATAATAATATATAAATTAATCACTCATCTTCCAAGTTTAGATGGAATATAGAGTTCGAAATTACTGTCGTAGATAAATATTTACATCTTATGTATGGAGAAAGTCATGTGCTGGCCACATCAGATTTTTTACTTTCTCCATATACGAAGTATAGAGAAAGTATTTTTTTCATGAAAAAAATCGACTTCGAGATTTCAATGGAAATACATGTTTTGGGGTCCCTAGAACACGTTTTGACCATTTTCGGAATGATGTCTGTGTGTATGTGTGTGTGTGTGTGTGTGTGTGTGAGATAGTGGGCGCTCTAACATGAAAACTATTAGTCGTATCAATACCAAAATTCATATATAGTACTGTGGTGTGTGCTGTCAGACTTGATTAGTTTTTGGAGTAAATCGATCAACCGGAAGTCGAGCTTCATTCATCAAAGCTCATTTCCGGTTTTCAAAATATCTCCATAAATATGATATATAGGTCTATTGTATACCCTATAAAAGTTTTAGATAATGAAGTTTACTATAACTTTTGCATTTAACATATTTTTGTATCACCGGTTGATTAGGAGTTATTCGTGAAATACTGATAAACCGGAAGTAGCTGATTATGTACTTTGTGGGCGCTCTAACATGAAAATTATTAGTTGGATCAACACCAAATTTCATATATAGTACTTTGGTTTGTGTCGTTAGGGTTGATTAGTTTTTGGGGTAAATCGGTTTACCGGAAGTCGAGCTTCATTCATCAAAGCTCATTTCCAGTTTTCAAAATATCTCCATAAATATTATATTTAGGTATAAACTATTAATTATAAAAGTTTTATAAAATATAATTTACTATAAATTTTGTATGAATCATATTTTTGTATCACTGATTGTGTAGGAGTTATTTGTGAAATACTGATAAACCGGAAGTTGCTGATTATGTATGTACGTTGTGGGCGCTCTGGGAACTGGGGCGAAAGGCCATTTCATCGTTTTTCATCGAACATGTCCCGAAAAACATTATTTATAGTGTTTGTGACGTAAAAGATAATATGATATAAATTAAACACTCCTCTTCCAAGTTTAGATGGAATATAGAGTTCGAAATTACTGTCGTATATAAATATTTACATCTTATGTATGGAGAAAGTCATGTGCTGGCCACATCAGATTTTTATTCTGCAACTTTCCACAAAGGTACGCCTTCTAACATAGAGTATGCTATTACTAATATCGTCACGATAAGTGTTATTTTTATTTAGATTATTCCACCATGAACGTGTTGTTCACTTCTATTTTTTCCGCAAATTAAGCCTAGGTTTCAGCTCAGAGAAATACGTATAAATTTGATTATTTTCAGGGATTACCTTCGAGGTTTTGGGATACTTACAAATATCTATCTTCTTACAACGAGAATTTAGAGATCTTTCGGTAAATTCACACTTGATATTATTGAAATTGATAATAGTCACAATAATAGTTGCACATGATAGTGCATAATAGTCACAAGGGAAAGTAACGTGAAAGTAGTCTTGCAGCACTGAGATTCGACCCAGCATCCTCAGTTTACTGGGCAAATGCAATATATTGAGTATTGTGCCAAAAAAGCCATCTAGTATGTGGAAAATTCTGTTCCTTGATTCGAGGTCTGTTTTTGTAATCTATTTTTGGGTCCGTTTTTATTTTTCTAAGAGTCCCTTTTCGTGAGCGAAGTTAACTCAGAAATCTTTGATATTTCAGATCTTGAAGTCAAAAAATTCTTGAAACTTTTGATTATAGAGTTTATTATGTACAAGGCATATAAAATGCAAAAGACATATAAGACCTAAATTAAGTTTATATGAATTATTATCTCGATAATCTGTTTTGAAATTATTTAAGTCTTCTAATTTCACAAATATTGCATTAAAACCGATTTCTTGGTATTGTTGACTGTAGATCTTTAGTAAATCCGCTTTAGAAAAGTTATTATTGTATATTTTACGTAGTTGGTCAAATAAATCTCTCCGTTTACGAGTATAGAGATAAATTTAATCTATCATTCGAATTCAATGCGCATGCCCTCCCTGTTCATGAATGCAATATCAAGTCATGCGGAATTAAGAGGGTTAAAAGTTCTGGTCTCATGCGGGAGATTCTTATTAGATGAGGGACTTCAAAGGAAACTCTTTTTATCTCCATAGTCAATGCCGAGCTATCCTAAAAGACTAATATGTAAGAAGCGTTTTACGAGACCCTTGTGTGCTCGTCCCCAAAATTGCTGAGAAAATAAATCGAATGTACGGCTAAAGCCAAGGGGTTTGGATGGCCGACTCCTTCTGCATAACGAGTCCTTTATCTAATTCACCTCCAAGAAAGTAAATTCCTTTACGAATAGCTTTTCGCGTTTCCTACCTTTGATGTCCCCATCGCTTGCTATAAATCACATTCCATGTAACTCTGAACCTTATTATCTTTTCGAGATCTTTCTACTGTGAAATTTCCTTTTCACATTCAGCCTCATTTCTACTTGGATGGAATATTTACTCATACTGTTTGTTACTCAGTTTATCGAGTCCCCTTTTCGCGTATACTGAATTACACAGGCGCTCTCTGCCTTTAAAGGCACATGCCTTCAACTAAATACATGTCTCAGAATCTCTTTCTGTTATACTCCATATTTATAGTCGTACCTTTTATTTTAGGCTATCTTTCTCTTATCATCGCTACCTCTCTTAACTTCCGAAGAATGGACCTTCAAGAAGAAACGTATATTTTTATAGATGCAGTTAATTCGGCATTACATTATATAAAATTTCTCACAAGAATTCATTCCAAACTCCAATTATTTACCATTTTCTTTATATTTAAAGTAGCCATCGACATTCACTATTCCTGTATATAAGGAAAATTGATGAAACCTATCTCTTCTTAATATAAATGAGCGTAAAAGTCTTATAGTGCTTACTAATGATTCTATATTCTAGGACAGAGGTTCCTAAAGTGTGGTCTGCGGACCCCCGGGGGTCCGCGACTATGTTTTTGGCGGTCCGCAGAAGCTTTAACAAAAAAATGGAGGGTGCCCGAATATTTTTAATGTGAATTGTAAAATCTGAAACACTCTTGCCAAAATACGCCAGTGACATCATAAATTAATACTTTTTCCTTAGAATAAAAAAGCAATAAATATATGAGTTTGTAATATTATTGTTTGGTTCATGCCAAAACTGAGATGCGGTCCGTAAGTTTTTTCCCCTTTCAAGGGGTCCACGGCCTGGAAAGTTAGGGAACCACTGTTCTAGGATAAATACAACCTGACACTTGAACTAAATGCCGCTGTTGTATTTATAATTATTAATGTCGTCTCAATCATAGGTTACATCTTTCCCTTTTACTACCTTGGGTTTTGGAAATGTTATATTTTACTATTTGAAAATCCGCCTCTAAGACCGGTCGCCCGTGGATTACGCCTGTATCTCCTACACCAACATCTACCTGATTGACTTTTTCTAACGAGGGATTCTTTAATCGATTACATTCGTATGCCGAGGTATGGGAGAAGGCTTTAAAGCCATAACGGCGCCCCTTTAATGGATTTCATACCTCTCCTTTCTGCCAAATTTCTCCCCAGTCTCTATATCTGTACATCTTTGTCTGAATCCCGTCTTCCCCCTCCTACAGTTGTAATCGTCCCCTTCTCCTTCCTTCCCCACCAAACTGCCATCTGAAAAGGAGTAATTGGTACGTCATTATACGGATGGCGACCCCTTCCAAAGAATTTCCCGAGACTTCTTTCTCCTCTCATTTTCAACATCTTTCTTCGCTTCTCTTTCTCTTGACATCCGTTTTACCTCTTTCTCTCCCGTCAGTTCTTTCTCGCTTGCAACCTGGGGTTAAGAAATGTGCGTCAGCAAAGCCTTGGGAACAATTTCTTTCGTCACCTCCTGTTAGCTATTTGAATTAGCTTCGCAGCTCGCGTTCTTCTCGCTTTTTTGCGTTTATTTTTACATGTTATCATTTTTCGGGTAATGTTTTACTTGTAGTTGATTTACTATAGGAAGAGAATGTAGGTTTACTTCGTACCCGAAGGCTTGCATCTAGGATGATTCACATGGAATAATGTGATTCAGAAAAGTCTTACAGGATAGGAACTCGAATCAGGATGATTAAATTTTTGGGTGACTGCTCTACCGATTTATATATGTTGCCAGAATTTCAAGATAGTTAATTGGTTAAGTAATTTTCATATAATTATTTGGATGATAATAAAAGAACACTTTGTAATAATTCCACAAAATATATTTCAATATACGACCGGTTTCAACTTTTAAAAGTCATCTTCTTTTTAAAAGTTGAAACCGGTCGTGTATTGAAATATATTCTTTGGAATTACTACAAAGTGTTCTTTTATTTTCATCCATAATGGAATTCCTCCAAGTTACGGCCAATACCATTCAAAATATATAATTATTTTTCAACAATTGATAAAGCTGTATTACAGGACATAATACTGATATTTGCAAGTTTACTTAATATATAAGAGATCCTTTATCTTAGGTACCACAAAAACGGGTGTTAAGATCCAACCATCCAAATATACTCGTAACTTTACTTCAGTGAAAGCTCAAATTTTTTATCGCTGGTCAAGCTATTATTATCAATATTTTTTTGATAAATTTAATCAAAGGAAAGAAATAGATATAGATGTATGCTAATTTAAAAGAAAGTCCACAAAAAGTATTCTCAAATGATAGACGGAACTGTTGGGTTAATTTTTCTTATCCATTTCACGTAAGATAAATTCTACTTTTTATTGTACCAGTAATTACATATAATTTGCAGAAAAAATTTGGAAGAGAGAACTAATATCGAAAATTACCCCTATGATGAAATTAGACTTCACGCGCTACGTACTCGGACTTATCATTTCAAACATCATTTCTTTTAATAAATGTTTTCTACCTTTCTACCTACCTTCTACAATCGTTTAAAGTTACAGAGGAATAAAAAAGTAGGTATATAGAACTTTCTTAGAGAGGGATTGAAACAAGAAAGTATAATACTCCAACCCCTTATCGTTGTTGACACATTCCATAATCAGAAATTAATTTTGAAAGAGGAAGTTCGAGAAACTAACAGAAGAAAGTATGTTCAAGAGATTGAAGAAAATAGTTACAAAAATGTATCAAAGGCGGGAGGTATGCGGGAAGGAAGGGGCTTGTAAAAACATTTATGATAAAATCTATCAGTTGCAAAATACCGCAATGCAATTCAAATTCAAATGAAATTCATAGATAACAAATTCACAAGCCCAAAAAAAATCGCAACAATTCATAATTAAGTATGCGAGGATAATTTTATTACATTTACCCTAAATTATTACAAAATGTATGAGTCGGAATAATACATAGCTAGTATATGAGAATAATTCGATAAGATTGACATTAAATTATTAAAAATGTATGGCGGGTAAAATTCATGAAATAAATTCTTAATGGAGGATAAAAATTCATGAAAATCCAAGCCATGTAGCCTATGGCCGGTCGTATGCTTCACGATCGTCAACTGTAACAAAAATTGGAAAGGAAGGAAATGGCACATCACTCCCTCCCTCGATTCGCATTAGGCGCCGAACGGACGTGACAGATAGCGAATTAACATCATCTCCGCCACCCTCAGCAACCCTTTTCGAAATCCACCCCATCGGAGGGGGAGACCGTTGGTCCGATAGTGAATCATCATTTGAGGATTTCACGGCGATGATTCGACCAAAATAAGAGGCGATCTCTATCGACACATCCTCCAGAGGTTGCCCCGAGCGAAGAATTACGAACCATCGCCGCGTTGACAGCCAGTAACCCATCGCCCCTTCCCCTCTACTCTTTGGCCAATTCCCGAGTTTGTCAAAGTCTTCCCACAGGTCCTGAGGGGGAGAAGATGACGGCCTATGGGGATTATATGAAGGCTCTGAGGTAAAAGAAAGGGTGAGGGAAGGTACACACAATTTTCTTTCGTTCAGGCTCAGCTTCTCTCTGAAACCCTTAGTGGGTAAGGGAGCGTTCTACGTTTTTTTCCTTTCGCTTTTCCAATTTTTCCTTATATAACAACGTGGAAATCCCCGATAGATTTGCAGCTTTTTCTTACATTTTGAGTCTTTGAGATGCCTCTTCTACTCACGCGTACTGGACATATCTTACTCTCTCTCTCCATCCTTATGAAGCACCACTCAGTTCTGGCAGTATCCATTCATTTAAAAATCCTACATTTAATTTGAAAACTTAAAGTTCCTTACATCAATAACGCTAGTCATTTAGGAAATGTATTACGAGTAATTTAGCGAAAATTTCAATTATATTTCAAATGGAAGAAAGCAATAACAACTTATTTGTTATGTACGTTTTATATCGACTGCATATTTTGGGGAAGACTTATATATTGAAGAAAATTACTCCTACTCTCTTCTTGAAAGTGATAATATACTTAATATAACTTGAAATGTTTTAGATAAATAATGGATAACATTTATTAAAATATAATTAATTTATCGTATAAAGTTAGTAGAAATAGAATAATAATAATAATAATGCCGTCTTATTTTTTGGGCGAATTTTAGCCTAGCAATTTCTCCAATTAACCCCTTTTCATAATTTTATTCCTTTTTTTGCAATTTTATTTTATTAATATCACACACAAACACACAACCATTACCTAACAGGAAAAATCCGATTAGCCGGGATTCGAACCTGGGACCGTGAGGTTGGAGCGTTAACGCGCTAGCACGTCAACCACTTCGCCACCATGAATCAACCCTTATAGAGGAGCAATCGTTCACATTTTTCATTTCTGCCTTGTTGAATCATTATTCCGTTCACTTTTTCTCAATAGCAAGAAAGCAGCAAAATTAAACCCCGCTCATTTGATGCGTTAGTTCATATTTTATCTATAAGTATTAAAATGAAGTTCTACCTCCATTATTGCATTACTGTTTAAAATAGCCCAATTTGATCCACTACTCATTTTTATTAAGACGAAAGATGTAGATAAATTTTAGTAAAGGGGCATTGAATATTGAGGGAAGAATTTTGGTGTAACAATGCATGTGAGTGGGTTAGCATAGGAGATCTTCCAACTCAAATTAATATAATACCTTTTCATTATATATACTCAAGATTCAACAAGCATACCAACACCCATCATTACCCCTGCCGTTTATAATAAAGCTCTATTTGGAATCTTGTTGTTGAGAACATTCTTCTTACCGCTCTTGGGCGTTTAGTCGAGAACATTACGTGGGTAAGACTCTGGAACTATTGTCTTTTATTAGTCTACGGTTACGTTTTGGTATATCTATGCGCTGACACAAAGAGGCTAGCTTTTTCTATATAGACCTACATTTTTAGGTCAAAATGCATTTACTCCCCATTAAGGTGAGGTTATTGCTTCAAGTATTCCTCAGCGTATGAACTTCCTATTTCTTCTCGTTCTTCCCTCAGCGTTTTCCTTTCCTTTCCACTTTTCCTCTGGCTCTCCGTGCCATGAAAGTGACGGTGAAAGTCTCCATTTCTCTTTTATTTCGTGTATTTTTTATTCTATCAACCGCTGCTGTGATTGACGCGCGTGGGTGTGCGATTAATGTCCCATTCCCGACGTCCTGTCTCCAATGTCGCTCCGGATTGGATTCCGTCGTTAAGTGTCTGATTAATGCCTCATTGGGAATTCACGCAGGTGAATTAGGATTTGGTCGCCACCGTTCGTTCCGCGGGATTTGCGCGGTGGTTTTACCGCGCGGAAAATGTATTTTACCGCGTGTCTCTCCCTTTTAATGTTTCCCCGATGCATTGAATTTAAACTCTTTAAAGAGTTAAACTTTTGGCTGATTGCATTGTAGACATCGTCGGGTTACCTATGGATGTATTTTGAGAGACTCTCTATTAAATAAATTTTACATCGCTTGCATTATTTATACAGGGTGTCCGGGTTAAACATATAATAATATAAAATGCAATAACTTGAGAAGTAGTTGAGATATTTATTAGCGGTTTTCTTCTACAAGTTTGGTAACTCAAAATGTTTTCTATGTTTGCTTGATGACGGCGCACCATGCCATTGTGCAGTAATTGTGAGGGACTTATTGGATAATGGGTTACCAGATGGCTTGATTGGGAGATCCATCGATTGCTTGACCCCGTAAAATTCAGACATTAGGCCACTTAATTTTCTCTGAGTGTTTATCAAGAATTAAGTTTACCAGACACCAGTTTGTGATATATCAGAACTGCACTGCTACAAAACACTTGGAGAAAGTAAAATACAGATAAGATGTCTTTCTGCCACTAACGCTACACAAATTGAGATCTATTAACTGTGTAAAAAACGTTTTGAGATGCCATACTTATAGAAACAAACCACCAATAAATATCTTAATCAATTTACAAGTTATTTAATTTTGTATTATTGTACGTCTAACCCGGACACCCTGTATCTATACAATGTTACTTACTTATGTTACAATGTTACTTATGCTACACCGTAAAATACCTAATTTACTTGCAAATTTTCTAATATAATAAACAGCTGCAAGAATTATCGATGGAGGAATAACTTAATGGTATCAATAAGAACAACGAATGGGTTTCCCCCATCCTGCGTGAGTAGGTTAATATAAAAACTAAATACTCGCTGGTAAAGCCCAATGAATATCACAGTTACCTGGTGGCATATTGTAATTTGAGTGATAAGTTTTTGTTTCTCTCTGTATCTATTAGAGTGAAATGTTTGACAAATCCAACTTGTAGCGAAGAATTTTTGTCTAATTTAATTTTTGAAACTTGCAACAGCTTGATTGATGACGTGATACCAGAATTGATTTATATAGTAATATGAATCATAAAATTAATTTTTCGAATACGTCTGATGTTCAACTTCTGAGTTCAAATAATATTTATTTTTTCTTCGATCGGGGAAGAATGTTTTCAATAATGTTAACTTTTAGGCTCACACTAGCACCGCGGTACTCATGTATCAGATTAAATCGCTTTCAAAAATTACTGGGACGTCTTTTTACGCTAGATTCACAAACACATTCTTACAGAATTTTGGAAAGAACAACCCTAACATTAAGTGTTCATATTAAATATCGTAAACTATTTGGAAATGTATCCGTAAATATATTAAAAAACGATTTTTTTCCAATTGTTATTGTTATTGACATTTATCGTAAGTTTATCTTCTTATTTATTTATTTAATTTATTTATGTAACGTAAACTGGTAAATATAACCCACAAAATTGCGTTTTAATAAAAACAAAACAAATAAATACGTCGAAGTTAACAAAAATAAATCGATTATAAAAAAATCGTCAGAAATATAATTTTAGAATAAGGGTCACTAAAATCTATTAAAAAATACATGAGAAAATAGTCTCAGGCCAGTAAAGCAACTAAAACATACCACACAGCAAGACTTAAAAACTATTTAATAATTATTCTCCAAAATATCACATATTTGTCACTACAAATTTATTAAAAAATTTTATTTAAATCTCTTATGAATATTTTCATGTTGACTTAGGGTTACTCTAACAAACGTATTTTTTCCGATTGTTATTGTTATTGACATTTGTCGTAAGTTTCTTTTCTTATTTATTTTGTTTAACTCCATAATGAGTTGACTTAGGGGTACTCTAACATTATGAATTTAGTACATTTTTTATTTAATAACATTCTATGATAAAATGAAATCATAATGTTGAAAACGAAAAATTTTCCTGCGAATTCTAACAACCAAGTGTCTTCTAAAATCTCTATATACTACATAATTTTTTAATTTTCTTAATTTCTTAGATATCGCGTCTTATAATCTTCTTTCTTGGTCTATGGTGGATTATCGTTGGCATTTATTATCTATATTACCAAGAACAGTGCAGTGTTTGCTAAAAACTGAACTGGGTAGCGATTTTCTTCCGCTTGAGCCTCAGTAAACGGGCTTAGCGGTGGTACTCTAATTAAATTTTGATTAAATTTCCAAGAAAAGTGTTAACAGATAATTACGTCCCTTGAAGTATCAGCTTTAATTTCAAGGATTGTAATATAATTTTTTGTGTAGAATATAAAGCGGTTACGTCATAGGCTATTGTAATATTATTTTGCCTTGAGTGCGAAGGTTAACCACACAATTATGGCAAAATTTTAATACGCTCGAATAACCTATTTCCCTTTATTCTCGTGATTCTATGAAAATCTCTTGACGTAGCCTTGGCGTTAGTTTGGTAATGGCTTCGTGTAATTATTTCTAAATTATTATTTTTCTGCACTTATTCCAGATTCTAATGCAAGTTTTAAATTAAGTAGGGTGAGGGAATAAAAAGACAAAGTTTTGCTTTTTCGTATATTTTGGGTAATTAAATTAATAGGGAATCACACTTCGGTAGTTACGTATTTGAAGTTTAAAGGTTGAATATAGGTCGTTCCATTCATATTTTCTTTATTTAGAATATCATTCTTCAGATTAGATCTTCAGATTCAGATCATCCGCCTAAGAATTATAATAATGAAATGTATGTACGACAAAATTATGTAACCGTAATTAGTATGTCTCAAAATTTCTCAAATAGTAATTCGACATGAATATGCTTCATGTATGTTTCTATGTTTCACTCGTAGATATATAAGGATGCAGAAAATAAATAAAAATCATTACATGGCTATAAAACACACAATTTCACACAAGGATATAGTGTTCATAAAGAAAAGTTGTTCATTAATTTAACGAAACATTGCGAAAATTATCACAGATAGCTCATAGATGTTTCTAATGAATATTTGAAAGAAAAGAGACGCTGTGTAGAATGAGCTAGAAGAATATTTCCATTTTCACAGAACGTCGTCAATGTGTGAATTGTATAGTTTGTAACGAATATGAACATAACAAATTATCTTATCTTCAGATACCTCTATACATGCATTCATTCAGATTTTCAACATTGCTATGACGTTTGTTCTCTAGCAAATCCATTTTCCTTCACTGTTAACGATGTTATGCTCAAGGAAGCATTTTTTCATATGTGCGAGAAATAAGAGATTTATGAAATTTTATTTTTTTTCTTTCTGTGATTCTCCTTCACTTCTCAAATGCGTTACGTCTTGTAGACGTATGTTAATGTTAGGTTGTAATCAAGTCCGTAAATTAATAAAAGGTTATGTTTAAAATTCATAATTATTATGATTTTAATAATCAATCTGTGCATTGGAAATTTTAAACTCAGAATTCATCTTCCTAAAACGAAAATGTTTTCGAATCTGTTTCCATATTTCAATATGGTAAACGGTTAGTTCTTGTCTATTCGCCAGTTATTTTTTTTCTCTACATAAATTTGTTTATTCAGAATTTGTAAACAAATATTTTCTCAAATGGATTAATCTAATCACAACAAACTATTTTCATAAACAAATAGTAATGAAAATAACGTGCCTGCCGATGTCTGTGATGAAAACGACATTTCGCAGTGTGTTTTCCCTGGATGCGCGAGGTGGGAAATTAATTAAAACGTAACTAATCGGAAATCACATTAAGTAAATCAAAGTCTGTTTTCACTAAAAGGCTAAAAAAATTAATTCTTTAAAAACATTTATTGGGCTAAAATCAATCAGTAAAGACGCTATCTGCCTGTAAATCTATTTGTTTATGCGTTTTGGAGTGTAATTCCCTGCATTCTCTAGTCCTTTCTATTTGATATTTTTGTACAAACTCTCTCCTCTCTCCATTCCCTTTCTCTTAATTAGATCCTAAACGTAAATGTAGCTACATGTCAACCGATGGAATTGTTATTTTTCAAGGGAATATTTATGTTTTAACGACAGTTGATTATAATAATTACATAATTATTAATTGAATTCAGCTCCAAAGCATGTATACATGAATACTCTAAATGCTTCTGCATACATACATTGAAGGAAAATATTATCCATTCAATGGGTTGATCAATCATATGCTCTGCATTCGTATTCACTTAGCCTAATCTTAACGAAAGGTTCTTAATTTTACTCTACAATGGAATTGAATCATTTTTATTATCAATTTAAAATATAAAAGCGTAAAAATTAATATTTTTGGCAATTTCTTTGTTGAATTTGTTTTTCATATCGGAATTCATATTTCATTCAAATATCGAATGGTAAAGATTCTCTAATCATTAATTTTCTTCCAAATTTCACTTTAAATATCTTGAAGTAATTTCACAGTTAGAGAAAATCTAATTTTGTAACATGAGTGGTGTGGCCCTTGATCAAAAACAATAAAATATTATCAGGGGGTGATATTTATTGTCTAGAAAATTGGAGATAACTGTTATACCAAAGAACATAGGAGCTAGATTTATAATTCTGATTCGAATTCATCCATTCAGTCATTTCGTTAGAAGTACTAAAAACATCGCTTTGAACAGGGAGAAAATTGTGGTGATTACGTATACAATTTTGTAATGATGTAGGCCATTGCAGATTACATGGAGGTAGTTAAATATCTGAGTCTTGTACACTGTGTTACAAATTTCTATTGTGATGCACGATGAGAGTTTGAGTGGCATTTAATTTCGGCGGGATTTCCATTTAATTTATTATTTTACTTACGCTGACGTTGGTGTGACACACTCGCACCTTCCTACATGACGCTCTTTCTTCGGTGACACATTTTTAATGGCACAAAAATTAGCCTATTGTATCCTCATGCGTATAAAGAATGTTTCAAATTTTGTGTAACAAGTTTGCAAGTTGTCACGTTTGTAATTTTAAAGATAGAATCCTGTATTTTGCAGGGTAGGTTGTTCAATGTGACTAAAACGCACGGATAAATATATGAAATTTTGAATTCAAAATTCAAGGTTTCTTATAAATGAAAATAAAATTTCTTCTTTGTGGATTAAATGAATAGGTGGTCGTTTATTTACAATGAAATGTTATTACTCTATACATCACAATCCATTTGATTCCTATTTTTTAAAATTTGTATAAGCTTAGTCTAGGAAACATGTAGCAACATTCTTTGTGTCCATTTTCCGCAAGCTAGATCCATAAGGTCATTTTCAACAATATACGAATATCAAAGTTTTATAAAAAATAGGCTATGCAACTGATTTATCATTAGCAGTCCACTGCAATTGTTTCATATTTTACAATCTATTAGCTTCCTCTTTGTTAAAATATGAATAAGCTTTTTCTAGGAAACATTTTAGCAAGTTTCAATGAGCAATTGCCGCAAGCGAGATCCATTAGGGCATTTTCAGTTACAAACGAAAATTTTGTAAGAAAAATTAACTTTGAAAAAGTTAAGGCTGACAATAGCTTACAGCGCATGCGCGAGTAATAGTTTGGAATAGTCCACTTTCCAAAAAGGGGTTTCCTCGAGATGCTGTCACACTATCCTGTTCTGGTTGACTCATTTTCTACCTTTGGTATCCTCCATATAGTGCATCGGAGTGCCATGTACTTTCGCGAGACCTTTATTGCATTATTTTAATCAACTTACAACTCACGTAATTCACCCTGCTTCAGCCTTTCAAGCAAGGTTTGGGAGTCCCCTTGAGTTCACGTGTGCATGTGACCTGCTCTTCTCACCCACTTAAGCGCTTGATTCCGCTCGACTGCCAACATCTCGTAGCAGCGGATCTTTTCAGCATCACTCAATCCGTCGTCGACTGCGTTCGTTTGCAGTCACAGCTGTACATGCAGCGCTGATCAAAACGGAGAAGTCTAAGGGACTGGAATCGCGGAGTGGCTTATTTCTAATGGAGTGAGGAGATTTTAGAGCAAGGAAATGCAAATAGAAATGGAGATTGCTACTTCACAAAGCGTCCCCGGTACTCATTCGCTAATTTTCTGGTTGCTGACGTCGTATCTTTCTGTACCATTATATAAGGCTCTTTTTCCAATATATTTCACAGGTCTGCGATGAATTAATTTTTTGATTGTCACAGGATGCATATCGACCTGAATCACCATAGAATTATTGTTTTCATGTCTCCGTCTGTTGAAAGCTGCTGATATCTTACAATGCGGTACAGCATACCTTTAAAAATACATTTTTTTCAAAATTTTGAGTGGAAATTTGGCTCCAAAATTTTATCCAGCTGAGTCATCAAATATTTCTTAAAACATCCATGTCAACGAATAAAGCAATATATGGTTCTCCTTGTAGTATAAGGTATAAAATATTATCCTGCAACTGACTGACTGACTGACGTTATGGTATAGCAAAAACATACATAAAATAATCTCTCGCCAATACTCATAACACATATCTAAGTAATTTGTTTGAAAATTTTACCAGAAAATGTATCTCGTTCCCCCGAGCTTTCGTATAAAACTCTAGTTTAATAATAGTATTTATAAGAGGATTTTCGCAACTGAATCTGTTTTTCCGAAACGTCCTTTTGCTCAACTTGATGAAGCTAAAACTATTTGAAATAGGGAGGATACATTAAGATATACTTATTTGATGTCGTTACTTCTGTTGGAATCACATCTTCAGAATCATCTCCTTTTTTCATCACCATCCTCTAATTTGTCGTGAACGTCTACCCAATCTACATAATCTATCACTATGTGCTTTCCGTAAATAGACTTTTGGCTAGGCCTCCGCTTTTTCGCAAAGTGTAATAAATAATCATTTGTATCCAAAGAGATTTATTCGAGGAAAACGTGATCTCAGTCTCTAAGATTGCGTCCGACTTATTACGGATTTGTGCACGATGGAAGAAAAAAAAATATACTAAAGTACCCATTGTACAGGGTGTCCTCATAATTTGAAATTTCGGAAGAATACCTTTTCAACGCTCAAATTTATTTAGTTTCTTCAGTTATAAAGTCATAAAGTTCACATGTAGATTTACATAAAATGGTTAGTTTTCTTGGGAATGTGAAGTGAACCTCTGCAAATGCAATGACAAAACATAGGGATTTTACTGTTCCAAATTCATATATTATTGTCTTATTAGTAATTGCATAAGTCTTGTAGTTTCTTTTAAATGACAAGTCCAAAGAAATACTAAGTTTAGAAACCTGGAGCTTGTGAGATTGGACGAAGATTTTTCATCCAGAATTGGGTTTGAGCCAAAATAGCTATCCTCTCCGTTCTAAATGCAAGACTTTTCAAGGCCTCTGAAAGGTGAAAAAGTTAATAGCTTTGTAAGTACTTTCAATATGGATCTCCTCTCTACATTAATAAAGATTGACTTAGTAACTGGAAGTTTACTTCGAAAAGGAATTTCATGTTTCGTTTCAGGAAATGCCACCTAATTAAGACGTTTCTATCCATTTTCATTTCTCTTGACATTTTTTGGAAGAATTAATGATTATCTGAAATTCGAGAAATGCATTAACCGGAGAACTCAAATGGAATTACGGCATAGTCACGGTATGCATAGTAATTTACGATGACATGAAAAACATGATGCATTTTGCTAAAAAATGATACCAAAACTATGTCTGTAAGTTCAGTGAATACATCAATATGAGTTTTCAAAGTTGTAAAGTCCTTTTTGATACACCCTATATATTAATTACAATTTTATAATATATATTATTTTAAAACAATGTTTCATTCAGCAATCCTCCGGAGTTACGGAGTTTTTATATTTCTGTAGTTAGATGGAAAATTAAATTTACGCATATCTCGGTCAATTTAAAGATTTTTGCTTTGATAAATTTCTCAACACGTCAGTCATACGGCGTGACCATGCGTCACATTCAGCCGTGCATTGAATCGGCCGCGGAAAATTCCCGAATCCCAAATTCGGGAAATGCATTAGCCGGTGAATTTGGACTGTGTGACGGCATAGCACGAATAACATTTTTCCAAAATAGTAGCCATAAATTATACGGAAGCTACGTGGATGCAGCTCCATCTTTCAGGAAAGAGTCCCCTGAATTAAACATGCGACCGAAGTCAAAGATCCTGACAGAACGGGAGGATTTATTCATACTCTCGGCATCGGGCGTGTTATTCATGGCCGTGGCCTCTCAAAATCCACGTCAGTCGGCCCGAGAAGAGAGAGTGGTATAAATACAAGTGGGAGGTAGCCGGTGCGAAATGCAATTTCTGAGCGACGTCACTTGCGACGACAATCCGCTCCGGAGTCGACGATGAAGCCGGGGAAAGCGCGAAGAAACTCGAGGACTCTTTCGTTCCGTCCTATCAAAACCGCACCGGAGTAGGGATGACTCCGGGAAATTTGGGGAACTGTCTGGAAACAAACGCTCAAGTGTCAGTCCCATTTCGTGCCTATCAGAAGTGATAAGAATAACTTTGAACGTTGATTTTGAGGGTAGTCGAAAGGAACATGGCCGATTACGGCCCAAGTTCTTCACTTTCAC
The DNA here is from genome assembly GCA_947579665.1 of Sympetrum striolatum. Lineage (NCBI taxonomy): Eukaryota > Metazoa > Arthropoda > Insecta > Odonata > Libellulidae > Sympetrum > Sympetrum striolatum. Next base: position 55,841,311 of record OX388347.1, on the reverse strand, counting down.
GCAAATTAACTAACTGGTGCAGGTAGCAATTTTGACCAAAATTAGATCAAATTAATTATTATTATGAATGAGCAAAATATATTAAATGGTTATGCAATTTAATAATATTATTTCATCATCAATAGTTATCGATGTTTTATATTATGTAACTTAGTATTCCATGATTCCGGAGAAATTTCGCTAAATCAAAATGTTAAAGCTGTATCCTAACTGAATTTCATGCGTAAGGAATAATAAGGATTTTGTACGTAAAGCAAGGATTTATTAATGAACCGATGTTTTAAAGTAACAAATAATACGATACCTTTTCATTAGTTTTATTAATATAATATTATAATATATTAATATATTATAATAATATATTAATGATATAGCAGATTTTCCTAATTAATCGGCTGAACCATTTTGCTATTCTGATAATTATTGAGCCATTTTTGGATCATATGAAGATCTTTATCGAGTAAATCTTTATACGTGATTGATTTTGCCATGGATTTTGATTGACTAGAAGTAGTTGCGTTATATTTAAGATCTCTTATCGTAAGATCTCAAGATAGAGTGCATTATTTCAGAATTTATTGAGCGAATTGAAAGTTTTGTTCTTCTTCTATCAATTAACCACATACGATGTGCAGATGTGCAGTGCTATATGCTCTCATGAAATTAATTCCAAAATGTACTACTAATTACTTAGAAAACTTGTATAACAAAATGCATGAATTCGGAAAAGGAGATTATTTTACTCTTTTGAGTATAATGAGTCTCCGAGAAGATTTATTCGAATGAAGAAACAACTATTATTAAGTTTCAAAATAATCCTGAAGTTAATTCTTCGTGCTCAGAGATGTTTTTGCTTATGGGTATAGTGTATTAATGTGTAATATAGCAATAATAAAATAGACATAAAATAATGATCTCGTTAATTCGCATTCCCACGTGTAGGACCAGCTAATTATTTATTTCTTTTGCTGAAATTGTAGGCCTTCCCCAGCTGCTCTACTTCTGCCCTGCGTTTCCCTCACAGGAGCCAAATTACCCCATTGTGGCATTGATTTGCAAAACACCTTCGCCCCACCTCATAATTTCAGACTTCGCACCGTAACCAGTGGAACGAATTTCGTGCTTCGTCACTGCCATCTCTCCTCGGGTTCCACTGTGATTTCGCCTCCGTCATATTAGTTCTTCTTTTGTTTTCTTCGTCACTTATATTTTCCTTCACGCGTACAACGCCCGCCAACGTCACAGCGCCCATTCCTCCCGCAAACAGAATTCGGCCCCGGGGCACATGTTAATGAGCAACATGGCCACTTGTGTCCTTTTCCACCCTGTTCCTTGGACCAACCTCTCCAAAGGGGATTATTAATTAACTGCTTTGTGAATGCTGTCTCTTTCTTTGTCTTTCTTCTGGCGTTCTTTGGGACTCTTTTAATTTTCCTCTCGCCTCGCGTTACTCGGTTGTTTTATTTTTCCATGAGCCTCTACGCTTGAATAAGTTTCCTGATGGAACTAGGATTTCACGCTTCCAGCCTGCCAAAATATTTCCGCATGTCATGTTTAGGTCTCGTAGTTATTCAATAAATGAATTAGAGGAAAGGTTCGCATATTGTACTATGGTCCCGTAATTATTCAATCGATGAATTATAGATTTTTTTTAAAATATGCTTGAAAATTAGAAGATTAGGACCCATTAGTATATTATAGATTTTATCCATACTTGCTGTGAACTGTTGACGTAAGAGTTAACTTTCCGTTGACTCGAAAAGAAATTTTTAATTAATATTTACATAACTACCACACAAGCCGCCAGTGGGAAATGGCAGATGCATTGGCACCAACTTCCTTATCTGAAGAAGAAATCGAAGAGATGTAGGAACTTACGATCGATTTTAAATACAAAATTAAAGTTCGTGGCCCACCACCCCTATGGCTTCTTTGAAATTTTTCAATTAAAATAAAGTGATTTGGACATATTAAAATCTGACCCATACCAAATAGACAGTAATTATTAAACCAGATAATTTTTTAGTAGAATAAGAAATTTACAGTCCGTTATATGTCTGTGATTTACGTTCAATGGAACCTGTGCGTAGTGTCTTTTGTATTCAAGGCAAATGGATAGTTAGGTAAGCAATACCTTGGCCACCTTTCCATATATTGGTAGATGGCTGAACTTCTGGCAAAGCATCTCTTTTTAGATGTATGATATGGTTTCAAGACCATGATAATTTAATCATCATTTATACTATAATTTGTTCAATGCATTTTTTAACCTTTCTCTCACGTTCTCTATTTCCACTTACTTGCTTCAGTACTTCTCATACACTATTATCTCATAAGTAATTGGTATTTTAGTATTTTAATCGTGGTTATTTCAAATTAATGGTCCCCGCAATGAAACGTAAGAATCCCTTTCGCTATTTGCAATCGGTCAACCCACTTGACTAGCTAAGAACATACTTTCTACTTTAGGTTCTTTGTTCCAAAAACGATATATGAAATTTATTTAGCAGAGATTATCGATAAAATTTCTGAGATTGCTGTTGATTTAAGCTTTTTTTATATATAGCAGTCAAAACAACATATGAGATCGTTTATAAATACAGATGAGGTATTAAATATTTGGTAGGAGTTTTTTTTAAAGAAGTTAGTGTCGAGATGAATTTTAATTATTTAATTGCATTATAATTGCCTCTAAAAATAAAAAGGTCCAGCTCGGAAGCGTGGAGGTAATATATTGGTATATGAAAATTTAATAATATCACTTGCGCTTAAGTATAAATTTTATTTTTAATAATACATTATTTATCTAGAATACTCGAACAAGATAAAAATCGGCAATAGCTGATGTTATATATATGATAGATCTATAAAGTTTCGATCGATAAGGGTGATATATTTCAGTCTCCAATTTTCAATTTCCAAAGTAGGCCTCAATCCCCCTATCTCCTCATCCACTTCTCCATGTTTCTCACTTCCATCTCCGTCTTTCCCATACACAAAATGCAAAAGGGAATTCTCGCGCCAAGGTTGTCTGAGCGTCTACCCATCCTATAAGCCATCCCAAAACTTTTTCCCTGTCTTTTCTCCTACAATTTTAAGGCGATCTTTCACAGCAAAAGAGAATAGGATCGTTCGTCTGTCTCCCCGTGGCCCACCTCCTCCATACCGCAGCGCCCCCCCACGATCCCCCGTCGAATTAATTTACGGCTCGCAATTCTGCCTCCCATTCTCTCCCCATCTCTTTAATCGCCGGCCGGCGAACACGCGTGTCCCCGGGGAATCATAAAGTGAAAGGCGGCGGATCTATTACCCAAAGTTTTTATTAAATCTCCATGAAGCGAAACACCCAAATTTCACCGCTTGTCTTGGTCCGCCAACCTGATTAACAACTAGGCTTCGGTGGAGCGTTTTACAAGGTACGCTCAAAAAGTTCCCGAATATTTTCCCATTTAATGATGAAACCATTGCTCAAATACGAGGCATTATCCTTGCGGATCGTCGCCAAACCGTCGTATTGGAAGCTGTCGTACTACTTTGCATGACGATTTGCGGATGCACCAAGTCTGCCAGCAATTGGTCTCTAAGAATCTTAGCGCCGAGCAAGAGGAGAGGATATTATTGTCTAGCGACAACATCGCTGCTTAGGATACTGACCCTACCCATTTAGACAAACTGATCACAGGTGATGAAACAGCATAACACAGAACCTCCTGAAACACTGATCAAACTGCGAATTACTCCCCCTTTCTGCATATACATACGCGTGTCAACTTACTTAACACAGTCACAGCATTGAAATGCCAATACCGACAGGTACAGACTTGCACATTTGTACTCACAATACAGGGTGTCCGGATGAAAGGTATCCAAAACAAAATTTTTATATTTTGCAAACTATTTATAATAAAAATTTTTGATTTTCAGCATTGCAGTGGAAAACTGAACGTTTCGTTTTTCACTTAATTTATTACAACAACCCTTGGTGGCATGACAAACATCCAGGCGATATTTGACCTCATCCCACCTCTCTTGAAGCATGTAAGGGGTTGCCGTAGCCACACCACCCAATATGCGGGTTTTCAGGTGTTCAATGTTGTTAATCTTCATCTGGTGCACAAAGTTCTTAAGATACATACAGGAAAAATCTAATGGGGTTAAGTCTGGCGAGGCTCGAGGCGAGGCGAGGTCCCGGGTTCGATTCCCGGTGGGAGCCAATGTGCGAAATGACCTAAGCTGTCGAAGCACTTTTAACAATACTACTACTACTAAGTCTGGCGACCTAGGAGGCGAAACAATTGGCCCGCCTACGCCGATCAACTTCCCAGGCATCTCCTAGTTCTCAGTTTGTTGTCTCAGAACCGGATTATTTTGCTTGTTCAAGGTTCACATCCATATTGAGTTCTAAAAGACGCTGAAAAGCCGTCTAAGACTTTGATTCGGCTAGCCACAACACGCAAGCAACTTCTCCTGCGGTGTCACCATTTTTGGGCAAATCGTATCCGTAAAAAAACTTGGAGAGATTTCCTTTCATATGGTACACTCCTGGCCAAAATAAACGCAGCACCTCCCTAGCGATCCTTACGGCCAGTGCTGCGTTAATTTTGGCCAGGACTGTACATACTGGACATGTGTATAATAAATAATTTCCAAGACATAAGAATTTTATTTTGGATACCTATCACCCAGAAACCCTGTGGCGCTATTTACCACCAGAATTATACATTTCTCCTGCTCGGCGTTTTTGCGAGAAAAAAAAGTTTGGGAACTTTTTGAACGTACCTCATATCACCCAAAGTTTTTATTGAATCTCTATAAAACAAAACACCCAAATTTCACCGCTTGTCTTGGTCCGCCAACCTGATTATCAACTAGGCTTCAGTGGAGTGTTTTATATGCGTGGGCACGGTGGAAAGAATTGACCATTCTCGAGATTAATATTCCGTGGTGGTCAGGTATCCCCTAGGAAAACGTTTTCTTGGTATGCCTCACAACTATATCTCTCGATGCGGTTGATTGTCATTTTGGAAGAGGGAAACCCTTTATTAAGGAGGCCGTGTGAATACAAATGACGGTTCTCCCTCGCGGGCCGAGGACCACATTTGGGTACAAATGAAAACATGATGGATTCATCGTGTTCAAATCATGGTCGTTCCCCCCGAACATGGTCAAGGAAGTGTTCTCTGCGGGAATATTCATGATTATTTTAGATTCTGAGTGTGAGTTATTGAAACGCAAAAATGGCATACTTGATCTTTGAATTCACTATTGAAACCCGATCAAATAAGTTATTCCAGTGCTATTCCTCTCCATTACTTTATTTACACCTTAACTGTTGACATTCACGCTATCATAACCTTAAAGAAGCACTAACTTCCGATATGATGCATAAAACTACTTTGAGGATACCTTCAAAGAATTGTTCTTTGGATTGTATGGGCTCCCAGTTTATTTCAGAATTATCGATTATTAGTAAAATATTCATGGATAAATTTATGGAAAGGTTTAGCGATTTGTTTCCTCATTTGATTAACTTATAATTCATTTATAGATGCGAATATGGACTTTCTTTCTTAGTAATCATTCAGAAATCATGGCTTTATTAAATTACGAATAATTACTGAGCTGTGGTTGACTTTCAATTTTCCCTCACGTTAATTCAATATTTATAGATTAATGTAATCACGATTCATCGTCAGTGAAAGCACTTTTAAACGATTCATTCAATCGATGAGCACTTCGGAGAACGAATAAGGAATCTCATACCAGGGATGAAATTTTAACTTATGTCTAATCAATGCTCCTACTTGTATTTTTAGCCGTGTCTATGCAATCTTCTTTTCAGCCGATAAAGTCTGCTCTTTTTTCTACTTAATGATTTGTTTAAGAAATGAAGCTTAAAGTAATGCTCGAAAGATAAACCACGATATTTTAATTAACATCAAAGGGATTGCGAAATATTTTCCACTAGGACTGTTTTAAAGACACATCATAAGTTTTTGTAATTAAAACAAAACATGCAGTACGATACAAGAAAAACGACCTTAATGAGCGTATTTGATACTAGAAAGTCCGATCTACCATTTAACACTTCATCGAAATATATTAAAAAACAAATGTATCGCATTATGGTTTTAATACTAAATACTAAAACCAAGGATCAAGAAATTTAAAATTGCATAGAAATGATAAATAGAAGCTGACTCCACAAATCACGTTATTAAAAATTAAATTCATTGTGACTTCAACATGCAGTTAAACAATATACTGCGGCAAGCATCAAAATTCGCAGTATCATTTGCCCAAAGTCAACTTGAGGAAGATATTTTGTATATCAAGAGGAATACGAGCAATGTTAAAGTCGAGCTGTGGTTAAAAGACGGTCGGGAGAACCACTCGTTAAATAACGCAAAAGGCTCTCTCTCACACAAAGAAGCATGTCCGTCATTAAAGCACACCTTCGCCCACGCGAAAGTAAAGCAAACCCCCGCCTCCGAAAGCGAGAGATCGACGGCCGCCGAAATGCGAGCAAAAAACGGCGGACTGATACCCGAACGCTTTTCATCAACGGGAGAAAAGATAAATCCCTCGACTCTTTTATTTTTCCCGGAAATTCTCGGGAGCGATTGGTTCTCTCCCAGCGCACCACTTCCCTCTTCTGGTCCAACCCAAAGTCATCTTCCTCCACGCTCACTCTATCTTCTTTCGGTAAGAGTATTGGGGCGAGGGTGCGCCGCATCAAAAGGAAGTGTGGGAGGAGGGAAAGGTTAACGGAATGAATATTACGGTTGTCTCTCGAACGGCAACAAAGAGGCACCTAAAGGGAGGAAGCCGGAAAAAGATGCGGGAATAGCGGAAGGAGCGATGGGAGAGGTTTTAGAGGTAGACAAATATGTTATTGCAAAGTAGAATGCGAAATCTCTTCCCACGCTTTAAATAACCGAAACGAAAGCAGAGATCGCTTCCTCTCTCCCGTTACTTCCCCTTCTCACTTTAAGGGATAGACGTTTATTTTAACTTTCCCAGGGTATCGAACCGGAACCGACCCGAAACTCGATACCAAAACGAACCGTTATTTTAACCGAAGTGGAAACTTAACCCGGATTTAGATCCGGATTTCATATTTATACGATTCCGATTTTTGTTTTGCGTTATAGTTCCGTTCAGCAGTAGATGTATCATATTTAATGGTGTTTTAAATTTACTAATGAGATTTATACTGTAATAACTTAACTTACACGTGTGTTTCTTTAGTCACGATATTATAATACAAATTTACTATATTTAAAGATGTAAGCAAATAAATATTAACATTTCATACGGAATTATCGAATGCTAGGAGTGAAAAACCGGTTAAAACCGGTTCGAATATGGCTGCCGGAGGGAAACCGGAATTGAAACGAAATTCGGCGATTTAATTGAACCGATGCGAAAACCTGGACTAAAATATGTGCAATATTTTATATATAGAGTGACGTGCCATTAAATAAATAAAATTTACTAACAAGAGGAGATGCTTGGGTTTCTTGGAAGTGATAGTATAGCAGAAAGCAGTAGATTTTAAGTGGTAAATTTTACATGTAAAAAGGTAAAAATAAAGAATGATAAAACAGCCCAATGAAGCAGGTAATAAATTATTATAGAAGTTATAGAAAGTATTTATATTTAGTTAATGACGATGAACCTGGAGACAGAGTTTCAACTGATTTTAATCGTATGTCTTAAATAATATTAGATGAAAAATTGTTGGAAATGAGGCTAGTTTCGAAGGCAGATGAGCAAGTTTCTTGAATTTCTCAGGGATTGGATTTTCACTGAAATTTAGCCAGGCCTTTTTGAAGTGGGGTAAATTATAAATTTGGTATATTCGACATTATGACTTGTTATATATAATTATTTACGCTCTTCTGGTTATTAATTTCCTATCTAATTGTTTTAATTTATTTGTTCGAAGATTTCTACCCATGAAAGCATTGGAACCCTAAACAACCGTTAGTATGTTGAATACTTACATTCAGTTAATTAGTAATTGGGTTTTCCGCTTTATTTTTATATTTCTGTAGCAGGTATTTGCTGTGCTTTTTCTATCCTACGTGAAGTGAAATGGATTTATTGGTATTGTTTTAGTGTTATTCATACTCCAGTGATAATAAGAGAGCACGAGTAAGGAAGGGATTCAGGCAATGGATGAGCCTAGGAAAAAATTAAGATTTATCAGGGTTAGAGGAGGGAATTTATCAGATTTTGAGGAGCAAAATGTTTGGAAACAATAAGAAATCGATGTAGTATATTATCCCTTTCCATTCGGAAAAACAATATTGCAAATATAGAGATGCTGGGTGGGTTGAAAGGTTCAGAGACAAAGAGATTAGGTTGGTAATTACAAGATATGTCATCATCAATGATAAAAACAAGCTTATTCGTATAAAGAATACCTTACGGGCGAACTTTACCCAAAAGATAAAGGATTTTAATGCATTTAACTGTAGTAATAAATTACTGATGCTATTACGGGACAAAAGCGAGATTATAGCTGAAGATAGAGGAAGGATACGTGGAGATAGAGAATACAAACACGGAAGGGAGATTCAGGGAAGCGATAAGAGAGGAAAGAAGTAGATGAAGAGGAACAGAATGCGTAGGAAATGTAAAGAGAGGATGTGGGGGAGATAAGGGAAGGAAATATATGGATACCGATGGCATGCGGAGGGGGATAAAGGGAAGAGTCCGTTAAAGGGGAAGAGAATTTGATAGATATGAGAGATTTATAAAATGGAAGGATTCTCTATAATGAATGGAGGGACGACCCGGAAGGTATATATTCAGAGGCAAGGTCAGGAGTAGAACTGTGCCTTAAATCTCAACGTGGATTTCCTGAGGACAGTCGGTTGGCCATCTGTTTGGATTCGTAACGTTTGAATATTGAAAAGATTAAATCGATTTTTGAGGCATTCGTCGCTGAAATAGTTACACGTCGTTTCACTCTTATTTGTACGATTCATAGCGATCAAACGAATAGGCAAGTTAAACAGGAATTTATAACCGTTTGGAATTTAGCAGATGATAAACTGAAAAGCAGTCAATTAAATCAAACAATTTCAATTTTCTTAGTATTCTATATGCTTACTTAATTTAATTCTTGGAGTTACTTTTTACAATTTATTTTATGGAAAACGGACATATTAATGTTCACTTATCGATGATTAATGACTTCGTTCATGAATAGTAAGTTTAAAGATGATAAGTAATTTTCCGATCTTAGTTTCCCCTCAGTTTCGTGAATTAATGAAAAATTGGCGAGTACGATAGTGGATATTACTGTGATTTCCCTAATTAAGTATAAAAATATCTGAATTTATTTGGACAGTGAAAATATTACCAAATCTGCTCCCTTAATTCCATTCCAAGTATTATCCAGTCTATCTTGAACTTAAAAATAATACACTATCACAAGTGTCAGCCGTATCCTTGGAAATTTATTCATTACATTTACATCTTCTGTATAGAAGAGATTGCCAGGTTTTTATTATTGCGTAAGATATTTCTCTGCACTATTCATAAAAGATAGACCTACAGAATGGAAGGGTTTTAAGATTTTGGGTGAAGTGGAAATGTGAATTCGTGAATTGAAGTGAATGTGATATCAGTTAAGCATATAAGTTCTATGTCTGAGAGATGGAAGATGTTTGATTCAAATAAATGTGAAACGATGAGAAAAAATAGGGCACGCTTTAAAATGCTATAAACTTACACATCCCAGAAAGTAATATCATAAATATTTTTTCGTGTCTGCAACTGTTAAAGAAATTGCGTTTTATTTCTGAAAGCTTACAATCACCTACTTCATTTACATCCTTAATGTTGACAGTCTATTTTAAATTAAGTTGATTCGTTGATTGTTGTTTTATTTCTCACATTTTGTAAAATTATCCTAAAAACAGGGTTGATAATTTAATTAAAAGATCTTACACAGATAAAAAAAGTTGGATGGATTAAGAAATTTTCCGAATACGAGCATGAGTATCCATCTAAACATTCAGTTAAATTAATGAGGCAAACGAAAGTGCAGCACTTGGTCGGAAAGTTATATCTTCAAGTAGATGAGAGTAAAGCTCAAGGTACTTTGCGCCGGAGTCGAGGAAAGGTAAAGCGCGATTTGCTCCAAAAAGTTTCCCTTTGGAAAGATGAGAAGAGTTTAAAATTCAGAAGCGAGGTGGAAGAGCGTTTTACAGAAGCGTTTTACAGGAAGTGGGAATGCCGAGGTCAAGAGTAGGAAAGGTTAAGAGGTTTTTCCAGAGAAAAGGATGGGAACGTATAGGAAATTTCGGAGTCGAAAAGTTTCCTCGTGGAGGAGAAAGTATAGCGTGCCCTCCATGTAATGAATAGAATTAGTTCCCTAATTAATTTGGCCTTTTGTTTGCGACCGTTGGAAGAAAGATAATATTCAGCGTTTTCGAAATTAATTACCGAGAAGGAATGGTAATATCCTACATTCTCGCTCATGATTATTATAATGGTTGAATTACCCGAATTAGGTATAGCTCGTAACATCGCCGGCGATTCTGGAAAGTTTGGGTATTTTTGCATTGCCTTTTGTATGCTCCTGGAGGTTGTGTTTTCGTTTATTTTCGGATCGATTTCCTTATCTTATCGTTGATTTTGTCTTCGTTGGTTCCCTTTGCGATTTGATGATGTTTTAGAATTTGCCTCAAAGAAAAAGAGCTCGTTTTATAGAGCTCGAACTTTATAGAGATAAGGAAAACAACTCAAAGAATTATCTTTGAAAATAATGAAGGAATTTTCCATGGGTAAACGGCAACGTATGCAAGGCGAATTGCCAATTATGAAACTAGGCAAGCGTCGATTGTGAAACTAGGCAAGCGTCGATTATGAAACTGAGCCAATGAAGAAGAGAATTTTTATTTGAAGAAATATCTTTTACTTTATTCATGCATAAGTAAAAATTGGGTGTATCTTCTCGATTTTATCCAAACGGAAGTACATATTTTTGAAATGCTTTTGTTCGAAATGAAGTCAAACAAATAATAGTGTACTTTGGGACATCTTAGTATTCCTTAATTAAATATTGCATGATTTAGTTTCCACTACGGGGATCTACGCTCGTAAGTTTATGTGTGTTTTTATTCCTACCATCCGTTATAAATTCATCTACTAGGTAATTAGTGATTTCCGTATAATTGATAAATCAACATTTAAGTTAATATTTACTTAAATTAATGTATTTGATTTACTAATTCTACCCGAAAAAAATTTACAAACCTTCTATTGATAAGAGAGTTTCATTCTATTTATTGATCACCCTAGACCCTCACCATTCCAACACTGTTTGTTTTTTAATGCTCATTTCACACAATTGAAATATGTAACATGATCCTCACTGAGGCAAGATACCACTACGTGGAGCACCATTACTTTGGACATAAAAGCCTCCATTTACAGAAGTAAAAAGCACGTGGCTCGCTAGTTTAGTTGGTAAGAACACATGCCCGGAAAGTGGGAGACCTGGGTTCGAGTCCCAGCCATGTCATTTCATGTTTCAACGTAACATGATTTAAAATTTTCTTGAAATTTGTAAAGTTCATTTTTTATCTTTTAGACAGAGTCAGTAATCTGTGGTATACTTAAAATAAAATTAAAGGTAGAAGCCGTTACGTGGTGAAACTGCATTGCGGTGGAAATACTATAACTAAGCAAACGTTTCACAAAATATTACCTTGTGTTATACTTCATCAACACGCCTGTGAGAGAATAATTGAAATAATTGTCCTTAAAACGATAATAGTTGGCAAGCACTGATCTTCTGGATCAATTGTGAATAGGAATGAATGTATTTTCGTTGCAAGTAACTCCATAGTTGTTTCATCGCAAAACTTCAGCGTCAGAATAGAAAATGCGTTAAGCTTCTTGTGTGTTAATGTTTCTACTGTTTCTTGTGATTTGTTTATTTTCGCACTTGCACAAGTTTCTCAATGTTCAGAATTACTTTTACTTTTGCTAACTCTTTCGATATTCTTACCTTTTTATTTTCTGTTCTAATTCTGCCCATCGGGCGCCCTAACGTCTCTGGGCTTCAGCTTCTCTTTGAAGTGCTGAGTTAGCACTATCGGCAAGACTTCGCGCCCACGACCCCAACGTAAAATGATTCAGGTAAGAAAAGGTCCAGAGTGGTAAACGGAGGAAAAGTAGGGATTTCGAAAGGCAAAACTGGAAGGTCGCTGGGAAGGGAGGACTTACGGGAGAAGTTGCTGAAAGGAGTAAAAAGGGACGTGGGCAGAGTAATGTCACCAGAAGAGAGGCTGGGCAAAGAAATCGAACGTAAATTAAAAACACCCTGTGTAGCATTGGTTCACACTTTATAATTAAACTTACATTAAACTTTTAGTAATTTTCACTTAAATTTTCCTTTATAATCACATGGGTTCAAAATGACCCTCTAATATCTTTAAATTTGTATGACCCTTTAAAATTTATCATTTTTTCCACCTATTAAGATCAACGAAATACCTTCGGACAATAAATTAACTAGAGTTTATATCTCTGAAATTCCTTCAAATATTTCTTAATCAAACCAAACGCTAACATATGTTTCAAGCCTGAATTATTTTTAAAACAACATTTTCCTGTTGAAAATGGACCAAGAAAATCAATCTTTCCGGTGGCAGAATAAAAATTTAAGATTGTCAATAGGCCATAGTTAAATTTTCTTAGGTCTTCAATGAAATGAGACAAAAAACAGAAATGGTTCTTTTTTCTTTTGATGCAAAATCACAAGTGGAAGGGTAAAATATGATTATTTATATATATTAAAAATCTAAATCTTATTCTAAATTATAAAGGAAAACATATTCCTCCAATTTCGCTTATCTCTTCTCTCTTCTTATCCATCTCCAACTTACAAAAAGTCATAAAATTTTTTAATGAATCTACTCTATTTTAATCAGTTTTAATTTCACGTAAAATGGTAGACCACAAAATAAATTTCAGATTATGGTAGTTAGTCCAAAATCACCATGTTGATTGAAATAATTTCATATGTTATAATACTTAGCTTTTATTTTAAATATGTGAACTCTTTAAATACTATGGACTAAAAATAATTGTTGAAAATATTGAATTAAATAGTTATTGAAAATCCTCTATAACTTACGTACGGACCTGAAAGTCTTTTAGAGGAAAAGTATATTATATCAAAGATGAGGGAAAGTGATTTTACTGTACACGAGGAGAAGCATTTATTGAAACCTTAAGATTACCAGAAGTAAATAATAGCTACAGTAATAATACTCGAAGTCACGACTTCCACTTTCAGAATTATAATTTCCAATTTAAGTACCGTGCCACTTCGATTTGCAAAGCATCACTTAAACAGAAGGGGAATCGATGCGCATGATATTTTAGTGGTTCGAATACCTTCCTAATACTAATTCCCTTAATAATAAAGTAGGAGACTCGGGATCGAATCCCAGTAATGACAGTATTTTAATATCTCTTTATCTTTGGGATATCGTACATGTTATATGGATGTGTAGTAGGGTGTATCACGAAAAGCCTTTTTTCGAAATTCAAAATTTCAAGTTGATAAGAGTTGTCACTATGGTCACATGTAATTAAATAAACAAAATTGTCGAATTGAAAAATATTTTGATCTCCCGCAGTTCTCTCTCCCCAGCCTGCAGTTGGATATTTTGTCAAAAACGAAGATTTTCATATTTTTAAACATAAATGCAAATTAAATTTTTGGTTTCAAGAACAAAAATTTAAAGTTTAAATTTAAATGAAAAATGTAAAAAATTATATCTTTTGTGTAACATTTAAGCTTCCGAGATTAGCCGTAGAATCATCATTTGTTTAAAAAATTAAGGTGTATTGTTGACCATTTCATTTACTTCTAGTCTACTATTTAATTTAGAAATCTCTTAAACCCATGCAAATAAAAAGTATTCCAAATAACATGAAATATATTTTTATACTGTTAAACGTTCTAAACTTAACATTTTTATTCTTGAAAAAAAATTGCTTTGTATTTATGTTTAAAAAATGATAATCTTCGTTTTTGACAAAATATCCAACTTTAGGCTCGCTGGGGGGGATCAAAATATTTTTCAATGCGAATAATTTTTTTGGGTAAACATGTAACCATAGTGACAACATTTTATCGACTTCAAATTTTTAATTTATAAAAAATGTTTTTCGTGATAAACTTTAATGTGTAGTATTCGTAGTGACGGTCTCGGGGTAAGGAGCTCCTCTGCGACAGCAATGCTTTTGAGCCATCGACGGGTGTGGTTAGTTTGCGCCATCGAGTTTTCGTAAGGGATCGCTCTTCACTTTCCCTCCCATTTACATCATGAAAGGGCACTCTCTCAGTCGCTCCTCAAGTTTATCGGAACTCCGGATGCAATGAGGGAAAGTGCCCAAGTTCTCGTCAGGGAGCGCCAGATTTGTGAAATCACTAGGAATTGCAAATGGTGATGGGGAATCGTGCAAACTGAGAAATAGAGAAAATTCTGCAAACGTCGCTAATTATTGGAGGGAGACCCTCGAAAGAAAAGTAAATCCTCAAAATGGAATCTCGAAAGGCCTTTCACTGGTCGAGGATTTCCGATATCAAATTCTTCGCCCAACTTCGTTACCGCTTTTACGTCTGCAATTTTGCAGGAGAAATTCGTTTTTTATGCTGAGTAAATACTCTTGGAAAATCTGCTATTCCTTTGCGGCCCCCTGAGTGAGTACCACGAAAGTTTCCATTGATTGCGTCCAATGCTATCGAGAAAACATTTTAGAATTGATTTTAAGACATTTCAGGCATAAATATATATCATATATCATCATACATGTATACCGACTTGGATGTACAGAATTAAGCAAGGTATTCTGGTACTTAATGGAAAAGCGAAAGGAAAATCGAGTAAATTGGTAAAAAATATTATTATTCAATTAAAACAATACCTAAATGCGTACACCACACCCATACATAACTGTATTATGGATTTTTATGACTTAAATTGTTAGTTATACTATTTTACTTTATTTTGTTATGGCATAACACTAAGTGAAGGCTGAAACCATTGACGTTAGCAAAAGAAAACTTTCAGCGTTACTTATTCCACGCACGTTTTCCAAAAAGAAACAATATTGTTGATTTACATACTAAATGTTGTATATTTTATGATGAGGATATTTATTCAATGATGATGAGGATATATCTTTCAATCATTTATTGATTTATGATGAGGATACACCTTTCATTTATTTATTTCAGAAGTTTTGAAAAGGTTTCAAATAAACTCCTTTCTTCATCGTTGCTTCCTATGCCGTGGATAATTCTGAACCCTACTTAATTTTTTTAACATACGAATAAATTTTTACTTTCCATTATTAATTTAAATTAGTTAAACATATATCGCATTCTCAATATAAATTACTGTACTGAATCTTTTTTAATGTTCTGTTTGGTTAAATAGAAGAGATGACTTTAAATTCTCAAAATCGTATAATTTACTAATTAGTGAATTAGTTTTTTTACTTCAGATAGAGATAGCTAAAAGGAAAAAAGGAACACGGCTGTGTCATTAACATCAAGAGTTAAAGGAGCTCCAAATAGCCGTTGTATGCGTACAACCCTTCGTGCGGAAGTACCCTAACCATGAGGGTTAAGGTTAACCGTTACTAAGGTTGTTAAGAATAAGGTTTAACAAATACTTTTTTCCACAGATTTATTTGCAAAACGACCGGTTTCGGCACAGATCGGCCATCTGATGGCCGATCTGTGCCGAAACCGGTCGTTTTGCAAATAAATCTGTGGAAAAAAGTATTTGTTAAACCTTATTCTTAACATCCTCTGTTATGGATTTCCACACGGTAAAGCCTGCCACAATCGATTTTATTCGTTACTAAGGTTTTATAAGTGTATTATCTCGATACGTATTTCGGAAGCTATGCTTCCATCTTCGGGAGAAGAAGAGAACTGAATATTACAGATAGAAATTTTAAATCTTGGAAATCCTTAATATTTGGTTTATAGCTTTAAAGAGTCGCAAATCATTCCATTTCGGAATTCCGTACACATGGAAATTGATTTTCCAAAACCTTGAAAACGTTGATTTTTTTAAAGTTTCAAATCGGAGAGATCCTAGGACGTTTCAAGAGAAGAGAGATTCAGTCCGAATTTCCGAGAGTGAAAGAAAGGGAATCAATTGAGGCTGTAGCCGGGTGACACGTCGCAATCGTGTTAAAAAGAAGGGAAGGGAAAGGGTCGTGGTTAAGGATGCAAATCTGTCTCCTAGGCGCTAATCCAAGGTCATAATGGAGTAAACTTTAATTAAAGGGCGAGGGAAATCTGTTCTCGGTGAGAGAGAGCAATGTCTATTGGAGATGGTGTGAATGCAAAGGGAGTCGAGGACCACTAGAGAGGAATGGGATTGGCGAGGAAATGTTTGAAGAGGGACCTCCGAGGGTTATGTGGGAGATTCTAACCACCGTCACCTCGCATTCTTTCCCACTCTCACCCTCTCTCTTCGATGCCTTTCTCCTTACACTATTCTACACTGGACAAATGCGTCCGTATTCACCATTTATACTTTCCTTCTAAAGTCGGCTGATCGTGGTATTATTTATTATTGTTGGTGTAGACTTTCGTTCTTGTATTACTAGTCAGTATGCTAGACTGCTGAGGTACCGAAAATCCATGCGATTCTCCATCTATTCCTGCATGTATTTCTCTATTGTCTCCACATTATTGTCGTGGAATTCTGCACGTATTTTTTCAGGAATGTTACGATGTATTTCTTCTTGCATTAGGAGTACTTCATTTATTTCTTCGAATATATCTCATTAGGTATCCTTGTAGATTATGTCAAGGCACACTGATCTTATTTTCTACTTCCCTTGCCTATTCCTTTACTTTTTACCTTTCTACCTTTTAAAATTTTGGCCCCAAATTTATATTTACATTCCTTCTAGAGGTTTATTTTTCTCAAGCATTAAGGAACATGTAGCTAGAAAAGTTCATATAAATGATTGGATCGTTTAGACTAGAAAAATTGGTCAATTCATTCATTCAATTCATTTTATGATAAACATATATTTTTCAATTATTAGTAAAAGCAAAAATTTATCATAAAATTAAAAAAAGAATCATAATTCTCTTTGAACACGAGATCTTATTTTTATGAAAAAATAACGCAAAGAGTACGACTAGTTTTGATATATAGGGTCGTCTTCAGGTAGAATTTATAGTTCCATTTTTATCTTTCTACGTAATTATTTATTAATTTGACGTATAATAAATTAACTATGGATCGAAAGGAAGGGGATATTCTTAAATCTCAATTCCGTCCGGGATAAAGGGGTTAATTATTTCTTTATTTAGGCGTCAGTGAAAGTGGGTTACGTGGAAGATGTTGCATTCCAGTTTCAATCCCTCGCGAACACAGACATCATGTGCTTACGCAAGGCACTCATAGCGAGCATATTTGAAAATACCATTCCTCCAGCCAATCAGAAGCATTCATCCTCCGCAAGCAAGGCAAACAATCATACCATTGACGATCGGAGGAAAATATCGCGGCGCTGCAGCGAAAACCCATGAAATTGGTTCGGAACGAAATATCCGGCCGCGGCAAACTTTGCAGAAAGTATTCACGATTCGTACGTTCGCTGGAGTGGGCGGAATCGCCGCGGTCGGAAGCGGAAACTGTTTGCCCGTTGAATCGAGAGATTCGCGTGATGTAGAGTCCGTTTCCGCGCTGTCGTTCGCAGCGAAATCGACCGCGTTATGTCGAAAAAATTGCCTCTTCGAAACACGCTTCTTACTCGTAAAAAATGAAATATATCGGCAATCGGATGATTCCATCTGGACCGGGCAGCTAGGAGTCCACGGCGATTTATAAGCTTGTCGACATTCGAGGTCGCCGCTCGTTTCGCTTTCAGCGCTCGAAAAAATGTTTCAATGTGCCGGGAGGTGATTTAATGTATAAAGTGAAGTGTCATACACAACCTTCACTTCCTGGTTCCTTCGTTAACTACGTGGGTGTCTATTTTACGCAATAAATCATCATAGGTCCATCAATTCGGAAGACGGACAGTTAAGCTCACTTTCTCTTTTATATTTACAATATTATTTGCGTAGTTTTCTTCCATGTTTTTCTAAGTGTTTTGTTATTCTATCAAAACTATGTGACTATATCCCATAGTTTCTTCTCACTAGAGTTTTTGTCACTTTATAATTATTATTGATTTTTTAATTAAAATGTTATAATGCATGTATTATCAAAATTAAGAATATTTTTTGAATGAAAATTCTCTTCTTTACCCAACCTTATATGTAATAAAATCAAGTAAAATGGGTATTTTCTATGTATATGTACGGGTTAGAAGGTATTTTTAATTGGTATTACAGTTTCCAAGCAAATAATAAATATTATATTAACATCTAAACTATTTTTAGGCTCTATAAGATTATATAGACGCTTATTTGAATCCAAAATTATTCATAATTTTTATTATATTATTTAAAAAGCGTGATTGAAACTTAGTAAATGATTTTTATAGTTATTGGTGGAAGCTAAAGTGTAAACTCAATCGAGGTTATGTCATAATAACACTATTCAACATTTTTCTCTTTTATGTACACAGTTATAAATACTCAAAAGTTATCAGTATTTTAGTGGTTAATTCCAAGAATTGCCATTCGAACCAAATTGAAATCCATATAACAACATTTTAAGTTTAAAATAATGCTCATAGTAATATATCTTCCCAGTAAAATAGTCCTGATAGTCCCTTGCTTTTTTGGCTGCTAAGAATTCCCATTCCAGTAAAATATTACACGGCTAAACTAAATTGCTAAGAGGTTAAATGATAATTTTAATTAAAAATATTTTTCATTTAAAATTGTCCCGATATTAGTGGTAACCGTAACTATACTCTTATGAAAGCAAAACTGCTGTTATTAATAGTTACCATTTATAAAAGTACGTATTTTTATATGAGCTGCTATTGTTCAATAAATCAGATCAAGAATTAAGGTTCTATTTAAAATCATTAATTATTGATTCGCCTCTCAGCTTATGATTTCACGGATTATATCTCTTTTACCGATGATCGCCTTCTATCCGAACCGCTCTCGGAAGTGAGTTAGCAGCGTGCGTGAATTAGTTCTCGGGCTCCAAAGTTCCATGCTACATCATCTCAGAGGAGAGTGCCGAGTTGTAAATTAAATGAGGATGAAAGTTAGCACGGTGATTAAGTCTGGAGAGTACCCGAAGTTAACGGCCGTAACACAGATTGCGCTCACGTGTGCTGCACAATTGGAGCATAAAATTAGTTAATTGCTAAAATTGTTTGCTTTAAACAAATCCAAACGGCGTAAACTGCCCTTTCGCTGATTAGCGCAAGACAGAATTTTGAGAAGCACGAGATATGCATAATCCCACAAGTTTATGATTCTACTAATGGGAAAAATTAATATAATGCTAAAGGAAGTAAATTGGAAGTCTTATAGTCACAGGAAAAAATTGGTATTATCAACATTTCTTAAGGTGTATAAAGAATAGAGCATTCAAGGAGATTGATTTATTAATACTAAGTAATATATTTAAAAAGAGCAAAGAAAAAAATTGTAATAATACAACATATAATTAAACTATTTGTTTTGGCATTATGCAAATATATGATATTAATAATTAATTTTTGTGGAAATTATTTTGTGAAAATTTTGAAGCTTATCATGATGGAATATAAAAGATATTTAGGACTTAATCCGAAAAGCGAAAGTATTCGTTTTCAATAGATGAGTCTCTGATAATAACAGTTTGTACGAAAAATTCTTTGAGCCTTTTCCCAATAAGCACATAAGTTAGTAATAAAGGCTGGATTAATATGATTGGGAAAAAGAGTAATTCTTTCAACATAAAAATAATAAACGAAAAGCTAAGAGTAGTAGGGGTTTTCCGATGATCGGTGACACGGGACCACTATTGTAACATAAATAATTAATAATCTATTATTAATACTATATCAGTCAAAGGTTACATTAGGCGTTACTATTTATGTAATATCGGCATTTGTAATTAATTAACTATGCATATAGTTCATGGATATTTTATAATGATTAATTAAACTTCACCATCATACCTCTAGTTTTACAGTCACCAAAGTGTTTTATAATAACATAATGTATTTCAGTAATGTTTGGTTTCAGAAATAATGCTGGAAAATGAAACTCTAAATTCAGTGATGTGTTTTAAGAATATGCATATATGTACATGCAAGGCGTAGTCTTAAAATGTAGCTTTAATTAAAATTGCACCGGAGAGCTTAAGAGAAATTAAAAGCGGATACTTACGGAATCATAAACATTAATTTAATCAAGTGAAGTCGAATTATGATATCACTGAAACTACTGTTGTGTTGCAAGAATATACGTAATACAAAGCGTAATCTTAATGTTATTATATTTAAAAGAGCTTAAAAGAGATTAGAAGCAAATATTAATTGACTTTTGTGAGTTGTAAACATCCCCTTAAATCAAGTAAAGTCGTATTGTGAAATCTCTTGATTTGATACCAATTACTTAAATGCGCAGAAAGACTTGGCTGCATTTTAAAAACGACTCATTACCGTAAACTGGGCGCCACATGCACAACGCCGTAATTTTCTTTACGACAATTATTTCGGAAGGAGACGTCTTCAAGAAAGCCATAGCAAATAGCTCCGTATCCCTTGAACATCTTTTCAACGTATCATTCAAGGTTAACTTACGAGTGACTACAATTGCAGTTAAAAAAGATAAAACTCCTCATTCTCGAATTGACCCGAATTATAATGTAGCAAAGTAGTAGCGGACGTCCCAAGCAATATTCATCCGTCTCTCAAGAAAGCATTGCTTATTCAGGGAACGGGATACTCGCGAAAAATATGCAAAACGCGATATTTGAAAAGACGCTTGCTCTTGAATATATGGATTACTTAGAAAACAGGCTTTTAATTCCCATCCAAGCTTTTAGCTCTCTCTAACCTAAACTCCTCTCACATTGGAAGACGCTTCTTCCCTCAGAAAACATTTTACTGATGCTCCAGTTTGAAAGGGATGCATATCTTGGAAATACGAGACTTTTCTCAAGAAATCTAAAAAAATCCCTTATTCACGGAATCTAAAGCTTCATCTCTCTTTGTTCGAGATACATTTCTTCTCCGAAGAAGTATCCTACTTCGAGGGCTCAAATGAGATTCAACTCGTTACTGGCGAAATAGGAAATTGCTTTAAACTTAAGAGCCAGGCTCCTAGGAGTCACAATACATCGAGATAATTTTGAGGCAGAACGACGAGTGAAAGCGAAATTAAACTTTATCTTGCGATGTTGATGCTTCTTGATTTACGTCCTATCCCAGAAACTCTTTCTCTATGACCACAATTCATTTATTCATTTATTGGCATATTCATTAGCGGACATAATAAATCTAAGTATGTATTTAACCGCTACTCTAGAAGAAAATATTCCTCCCTCATAAATTCTCTTCAAATTCATACGTATCTATAGTTGTAATTAATAAACTTGGAAAAAAAGGTTTTAAAGGTAATTATTTCTATAGTTTTTCCTACTGGTTTGTTAAAATCAGATTATAGTGGCCCGCAGCTTTGGATTGTACAGGATGAAAAGGAATCTGTATCTAACTTACAGTTACTGCCTTTTTCAAAATATAATACCTTACTATAAACCTACATTCCCTGGGACACCACGATAAGAGTCATCCTATCGCTCAGCCATCCGGTGTTGCCAAGTACAGTATTTTAAAGCCTCTCAATCTTATGCAGCCACGACTACGCCGTTGGATTTTTTTGTGAGGCTGTATCCAAATTTGAAAAATAGTTAGAAATTTATTACCGTCGCAATCCTAAGCCAAACCTTCTGCGTCGTTAAGAGACAAGTTTTTGCTTCGTCATGAAATATTAAAAGTATTACCATAATCTAAAAAGGTATAGAATAAGCATAAATTTAGAATCTGAATAGCCCAAGTAGTTTATAAAAATCAAGAAAGAAGAATCAAGCATAGAATTTGGTCTTTTCTTATGAAGATAACTTCATTTATGTGAAATTTATGAGTGTTAAACATTAAATTGCATTCATTAAGCTTCTAACTAGTCAGTTAACTATAGTTAACTATATTATCCAAGTGAATAACAAGATTTGGATTCGAGTTCTTAAATTTATTTAAGTGGTAGTCATGTTTGGAGGAAAAAATATCTTGTTGCTCATGCCGTATCTTTGTTGATTTTATTCATAATATACTTCTTGACTTCTGTTTCTAATGATAAATTATTTTAAGTTTAATGTATAGTACTTTAATATTACCAATAGGTAGCTATGATATGCAACTGAAAAATTCTAACGGTGTTCCTATCAATTTCAGAGTGAAGAGGCAAGAGCTGGAAAAGAAAGTGAAGGACAAAATTCAAGGCTGGTTTACGAAAGCAAGGTAGGAATTTTACAGATCATCTTTAGTCATATCTTAAATTGTGCAAATTATTGATTGCTGTTTGTTAGTTGGAAGTCAAAATATATTCTGTGACGCTACCCGAGGAGCTGTTTGGTTGAGTGTTTAATCAAGTTGTGTAGGTGGTTGTTTATTTACGGAACCATGAAAATTTCATTAAGAATTATTTGTTAAATATAGTTGATTTGAGCTCGTTGAATAAAAACAGTTCACGAAAAGAGCTTGGTTCTCTCGTTTTCTTTGACACAACATTTATTTAATTTAATCCTTACGTAGATAAATTTAAAAATAATAATTTAGAAAAAAGGATAATTAAAGGACAAAGGGATAATTTTAGAAAAATTGACCCTTTAGACCAGGGGTACTCAACCTCTTTTGGCGCCCGGGCACCAATGGGCGCTTCCGAAAGCGAAGCGGGCACCACATAATATTTCCGTCCATGGTGACATTCAGGCCATCCCTTCGCAATATTATCACTTTACCAGTTAACCGATGGCCGTTTGAAAAAAAACGTTCCATGGTAAATAATATCCAAAATATTACAACGTATATAATTTCATCACATGCTCACATCTTATATGTGAGAAAGTCTTTATCTCCGAAGAAGATTTTATAACGGGGAATACATCGGGTATGAAGGTTATCGCTGCATGTGCACCACTGCGTTCTGAAAAGAATCAGTCCTTTATTACGAGGAGTTTGATACATTGATAAGCTGAGCCGAGCTGAATCTTCGCATTCGCTTAATGAACTAAATATGACATAGATACGCGTCTTGTTAATCTGGAGGTATGCGATAAGAGGGGTAAAATTTTTACGAAACCCAAGACCAGGACAACCAAGTTTCTGACCCTATCCCCACCAAACCTCCACTCTATCCCCGATAGTGCAATCCCAAGAAATAATGTTCTGGCAAATAAATAATTATTTTTATCGAAGTTTGGCGGGCACTGTACATACGAGGTCTTTTCGGGCACCTGGGTGCCCGCGGGCACCAGCTTGAGTACCCCTGATTTAGACCACCTGGTGAGGACAGACCTTTGTGAGCCTCCTTTTCACCAAACCTCGTATGTCGATATAACTTGTACAAATATAAATTAAAACAAAAAGAGATCGTAGGGTGTGAAAAAAAATTTTTGCTAAAGAAGTTTGATAAAGAAAAACCCTATTTTCGGGAAAGCCCAACAAATAATGGGGTATAAAAACCTCGAAATCACGCTATGAAGTAATATTGCAGTAAATTTTAAAGTAACATTTAAAAAATGTAAAAGTAAAGTAAAAGTTAAATTTAAAATTAGATAAAATATCACGATGAAAAAATTAATAAATCTCTAGAACATATTAAAATCCTAAATGAATATTATCTAATAACCAATAATAGTCATGATAAAAGTAGTAGCAATAATAATCAACAAGAGACATCTGTTTCATTTGTTGTCATATCGGATAACGTATTTCATACAAGGCATCATATTAACTGAAATAGTTTGAGAGTGGCCCGAAAATAAAGAGAGAAAAAAATAAGGTTGGTGAGATACATTCATAGCGTGTAGATAGAAGATGAGAATGTATTAATAGATGCACGGATGTGCCTGAAGCTAAAGATAAAAGGAAGGATAAGGAATTATGTAGGAGTATCGTGAATCGTGCTCACCACGAAAGGGCATAGCGTGATTTGCATGAATTTACGCATTAATGATTCAGTAGCATGCCCACTGAACTGTTGGAACTAACTTCCCCGTTTCATAATTAATTACGATTCACATACTTGATGACAGCTTTGACGTATATTGTAATGATGACGGAATTTCCGAGTACTCTATAATACCCGAACTCAACTTACACGTCTTTGTATAAATATGTGTGTGTTCCCATCATCCACAGCCCCTTTATCTATCTCTCCCTCTTTTCCCCTCCCACCGTTTCTCTCTGACCATTCTAATGCTCCCTCCGCATCGTACCACCTTCCCCTCTCTCCGACCACGGCTTCCGTCTCTATCCTCCTCCGATGGTTCGTCAAATGCCTCCGCAAAGGATTAATCGGCCACTTCCTATTTATCCGACAAGCTCCCTTTGTTCCCTTCCCAATACTTCTTTCCCCCACAAAAAACCCGCCCACCATTCGTCTTTATCCTCCTCCCAGCTTTTTATCTCTCCCTCGCTTTATCTCCCTATCCTCTTCTCTTTTATCTCCATCCTCCGAATTTGCCTTTGCGAGCAGAAAGCGTTCGATTCTGGAAGTTCGCTGTTAAATTGACTTTCTCAGCGCAGTATGGAGAATGGATCGATTATAACAGGAACCGGCTAACCGGTTTTTGCTTATTTATTGCTAAATGTTGCGGTAGACTATCGTCAAGTGGTAGCAACAACCATTGTCTAAAACAAACTGCAACACATACAACAAAAACAACAACTATATCATAAAAAAAAGAATTTGGTTAAAAATCGGTATGTTTCGGCATAACTCCGTAGAAGAATATCACAGAAGAAAATAAGAATACTTTGCATACTTCCGCAAGATAAATTACTTGATTTAATTGTAGCTTGAAGATGCTAGAAATTTAGTGAAGCCGGTTGCAATAAATTACCTTATGGAAATATACAAAGTGTTCTTATTTTTTTCTAAGGATTTGCTTCTTTCCCGGCGAATATGGTTAAGAAATTTCTCTTAGGTTTCCAACCAGGTAGTGAATGGGATCAGATCCGACGTTTCGGCCGTTACAGGGAACTGCATCATGAATATGGCTGCAGAGATAGCTGCGGAAACATTGAACCTGATCTACTTCACTACCTGGTTGGAAACCCGCGAGGAATTTCTTTATAATTACAGAGTCAGTTTTTATCGTTTATTACTTAAGCCACATGTCAATTTGTCACGTCATCGATCATTGCACTTATATTTCACAAAAAATTTTTAACTTACAGTTTTAACTCAGTTTATAGTATACAGTTTATAGTATGTTTGTTTTTTTTTTAACTCAGTTCTTGCTAGGGAAAAGCATGAGATTCTTTCGATGAATTTGTTTCCTTTAATACTACCACAGAGTATATAACATATTCTGGTAGTTTAAACACTGTCAATTGGAAAAATATTGCTTAGCTAAAAGCCTGAAAAATCTAGCATCAATTTTCTCTCCATGGTATGTGGTTATGTCCAGCCGTTGAAATGCTAGCATGGACTTAGAATCCGCCGTCCCCTAAGAGTAGGCTTTCGCATTAGGTCATCCTTAAACGCAGTAGGATGCCTTGCGTTCATTCATCACAGAATAATCATAGATAGTGTTTCTCCCTTCATGTCGAATTTAGAGTGCACGGTACAGTATATGCGCCGACGTTGGTTGATTTGATCTTGCCGGTATCGACTCAGTATGTCCGACCCAATCAGGGAATTCGAAATACTCGGCATCTCGAATACCTGGGTGGTTTATTTTATATGAATTATAGTCGTTTATGAGATACACGAGTAACCGAGTGTCCAAGAAATCCTCTTACTCTCTTCATCATATTATTTTCTTTCTCCTTTTATTTTTCAGGAATAAGCAAACTATTCTGCATCATATAATGTAGATGCGCTCTAGTGCATCATATAATTAAAACAATGGGAAACAATGGTGCATTTATTTCAACTTGTGGTATTTCTAGGAAAGGTAGAGATTTCAGATTTTACATCATCTTCTTCAGAAACTTTGTCAAAGATAACATTTCACCACTGCGGTAATCGTTCTTTTAACCACGTTGTAATTTACATAACGACGTTCATCAAATCTATTTCCTATCAACTTTCCAATTATTTAACGCCTTTATCAAAAGGCTAAGAAAACTCTTCTCTAAGTAAAACGTAACGATTCTGGTCAAATGTTAATAGCCTGTATTAGAGGTTTTAAATTTTCTATAGCTATCTTTGTCGGCACTTCATAGCCACCGGTATTTAGAAAACAACAGTAATGCCCGAATTATCAACTTTCTAAGAAACGCCCAACTTAGTACATTTCCTGAGGATAGAAATATTGCTATTGAAATTTACTTTCGATGTCATTTTAAAAGTTAATAATCCGGGAATTATTCTTGTTTTCTAATTACTGGTGGATACGAGGTACGGAATGCCGACAAAGATAAAGAAAAGACTTTAAACCTCTAATTCATTTATAGAAATGATCCAATTTTTCTTTCCTTATGATACATTGTATACAGAACGGAAAAATAAAGGGAGGAGTTGAAAAATGCTCACAGATTAGCACTTATCGTTGTTCAATATTGCTATCTAGTTCAAGAATCACGTTTTCACTAAAAAAATGCAACTCGATTTTAGGTACTTGATACTTGGAAAAATAACCCCTGAAGTCGGAAAATCATGTTAAATTTCAATTGTTAGATACTTGAACTTGGAATCTCTATACCCTACTTTCCCAATATCGATCCATTATACCCTAGGGACAAGTTTTTGCATTCAGCGAGTGGAGGGTTCCGAGTATTTCACTGAATGTTTAGGACGGGAAGTTGTCCTTTAAATTTGAAATGTTGACCTAGACAGGCTGCCAGAAACATTTTTGCTCACTTAAATTATTTAGGTCACTCGGAAGACGAATTGGATGAACATTAAGTCCGCCATTCCATTCGGCGCGAATTTTCTCTTATTGAATTTGATTAATTGCATTCGACGTACAGATGAGTGGGGTTTGCTCAAATTCAATCCTCTTTTCCCTAATTCCGTTTTCTTTTCATATTAAAATCAGAAAACGCATCCAGCGTGCAGATTTACACTGAAATTGACAACCTATGCACCCATTTTGCATTCCATTTGATAGAAGCTTGACGAGAAATTAAATGAATAATTTAGATATTTAAAGGTTATTTTAATATTACAAGGTCAAAATAATGTACATTAATTGTAACTAGGTTTGAAATAATTATAATAATATTTGTTTAAATATTTTGTACAAATGATGGCTATTTTGACAATGTTGTTTAACTATTTTTCATAGTGGATACGATAGTTTCAGTAGCAATAATAATTTGGTTCAATAATTATCTAATCTAGTAATAACTCTATTAGATTGATTTTTAAAATCTTAATGACACTGTCTATAAATGATTTATTAACAAGATTCGAACCCAGGACTTCAGTGTTGCTCCCTGATACCTACACTATTGAATTCGGGAACTAGTTTATCAAAAATCAAGGGAAAAACAGCCTTCGTGATGTACTCGTAGACTAGCGAATATCGAATAAAATGATTCATAAATAGATTAAACACATCAAAGATCCCTCAACTGCTATTAAAATTTCCTCTTCGTAAATTGTATTTTATATAGACAATAATACAGATACCGCCAAAATATGATGAAGAATGAACTGTAAGACTATAAAAAATAGCACATTTACTTGTATTCTTCAGATAAAATCATACATATTCCTTCATCAGGCATATAAAAGTTTGCTGATTATGGAAAGTAAAGAGAAAATTTTCCATTTCGGATAGTGAAACATCAGTGCTTTTATAACTGATCTCTCAAATAAATCTACGTCAAGAATTTAGAGTCGGCAGTTAACTGACAAATCGCGAGAAGGAGCATTAAGAACCCAAAAATATGTGTACCAAATTTTGCGAGAGATAACATCGGATGAGATAAATGCACTGGATCTCATTACGGATTAAAAGGTTTATCTGGATAATTTACTGCAGAAATACGACAATAAATAAAGATTTGCCCTTGAGAACATCCTCTTTATCAAACGGAAAGGTTATGAATCATTTGTAATTTGAAATAAAATTTTCGTTTAGTAGTCCTATCGTTTATTTGGAAGGTTCTCTCACATTTTAACCCAGAGTTAAAAAGCTCATCCTCTCGAATTTCATTTACAATCAGAAAGTCTTGAAGTTGACCCCTCAACAGTGATTTGATTGAACAATATAAGTTTAAAGAAAATTATTTTCAAGTAATGTTACATTATTTTTGACAATATTTTCAAAAGATTGGTCAACTTGTCCATAATTTTTACAGAAAAGTTTTGTTTTTAACTTTGTTTCAGAAATGGTTACTTGAAACTAAATAGCGCCGATTTATATACTTGTATGTCACTGTGTGTATCAATAGCATGACAGTTGATCATTTTCGTTTAAATTTTGTCTTATATCTGAAAGGCTTTGATTTAATCGACATGAATTAAAAGAAATCATTATGAATTTTTGTATTCTTATATTTGTGTGTATTAAGATCTCCTTCGTGAAATTGAAGTTCTGAAAATTTAATTTCATGAGATTAAACTGAAATTTCCCTCTTACAGCGTGATATATAGTGATTCATTTCGAATTCTTAATGAAAATGAATTATGTTTCATCCACTGACTGCGCTAAAGTCTGCTTCTTCTCTCTCGTGACTTTTTCTCAAGAGCCCCTTCACCTTTTTTTACTGATTTTACTACCTTTTAATTTATTCTACCAATGTTTCTACGTGTAGCTTCAATCTCCCTAAAAGCTAACTCTGTTTTTTCAATATTTTTTAGATACTTTAATCCGTTTAGTTCATTAATAATTATCGTAGATAGGAAATAATATACAGGATGTATAATGAAACCTCTTCGTAAAATCGGGTGGTTTATTTTGGATGCGTACTTGATATTTTCTATAACTAATTGATAATTTCTTATATATTTTCCGCTAATCAGCTCCTTTTGAGAACTTCTATAATCCATTTGTTTTCCCTTAATTTTCCTTGAAAGAAATTCGTTCACGCTACTATACAGCATTGATTAATATTTTGGGATATTAAAATTATTTAAGTTGTTATTATTATTATTATTTATTGTGTTTTAAGTTCGCCCAACAAAAAAATTACAGGGCAAACACTAGGGGTAATAGACCATGTATGACCTTGGCAAATAATGGTTTCATAATATAACCTAGCAATTTTAATGATTTTCCTTTAATAACGAATGATATATAAATTATTTTTTAATTCCAACGTAAATACTAAACTATTATCATATGCCGTAGTTGTCTCAAGAAGAATAGTTACCTCACCTAATCTCCCATGTTTGAACTTGAATTTGAAAGCGATTTTTTAAAGTCTAATTTGCTGGTCATTATGATCTAAAAATTTATATTTTCATCACGAATAAGAAAGATATTAAAAAGATTCACTTTGAAATTACTGAATTATTAAAATTCTTCAACTACAAAAAGTTATTTTTCAGGTTTAGTTTCTCCGGTATCCCATCAAATTCTAAAAATGAAATATACCTATTACTATTTACAAAGGCCTTTAAGAGATTCATCTTCAAATTCTTGGAACTTTTATATTCCAAAACAATCATACTATGCTCTTTTCTAATCCTTTTCTCTTCTTATTCATTTATCTCACTTTTGTTCTTGTTGACTGATCCTTACTTTTCTTGGAGCTTCATTTATACTACATCTCGGTGGTGCTTATTCAGCAAATATTCTCCATGCTAAAAGTATATCATAGACTTAAATACCTAATTCTTTGGTCATGATGAAGGGATGGCGTAGTTCTTTAATCAGCATGATGACTTTGGAGGGGAAGGGAGTTGCGCGTACAGAAAATGAAAGCGATTTTTCAGCATTTGTATTTTGCTTCCGCCCTTTGCCTCCTGCTTAAGTTTATTTAAATTTGGGAGGATTTCGAGTAACCATGAGAACATACGTATTTTTCTCATTCCTTTATTTGGCCATCCTTTCAATCTCCCTACGATCCTCATTGTTCCTTTCTCCTCAGACATTTTTCCATTCAGGTCCGTCCTCCCTTCTCAACCCTCGCTTTTCAACTTTATCCTCTTTGCGCTCTCTATTCTCTCTTTCCATTCCAAATCCCTCCAAGTGAATGAGAGTTTGCCCAAATTAGGGGATCCGTTTTTTCCTTTGCTTCGCGTATAAAAAAGTCCCCTTTCTGTTCCTCACACGGACTAGGCCTTTTCGTCATCCTCCTGAAATGCACTCCGGAATGTATCTTTGCCTCAAAAGCTGGCCTAACCCTTCCCTCTGCGTCTAGAAAAGGTCCCGCCGTTCCTTTTTGAAATTCCCACTTCGTAATGAGATTGAAATCGATTTGAGACGCGGAGGAAAAGAAACCGCCAGGTTTATTTTTTACGCGAGTGATGAAGGATAATTTCGTGAGATAATTTTTCCGTCGAGACGTTGTAAAGATCTGTGAATAAGTTCCTGCGTTACCCTATTTTTGTGTTGAATTAAGACTGGAGGTATAAAAATCACAATGTAAGTCATTTAGTTATACAGTTGGACCCCGTTAAGCCGAATTTAAATGGAACTTAATAAAAATTCTACTTATGAAGTTTTCCAGTTAAGAAAAATGGCGTAATAGGCGCGGTTAATCAAGGATAATGTTTTTCCGCTTAACTATAATAAAAGTTTAATATATTGTCGTTTTATACGAATACAATTAGGCTACATTCAGGTTTGTGTAACTGCAGCAAATACATTTATTATCAAACGGTGCATTAAAACAGCATACTTTTAGAGATATAAACCTTAACTTTCATCCGCATCGATGTAGTATTTGTAAGTTTAGATTCAGTACATAACCGTAACACAAAAGGATGCAAAAAACTACTTATCCTTTACCACCGAACTGAAACATTCCACAACTCTTACAGTGTAACTGCAAGCAAGCTATGGAATCCTCTTCCGGCTAATATCAAGCTCTCTGTGTCCTATCATTCTTTCAGGAGAAAATGCCTTACTTACCTTCAGCTAACCTAATACCTCCGAATTAAAGAGCCACGCAACTCCTTCCTTTCAATATGTATTTACTGAATCACCTTCTTTCACTCCTCTATCTCTCTATCCTTGACATAAGCAATGAAAATAAATAAACTTTATCCTATTAATACTTCACTGATTTTGCTCTTGCTCTTCCTCTCAACGCATAAGATGCTTTCTTTGTGTTTGTAAGAAATTATTTTGTCTTTATACCTAATAATTCTCATGTTTCTTTTTTCTTCTCTTTTTTTCTTATTTTGAGTTACATAAATGTCTATGTTATATGCAATTTTGACTGGTATATACTGTATATATTATTCCGGTATTGTTTTTTATATAGTATTCTTTTTCTCATATTGTACTTTATGGATCCATGTACTTTTGACTTATTTTTCTTTTTTGTTTGTTGTATGTTATTTAGTATACTGTTATTTATTTTCTAAATTTGAACTGATTCTTATGTATCGCATGTAAGTTCTTATTGGTAGTGAATTTATTAATTTTTTAATGCTTTCTTTTTCTTGTCTTTTAGCTATTACTATTGGTAATTGGTATGCTCAGGTTTTTCACACCCCCCTTCCTTTTTGGCGTTTTCCTGCAGTGGATTTTTTCCTAAGAATTTCTTAGGTAATTTTACATCCACAATTCTTCTAATTGTTTCTACTTCTAATATTATATTTAATGACGACGGGTTAGATGGAAGAAGAGACTTTTTAGTCTCAATCTCGCCCAAATAAAGACAATTTATTATTATTATTATTATGTACCAATTTATCCCGCTCGGCAATCTTCTAATTCTTCTTTGGCTATTGTTGAAGATAATATAAGCACTTGCGTACATTTTATTGGTTTTCCTAAAGACAATTTCTGACATTTTGCCCTAGAATAATAACCTAAAAGTCTGCTACCATTAACCCCCACAGCATAAACACATTCTACACTCTTTTACGCTTGATAAGTGTCGTTCTACTTGACAATACGCTTGATAACTGTTATTACCTGTGTTAATTTTTACATAACATAAAATAAATGACCTATGTAAGAGAAATACAACACAGCTATCCGCAGCATGGGTGATGATAAAAGATTTTTACAGGGCGTAAATTCCGGTAACCAATTACGTGTATCAATACTGCTGTTCAATATTTATATCCTCATGAAATAATCATTGTTGCAGTTATAGATCTGTATTATATCAAGTTAAATTTAAAATAATGTTACTAATTTATGTCGTTAGCACTCAATTTTAAATTCATAACCCATCGGTTCTGCTGGTCCAATTAGTTTCCATAAATGGCAGAAAATAGGTTTCTATTATTCAATCCAAATAATTCAATATTCATACCTACGCAGTCAATTCTTTATGAATTTATGTATGTACACTCCTGGCCAAAATTAACGCAGCACCGGCCATTAGAATCGCTAGGGAGGTGCTGCGTTAATTTTGGCCAGGAGTGTATAAGACATCTAAAATCGATTTTCGGATTTTTTAACTCTACGGTTCGGAAACAAAGTATTCAAGTATGATTATTTTCCAATTCAAGTATGCCATCTTTGCCCATGCATCCGAAGTCTGAAATTATCGATGCCAAGAATTTCGATCTTGCTCGTCAGCTTGTTCTCATTTTTAAGTATCGCGGAATAGTGACTGCATATGATATTTTATTGTGTGCTAATATACACCTATCTTTATCTAATTTTCCAGTATGGAATCCACTAATGTCGTCGCATCATTAATTAAGTCTGTAAAATGCATCGTGGAGTATTCTCGAGACTTAACTTCCATACTCCATTTCTTTATTTAAGGCCACTTATAATTATTTCTTAAACTTATACGGTAAATCACTTTTGGGTTTGGGTTCTATTTTTAGAATTTGAACCTGTAATATCTTTTCACTTTGTCATTTAAGTTTTCTTAAACTTATTTTTTCCGATTTTTCAATGCCTCAATTTACGAATGTGAATTATGTATTATTCTCATTATTATTACATGCCATCACTGTAATTAGATACAAGATACTGATAATGAATATAAATGAAACTGTACTTAAGCATACATTCGTATACAGGCAAGAACTCTTAACCAGTCTCCATACAAAATAGAACCATTATAGCCATTGGATAATGATTCTAATTATTATAAAGCATTTCAGTTTAATCTAATATGTTGTTCATGGAATGATAAGTCTCGACGCCCTCATTGAAAAAATCTAGGATGTTGATTAGTATCTATAACGCATTTATGCAAAAATTACGTAACAACATCGCAAATTACTGTAGACTGGAAAATGGTATTCTTCATACGGGAGACAACGTTTCTTTTTAGAGCTTATTTTCTTATCCACGTAGCTGTCACAGTTTAATTAGATCCATCGGCAACTTATATCCAGTTTCAGCTCCCTGAATTTTACACTGCCTCAAATGAAGCTGCACACAAAATAGGAGAAGTTGGTCGAAAAAAGTATTCAATGTTGTTTTCAGTCAGCTCATTCCAAGTCTAATTACGTACGCATTGATGGAATCCCTGCAGCTGACGGATTTAATTTTTCTAATGAAGGGGATAATTCACCTTGCGAGATTGTCTCTTCCCAGAACTTTTCCCACAGTGGCATTTCCTAAGAATGAGAAACTTTTCCGCGAAAGACAAGGTCCTCGAGGGTAAATAAGATGTGCACCTAATTGAATCCAAATGAGATAATTACTTCTTCATAACTTGGTCTCCATCTTTCGCGGTCTACATTATCTCAGCTGACACACTTCATCTATCATTGGCAGAAATATGATGAACGGACATTATAATCAACATGTGGCAATAACACGAACTGCATAATTGATATAAATATTCAATAACGCAGCTTCAACTTTATGGTAGTTTGCCATTATGTAGATAAATAGAAATTAAACTTTTACGCTTAGCCCCAGAATATCCTTATTTCGTTGTAATCATATATTTATTGATGACCCAACGGGCCGAAACCATGGTCGTGAAATAATAATATTCTATGGTTTAGCGTAAAAGTTTCATTTATCTTTGTCTACATGATAGAAATACGAGAAAGAATTTCTAACAAATACTTCCCTATCGTCTTAGTGGCAATAACACGAACTGCATAATTGATATAAATATTCAATAACGCAGCTTCAACTTTATGGTAGTTTGCCATTATGTAGATAAATAGAAATTAAACTTTTACGCTTAGCCCCAGAATATTCTTATTTCGTTGTAATCATATATTTATTGATGACCCAACGGGCCGAAACCATGGTCGTGAAATAATAATATTCTATGGTTTAGCGTAAAAGTTTCATTTATCTTTGTCTACATGATAGAAATACGAGAAAGAATTTCTAACAAATACTTCCCTATCGTCTTAGTGTCCGATGCAAGAAGAGCCATATGCCTTAATATTGTCCTGAAATAAAGTTTTATTCATTATTGTTATCTTAATTATTATGATGATCTCAAATAAGTGTTGCAGAATTTTCGAAATTTCGGGCATATCCTCACTTTTAATTTCCTTAAGCATAAGATTTCGTAGAGTCAAAACTCATTTCACTCACACGAAAAACGGTTTTACGTTCTTCATAAAAATATCATCGCATCCAAAATTTTCAGCTTTCAATTAAAATCAATTCATCCGGTCGTCTCGAGTTCATCAATTTTCAAGTAACTTAGCATTAAAAGCATAAGTCAATGAAATATAGAGGTTAAATAACCAAGATCTTTCACCTTATGTATTAAACTGTATGGTTGAAGACTTAAGGTAAAGATTTGTGTTATAACTAGTTGGGAGCGTTTGTTTTTAGGGTATGAAACTACATACATACACAATAAAATGAAAAAAAAACAAAATGAGCAATTTAAATTTTGACAATTACTTGAAATGGTACAATTATACATACATACAATAATACAATTCATTGAAAATTAAAAGATTAATTAAAATTTAAGAAAGTTTAGTTGCAGCTTAAAAATTATTAAGTGAAAGTTTAAAAGGAAAGATTAATAAACTCAAAACATATATTAATTACTAATAAAAATATAAACAATTAACTAAAGAGATTAACTACAAATTTCAAAATAGATTAATCGAAATATTAACAAATGCATATTTAAATATATTTATATTTATATGTGTAGAGTCGATGTATAAAAGATAACAACAATTGAAAGAGGGTGGATGGAGGTGAAAGTGTAGGAGAAAGATGAGCGTGTAAAGAGGTTGAGGAATAAAGAAAAATGTTCATTCTAAGAAAAAGTTAATTTGGAGTTTATCTGTGTCAGTGGAGGCTTGATTTAGAAAGAGGAATCGGTAGTAGCGAAGTACCGTAAGTGATGGAGAGTTTTGAATGTCTATAAGGAGAGAGCTTCAAAGCTTACATGCGGAAACATGAAAGGATTTGTTATAGATTTCGGTTCTGTGTTTTGGTATTTGAAGTTGCTGGATATTTATAGTGCACAGGATATAGGAGGAACATGGAAATCGCCGAATTGAGAATTGGCGAGCGCGTAAACAAACCGGGAAGTAGAAAACTACCACAAGCAAACTATGTTAATGCTTGCTTTAATTGGATTTTCAGTACTCTCTTCACCCTTTCACAGCAAACTTAAATCCCAACTGAGTTCAAATAGTTCTTCCTACTGTAGCCATATTGAAGCAATTCGGTAAAAAATAAAAATAAAAAAATGGAATTTCCCACCCGGATATGATCCACCCACCTCATCTTCGGATCTTCGAGAAGTAAATAAATATTTCATGGAATAGCGGAGAAATGGCTTTGGGGAAGATCCGCTTGAGAGTGTATCGTTCGACGGAAGCATGTTTCCCATAAAATACCGAATCATATCGAGAGATGCGGAATTCTATCTCGGCGAGAACATCTTCTCCTCATATATAGCTCGAGATAAGAGATAAGGGTATCAGATGCTGAGAAAAATGCATCGGATGTTCAGGGAATGACACATATCTTGGCGTTAACTTGACTTTTGCCCCAGGTATGCATATCTCTAGTTTTTGATGGGGAAATCTCGGTAGAGTATACGATGGTAACAGAGGAGGATTTTTTTCTTCCATTCGGCCTCGGTGATGGGAGGCCGAAAGGAATCCTCGATGGATCTGACCTTGAAAGGATGTTTCCTCCGGAAAGATATGCAATTCTGGAAATGTATCCATCGAAATCTCCCCCTAGCACCCGCCCCATTTCCTGTGGATTCGTCGTCGATTCCTCAACTTATCTCATATTTCTTAACTCAACTTGCTTTAATACTACTTCGGCTATGATAGAATCCCTCGGATGGAACTCTCTTAGTGATAGAAGACTTGAATATCGACGGAAGCTTTTTGATACATTTTTCGCCACCGATTTCGGGGAGGAAATAGCTGATATTTTTATCCCAGGTATAAACTTACGTGATCTTTGGGAGAAAACAAAAGAGCGATACAGGGAAGTATTTGCCAGGACAGATAGTTACTTATGGTCGTTATGGGATGTCGGTATTTTACACCCCCTGCCACACGCCACCGGCGGATTGCAGGGTTTAAATGTAAATGTAAATGTACTTGTAAGATGTTCGATAAAAAAACGAATACGTAAGAGCTTCTGCGTGTTGATGTTTTCGAGTTAGAGGTTTAAGAATTATCGTAAAGGCTAACATTAAAAAAAACGTTTCCTTTTCTTTTACCCTTGAAGGTGATAGAATGGCAATTTAAATGTGCATCTGGTACTTTTCAGGAGGTCAGTAATCCGGGACTTTCCATTGTTTCCGGAAACAGTAGTGACGCGGTACGGTGCACTGACAAAGTTGGCTTTTGGAGATTTATTAAATCTGTAATTCATGTCAGGCGGGTTGACGTTTTTTTCCCTTACCATTTTTGAGTGTCTATCTCTAGGCTTTGTGTTCATTTTGGTTATGTCGAATTACGTTCGGTATTTTATTTCATTAATTTGGGCTATAATTTCCATATGATATTTTCCAAGTAAGAAAAAATGGGGCACGACTGTTAATGAATTAGAAATTTAAAATCTGCAATGACCGTCTTTGTCGGCAATCCGTACCTTGTTGCTACCGGTTTTCGGAAACAACCAATTTACATATAAATCAACATGGTTTCATCATCAGGGGTAAATCCCTGATGGGGGTAACCGGAGCCCTTCGATTGTTTCCGAAAATTGAGGGCAAAAAGGTACGGAGCGCTGGCTAAAACAGCTATTGAGATTTTAAACCTCTAATGAATCTTTTCCATGGCAGACTGGATTCTTG
Organism: Sympetrum striolatum; assembly: GCA_947579665.1. Classification (NCBI taxonomy): domain Eukaryota; kingdom Metazoa; phylum Arthropoda; class Insecta; order Odonata; family Libellulidae; genus Sympetrum; species Sympetrum striolatum. The sequence continues at coordinate 55,803,796 of OX388347.1, read as the reverse complement.
TTTGGTCATACGTCTATTCAATAAGTATTGCTATATCGTGTAAACAACTTAGATGTAACGTAAAGGTACGACGCAGATTCTAATGCCTCCTAATAAATGTATATTTAGATGAGGATCATAGAAGCAAAGAGAAAGTACGTAAGGAAGCCGTATTGCCCTTCCGTTTTAATCTTATCCCGTGTTATTGGAAAATACGCAGACCTTGAATACATATTGAATCATAAATAAAAACGTAAACCAGATATCCGGAAACGGTTATTCGCAGTAGGTTAGACGTGGGTTATCGCTGCCGTGAAATTGTGAATTGAATTTGATAAGAATTTGACGCGCCCGACAGGGGATTCGTTCTTTGGTATTCTGTGTAAACTGGGCAGTGTATCGAGAGAGATAAGATAAATACATTAAAAATCGTGCCGTTAGTATGAAAGAGTGCATTTTGGAGGTGAGAAGGTGTAAGTTTTCTCGGACGAACTCTGCAGGAATTCTGCGAAGAAAAGGATTCATCGCCGTGAGTTTCCTTTGCTTGAAATTCGTATTTATTTTTTGTGTTTTCGTTCATTGTGTACGTGATCACTGTTTCCTTTTGATGCTTGTAGAAGTTTAAGTTATCAGGATGGGTCATTAATATCTTATTTCATCATTAGTGATAATTTTCGTTTATATTTGGAGATTTGTTTATTATTTTCCATCATTCTGGGAATGATATATTGAGAAAAATCAACAAACCATTAAAAACCGTGAGTAAGCCATATGCGCATTTCGTTCTCCATAAACTATAGTCTACCCCTGCCCCCTGAATATGTTGTCTTGGAAAATAAAATGCGCATTGGGTTTACTCACGTGTTTTGATGTTTATTTTTGGTTTTTCTTAATATATTAACCTTTGTCAGTAGTGGTCCACTCTATTCTACGAGTGATCCATATTCTATGATTCTCAGGTTCTATCTTAGAAGATTTAGTATGAGTGCATCGTGTATAAAAACATTATCATAGGCAAGTGGTCGGAAATATATATAATGAATCTGAAATGTTCAAGCTCAAATTTATGGAAAGGAGCCATTCTAAAGGAAACAATGCAGACTTAATATCTTCCAAAGACATATTTTCTAAGGCGACTAGATTCGTCAATTTCGTAGTTATCAATCCTTCGATGGAAAAAATTGCTTTGGAAATATATCTGAGGAAGATAAGTGTGCATTGTTTAATTTGTTTGCAAATATAAAAGTTTATAGAATCGTTGCACATAGTGTGAATTTTCTTTGAAGAGGATCTTTTTTATGATTATATGGGCATATAATAACAATTAATAGAAAATTTATGCTTGACATTTTATTTGCAATAAAATTAAATGCAGTTACAAACTTTCTGGTTGGAGTTACCTAAATTTTTGATGATTTTGGCGAGCGAATTCAGCTCTTGGAATAGTACGCTAGAGGTGGAATAGTTTCAGAGTGAGGACGATGATTGACGTACACCGAACGACATAACTCGTTTACTAACACGCGAGTTATCGTGTCAAAGGGAAGGCGCAACACCGAGGATGAAAAGAGTCGGCTAGGTTGGAAACATGAAAAAATAACGACTTGAATGAAGCATGTCTGTTGCATCTACTCGGTGGATGAAATCGTGGAAAAGAAATTAAGGGTAAAATAAGAAATCCTTTTCCAGAAGTATGTTCGGGAATGCCAAACCCCATTCGTTCTCAGAAACCTGTTGCGAGGGTCGCTTTGGAATTGATAGAAATACGCGGTTGATTCTGGCACTTAAGAGTTGTAAATATTTGGATGAAAAGTCCGCTTGACGATTTTTTATAAAACCTTACTGAGGTGTTTATTGAAGCGATGGAATTCCGTGTGTAACGGTTCTAAAATCGGTCCCACGCTGTACGAGACTTCATTTTATTTATTATTGAAATTGACTTTCCTAAACTCAGGCGATGCATTCCAGAAAGATTTTAGATAATAATAGTATTGTTTATTTTGCCCTGCGGAAAGAAAACTAAGGGCAAAAGTGTAGGAATTGTAAAGAATACAAACACTCCTATGCGTATTTAAATCAAATGTATATGTTTAAAAAATTTACACAACGAAAACATATTACATAAAGAAGTAGACGCATCACTTAGTATTCGAGAACACAAATTTCAAATCATATTGATGTAATCTGAATTTAAATTTATCTAGTTTGTGTCTCACGGATCTTCATTGGGAGGGAATTTTGGATAGTGATAGCGAAAATTATGAATGATTTCTGAAATGTAGATAATTTATGTGAAGGGAGATGAGAAAATCGTGGATTATTCCCCAACTCAGGGCGAGTAAGATATGAGAAGGAAGAGAGGTAAAATTGATATGGAACCGAACCCTGATCTCCCAATTTCTCTATACTTTTTTCGAAAACTGGGGGAGACAGTTATTCAAAACAGTTTAACTTGCTAGAGCACACCAAAGTAAATTTAGTTTTCGGTCGTGCGAGACTTTTTACACCCCGTGATGCGTTTGTTAATACATGTGGTACCTGATTATTAATTCAGGTACCACGCTAAGATCAAAAACTTCTTTCTTATCTATCCTTTTAAAAGACATATATACTTTAAAAAATTTAAATAAATGTAATTTCCCTCTGAAGGCTCTTTTGAAATTATCTTCTTATCTCTTCTTATTGAAAATATGAGAAATAATCAATAGAAAAACCCAAAAGCAGGCAAGAGGGAATCACACCTTTATCAATTGGGCGCGCATTTGAGGAAACTATTCCAAATGGGGTGTTTTTTGTAGCTGCATCGTTGGAGTCAAACGTTTGTAGGCCATCAAAATGTAGGTATGGCGTAGAATGGAAAAAATAAGCTGGGTTTACCGGGAAACTAACAGGAGGTGCTGGAAGTGGTTGGGGAGCAGAGGGCTTTGATGGGAGTAATTAAACGTTGACAGAAGAAATGGGTGGGTCAAGTATTGAGGGGAGAGGGATTGGTGAAAACTGTAATTGAGGGTAGGATTCAGGGCAAAAAACAGAGGGGAAGATAGAGACAAAATTTGATGGACGACATAAGGGGTGGGGTTAACTATAAGGAAATGAAGGAAATGGCGCTTAATAGGGATTTTTGATCGTGCATTAACCTATCGAAAGGTAGAACACTCATGAATGAATGTCTTTTATGTTTTAGTATGATATTTAATAAATAAGACTATTTAATATTAAATATTTACCAATCTTACGTCACTAGATGGCAGATAATTCCTATACCATAGTAGTATTGTTAAAAGCGCTTCGACAGCCTAGGTCATGGACTCCCATCAGAAAATCGAACCCGGGACCGTTTTCACCGAAGCCGAACGTGCTGCCTACGGGAGCCGCAAGGCAATTTTCTGTACTTCTTCTACTTGAAATTTAATTGTATTATTTTGACATCAAATACCTGGAATGGTTTTGATTATTACTTATCAGATTTCTTTGTACTACAGAGGACAGAAGAATCACTTTCATCTTATCGAAGCAAGAGAGATAACTAAATAAACTGTACAAAAATAAACTGTGTCAGGATTAAGTGATAAAGTTATTCGGGAGAGATTGGGAAAATCAGTGGTGGCGATAAGAAACTCTAGACGTAAAGGTCATATTTTTTACACATTACACCAACACGTGAAGTTTATGTAAGTCCGCACGGCGAAGAAAATATTTAGGTTAATCGAGAATGTGATGTGGTGCTTCGAAGGTCATTGTGAAAATGGTATCCATAAAAGTATAGAAGAAGGTTTTTAACATATCTTTATAGAGAGAAGACTTATAAAGGAATACTTGGATGAATTTATAGGTAATAAAGAACTGGAATTCGGGAATAAAAGTTTCTCATTAAGTTTTAAAATCATCCAGAAGTTCTCCACAAAGAACTGTCGTATAGATAAATATGTAAGTGAATGAGTATACTCAATTAAAGTGTTGATTTCTTCATTTTAACTTTTCAAGTTAAGAGCCGTGATTTATAAAAATTTACCTCTTTTAAGTAAAGGAGAATTCTCCGCGTACAATTGTCGTATAAATAAAAGTATAAATGGATAGAATATACCGAGTATGCCCAATTAAGCTATGTGTTTCTTCATTTATTCATTTCAAATGAAGAGTCTCGATTCATATAAATTTATGTCTTCCAAGTAAAGAAAAACTTGCGAAATTGCTCATTATGTTTAAACTTGAAGAAAAAACAAACGACCCAGATAATAGAGTATCTGCGTTGGCTTATATGGTAATTTGACAATAGGAATAGGTTACCCGACTTTGGGTCGTATTTACAATTCAAAAGGCGGCTTGGAGATACGGGTTATCACCGTCCATCATCCACTATAATATAAGCCGTAGAAAAAAATATCCAAGAGGAAATACGCGATATAATGCCAATCCAAAGCATCCTTTTAGTACCAATTCCAAACCGCGGGAGAATTCGAGGACAGCAAAAAACTCACCGAGAGTAATGTCACGGTTCTAATTCGAGCGGAAAGAAAGCTCTATCCGGTTCTGACAAATGCACACGCACTAACAGTTCAATAACGAAAAGCGTAAATGGATTGCAGCGGCGGAGGGTGGGAATTGGAACGTAGGGAAAATCCACATTGGGAAGCAGAGTAACGTATTTATCACTTATCCTAGACTTGCAGTTTTTTAGAGACTTCCTGGAATTGTGTAATATGTGCCAAAAATGTTAATTATCAACCTCTAATTAGGTTTACATGGAATCTAAGGCATACAAATTCTCTGTCCTTAATTTTTATTTAATTTTAAATCGTATTTAACTTCTAATACCACTTTCTATGGTACATTTGCCTATTAATCTTTTTGAACTATCTGAGCCCCAATAATCCTTATACGGCTACGTACTAGGTACAGTTAGTTATTATTTTAGCATTAGTATCTTTAAGAAAAAAATTAAATAATAGTATAGTCTGTGAAAATGAAGACCGATTCAGAGTAGTAATTATTCTGCGAATTGAAGTGTGAATCTAATTTTTTTATCCCTCATTTCTAATTAAAATGCAAACCATTGTTAGATCATTGTTATTTTATTGAGAAAGACGTTTATTCAAAATGGCGAGCACAACTTATATATCTTTCAAATTGTAAAATTTCTCTGAAGCTGCAATGACTTGGGAAAGTTCTAGAAACTGAATTCTAGAATAGATTTTCAAAACTATAATTTATACTAAATACTATATTTGTGATTCATGTACATAGTTTTCATATACGTACTTATAAGTGAAGTTAACAAATATAACTGACTATTTCATGGAAAGCCATGCATTTTACTAGAACACTGCTTTGTCAGTCAACTAAAGTAATAGAAAACGCTGTAAAATAGTCGTTATTGAAAATGAAGAGGAAGGTAAGAGAATCGCAATTGACGTATGAAAAAACTTAGGATGTTTTTGCTGTAACAAGTCCAATCATCGTTCTATTCCAAAATTTAGGGAACTGTTCCTTAATAGGTTAATTTAGGAATAGTCTATGCTTCTCGGTACTACGTTTTTCTTCTTCGGTGAAAATATAATCGATATTGGAAATAAACACCTCGCGCTCTGCAACGAAACAGCGGCAAACGTCCAATTTGCAAGGCAAACAAGAAGCGAAATTGAGAGCTATTCTGGAATCTCTCGAAATTTCTGAAACGTAGCGAAATATTGGAGAATGATGGAGTCGTTAATATCTTCTAAAAGAGTTTCTGGCAAATCAAAAATCTGACGGCGACCGATTGGAGTCTGATTGATACTCACCGACACACGTCTAAATCTCTTGCAAAGACGCAGTTTTGCTGTGAGAAGTTAGTTATGAATCCAGCGACGCAGATTCTATGACGTTTACAATTAGCATCGAAAACAGTTGGATTAGCAGTAATTTTAGAAGGAAGTTTAATCATCCGGTTTTTTGGCTGAGAATAAAATTGGAAGAATAGATAAAAGGATATGGAGCTACTATTTGGCTTAATTTAGAAATGTCCTCATTCCGCTGAATGTACGGTGCGACAGGCTGAGGGAATAGTTTAGTTTGTTTGTAGTTCTTTCCTCTTTAGTCAAGAGATATTTCCATCCTTTTCATTTATTTCCATCTTTTATGGCTAACTACATATTTCACGTAATTTGGTATTAATTCATTATTTCTAGATGCATCAAATCTGTCCATTTATTAATGAAATAGAGGACGATTAAAAATCATCATCCTTTGTTTCATTTTGTCACTATTAGGTTACTTAAAACAATTAACACATAATGACTTTTCCTCATATAGTCAGAGAATATTAGAGAAAATAAGTAAGTATTCCGGATAGTTGCAGAGTTATGAAATTCATGAATATTTCACAAATGCCTTTATAGTCGAAATGATATATATTTTTCCTTATCGCGCCACTGGAAAGTACAGTAAATTACTGAAATACATATTACTATCGTCAGAAAATTGGAAAATAAAATTATGTAAATCTTTGTCAGTGTATTTTAATCTATATTTTTCAATTTTCTCGCTACGGAACTTTGGTACCTCAAATCTGTTCACCTCGAGAGCTATTAGTCCTTACCCGATTCTATGAAGTTTTGTCAGGTTTGACATACCTGACATACATTTTAACTGCATTATCTAAGTTATATAATGGCTTAGATTACATATAACCCCATGTTCAAATGATTTAGCTAAGGGAGAAATCCAGATAGTAAGTATATAATTATGAGTTAGTAACCAATTCCTTCTATTGTCATTCCTATCATAAAAATATACTCGCCCGGTTATCTTACTAGCTTCTCTTCAACCTCATATAAATGATCGCATATTTTACGTGGTGGACGCTTTCGAATAAAATAATTCCAAGACCGGATGCATATTTTAAATAAATCCAAATTTCGGAGCAACATTGTAAAAGGTCGCGGGATAAGCGGTCCGGCAAACATGCTTCAGTAGTAATCCCCTCGCGGATGAAAACAGCTGAAAAATCCCCGCTATGCTTACGGTTCACCGCCCACATCTGGAGAAAGGGTTTTCCATATCATCCCCCATAATAAAAGGACGAAACTGTGGACCAGCGTTACATTTCGGACCGTATCGCCTACCGTTTAAAACTACACCATCAATCATTTAATTCTTCCCCTTTACCCCCTTCGCTTCCTTTGTCTCGATCCCATGCATGTTTTGGTTAATCTCCTCCAATCTACGAAAGAATATTTTCACTAGGAACGCACTCTCATACCCGTTCCTATTCTTCCAAAGGGGTTATAACTCTCAATTCGACGTCCGCTTTCTTTATTTTTCTGAATTTAAGCTTTTTCGGTCTCTCCCTTTTATTTGTAAAAGTAGCCCAGATATGTATAATCTGCCGCTATTCACGACAGGAAGAAAGCTTTCGTTTTATGGCTTTGACCATTCGCCGCTGCGAAATGGATCGCTAGCTTTTATCTAGAGGTCATTCCATAGTGTAATCGGCGCAGTGGTGGGTCCAAGATTCGGGGAATTATCGCGAAATATTACAACGGTTTATTTCGTATTTTTTTCTCCGGAGTGATTAAATGGAACGTTAATTCTCAAAGATAACGACAGAATTACATTTAAATGATTGTCGTGGAAGGTTATGTTTTGGTAACTCGGTCGGTATTACATCATTACCTACTTCCTTTCTCGATTGATTTAAAATAGCGTTAGTATGTGACATTGTAATACAATGAGAGTACGCGGCAGCATTACCGTCATATATATTACGATAGTGATATTATTTGACTCCGTAAAATTTATTTGATTTTCACTATAATCGAGTCTCTGTAATAAATCTGACTGTAAGCATTTTTTCCACTATTTCTTCAATAGAAGTATTTTGTTATCTGTCATCGCTCGTATATTTCGGAATGTAAATATAATGAATTTTTTCAACTGATGCTTAGACTAAGAAGCATAAAGCCTCGGGTAAATCTGCAATTGTAGAACATGAATACTCAAAACTGTCTTTAATACTGGTTCAATGCCATTTCTTTACATGATTCGGAGTTTGTGTTCTAAATAGTCTTCTTTTTATGACTTTACAACCACATAGTTATCAATTATATTTTGTTTATCTCTCCATTCTAAGAACTTATTGGTTTGGTTGATGCAATTTATTAATCTGACAGTCGTCGGCAACTGTCACCTAATACGAAACTACATATTCCTTCCATTTGCATATTCCCCCCCAGTTAAGGGTGAAGGTTAACAATTCCTGTAGTATTGGCTTGTTACAGCTTCCCAGTGGCTGAAGTCTTTTGATACAATGAAGGAATACGACCCCGATAGTGTCAATTATCTGCTTCTCGAAAATCAACTAACGTTTTCCTTATCGATTCCTTCTCTCCACTGTTTCTCCAATGTTGTATGCAGCACACCATCGTATCATACTAACTTTCCCTCTTCTTTTACCAAAGTTTCCATAGACCTCTTCTTCCACTCGCTTCTTGAGCAACCGGTGTGTCCATTTTATATCCATCGCTCCAGCCACACAACTTCTCTATCGCATCTTATCTTCTCTTCTGTACGTCTAATGTATTCTATGTTTCACAGTCTTGAAAGTCGTCACTTCCCATGCTGGTTATCTTAAAGCATTTAGATATATATTCATTTTCGAACCGTTTTTAATATAAACTATTGATTCGTGTACGTATTACTAATTTTTTCTAAATTTTCTCTATTAATCCTTAATTTCCCAGAATGAGTGGCGTAATGGTTATCACGTCAGCTAATGCCAGCCAGGGTCCCAGGTTCGATTCTAGATTAACGGGGATTCTTCTGGTTACGGTATTAATTGATTTGTTCGTCCGTAGTTATTTCCAAACCGTAAGGGACGAATGAATACATTCTTATGTGGTAATTTTGAAAACAAAATATGAAATCCTCGATAAATAATACATGAGTGTACCTTTCGGGATATTCATGTGCATCAAAATTGAAATTCAAAAATCCCTATTCTGTGCCATCTCCTTCACTTCCTTGTAGGTCCACCCACCCTTCAAATCTTCCAACATTTTTTGCCTTTCCTTCTGTTTTCCTTTAAAGCTACCCTGAATTACTCTCTCGATAATTAATGTACATTAAAAATATTCATTCGTATTCAAAACAGTTTTACTTCACACAGGTCACGATGATGAATTTATACATAAAAACCGAAACAAATGTTTTTGAATTGATGTTATTCTCCGCCCTCCATTGGAAGTCCATGCTCTTGCGCAAACCATGGAGCAGTGAAGCTCATGAACACGTCGCTATTTTCTCAGATAAAAGCATCTGTCCTCCTTCTTCCGGAACTGTACGTCCTTTGGCGCGAGATAAATCGATATATCGGTCGCTGTCGGGATGGCGGAATATGTGTCTGGGCGTTAGGAAGGTCGATCCGTCGATGCCATTTTTTTAGGCCGAATATTTTTTAATTCTATGAAAGGACGGGTTTGTACGCACTTTCTGTCCTTTGCCATCTGAAAGCCTGAAAGAGTTTACTCATTTGAAGCCAAATATTTTCGTTCATTCGACACAGTGCATTTTCTCTGGTGATATGGTCATCAATCAGAGGTCCACTATCTGACATCTTGTATAATCCCACATCAAGGAATATCTTACTTGCCGGAAACATTGGAATAGTTGTATAGTGATGCATTCAGTGAGTATTTTAAAAAAAATTTACTTCTACCTTCAGCTCCAAGAATGAACGATTTGTTTTCATTCATGCTTTTGCTCAGCATTAAGTAAATTTTAGTGAACGTGCTACCTTTAGCGGAATTATTTTCGCGATTTGAAACTTTCAAATGAAATGTACAGGTCGCTCTCTATCTCGCAGCCACATAAGATTTAATAAAATTCCTTGACTGCATGGTGATCAGCTACGTTGATTTTATCATGTTTCTTTCCTGATTTTATTGTATTTTAATAACGTAACGTTCTCATCGAAATAAGGAAATCCTCCCATTCACCGAAATGAAGAAATCCTCCCATTCACTTGTTTCATGATCATCGCAAAAGTTTAAGAACAATATTGCAATTTGTTATATTTCATATTAAACTTATTCTATTTCCAGATTCAGTGTATTATCTTTTAGAAAGCAATTATATGTTATTATTTATATTTGGCGGACATTTTATCCAATTTCAACCATAGGGAAACACGATGTCAATGCAAAGTAGAAACCAAAAGTTTGAAAGGAATTTGACAATTTTCAGCGGAAATTAATTTTTTTGTTATTTGCAGCAAAATATTTCACAAGCCTCAGACCCACTGCACCCAAAAATACCATCTTTTTGAAACAGTATAATTTTGATTCATTATTTATTTATATTTGTAAAATTTGAATAATCTTTGGGTATATATCAGCACTGTTGATCATGGAATAATTATGTTTATCTTTCTAATTTTTACTATTTTTTATTTCTTAAGTTTTTCTTTAATGATAGTACATGTTATTACATACTTGAAATTTTTGTGTAGTGAAACGTTTCTTTTATTGAATATTTCTTGGGTGAATCGACCGCAGGGTAAATATATTTGGATGTAGAATCTTCGGTTGATACGTTTCTTGAGCTGAATTCTATACAAACCAACTCATTATTATTTGCAAATTTTATGTTAGTTTTAGTTGATTTGGAAAGTATATTTTTTCAACCCTTTTTGTAGTTTATATGTTCCTAAAATTTACAGCATATACGCAAATCTATTTATTTTCCTCGCATGTTTCACACCACTTAAACACTTCTCATTACATTATTAAATATCCTCGCTTGAATATTCTTTGGCGTATTGTTTGCAATATTAATACAATATTGCAATTATTAATAATAAAATAATGCAATATTGTATGTACAATTAGTCTCTTTGGTGAACCGTGTGAACTGGAATGTAAAAAAACGAGAAATACAAGAGGAAGGCTGATAATATACGAGGTATAAGTACCTATTGAGAATTGAAGAGTGTATCTGTTCAAAGAGCTTTCTCCAGCCCTCAACATTCGGTTCGATAATCTTCCACGTTTTACGATGTTAGTTTTATGGTTCAGAGTATCGCTTTCATAACCTTTTTCTTTTATTATTTTATAAATCTCTCTCACCCTCCCTAATCCTTCCATCGTGACAGGAAATAATCGACTTGCGGTTTTCTTTGATCGTCGGAGAGCGAACAGAGTATTGTGTGTCAACACCAACAAGAAGAATTTCTGAGCATGCATTCCCTATAGATCTTTTGAAACATTATCTCATAGTGTTGAATTTAACTTACCTTCCCTTTTTGGAATGAATTGTAGAGGTATACGTATACGTACCTAATATTAGGTATATTATTATTATTAGGGGTCTTTATTATAGACGAGATTGAGACTAAGAAGTCTCCTCTTCCATCTAACCTGTCGTTAAGTTGTTACATTATTATAAGTATATTACATGTATCAATGAAACTTAGAGGAAAATAGAAGAAAATGTAAGAAGGGATTGTGGATATAAAAAAAACCTAAGTAAAAGCTTAGGAAAAAATATCCGCTGAAGGAAAACACCCACAAAGAAGGGGGGTGTGAAAAACCTGCGCAAACCTACCGATAGCAAAAACTAAAAGACATTAAAGAAAAAAATGTACATATAACCTGGAAAATTACAATAATTGTTACAGACATATTATCAAGACAAATAATGAAAGTTGATAAAAAATTAAATGCAAAGAATACAGTAAGTAGATACATACACTTGTGATAAAAAATATGACTGAACTAGAAAAAAGCAAAATAATAGACGATCAATACAAAATAACGCTCTACAATAATTATATAAGAGTGTTAAAATCATGATTTAGGCATAAACATTGATCTAAAGTAAGTTAATATTATGGAAATACAAAATAGGAAAAAAAAGAAAAGGTTATACTGGATGTAAACTGTAGTATCAAAAACGAAAAAAATATTCCAAAGTAAAGAAAGAAGTTTGAAGTGTTGTTCCGTGCAGCATGAAAAAATCAGAAAAAAACGAACTTGACTTATTGTAAAATGTAAAATGCTATGATGAAGATAATTAGCGTTATTGATTCTCTAGAAGATTGAGATTAAGAAAATATTCCCAGTACACACTGCCGACAACATTCCAACATTCCGCCAGCTGTATGCAGTGGCTCTGTTTCTTTGGTGATTCTGGTAAATTCAGTTTTGAAAAATGACATTATTTATGAAATTTCTTGATAATGTCGTGTGTATTGAGAGCACTGCGTAAATAATTTCCTCTCAGTAAAAGGAACTAAACTAAGATTTTGCCTGACGACAATATTGAATGATTTAGGCCAGGGATGTGGAACAAGAGACCTTAAGGATAATTGCGGCTTTTTTAGAATTTCAATGCTGCCTTTTAGTAGATTCATGGAACAAATACTCATATTTAAATAATTTTGTTCCCCTAGTTTACCTTATGAGTTCAAGTAATAATCTTTAGACTAAGAAAATATTTTCCGCTCGACCGTTGCCATCTGGTACTCATATCGAATCGAAGCGATCAAATTTAAATACATAAATAGCAAGTGAAAATAAACTGAGCTCTGTTTCCTCTTGAGTTTGCTCAGTGGATGATTTTGTTACCTAATTCAATCGATTTAATCGATGTTATCTATGTAAACGCAATGAAATGAACTTTAAGTGGGCCTCATGGTTTAACGTTTGGCTGTTTTTACGCGATCGAATGGTAAATGCGGTCATCCGATGGATATTGGTTCGGATCCTATATCGATCTTAGGCTCGGTTTTCTCACATTGTTAATCCACTTTTTCCTCTTAGGAAAAGAACTTCCTGAATGAAAGGAGGAGATAATATTTCTTGCTTCCCGAGATAATCCTACTTTTGAAGAGGCACATGTAAATTTGAATAAAAGAAAGTCCTTGCGGAAAATGGGAAAAGTTTATGATTACATTATTCATCGTGAAAACACAGCTAGTTATGAAAACTTACCACTTGGGATGGAACATAAGCGGCGTGAAAGTTACAAAAAAGAGCGAGTGAGATATGATTGCTGTCGCAGAGCGCTAAGGACGTTTGGAAGCCTTTCTGTCGTTACTAAAACTACAATCACTCCCTATTATTCATTGTTTTCTAGGAATGTAATAGCAGAATGGTATGATGAAAGAGCGGAAATTTTAATTCTTCAATTAGGAGAAAACATCAGCCCTAATACATTAACCTCTTAAGGTATCGTACACTAATTATTCACTAGCTATTACTCATAGTTTTCTAGAATTCTTTTGTTCAATTGAGCTGAAATATCAGTTAAATGCATTTAGTTCTTGAGGTATAGGATAAAAATTACTTTTGTTTTCTGAATTACAATTAAGTGTAAGATCTCCTATTTTTTAGTATATGATTACCTTAAGATCACTAATAACCTTTAAGAAATTAAGGTGGACAGGTATAGCTTGTAGCATTCTGGCTATCATTCAGCATTCTATCCCCTCTGCTAGCTTTTAGTTGCTTATGTTAGAGGAATGAAGTACCGAACAGTTTCATGCTTTAAAGACGGACAGTCTCTCCTACATCTTGATAATAACCCTAATAACCATCCTCCGACAACTTAGGTCATTCTATTTCTCTCTCTCTCTTTCTAGAAACCTACCTTCAGTTACCATCATATGTAATCAAGTAATGTTAATTAATGTCATAAATATTGGTGTGTAAAGGAAGGGTAAATTATCTCAATCATTATCCTTTCTATTCCCCCTATATACAAGCCCTTGAAAGGTGATATTTGAGAGGATAAGGTACCAAGTTGGTACTACCAAACAAAGTTTGGGATGAATACATTACAGACAGACCACTAATTACCTGTCATCAAATGGAATTTTAACTTCAATTACTGCCACGAGAGCACTTAAAAATGATTCTTCAGGGAAAATTTACCGTCAAATATTCATTAAATCGGTTTCGAGTATTCATTGAAATTCAACATTCCTTCACACGGTACGAGAGATCCAGCACCGTGGGGAAGTGCAAGGAACATGAAATATGAATCATAAATAACGTCGATTGCAGAAAGATTCCCGTCCCACGGGGTTTTTATCGCCCTCCGACGGAGATTTAATTTAGCATTTCGAGTATCGATAAAATGCGCGATAGCGCGGGCGATGGGTCGGGCAAACCTCTCGGCACTCGATATCTCGCGAGAAAAATCAGATTTTATTGGAGAGAGAAAATCGGTTTATCGTCCCCTTTCCCCCGATTGCATTCCTCCCGCAATATTGTGCAATGGGATATCTCGTACACGATTCCTATCCAGTTTCTCATGCCATTGCTTATGACGCGAATTCCCCCATGCGTCTGTTCCTTTACACTCCTGTTTATTCTATTAGAAGCATTTTGAACGTGTGATTTCCAAGTGGCGAGACGGGTTCCAATAAGGGCGTAAAGACTTTTATCAGAAGCGGATGAATTGTAGGCCGCGAGCCGCATACGGCACTTTGTTCTACTGAGACTGCTTTATGGAGAACTTGCGTATACCACGAATAAAACTTTGCTCAATAAGAGGGTAAATTAACGTAACCCATAAATAAATAGTTATTATTCACTTAAGAAAAATAAATTATATGTTTTTTATATTTTATTTTATCCCATATATTACGAATCAACCATAAGTTATTTTTATTAGTATCTCATTAAATCTATAAATGTGTGTAAACCAGGTGGTAGAGTATGGTGTCATACACTATTCAGTCACGAAAGTTGTTTGCAAGTAATACATGGTAGTTTCTTTATTGAGTACACGTATTAAAAACGGTAACAAGGCAAGTGGAAACATCATAAAGTGAAATAATAAGCAATCATACTAATAATTTTTTAATCATTCATTCAACATTCAACACTTATTCATTAACGTCCATCAATTAATTTATTCATTATAATATAACTTATTATTCCATAATTCACTTTCATCAACATACCTCTCTTATTCAACTCTTATAAGTATAAATACAAGCATTACTATTTACAGGTAATAATAAGGGTACATAAGAGACATTAGATTATTTTTAGTTTTCTATTGAGTGCTTTTCATTTCTAGGTAATAATTATATATTATTATTATGTATAATTTAAAAGGGATATTTTTGAAGTGGCGCTGTTAATTTTTATGAAATTTTTTTTTTTAATTTCCATATACCTTCGGATTGACGAGAATTTAGCACGAAAAGGCATCCAGTTCGCCCACCTCATGCTTATATAGTGGAATTCCAGCGGGAACCAGTTGCAAAATCATTCCCTCAAAGTTTCGTTCATCTCTCTATCTAAACTTAATATCTGAAGTGGCAATTCGGGAATTCAATTAGAATTTAAACCAAAAAATAGCAATTATGATCCATTTAAATTTCATTGCAATAAAACAATATAACAAACGATAATAATCTTCTAAATTCAGAATATGGCCAAAGTATTACATACGTAATCCACCGTCTTTTCCAAGTCTTATTATAAGACCTAGTGCGGTCCAACAGAGGTCAAAGCATAAAAACTCTTCTACTAAAGCATTATTTGCTTTCACTTTACAATGCATACAAAAGGTTAGAGGCGATTTTAAATGCCCTGGTACAGTTCTTGGCGCCCCAAGGTAATTAAACATAGCATTAGCTTGCTAGCTTTCAAATATGCATACGTACTCGATCCTAATGCTTCTTAGTAGACTGATTTCCTCTCCAAAGCTCTTTCAGCTGATTGTGGAGGGTAAGAAAAACCAAGTCTTTGATATAGTTTTTAGTATAAATGTACCTTTACAATTTGTTTTTCTAATGCTAGGTTAGGTAGCATATACGTAGACTTGTATTATATAAAAGACGGTAAACATTTTGAGCTGATTGTAATAGTCAGAAATATATTTAATAAATTTAAAGAACTGAAAATAAGACGGATCATATTTACTAAAAATATAAAATACAAATAATTGTTCAATTAGTTCGTATAGAAATATTTAAAGTAATTATACATCTAAAACAGGGTAAGAAGCTAGAAGCAAGGGGATAAGAATTCAAAACCAAGTCATGCAGTTATATTTTCTATGGATATGAAAGGCAACACACTAAAAGGGTTTCGGACTACTGCCAGTTTTTAGGTTCATGGAACGAATACTCTTAGTCAAATATTTTTTCTTAATATTACCAATGAATTCGTGTGAAAATAAAGTGAGTTATGCCTCCCCTTAATTTTTCTCATTGGATAATTTCGCTATCTTATTTAAAATATCACTGTTAAACTATGTAAATGTAGGTGACACATAATACAAGTGGGCCTCATGCTTTGACGTGCGGTCTTTCATACGTGACCGAATAATAAAATAACTGAAAATGAGACGGGATTTACGAAGCTATAAAATATAAAATGCAAAATACTTGTTTAATTGGTTCTCATAGAAATATTGATAGTGTCCATAGTTCTAAAAGCAGGTAATAATTAAAATGTCGAACCAAGTCACGTTGTAATGTTTTCTATGGATGTGAAATGCTTTCAGAATGTGTATACTTACTCGATCCTTATGTTTCTTACATTAATAGCCTGATTTCCTATCCAAAGCTCTTTCGGTCGATTCTGGAGAAGGTGAGAATCAAACTAGCCTTTGATATAATAATTAGTATTAATGCACCTTTGCACCAATAGGTTTTCTACAGCTAGGATAGGAAGCATATAAGTAGATTTGTGTAAATATAAAAGAAGTAGGGCCTGGAATGACAGAATTTTAAAATGTAAAAGAAGGTAAACATTTTGAGCTAATTGCTATCCTCAGAATTATATGCAATAAAATATAAGAACTGTTTAAGAAATAATTATATGCCATAAATATAAAATACGAATTACTTGTTAAATTGGTTATTATAGAAATATTTTAAGTATTTCTAGATCTAAAAGGGAACTAGTATTAGAAGAAGGTGCTAGAAGTAAGAAGGTAAGAATGTAGGACAAAGTCACGGTGTAATTTTTTCTATGGATATGATATGCAAGACACGAAAATGGTTGCGAACCGCTGCCCTTCACATCCAATTCCAAAATCGCGGTTCTTCCACGTCTCTTGGAATTCGATTATTCTTATTTCTAGCGCGATTCCTCGCGAATCCCTTCTGAGCGAATATTTCCATCCGGCTACTTATCAAGAAATCTTTCCCGCGATTTTCGCGAGAGTGCTCGCGACCGAAATTGCGAAAATCAAATCATGTCGAACGATTTTTATCGCTACGGCTCTTCCCTTTTTTTGTTCGCATCCGCATTTCTCCATATGCCGAGGCACCTGGAGATTTTTTGCTGCACTTCCTCCCGTCTAGTCAGTCGGAAACTGCGGGGGCACGTCTCGGAGCACCTAGTTTATGATTTAAAGCATCCCATTTTTACATCTTCTTCGGGCGAATTGCGAGGCTCGGCGTGATCGATAGGCCGGTCGTAGTCGGGCGTATGTGAGCGCACGTTTCCTCAAAGTTACCCAAAGGCATATCTGACTAGCAGTCATCTTAGAAGAAGGATTTCCATCACAGAAATCCAGGTCCCCGCTCAGATACTTTGTTCTTTCATTGGAAGATCTCGCAATTCTCAAATCTTGAGGGTTGAATTTAAGACGCGAATTAACGGTACGAAGGTGATGGTATATTTTCGTAATACTTTAATGGTATTTTAAGGTTTGAAAATAGATAATTTTTGTGAATGTTGATTTAATTGTTATAATTGAAACATTTTCCTTTTTACATTTGATCATGACAACATTTATTCGAAATTCATCCAGTAAAAAAAACAAGCACATTCCAACGCATTTCCCCTTACTTATTTTTAAAATTATTTGATTATATGTTATTTTATTCTAAATTTATACAGTTTGGCTTTTGTGAATAATATCTCATTGCCAATTAAATAAGGCACGTAATGTATACATTAAATTATTGTTTATTTACATCTCAAACTTTATGGATCATAAGAACTACATGTTTTCGATAATGCATACATATTTAAATGTTGCTTATTTATTAAAAAATTGAAATTAAGACCCGTCAAGTTTGACGGGGGAGTTTACTAGTAAGATAATAATAATGTATAATTTATTATGCTCTAGGTAGACTCCAATAGAGCAACACAAAATACAAGAAATGCATCAGTCAAAGAATACATAAATTAAAGGAAATGACATAAATACATACATTTATTAGAGGTTTTAAAATTTCCAAAAGCCGTTTCTGTCGGCGTTCCTCTTCTCATTCCCCGGATGAGAACTGAAAATCGGAGTTGCAAAAATCCTTTAATTTTCGCCGGAGTCAAAATCGAACCCAACAGTAAATGAAAAGTGAAACATAGAGTCAGTGTGCTTCACTTACGTGGAAACATTCCTCTTATAGTACTCAGGTTTGATGATGAAAATGCAAGTTTCCTCATGCCACATACTGCCTATTAAGTCTCATCCTCCCTTACTAGTTCTTGATAGCTAATGTTACCATATATGGGTCAGGTCAACCCCAACCTGCCTTCGAGCTGAATAACTACTCCGATAGACATCTTGGCATTATTATACTAGTGTTCCAACGTCTTCCGAAGCAAACCTAAGCTCCGAGAAAAAATTATGCAACCTCACTTATGTCTTAAAAGTCCTCGTTTTTTACCTTCCCACGTTGATTCGGAATGGAAATCCCCTGATCCTTTCCCCGCTATCCTTCGAATTTAATTTCCGGATTTAAAAAAAAAATTCCGTCTTCTCACCCCTGTTACACGCGGATCACAAAATGGACGCCTGAGGAATTAATCCCCACGTTTTAGGGGATGGAGTTTCCAATTTTTTATTCTATCGGCCGTAAAAATTTAATTCCACGCGCCACCGCACCTTTTGATAAAAGAGATGTGTTTAGCGTCCGAAACGTTTCTCCCCGCTCGTTCTGTTCAATTGCCGGAAATAATTGGTGGGGTCGAGTCGTTTATCTTCATCCATTTAAATTCCGCTTTAATAATAGTGGTAATGTTTACGTTAGGTGTCAACATTTAGTTATAGTGGGCTTATAGTTTCCGATTTTTTTCTTGCGTGTTACTGTCTCGTAGTAAGATTGAAAAAGAAGGGAAAAATTACTAAATGGCTGGGACTCGAACCCAGGTCTTCCATTTTCCGGCAGGTATTCTGACAACTGGATTATCACGCCACGTCAATTCCATTTTGGTTGGGGGATGCTGTATGAGCAAGTAGAGCTGATAAACGAGCGTTATTAGAGGAATTCTTTTACAGGAAATAAGAAACAAGAAAAAAAGCAAAGAAGAAATGAAATTTAACTTACAATTTCCACAAGGAATCGTGAGCCTCGATATATTATAGTACTGCATAGTAGAGAGCCTGCGCGTAAATTTTTCCGCACCTTCTCCTCGGAGGGTGATGCCCCCACTCCATTGAACTCCTTAACTCATATTTTCCACCACATGACCTTTTTCTCGCGGTTGCCAGTATCGCTAATCGTTCTCTCGTTTTTCTTCGAAATAGCCATGCGCACGCCTAAGGAGTTTGTGATATGAGGAAATTTGACAACGCTGCTGTGCATAAAAGAGAGACGCTGCATTAAGGGGGAAAGGGATACCAAAAAGGCGGTACTCGGAGGGGGGTAGGTTGTCGATGCTCCGCCCACAGGTACCGAAAAAGGCTCTTTACTAGGCGGTATTATAATATCATCCCGCTAGTAGAAATTTTCGCGGCATGGTTGTTCAGTGGTTAGAATACCTTCGGGAAAGGGGAAGATCTGGGTTCGAGTCCCGGTAATGTTGAAAAGTTTCTCTTTTTGCTTAATGTATCGTATAGAACTTCTCTGTGCTGAGTTACATTTAATGTCGATGATCTCCATTAGGAAGTAAGCTCGCAGCTTTGCATGAAATATTGCCTTTATATCATTATAGTGAAGCGTGATGCGTTTCATTCGGCCCGTTCAACTTGCGAAGCCTAGCAATTAAGTTTGCGAACTTATCCTAGAAATTGCGCTGCTAACCTTATTACGGAATATCGCCGTGGTCACCTCTTGAGTAATCCCTTTGAGATGCTGTACACTGAGAGACTACTCCACTGTTCGAGGCAATTTCGGACGCTTGTTCTTGAAAGGTGTTCTTAACTGCATACACATTAGCCTAGATGCACTCAACTCCATCAGAATATACTATCGTAATTTATTTGATAGTTGAGTTGAGACAGTCGACAAATATTCATTAGTTATTAATCAATTATTTATATTAAATCCTATTTTATCGAAGAAAAAGTTCGCAAGCGATGTTACTTAGCGTTAGTTAGGCCTCACCTTGAGTATGCATATAGTGTATGGGACCCTACTGACAAATGACATCTTCGGAATTTAGAAAAAGTACAACGAAAGACGATACGATTTGTAAAGAATAGCGAATAAAACAGCGAGTGTTACTCAGATGATATACGACGCGGGATGGGAATCATTAGAAGATAGAAGACTAATTCAAAGGATAAATTTACTAAATAAGTTCAAAGAAATTACGTTCTCAAATGATGTAACCGATATAATGCGACCCCCATGTTATATGGGTCGTTCTCAAACTGCGAGGAAGATTAGGAAAATAGATGGTAGAAGAAAAATTTAAAATCCACGAAAGGGACCGAAAAATTGTGGACATTGAATTTTCTTTTTCAGAATGGATATAATGGCTCGAGTCGAAACCGGTCGAAATTTAACCGCGTGAAAACAACAAAATAGTAATGCATACATAAAATAATAAGTATTACAATTCATTTCATTCTTTCTCCAAATACCTCTAACAATTCGAGGTAAATTAAATTGATTTAACTCGTTTAGCAAATGTAAGACCAGCTACAGCGTGGAGGTTTAGGATGAATCTAATTCCCTTCTCATGCTCATAGGAATGCCTAATCTGGCTTAGTAACCCATTAGATAATTTTCTTGTGAGTTAGCAAACTTAAATGACCACTCACTTCAGAACTAAAATGCACTTAGTAGTATCAAGTATTTCTCAAAGGATCATGACTTTGAAGTAACCATAGAGCGGTGATTGGCTCAGATAGCCCGTAGATTGTGGAAACAGTTGAGTTGATTGGATGAATATATCATCAAAGGTTCCCAAAACGGCTAACAAGGTACTTACTCTATTACTCCGTGGAATGTGATGCGCTAAAAGTTTGGAGATCTCAAGAAATCTCGCGGAAGTAATTTATATAGTTAGACTGAATTTAATTAAAAATTATTATCTTCTTGGATTGCAAACGTTTACTAAATTAGGAAATAATTTATAATACTCTAAAACGGAAATAATACTCATTCCATATTATTTTGATTGTGGATAGAATAATTTGAAGTTGAAGTATAAGAATGACTGATACTTCTTAAATATGCATTAGGATTATCAGAGCTATATATCAATTAAGCGTAATTCAACAAGTGAGCAGCTATCGTTCTCCTATTTGAGTATTTGACTGAAAAAAAATTGCACTCTGTTTTTAATAAAGGATTTGAACCGCAAATTTCAAGCTGTATGCCTAAGTCTCAACGCGATGAATCTTTCTACTCACAAAACACATATAGGAGATAATATGCCATTTATTTAAAATCCAAATGAGGTTTATAGAAGTACTGAGCATTCAATCTCAACGAAAAGGTTGCCATTGATGATCCCTTGAAAAAATACGTTTAGGGATTTGTGCAAAGAATTGGAATTTATCGTTTCTACCTAGCTTGAAGCTTACTTAACACTTTAGCGAATGAATTATACGCAAGCAAAGTGCATTTATCTATATCTCACTTTTCTGAGCTCACCATTCTTTTAAGCACTTAAACTGTAATATTGGAGAAACATAAAATAAATGTTACTACTGTTACTAATTTTTAAATGTTAAATTTTTCTAATGTATTTCTAAATAATTCTCGTAGTTGCGATTTAAAAAAAAAATAAAATACAAAACGCTATTTGAGCGGCAAACATATTTCGTTACGAGATACTTTGCATTCAGTCTAAATGTTTGGCCAATACAAATTCCAATCATCAGATTAATAAATACTGTCTAGCGTAACTTGGTGGAATTTCATATAAAAACTTAAATTACAAAGTCAAAAAAATCTGATGTGGCCAGCACATGACTTTCTCCATACATATAAGATGTAAATATTTATCTACGGCAGTAATTTCGAACTCTATATTCCATCTAAACTTGGAAGATGGGTGATTAATTTATATATTATTATCTTTTACGTCTCAAACATTATAAATAATGTTTTTCGGGACATGATCGATGAAAAAAGATGAAATTGGCCTTTCGCTCATAGAGCCCAGAGCGCCCACAATGTACATAATCAGCAACTTCCGGTTTATCAGTATTTTATGAATAACTCCTAAACAATCAGTGATACAAAAATATATTTCACACAAAAGTTATAGTAAATTAAATTTTCTAAAACATTTGTAAATAATAGTATATACCTAAATATCATATTTATGGAGATATTTTGAAAACCGGAAATGAGCTTTGAAGAATGAAGCTCAACTTTCGGTTGCCGGATTTACTCCAAAAACTAATCAACTCTAACGACACCAACCAAAGTACTATATATGAAATTGTTGATCGAACAAATAGTTTTCATGTTAGAGCGCCCACAAAGTACATAATCATCTTCTTCCGGTTTATCAGTATTTCACGAATAACTCCTAATCGAACGGTGATACAAAAATATGTTAAATACAAAAGTTATAGTAAATTATATTATCAAAAACTTTTATAAGGAATACAATATACGTATATATCATATTTATGGAGATATTTTGAAAACCGGAAATGAGCTTTAATGAATAAAGCTCGACTTCCGGTTGACCGATGTACTCCAAAAACTAATCAACTCTGACAGCACACACCACAGTACTATATATGAAGTTTGGTATTGATACGACTAATAGTTTTCACGTTAGAGCGCCCACTATCACACACACACACACACACACACACACACACACACACACACACACACACACACACACACACACACACACACATTGGACTCCGTAGCGTTCGGACGTGTTTCGGCTTCGCTCCCGGTCTCTTACTTTGTGTGCGCTTTCTTTCATCGTTGTCATCGTTTCATCTCATCGTTCTGTGTTTGTTCGCTTCGTTTGTGCTTCGTCTTCATCCAGTGATCGTCGGTGAGTGTCCAATTTGTTGATTTGTCTGGTTTTTCGTCTCGTGTTGTTCGCATACGCTCGCCATCAGCGTGAGTCTCACACGTTCGTCATCTGCCGCCTCGGTGGCGGCAGAAATGGACGTGGCTTCACCTACAGTGTCGCCTTCATCCTCAGAGATGGATTTATCTGGAAGTAGTCAGTGTAATTCGCAGAAATTGACCTATAAATCAATTCTATCTACGCCCGCTTCTCAATTGTCTGGTGACTCATCGCCATGTGCTCCCAAAAGCTCGTCCTCCCATACCTCGAGGCCTACCTCCCCCGTCCCTCGACCTGCCTCCCCTACTTCTAGGCCAGTATCCCCTACCTCCACGCCAGCTCCCCCTCCCATACGCAGACCTGTTCAGCTACCACCCCTACGTAGCGACGCAGGAGACTCGGCGCACGTCTCCTCTCCTCCCTCTACCTCAGAGCTGGTCGCCCCCCCTACCGCCCCTCCATCCACCCCGGGGCACTCTCTTGTCGTTTCCCCTTCCACTTTGGCTTCGTCAACATACATTTCAGATTCTACTACGTTACCGTCCATTCCTTCCCCGCCAGCGCCTACAGCCCCTCCTCTCGGCACATACGCGCAGCGGGTTCGAGGGGAATCTCTTGGAAATTACGCACGCACACCTACACACGAGAGTCCCAACGGGACTTTTTCTTTCACGCGTCGAAGGGTAACGCCGGTGCTGACCGGTCCTAACCGAAAAAGGGGTATTATAATGCAAGGTTTGCCGGACACCCCAGTTCACCAATATGTCTTCGCGGTTGCTAGTAAAATAGGGGGCGGGAGTAAAATCACGCATGCCACGCGGCTCTCCCAGAATAGAATTTGTATCTACCTCGCGAGCGAGGCACTGGTCGACACATTTATCTCCGACTTCGGCGGTGTCGAGATAAACAACACATGGGTCGCGGCACGCCGCATGGTGACCGCGGCTAAAAAAGTTTTTCTGAGCAACATCCCGCCCGAGGTCTCTAACAAAGACTTACTCGAGATACTAAGCGAGGCCGGAAGAATAGTGTCGCCGATTTATCCCCTGACATCCGGCATTAGAGTCGATGACTTTACTCACGTCTCCTCATGGAGGAGGATGGTACATATGGTCATCAGGGAAGGGATCAGGATGCCCGACTCCTTCGTCGTCGACGTTGGGGACACCCCTTACCGGGTATTCTTAAGAGTTGACGACGGTAGGTGTTTCCAGTGCGGGGAGGACGGCCACGCAGCCAACACATGCCCAAAATCAAACGCCACCTCGAAACAAATACCAAAAACCGTACCGTCAACGGATGGCGTCCCGCTAGCCACCACCAATGCTCCCTCTACCTCTGATGATCTGAGTTCCTCCACGAATACCTCTGTCCCCGTTGTTTCCGCGACCACTCAGTCCGGTGCACTATCATCAGAGGAGGGCAAAACTCCTCCCGAGACAGATATTACTCCTGAGGAAATCAATCTGGTCGACTCGCAAACGGCTAAACTCCTTGCCCCTCTTGCCATGGATTCGCCACCATCAGTCGCGATTGAGAGCCTCGAGCTCTCGGCCTCTCAAAAGAGGAAAACACACACGGGAACCCCAGAAGATAACCTCCTCGGTCAAGTGCAAAGGAAAGAAAAGAATCCGAAAATAACCAAAGAAATGCGCCCGGATGACGAGGGGCTTAAACAAATAGCGGATTATTACACAAAAAATCCCGGGTTCACAAACATATCTTTTTTATCCCTAAGTAAATTCTTGCGAGACGTAAAGGGGAGGACGGACAGGATCGCCGCCTTAAAAGAAAATTTCAGTGAACCCATCGAAGCATTTAAAGTCCTGGCCACCCTCGACAAGCAGAAAGTCGTAAAACAGGGGGCAATGAAGATGAGGATCAAGAGGTTGGTCCAGCACGCCCTACAGGACGACATCTTCAATGCATAATTTTGTCATATTTATAACCATCATTATTTATTTACATATTTTGAAAATATCTATTGCCCTTATCAATATTTTTTGCCCATTACACGCATCTACTTCGTCGGTGTCGGTCGGTCGGTCGGTGTCGTGTATATATTTTTATTTATATTTATTTATTAATATTTATTTATTGTCCTTGTTTTAAATGCATCCATTCCTCGGATGTTTTAATCGTGTGTGTCCGATTTGTGCCCTTGGTTATCCTTTTGATGAAACGAGCAATTTTAAATAGGGATTTTATTGCGCCGCCTTCGGCCAGTGTGTGTCTGTCTATTTATTTATTTATTATTCGTGTTCGTCCGTGCTTTTATAAATTTATAAATTTATTTATTTATTTATTTATTTATTCGCGCATCATAGTGCGTGGTTTAAAGCACGTCTGTTTTTATCATATGTACGACGCTCCAGCTTTTTATGATCCTTTTATAGTTTGCTCGTCGTTTCTTGATTGGATTGTCCTTGCTCGAGGACGGATATGACAGATTTGAGAATAATCTCGCTAAACGTTCGCTCCGTGAGGGGAACTCTAAAGTGGGCACACCTGACGGCCTTCTTGGAGGCCCATCGGCCGGAAGTGGTGCTGCTGCAGGAGACCAACACCGTCGCGCCTGCGATGGACTCCCTGCCGCAGTACGAGTTTTTCTTCTCTCCCCTCTCCACGCCTCACACAGGAACGGCGGTCGCGGTGCACAGATCCGTGTGCGGCGGTGCGCGCCCGCCCGTCGTGATTAGCGACGGGCACGCCTTGGGTGTGACCGTCGGCCTGGGGGGTGTGACGCTCGACTTCGTGTCATTTTACGGACCGCACGAGCAGCATGAGGCGCTGACTGTCATCGATCGGCTGAGAGAACACCTAGAAGCGACGAGGCAGCAGCGCAGAGGACCGAGAGTGACTATATTAGGGGGAGATTTTAACGTCACTTTGGACCCCGGGAGGGACAGATCCTCCGGGAGGGAGAGACATCCCCGGGTCGCCAACGCGCTCCGGAGTTTGGTGGAGGACATGGAGCTGGTGGACCCGTGGGTGGAGACGAGGAGGGGAGAGGAGGGTTTCACCTTTCACGGAGCGGAGGGTGGAAACGTGCGCTCGAGGCTGGACCGCTTATACGTGTCCGGCGGGAGCCTCTCAGCCGTAAAAAATATGAGGACGGTGCCGTCGTTTACCGACCATAGAGGGGTGGCAGCCACTCTTTCGTTGCCAAGAGTGATCCCTCGACCTCCGTACTGGAGGTTCGACAATGGGTTGCTGCGCAACGAGGAGTACGTTCAAAACATAAAGACGCTCATCGCGGCGATCAACGATCTACGTTGTTTGGGAGACCCGGTATCGAAGTGGGAGACCCTAAAGTTTGAAGTGAAGGAGAGAACGGTCGACTACGTGAGGAGACTCAGACGGCAGCAGAGGGAAGCCATAGAGGAAGGAATTCAACTACAGCGGGCTAAGGCTATCGTGGCGAGGATGGGGTGGGAGAATATAATCGTCAACGACGACCCGCTGGCTCCTCACGTAGCGAAGTGGTACACGCGCGTCGTTCCGAGACCGCTGGAGGGCCTGGAGATCGACGGTCGATGGGAGGAGGACCTTGCGGCGATAAGAATACACGTTTCCGCCTATTTTGGCGAAATTTTCGACCCAAAAGACGCGGAGCCTCTAACAAGTGAAGAGGACGAAGCCCTCCTCTTCGAAGCCCTCGACAGCGTCTGCGAGGACGAAAGGGCCTTGCTGAACGTGGAGGTTTCGGAGGACGAGATGCTGGAGGCACTTAAGAAGCTTAATAGAAACAAGACCCCGGGGTCAGACGGACTGACCCCGGAATTCTACATCGCCTTCTGGGACGTCCTCGAGGGCCTGTTCGGGGACATGGTGCGGGAGAGCTTTCGGAGGGGAAGCCTCCCCAGAACCAGCAGGTCGTCCGTCATCGCCCTCGTCCCGAAGAGCGGGGGGGGCAGAACGATCGATGGTTGGAGGCCCGTGTCGATCACCAACACGGATTACAAAATAATGGCAAAATTATTATCGATGAGGGTCAGCAGAGTAATAGCATCTGTCATATCCGTCGAGCAGTCGTACTGCGTTCCGGGGAGAAGCATTTTTGACGCCATCTCCACTGTGCGGGACATGGTGAGATCGGCGAACGCCGAGGATACGCCTCTGGCGGTGCTCTCCTTGGACCAGTCGAAAGCCTTCGATCGAGTCGGCCACGCTTATTTGATCAAGATTTTAGAAAGAATGGGTTTCGGGGACCGACTGATCGGCATGCTGCGGACGCTGTACCGGGACGCCGTATGCATGGTCCGAGTCGGGTCCTCTCTTACGCCCCCTATCCCTTTCCGAAGGGGAATAAGGCAGGGATGTCCACTTTCCGGACAACTGTACACCCTCGCCTTCGAGCCCCTCGTTCGGGCCCTCAAAGCGAGGCTCACCGGTGCCTCCATCCCCCGCCACCCGGAGACGCGGATAGCCGTCAGCGTCTATGCGGACGACGTGACGGTGTTCGCATCGGAGGAGGAGGATTTAAGGCGGGTTTTTCCGGCGTACGACCTCTACGCTCGGTCTTCGGGGGCCAAGATAAACGCAGAGAAGACGGTGGGGCTGTGGGTCGGCAGGTGGAGAGGCAGGCAGGACTCTCCCCTCGAAATAAGATGGAATTCGGAACACGGCAAATACCTAGGCCGAAAGATCTTCAACGACGAAGATCCGGAAAGGGAGGTTCTTGAGAAAGAGATGGTCGAAACGATCGAGACGGCCCTCAGGAGTTGGAAGCCAAGAATGAGCCCGATGTCGTTGAGGGGGAGGGTGTGCGTGGCGAATCAGTTCGTCGCGCCCAAGATATGGCACACCCTCCAGACCTTTCAGCCTTCACCCTCATTTTCTTCAAGGATCCAGAGGCTGCTGGTGGATGCCATTTGGTTGGGTAGAAAGCACTGGGTGAAGAAGAAGGTGGCGACGGCGCCGGTTCGAGAGGGAGGACTCGGGCTCGTCGACGTTGGGGTTAAGATCCTCGGATTTCGATTCAACGCCGCACAGAGGCTCCTCCTTTCAGAGGAGGCAGCAGCGGAGCCGTGGAGGCTGCTCGCGGCCGCGGGCTTCGGGCGCGCGACGGGGGGGCGTCCGTGGAGGGACGCTTTCGATCGTGGCACGGGGTCGCGCCGGCTCTCCGGCTTTCGCCGCTCGCTAGTCAGGGCGTGGCGGTCGATGGGGCCGGAGAGAGAGGGCGCGGGAGTTTATGTCTTCTCCAGCGCGAGGCTCGGGAGGAGGATGGATCTTCCGATCCCCAAAAGGGCCGTATACAAAGAAGTTCTGTACAGAAGAAACAACGAGATCTGGCCACTCTCGGGTCGTGAGCCGAGGGAGGAGATCAGGTGGAGATCCCTCCGATCGCACCCCACCCTGGGGCATGATGGGGACGCGGCATGGCGCCTGGCTCATGGCGCGTGGGCGGACTGCCCCTTTCTCAGGAAGACCGGGATAAGAGAAAAAGACGACTGCCCTTGGTGCCCGGGAGTCGTCGGCACGGCCTGGCACCTGGCATACGTCTGTCCGAAGACGAGGCCGCTGTGGAGCGCGGTCGTTGGGGCCACAAAGAACCTGACGGGGAAAAGGGAGGTCCTCGTGAAGGAAATATATGGGGGAATCCTGGAGAGAGGGTCCCCAGGTACCAGGCTCGCCAACTTTCTCCTTTCGTTGGCGAAGGGAGAAATTAGGAGACAGCTAGACGCCTTTTTCCGGGGGCGGACGAGAGACGTCGCCTACGCGGAGGCGTTTTCGAGGGCCCTCCGGAAAAGGTTGAAATTAGAAAGAGACCACGCCGAGGCATGCTGCAGCGGGGAGATGCTCGGCGTGTGGACCCAAAAAAATTTCCTGATCGATTCCCAAACGGGAGAGCTGAAGGAGGATTGCCCACTCCTTCACTTAAACTGACCCCTTTTTAAACCTTTTATCCTTTATCTTTTTATCTATTTATTTATTTATTTATTTATTGTTATCGCGTCATGGAGTGGCGACGTGTAATTTACTTTTGTCGCCGCTTGATGCACGTTATTTCACCGACGCAAAGCTCTGCAAGGTGAGGAGCAGTTAGACCCCAGCGTGTCAGACCCTTGATGAAGGCTTTATTAACGCGAGGAGCATCCTTTTGTACACGCAGACCAACGCAAACCCACGCACCCGCATTCACGCACTCTCCCTCGATAGAGGGCCATCGAGGGCGATGCCGCCGGCTAGGCCGGGGCTTCAGTTCGGGTGGCGGGACACCGCCTCCTCTTACTCGTGCACCCCTCGATAGAGGGCACAGGGTGTTAGGCGTTTGGTGGGGCGGCCTGGGCCCCGTTTTTAGTTTGGTGCTGAGGATATGGCGTGGGGCTCTACGTGGAATAAATATACACACATACACACACACACACACACACATACACACACACACACACTGGGTTAGGGTATGGGTGTGGGTTAGGGTATGGGTGTGGGTTAGGGTATGGGTGTGGGTTAGGGTATGGGTTAGGGAGCGGGTTGGGATGTGGGTTGGGATGTGGTTAGAGAGGGGGTTTGGGAGTGTGTTAGGGTGTGGGAACAAGGCTGGCCGGTAAAGAGTGGATGGGACTTATGTTGATTGATAAGTTCTGGAGTTGGATCTGGACTTTGCGTACCGGTCAAGGTAGAGGATGGTCAAAGGGAGTGTCGGGCCCCAAGCCTCAGCCCCCAAGACCTACGCCAGATTTGGAATCAGTTTCACTTCCCTATCTGGCAATATAATAATAATAATAATAATAATAATAATAATAATAATAACACACACACCCACACATAGACACAGACATCATTCCGAAAATGGTCAAAACGTGTTCTAGGGACCCCAAAACATGTATTTCCGTTGAAATCTCGAAGCCGAATTTTTTCATGAAAACAATACTTTCTCTATACTTCGTATATGGAGAAAGTAAAAATAATATGTACAAATTCCACAAATAGATATTTGGAACGTTTTTTTTTTTAATTGGCCTTTAAAGTTTCCAATCACTATAGTTAGTCACATGTTGTTGCAATTTAAAAGATAATATAAGAATGCATTGGGCAGTATTCCCTTTTTACTTTCTCCATATACGAAGTATAGAGAAAGTATTGTTATCATGAAAAAATCGACTTCGAGGTTTCAACGGAAATACATGTTTTGGGGTCCCTAGAACACGTTTTGACCATTTTCGGAATGGTGTGTGTGTGTGTGTGTGTGTGTGTGTGTGTGTGTGTGTGTGTGTGTGTGTGTGTGTGTGTGTGTGTGTGTGTGTGTGTGTGTGTGTGTGTGTGTGTGTGTGTGTGTGTGTGTGTGTGTGTGTGTGTGTGTGTGTGTGTGTGTGTGTGTGTGTGTGTGTGTGTGTGTGTGTGTGTGTGTGTGTGTGTGTGTGTGTGTGTGTGTGTGTGTGTGTGTGTGTGTGTGTGTGTGTGTGTGTGTGTGTGTGTGTGTGTGTGTGTGTGTGTGTGTGTGTGTGTGTGTGTGTGTGTGTGTGTGTGTGTGTGTGTGTGTGTGTGTGTGTGTGTGTGTGTGTGTGTGTGTGTGTGTGTGTGTGTGTGTGTGTGTGTGTGTGTGTGTGTGTGTGTGTGTGTGTGTGTGTGTGTGTGTTATTATTATTATTATTATTATTATTATTATTATTATTATTATTATATTGCCAGATAGGGAAGTGAAACTGATTCCAAATCTGGCGTAGGTCTTGGGGGCTGAGGCTTGGGGCCCGACACTCCCTTTGACCATCCTCTACCTTGACCGGTACGCAAAGTCCAGATCCAACTCCAGAACTTATCAATCAACATAAGTCCCATCCACTCTTTACCGGCCAGCCTTGTTCCCACACCCTAACACACTCCCAAACCCCCTCTCTAACCACATCCCAACCCACATCCCAACCTGCACCCTAACCCATACCCTAACCCACACCCATACCCTAACCCACACCCATACCCTAACCCACACCCATACCCTAACCCAATGTGTGTGTGTGTGTATGTGTGTGTGTGTGTGTGTATGTGTGTATATTTATTCCACGTAGAGCCCCACGCCATATCCTCAGCACCAAACTAAAAACGGGGCCCAGGCCGCCCCACCAAACGCCTAACACCCTGTGCCCTCTATCGAGGGGTGCACGAGTAAGAGGAGGCGGTGTCCCGCCACCCGAACTGAAGCCCCGGCCTAGCCGGCGGCATCGCCCTCGATGGCCCTCTATCGAGGGAGAGTGCGTGAATGCGGGTGCGTGGGTTTGCGTTGGTCTGCGTGTACAAAAGGATGCTCCTCGCGTTAATAAAGCCTTCATCAAGGGTCTGACACGCTGGGGTCTAACTGCTCCTCACCTTGCAGAGCTTTGCGTCGGTGAAATAACGTGCATCCAGCGGCGACAAAAGTAAATTACACGTCGCCACTCCATGACGCGATAACAATAAATAAATAAATAAATAAATAGATAAAAAGATAAAGGATAAAAGGTTTAAAAAGGGGTCAGTTTAAGTGAAGGAGTGGGCAATCCTCCTTCAGCTCTCCCGTTTGGGAATCGATCAGGAAATTTTTTTGGGTCCACACGCCGAGCATCTCCCCGCTGCAGCATGCCTCGGCGTGGTCTCTTTCTAATTTCAACCTTTTCCGGAGGGCCCTCGAAAACGCCTCCGCGTAGGCGACGTCTCTCGTCCGCCCCCGGAAAAAGGCGTCTAGCTGTCTCCTAATTTCTCCCTTCGCCAACGAAAGGAGAAAGTTGGCGAGCCTGGTACCTGGGGACCCTCTCTCCAGGATTCCCCCATATATTTCCTTCACGAGGACCTCCCTTTTCCCCGTCAGGTTCTTTGTGGCCCCAACGACCGCGCTCCACAGCGGCCTCGTCTTCGGACAGATGTATGCCAGGTGCCAGGCCGTGCCGACGACTCCCGGGCACCAAGGGCAGTCGTCTTTTTCTCTTATCCCGGTCTTCCTGAGAAAGGGGCAGTCCGCCCACGCGCCATGAGCCAGGTGCCATGCCGCGTCCCCATCATGCCCCAGGGTGGGGTGCGATCGGAGGGATCTCCACCTGATCTCCTCCCTCGGCTCACGACCCGAGAGTGGCCAGATCTCGTTGTTTCTTCTGTACAGAACTTCTTTGTATACGGCCCTTTTGGGGATCGGAAGATCCATCCTCCTCCCGAGCCTCGCGCTGGAGAAGACATAAACTCCCGCGCCCTCTCTCTCCGGCCCCATCGACCGCCACGCCCTGACTAGCGAGCGGCGAAAGCCGGAGAGCCGGCGCGACCCCGTGCCACGATCGAAAGCGTCCCTCCACGGACGCCCCCCCGTCGCGCGCCCGAAGCCCGCGGCCGCGAGCAGCCTCCACGGCTCCGCTGCTGCCTCCTCTGAAAGGAGGAGCCTCTGTGCGGCGTTGAATCGAAATCCGAGGATCTTAACCCCAACGTCGACGAGCCCGAGTCCTCCCTCTCGAACCGGCGCCGTCGCCACCTTCTTCTTCACCCAGTGCTTTCTACCCAACCAAATGGCATCCACCAGCAGCCTCTGGATCCTTGAAGAAAATGAGGGTGAAGGCTGAAAGGTCTGGAGGGTGTGCCATATCTTGGGCGCGACGAACTGATTCGTCACGCACACCCTCCCCCTCAACGACATCGGGCTCATTCTTGGCTTCCAACTCCTGAGGGCCGTCTCGATCGTTTCGACCATCTCTTTCTCAAGAACCTCCCTTTCCGGATCTTCGTCGTTGAAGATCTTTCGGCCTAGGTATTTGCCGTGTTCCGAATTCCATCTTATTTCGAGGGGAGAGTCCTGCCTGCCTCTCCACCTGCCGACCCACAGCCCCACCGTCTTCTCTGCGTTTATCTTGGCCCCCGAAGACCGAGCGTAGAGGTCGTACGCCGGAAAAACCCGCCTTAAATCCTCCTCCTCCGATGCGAACACCGTCACGTCGTCCGCATAGACGCTGACGGCTATCCGCGTCTCCGGGTGGCGGGGGATAGAGGCACCTGTGAGCCTCGCTTTGAGGGCCCGAACGAGGGGCTCGAAGGCGAGGGTGTACAGTTGTCCGGAAAGTGGACATCCCTGCCTTATTCCCCTTCGGAAAGGGATAGGGGGCGTAAGAGAGGACCCGACTCGGACCATGCATACGGCGTCCCGGTACAGCGTCCGCAGCATGCCGATCAGTCGGTCCCCGAAACCCATTCTTTCTAAAATCTTGATCAAATAAGCGTGGCCGACTCGATCGAAGGCTTTCGACTGGTCCAAGGAGAGCACCGCCAGAGGCGTATCCTCGGCGTTCGCCGATCTCACCATGTCCCGCACAGTGGAGATGGCGTCAAAAATGCTTCTCCCCGGAACGCAGTACGACTGCTCGACGGATATGACAGATGCTATTACTCTGCTGACCCTCATCGATAATAATTTTGCCATTATTTTGTAATCCGTGTTGGTGATCGACACGGGCCTCCAACCATCGATCGTTCTGCCCCCCCCGCTCTTCGGGACGAGGGCGATGACGGACGACCTGCTGGTTCTGGGGAGGCTTCCCCTCCGAAAGCTCTCCCGCACCATGTCCCCGAACAGGCCCTCGAGGACGTCCCAGAAGGCGATGTAGAATTCCGGGGTCAGTCCGTCTGACCCCGGGGTCTTGTTTCTATTAAGCTTCTTAAGTGCCTCCAGCATCTCGTCCTCCGAAACCTCCACGTTCAGCAAGGCCCTTTCGTCCTCGCAGACGCTGTCGAGGGCTTCGAAGAGGAGGGCTTCGTCCTCTTCACTTGTTAGAGGCTCCGCGTCTTTTGGGTCGAAAATTTCGCCAAAATAGGCGGAAACGTGCATTCTTATCGCCGCAAGGTCCTCCTCCCATCGACCGTCGATCTCCAGGCCCTCCAGCGGTCTCGGAACGACGCGCGTGTACCACTTCGCTACGTGAGGAGCCAGCGGGTCGTCGTTGACGATTATATTCTCCCACCCCATCCTCGCCACGATAGCCTTAGCCCGCTGTAGTTGAATTCCTTCCTCTATGGCTTCCCTCTGCTGCCGTCTGAGTCTCCTCACGTAGTCGACCGTTCTCTCCTTCACTTCAAACTTTAGGGTCTCCCACTTCGATACCGGGTCTCCCAAACAACGTAGATCGTTGATCGCCGCGATGAGCGTCTTTATGTTTTGAACGTACTCCTCGTTGCGCAGCAACCCATTGTCGAACCTCCAGTACGGAGGTCGAGGGATCACTCTTGGCAACGAAAGAGTGGCTGCCACCCCTCTATGGTCGGTAAACGACGGCACCGTCCTCATATTTTTTACGGCTGAGAGGCTCCCGCCGGACACGTATAAGCGGTCCAGCCTCGAGCGCACGTTTCCACCCTCCGCTCCGTGAAAGGTGAAACCCTCCTCTCCCCTCCTCGTCTCCACCCACGGGTCCACCAGCTCCATGTCCTCCACCAAACTCCGGAGCGCGTTGGCGACCCGGGGATGTCTCTCCCTCCCGGAGGATCTGTCCCTCCCGGGGTCCAAAGTGACGTTAAAATCTCCCCCTAATATAGTCACTCTCGGTCCTCTGCGCTGCTGCCTCGTCGCTTCTAGGTGTTCTCTCAGCCGATCGATGACAGTCAGCGCCTCATGCTGCTCGTGCGGTCCGTAAAATGACACGAAGTCGAGCGTCACACCCCCCAGGCCGACGGTCACACCCAAGGCGTGCCCGTCGCTAATCACGACGGGCGGGCGCGCACCGCCGCACACGGATCTGTGCACCGCGACCGCCGTTCCTGTGTGAGGCGTGGAGAGGGGAGAGAAGAAAAACTCGTACTGCGGCAGGGAGTCCATCGCAGGCGCGACGGTGTTGGTCTCCTGCAGCAGCACCACTTCCGGCCGATGGGCCTCCAAGAAGGCCGTCAGGTGTGCCCACTTTAGAGTTCCCCTCACGGAGCGAACGTTTAGCGAGATTATTCTCAAATCTGTCATATCCGTCCTCGAGCAAGGACAATCCAATCAAGAAACGACGAGCAAACTATAAAAGGATCATAAAAAGCTGGAGCGTCGTACATATGATAAAAACAGACGTGCTTTAAACCACGCACTATGATGCGCGAATAAATAAATAAATAAATAAATAAATTTATAAATTTATAAAAGCACGGACGAACACGAATAATAAATAAATAAATAGACAGACACACACTGGCCGAAGGCGGCGCAATAAAATCCCTATTTAAAATTGCTCGTTTCATCAAAAGGATAACCAAGGGCACAAATCGGACACACACGATTAAAACATCCGAGGAATGGATGCATTTAAAACAAGGACAATAAATAAATATTAATAAATAAATATAAATAAAAATATATACACGACACCGACCGACCGACCGACACCGACGAAGTAGATGCGTGTAATGGGCAAAAAATATTGATAAGGGCAATAGATATTTTCAAAATATGTAAATAAATAATGATGGTTATAAATATGACAAAATTATGCATTGAAGATGTCGTCCTGTAGGGCGTGCTGGACCAACCTCTTGATCCTCATCTTCATTGCCCCCTGTTTTACGACTTTCTGCTTGTCGAGGGTGGCCAGGACTTTAAATGCTTCGATGGGTTCACTGAAATTTTCTTTTAAGGCGGCGATCCTGTCCGTCCTCCCCTTTACGTCTCGCAAGAATTTACTTAGGGATAAAAAAGATATGTTTGTGAACCCGGGATTTTTTGTGTAATAATCCGCTATTTGTTTAAGCCCCTCGTCATCCGGGCGCATTTCTTTGGTTATTTTCGGATTCTTTTCTTTCCTTTGCACTTGACCGAGGAGGTTATCTTCTGGGGTTCCCGTGTGTGTTTTCCTCTTTTGAGAGGCCGAGAGCTCGAGGCTCTCAATCGCGACTGATGGTGGCGAATCCATGGCAAGAGGGGCAAGGAGTTTAGCCGTTTGCGAGTCGACCAGATTGATTTCCTCAGGAGTAATATCTGTCTCGGGAGGAGTTTTGCCCTCCTCTGATGATAGTGCACCGGACTGAGTGGTCGCGGAAACAACGGGGACAGAGGTATTCGTGGAGGAACTCAGATCATCAGAGGTAGAGGGAGCATTGGTGGTGGCTAGCGGGACGCCATCCGTTGACGGTACGGTTTTTGGTATTTGTTTCGAGGTGGCGTTTGATTTTGGGCATGTGTTGGCTGCGTGGCCGTCCTCCCCGCACTGGAAACACCTACCGTCGTCAACTCTTAAGAACACCCGGTAAGGGGTGTCCCCAACGTCGACGACGAAGGAGTCGGGCATCCTGATCCCTTCCCTGATGACCATATGTACCATCCTCCTCCATGAGGAGACGTGAGTAAAGTCATCGACTCTAATGCCGGATGTCAGGGGATAAATCGGCGACACTATTCTTCCGGCCTCGCTTAGTATCTCGAGTAAGTCTTTGTTAGAGACCTCGGGCGGGATGTTGCTCAGAAAAACTTTTTTAGCCGCGGTCACCATGCGGCGTGCCGCGACCCATGTGTTGTTTATCTCGACACCGCCGAAGTCGGAGATAAATGTGTCGACCAGTGCCTCGCTCGCGAGGTAGATACAAATTCTATTCTGGGAGAGCCGCGTGGCATGCGTGATTTTACTCCCGCCCCCTATTTTACTAGCAACCGCGAAGACATATTGGTGAACTGGGGTGTCCGGCAAACCTTGCATTATAATACCCCTTTTTCGGTTAGGACCGGTCAGCACCGGCGTTACCCTTCGACGCGTGAAAGAAAAAGTCCCGTTGGGACTCTCGTGTGTAGGTGTGCGTGCGTAATTTCCAAGAGATTCCCCTCGAACCCGCTGCGCGTATGTGCCGAGAGGAGGGGCTGTAGGCGCTGGCGGGGAAGGAATGGACGGTAACGTAGTAGAATCTGAAATGTATGTTGACGAAGCCAAAGTGGAAGGGGAAACGACAAGAGAGTGCCCCGGGGTGGATGGAGGGGCGGTAGGGGGGGCGACCAGCTCTGAGGTAGAGGGAGGAGAGGAGACGTGCGCCGAGTCTCCTGCGTCGCTACGTAGGGGTGGTAGCTGAACAGGTCTGCGTATGGGAGGGGGAGCTGGCGTGGAGGTAGGGGATACTGGCCTAGAAGTAGGGGAGGCAGGTCGAGGGACGGGGGAGGTAGGCCTCGAGGTATGGGAGGACGAGCTTTTGGGAGCACATGGCGATGAGTCACCAGACAATTGAGAAGCGGGCGTAGATAGAATTGATTTATAGGTCAATTTCTGCGAATTACACTGACTACTTCCAGATAAATCCATCTCTGAGGATGAAGGCGACACTGTAGGTGAAGCCACGTCCATTTCTGCCGCCACCGAGGCGGCAGATGACGAACGAGTGAGACTCACGCTGATGGCGAGCGTATGCGAACAACACGAGACGAAAAACCAGACAAATCAACAAATTGGACACTCACCGACGATCACTGGATGAAGACGAAGCACAAACGAAGCGAACAAACACAGAACGATGAGATGAAACGATGACAACGATGAAAGAAAGCGCACACAAAGTAAGAGACCGGGAGCGAAGCCGAAACACGTCCGAACGCTACGGAGTCCAATGTGTGTGTGTGTGTGTGTGTGTGTGTGTGTGTGTGTGTTATTATTATTATTATTATTATTATTATTATTATTATTATTATATTGCCAGATAGGGAAGTGAAACTGATTCCAAATCTGGCGTAGGTCTTGGGGGCTGAGGCTTGGGGCCCGACACTCCCTTTGACCATCCTCTACCTTGACCGGTACGCAAAGTCCAGATCCAACTCCAGAACTTATCAATCAACATAAGTCCCATCCACTCTTTACCGGCCAGCCTTGTTCCCACACCCTAACACACTCCCAAACCCCCTCTCTAACCACATCCCAACCCACATCCCAACCCGCACCCTAACCCATACCCTAACCCACACCCATACCCTAACCCACACCCATACCCTAACCCACACCCATACCCTAACCCAATGTGTGTGTGTGTGTATGTGTGTGTGTGTGTGTGTGTATGTGTGTGTGTGTTTGTGTGTGTGTTATTATTATTATTATTATTATTATTATGCCTCCAATTAGGGGAGTAGACTGAATTCAAATTTAGTAACTGGCGTAGGTCTCCGGGGTCTGAGCATGAGGCCCACCACCCTCTTACACTACCTCATTACACACATCTATCCAACAGCAAACCAAGCAATGTCAAGGACCACCCGAAACTTACCCTCCACCACCACAAAACTCTACTTCCTGTGTATGTGTGGTAGGAGAAAACAAGTCCTGTTCAGGGATAGAGGGTCAGAAAGGTTCCACCCGTGACAGAGAGTACAGAGGGCAGTCCTCGTTTAGGACCGCCTCTTCTGGATTAACCAGAAATTTTGCGTGTGTGTGTGTGTGTGTGTGTGTGTGTGTGTGTGTCTGTGTGTGTGTGTGTGTGTGTGTGTGTGTGTGTGTGTGTGTGTGTGTGATAGTGGACGCTCTAACGTGAAAACTATTGGTCGTATCAACACCAAACTTTATATATAGTACTGTGGTGTGTGCTGTCAGAGTTGATTAGTGTTTGGAGTAAATCGGTCAACCGGAAGTCGAGCTTTATTCATTAAAGCTAATTTCCGGTTTTCAAAATATCTCCATAAATATGATATATACGTATTTTGTATTACTTATAAAGTTTTAGATAATATATTTTACTATAACTTTTGTATTTAACATATTTTAGTATCAACGGTTGATTAGGAGTTATTCGTGAAACACTGATAAACCGGAAGAAGATGATTATGTACTTTGTGGGCGCTCTAACATGAAAACTATTTGGCAGATCAACACCAAATTTCATATGTAGTACTTCAATTACAGTCTCTAGGGTTGATTAGTTTTTGGAGTAAATCGGTTAACCGGAAGTTGAGCTTCATTCTTCAAAGCTCATTTCCGGTTTTCAAAATATCTCCATAAATATGATATTTAGGTATATGCTATTATTTATAAAAGTTTTAGAAAATTATATATATACTATGACTTTTGTGTGAAATATATTTTTGTATCACTGATTGTGTAGGAGTTATTTGTGAAATACCGATAAACCGGAAGTTGCTGATTGTGTACGTTGTGATCGCTCTTGGCGCTGGGGCGAAGGGCCGTGTTCATCGTTTTTCATCGAAAATGTCCCGAGAAACATTATTTATAATTTTTGTGACGTAAAAGATAATACAAAAGAAATTAAGCACTTATCTTCCAAGTTTAGATTGAATATAGAGTTCGAAATTAATGTCGTAGGTTAATATTTACATCTTATATATGGAGAAAGTCATGTGCTGGCCAAATCAGATTTTTTGGTCTCGATTTCATTCTACCACCTCTTATGACCTCTTTCTTCCCATCGAATATGCTGGAAAGGGATATTCTTTGACCTTTTCGGCACATATTTACGATTCAATATCTCAGAATTCCAGCTCCTTTTTCATCATTTTCTTTTGAATTCTGTGTCCTGGACAAAAGCGACTTCTCACTATATTTCCCGTAAATATCTTCTCTGGGTTAGCGACGCCGAGCCTGAAATATCGCTGCAGTTTCGAAGGAAAAACTTACGTTTAGACTGTTCTTGTTTCTGATCCACTTTTATGTGAGGTAAATCTCATTTTATCGAACTTAAAACTCAAAGATGTTGTTTCTGGAATATCAATAAGTCTCATGGTATGAATTCTATTAAATGGTTAAGATGTGCTCCCTGTCTCATGAATAAAAGAACTGAATAGAAAACATTTCAGCGACTTAAACTTTGATATGATGCATCTTAGTTGAATGAACGAAGAACAAATAGCTGGTATTTGTTAGCCATGAATCAGACCAAAATATTTAATTACTTTTAATTACCTTAAAACAAATCGTTGGAATAATTTTATAAAATCATCATTGTAATTCTACGATAAAAACTTAATGTGACATTAAATTTTTAATATCAGAAATCATAATTTTATTTTATAAAAAACATCTACATTAATAAATAATTGATACAAAAAAGCATATATATTTCTACATCGAATTTTTTATAAGCTAATGTTTAAATTTTCGTATGAGCATATGATAATTTAGATGTTACTGTCATAATTTAATACCATAATTTCATATATATAAATACTTAATCCTCTATTATAATGGTTGATGCACTTTAAACATTCAATTCTTCGAAAATAGTAAAAATTGAAAGATTCATCTTTTTCAATATTGAAAAAGTTCCTAGGTATGAAAATGGATTTTCAAATCTCAGCCTTATCATTTATGACTCCCAAAGCCTCCTATATTTATGATATCGGCGCTATGTTTATGCTACGAAAGCCCGGCGACTTTCTTATAATCTCGGGGAAAATACCTATATTTCACCTTACACTATCTTCGTCGACTGGTAGCAGGAATCGCAACACCTCACGATTTATCGACATCCCTAACGAAAGATTCATCTCCATTGAGCCTTTCCCCGTCGACTCAGTTCTCGCACACATCTTTCATCCTTACCAAACCTTTCCGCAGAGCGCGGAGAGCTTATATTTTTATCCTCCGTGGAATCGATGGCAATTCTCGGGCGCCTTAAAATGCCAGTAAGAAGTCGTGCGCGGCAAAATATCTTCTTCCATATTTAACTTCCTTAATTTCTCACGTATTCATTCAAAAAATACATGATGTAAAGCAATAGCTTTTCTTTGACTTATTTAAGGTTTTCATTTGCACTTTTAATTGATATTGACATATCAAGACCTTTGTTATAATATCTAACAATATCATATTAAACATCAATTATTAATCAATTGCATTATCAAAGAATATTATATTATTCCATAGTATAATTAATATAGTACAATATTATATTTTATGATGCAATTAAATAAAATACAATAAATAGTTATCGAATTACAATAAATTTAAAGTATTCAGCTACAATTTAAGTATCAGATTCAGGATGATCTGTTATAACTTATTAGTGGTATTTTGAAAGAATGTTTGGAATCGAAGAATGAAATTTCATCAATTAAAAAAAAATTCAAAATATCATTATTGGAACTTTATTTTATAAGCCATTTTGTTGTAAATAAAACTAAGGATGAAGATGAAACAGTTTTAATTGCATTATTCCAGCCAAATATTCGTCTTTTTTGACAAGTGCACCTTCTGTAGAGAAAGGAGGGTCGTCTTTAATGCATAATAATATTTTAATGCTCGATTTTGATGCTTAAGTCTGTTTGAGATATCTCAATTAGGTCTTATGTTGCTGTAATTAAATCAATTGCTCGTTATTTTTTCTCCTTCGTGTGTTAGGAAAATTAATGTAGGCCCTCAAAAAGCGGAGCCATGTAATACTTGTCAGAAGTGAAATAGTGAGCAAAATTTTAATGCTAATATTCATGAAGCAAAATGTATCTATAGCTTGAATTAGATGTTTTTGCAACATTTTTCTGCCATCGAACTAGCTACAAAACGGGAGTGCGGTATAGAATATATGAGCAGTTTCAGTGGGGTGTCACATATCGAATGAGAAATTTTGTTTTCTCATTCGAAAAAAAACTCGTTGGTTGAAGCTTTCGAGGGTAGAAATATGAGAAATACGAAATCGCGTCTCCGGAGAGAACCAAATCTAGCAAAAATCCTTCAGAGATTGAAAGGATCATATTATGCATGCGTATCTGAACAGATTGTAGATATTAGATATAGAGATTCTATAAAATATGTAAAATTAAATTACTGAAATCAGCAGTAAAGGCAAAGAAACCCTAGTGATATATATTTTAGTGTACGGAAAAATAAAATAAAACTCAGAATAAATATTTTCTTCATACTGTTCAGTGAGAGAGAATTTTTGAGTCTTGGCAATGACCAAAATCATTTATTTTTTTATCCTCATGGTACAGGACTGTTCCTTTATTTGTATAAACCCGTATAAACGTGTTGTACATGTTTTTATGTGCAGTGGAAAACTATCATCATAAAGAAAAGATCTCTGTTTTTCCCGGCGTAATTGCTGAAGGAATAGTTCTCGGGTCTCCAGCCGGGTGCAGGCTTCGGATAAAAGCGACGTTTCGGCCACATCATTCGTTATCATCATAAAATTTAGGTCAATTTGAAATTTCTTGTAAATCGAATTTCGTGATTGCCGAGTTCCATATTAAACAAGTACCATGTTTACCAAATTCCCTGTTAACGTAATTTGTAGGTTTGAGTTACATATAGAAATTCATATTACCTCTTCTACTCAATTTTACATGTGAAATCAACAAACGTTTAGCCACTGACTTTAAAAACAAATACATATAAATTATTTATATACTAAATTTACCGGCTATTTATAAATAAACAATTATAATTTTTATAAGAATGAGGGAAAGGTAATATTTGGCACTTACAGGCAACTTCAAAATCCCAAGGATAAACGGGAGTGAAAATAGCGATATGAGTGGTACTCGAACCCAGGTCTCCTTTCTGGAGATGTATGAGTAGTTATATTCTAACCTGAGCAATTATAATTAATAGAAGAGACGTAGTTAACATAAATAAATCCATAGTAGTATTTATGCTAACTACGTATTTTCTATATTCTTCCTGCGTAATAAAATACTTGTCCGGAAGGTTGGAGACTTTGGTTCGAGTACCAGTAATGATTTTTTTCAGTTTTTTCTTTAATGGTTATTATAATCAACAAATTCCCACCGTATATACAGTTTTGTGTTATTTTTTGGTGTATATTTTCCCAGAAGATTTTTCCGAGCTATCTAATCTTTTGCGTTAAACTAAAGAATATACGCTAAAGCCTGTAAGTTACAGAAGGCGGAATGAAATGTAAAAGGGCCTATGATACACTTTGCGTTAGTTTTAATTTCAGGTTAATTGGGTTTGTATTAACCGGTGTTTCTTATTTGAGTACACATTTAGGCGTTTGCATCTATTAATTGGTAAATAGTTTTTTGTCATCTCTGCATTTTTCCCTCTCCATATTCTTACTTTGTCCGTTTTTGCGAAGACCGCAGTGGGAATGAATCTCTGAAACGAGAAGAGAGGGATTAGGTGATAAGTCTCGGCGCCTTGAATTTCATGAGGAAAACGGTTTGAAAAACGTCCGCTAGGCGGAGAAGTAGTAATTTTGGTGGAATTAGCTGAGAATAATTGAAGGTTTTTGCTTGTCGACGCTTAAAGCCAAAGATGTTTATGGACCGCGGTGGATCTTTCTTGCTCGCATACATTTCGAGTCTTTTTTTGGCCGTTCTTTCCGCGGATTACCACTCGATGAATCCTCGGGGTGCATTTAGCGAGAGATGAATTCGGCTTGCAGAGAGTTGAGCGCGAAAAAAGCTTTCTAGCGCCTTCATCAACGTGAGAAGTTTGTCAGTTTGTTATCCTTTTCAAAATTATGGAGCATTTTTTGTGTGTGTCGACTTTAATACGACGTGTGCTGATTAATATACTTGTAATTTAGGGAAACGCAAAAGATTATCCCCCATGTAAGACACATACAGCTTTGTTTTAAATTCACTTCCGTGGAATTGGTCTCTGTCCATTAGAAATTATTAGTTTCAGGTGGTGTTGGATATAAATGTTTCCTGGTAATTTAATTTTAATATGTATCTATGGGATATTGGATCAAAAGTGCGTAATAAATTTTTAATCGAAATAGTTCTCATTTTCCTGATTATCTCCTAATAAAGCAGCCATACTCTAATGTACTTTAATGGTAAGAGAGGACTTTTCTTACTGTAAAAATATTCTAGAAATGAAAATGCCTATATATTCTCGCCAGAAATTCACTATTTAGAAACTATTTCCCACTGGTCTTACAAAGCAACTCCTCCAAATAACTTTAAATCATTCTGATCCACATCTTTTTTCCTTCTGAGTGCTTTTTGCATACATATTTCTTATTTACGTATTTTTCAATCATAATATTGATCATAGATGTAGGAGGGTGATACAAATGGCATTTACCCTCCCTTTAAAACCTCGAAGAGATATTCTTTCCTTTTTCAGTTTGAAGCGAAAACCTATTTTATTTCTGTTCCGGCGGACTCTTAGTATATGTTCTTCAGACAGTTGTGATTTTAGTGCAAGGAAAAATCATTCAAAAATTACAATTCCCGTAGAGGTCTTTCTTTGTTTAAAATACGTCTCCTAAAACTAAGTCATCATCATTCCCCCCAGAAAAGAAAACAACTCATGTTGGCGCTGATTAGTTACAAGTAATAGGTGATATAAATAATATATTATGAAAGCTTTAATATCCTTGTTGCAATGTTGTAAGGGTAATAGAATCTTTAGTCCCACGAAGTGAAAGCGGAAACTGTACATGAAACAAAGACTTCATTATAAAAATGTTAAATGGAATTTCTCCTAATGACGTCACCCGCAAACGTTGGTTTTGATTTCCAAATGTTATTTCGAACAAAAATACTGAAAATTGATTTTAGAGTAGGGCATTTCAATTTGAAAAATAAATATATTTGACATAGTAAGAGTGAATATGTGGAGATAAACATCTAAACCCAAAATATTTTTGTGACGGTTACATAATCTACATGCTACATGGATAGTGATGACAACTTACTCAAGGATATTCTTTGCTTGGTAGGTGTCCAAATCCTAGCATTTGTATGGTCAGCGATT
The DNA here is from genome assembly GCA_947579665.1 of Sympetrum striolatum. NCBI lineage: Eukaryota > Metazoa > Arthropoda > Insecta > Odonata > Libellulidae > Sympetrum > Sympetrum striolatum. The sequence goes on along the minus strand of OX388347.1, from coordinate 55,759,074 downwards.
AACACTCGGGCTGCACTTTATTTCTCTTTACGGTTTTTAAAAATTGCTCCGGAATTCACTGCTTCCTTAGTTACGCCCCTGGGATATTTTACAGCCCAGGGACTTAATAATTTTCTGCTTTGCTTTGCATTTTCAACGTAAAGCGGCCCTCCCCACTACTCGTAGTGTTCTTTTTAACAATTTACAACCTCGATGCTCAAAATTCCGAGAGGAAGCTATTCACTGAAATCGTGTTATAATTCTGAGACGTTACGGAACAAGTTACATAACCCCATGGGAGACTTTAAAAAATATATTTTTCTAAAAATGAATTTTTATTTCATATCTGAGAGAATGTGTGTGAGGATGGAGAATTGCTTGTAAGGATTAAGCTTTTGTTATCCATTTATATGTTATTTCAGTGCTGCTTATATTCTTTTTTCGTGAGAAATACATTTTTTCATGTTTCATTTCATCTTTTAGTTATTTTATTGGTACATTTCTGCAGACTTTTCACGCTTTATTTCTTCATAAATGTTGTTTTCTAGTGGATATTTTTTCTTAAGATTCTCTTAGCCTTTTCTCGTAGACAATTCTTCTCATATTTCTCATACTATCTATTTAATCAATTTATTGTGTGATCTATTACGAAGGGTTAGATGAAAGTAGCGACTTTTAGTATCAATTCATCCCGAATAAAGAGGTTTTATTTTTCTTATTATTAAAACATTTTCAAATAAAATTTTTATTTGATAATTATTTTTCAAGTCTTTATATTTAAGAAAATAGCATAACATTAACCAAAGAATGGTATTTATCCTAACGTATCCATTGTTTCGAGAACAAATAAATATGGGTAATGTGATGGAAGGATCAAAATCATACAATGGTGAAGAATTTACCTTAAGGTAGCGAGTTTTTCGAATGGAATGTTTGTTTGGGAATACACTCTCAAATTAATAAGTCATCACTTTATTACACAATAGGGCCAAATAATTTTTCACTGCATTTTTATTGATTAATGTCCATTTCGCGATGTGTTAAAGCTTTCCAAATATTGGTATAGTTCGCAAGCGCTCAAGGTAAATATTTGAAACTTTTTAGATGCACGGTTTTACAAATAAATCCCATCAAATCAAGTCAAGAAAAAATATCTCGGCCACCAATTTATGTAACTTTTTACCTTTCTACATGATTATCCATCGCACACTTTTGTGACACAATGACAGAAATGCAAATACTATTATAAAATTCAAATTTGCAAACGACCTGATGTTATTATTCTCGTGTGATTAATGCAGCTGTGCTTTCAAATCAAAATTGGAAAAATGTGTTTGCCCAAGTCCCGGATATTTAATATGTATAGAATCCTCTTTGATGCATAAATATAGAATATTTACGGTCAAATTATGAATCTTTTATGTTATTCGGACAGCAAGTATTTTAGTATGATTAAATTAGCACGTTAGATGTTATGACTTTGCGGCATGAAATTCTCAATTCGCAGATCGGCATACATATACACTACCTTATGCGTGAGAGAGATTACAAATATATACATGCAAATTCACTTAAACTCTGTCAAGAATGCTTGGATTAAGATGGTCGGTTGTATAAAATAAATAATTAACTCATTCTGACGGGATTTGTATGTGATAGCTTCTTCTATCGTCAAACTCATGAAATTGAAATAATATGCTAACTGCTACGTTGCTCTTCAAGGAATGAATAAAGAGATAATATCTTTATTTTAGCAAGTTTGATATTTTAAAGACTCCTCTGGCATCTATCCCTCGACATTGATCATTAGTTCCAATTAAAACTGAAAGAAAAATTAATTAGAATCAAAATGAAAAAGGATAAAACTTGATCCGTACACATCCTAAGAAAAACTTAGGCTAACATGTGTACAGCAAAAAAATTCGTTTAGAGTAGATAGGTGTAATAACATTTTTCATAAGAATTAGTGATTCAATTCCAATATATCTATTTATAAAGCATTTCTTGTGTAAAAATTATTTCTGTGATATCTCCGTAATATACTAACAAAATTATAATTGGGAGAAAAATCCTCATGTGTGAAAAATTTGGCGTCATATTTCTGAATAAATATTCTTTCATTGTAATCATCGTTGGGACAATAAAATATTTCATGAGGATTGACGATTACATTCCAATATCTCTTTTGATAATTCATTCATCCTGTAAAATATTCCTTCTGTGGTATCTCCTGATTGTAAAATCTTCTGGGAGAAAAAATCTTGTTAGAGATATACGGATGCGATATTTTCAAATTCATATTTATTTACATATACCATTGTTGATGCCGCCGTTTCCTGTGTGATACGTAAGTAATCAAGATATGTTGGTTTCACTTGATTTTCTATTGATAAATTCACAACAGTCAACAATGTGTACCCCTATCTGCCATAAATCTCAAATCTCGTTAATGAACGAGCCAGCTAATTAAAATCCCAAATAAACGCTCACTGTTCTCGGAGGAGACATCCAGTACTTTCGAAGGATCAATGGATGAAAAAGGCGGCCCCAAACGGATTGTTCGTCGCTCCGAAAAATTCCCGCATCGCGCAATATTTAAACTCCGCCGCAAATGAAAGATCCAGGCGTTCATTTCACCTAAGTGCCACCATTCAAACAATAGCCGATCAAAAGGGAATAAAATATACTGCCATCGAATGGAAACTGGGTCAAGAGCAAGAGATGCCGGGCGTTTCAATTATTTTCCCCGGAACGATAGGAATAGGAATTTCACGTGCCAAAGGAAAAAATGCTCAAAAAGATATAGACCCGTGCGGGGCGACATGCTTGCGAGAGAAGCACGCGAAACACGGGTTTCCGGCGGAGTTTTCGCCGATCCGCGCCGCTTCCGACATGCCCCGATGGATTGCCCCTCGTTTGGAAAAAACATTCCGATTTACAGTGCCATCTTGCGAATAGCACGTGTATCTTTCTCGCTCGCGGTTCAATTTTCATTTACCTCCTTACGCTCCTTACTGCTTCATTTATAGCTGGTGTCGTCTATCGCTGCATTTAATCTCGCCTGTATCCACTGTATAATGTGTGTATCCCTTACTAGGATTGCCTCTAAGTCCAGTTTTCTTCGAAGAAGCTTCCTGCTCCGCTTTAGTAGTCAAATTATGGCCTGTTTAAGGGCTCTTGCCTTTTTTATGATATCACCTACAAAATACAGTGGAACTTGGATAGCTAAAACAAAACTAACATAATTCGAAATCCTCTCTTATTTGAAGGAATACCTTGATCCGTAGCATTTTTACTTTCTCCATATACGAAGTATAGAGAAAGTATTGTTTTCATGAAAAAATTCGACTTCGAGATTTCAACGGAAATACATGTTTTGGGGTCCCTAGAACACGTTTTGACCATATTCGGAATGATGTCTGTGTGTATGTGTGTGTGTGTGTGTGTGTGTGTGTGTGTGTGTGTGTGTGTGATAGTGGGCGCTCTAACGTGAAAACTATTAGTCGTATCAATACCAAACTTCATATATAGTACTGTGGTGTGTGTTGTCAGAGTTGATTAGTTTTTGGAGTAAATCGGTCAACCGGAAGTCGAGCTTTATTCATTAAAGCTCATTTCCGGTTTTCAAAATATCTCCATAAATATGATATATACGTACATTGTATTACCTATAAAAGTTTTAGATAATGTTATTTACTATAACTTTTGTATTTAAGATATTTTTGTATCACCGGTTGATTAGGAGTTATTCGTGAAACACTGATAAACCGGAAGAAGATGATTATGTACTTTGTGGGCGCTCTAACATGAAAACAATTTGTCGGATCTACACTTAATTTCATATATAGTACTTTTATTATAGTCGTTAGAGTTGATTAGTTTTTGGAGTGAATCGGTTAACCGGAAGTTGAGCTTCATCTTCAAAGCTCATTTCCGGTTTTCGAAATATCTTCATAAATATGATTTTAGGTATATACTATTATTTATAAATGTTTTAGAAAATGTAATTTACTATAACTTTTGTTTGAAACATATTTTTTTATCACTGATTGTTTAGGAGTTATTCATTAAATACTGATAAACCGGTAGTTGCTGATTATGTACTTTGTGGGCGCTCTGGGCTCCATAGGCGAAAGGCCAAATTCATCGTTTTTTAGCGAGCATGTCCCGAAAAACATTATTTATAATGTTTGTGACGTAAAAGATAATAATATATAAATTAATCACTCATCTTCCAAGTTTAGATGGAATATATAGTTCGAAATTACTGTCGTAGATAAATATTTACATCTTATATATGGAGAAAGTCATGTGCTGGCCACATCAGATTTTTTATTCAAGTAGTTGAAAAATATCGCGGTTAATGCGAATTTTGTTTTGGTTAATGCGAACTATTTAATGCTGAGAAAATAATTTCACATGTAGGTTCAAATTATCCAAGTTTTCCTCCACTGTAAATCGTTACATACAGCAAGAGCCTTAAATCCTAATTTAACGATTAGTCGACTGAATATTAATGAACTAATTAATTGTTAGAATATATACGATTACATTTTGTGCCAAACTTCCTCGATAAAAACAGGGATAATACATGTTCGGTAATCGTAATAGATATTTATCTTCTAACATATTAATAGACAAAATGAGTGTCTTCAAGGATATTTTATGAAATAATTCTTTTAATATGTTCTATAACGTCGTGTTTGGAGAGAATGTTAATAATAATGATGCCGTATTTTTTATGGGCGAATTTTAGGCCTTTGGGTCTTTGAAGGCCATTATTCCATTTAATCCCTTTTTTATTTTATAATTTTTTTGCATTTTTCCTTTATTAATTAATACAACACAAACAGACAACCATTTTCTAACCGGAAAAACCCGATTAGTAGGGATTCGAACCCGGGAGCATGAGGTTGGAGCGTTAATGCGGTAGCACTCTAATGCTAACAACTACACGAATATTAATGGATTTATAAGAAAGAGAAGACCGAGAAAAAAGCTACATTTTTAGGTTATTTGTCTACTTATCATTAACATCGCAGCAAAATTATTTACGTTTACATTGCATTTCAGCATGTACTATTATATTACATACTGCTACTACAGTAACTTTAGTATTTGCTTGGGGAATGAAGATGATTATTGTAATATTTGAGCAGGCCTTAACTAATTAATTTGCACTTCCGGGCTAATATTGCCTTTACAAATACTCTTTTATTAATCACATAGTTTACCTCTTTGCGCTTCTTCCATCCCCATTCTTCTTTCGTTGGTCCATTTCCAGTTGGTATGAATTTCATTCAGACTCATTTACTTTTGCCCCAACAGTTCGCTGTATATTTCTTCGCTCTTAATTATCTTTCCCTTTTTATCAACTCGTTCCCAGAGTCCACTCTCGAGCAATAGTAATCTCCGCTGCCCATTACTCTCCTTTAAATCATATCCTCCACTAATTTGCCCTCCCTGGACGCTGGACTCAATCACAGAAACCTCTCTCCAGGGACAGCTTCCTTAAAGCAATAAACCCTCAGCTTTTTACGAGCGGGTTTTCGTTTGATTACTCGGGTGCACGTCTTGTGCAATGACATGCGTCTCTCTCGCAATCGTGGGGAATTCTATTCTTTTAATCGAACCCGAATCTTTAAGAGCGATGAAACAGTTAAAGCAAAATTACTTGTTTCTTTGGAAACCGTTATACAATGTTATACTCTGTCTATATTTAATTTCACCATGGTATTGTCTAACGATTGGCATTAGTGATTCAATGCAACATCAAATCCCTGGAATGAGTATCTTCTAATTTGGATAACCTAAGTTCTTGTCTCTACGACGTGATTTCCTCTCAAAACCTCTATATATTTGGATAAACTGATTTTATTAACATCATAATACCTTCATGATAGATTTATGCACTAAAAATACACAATAAAAACAATTAAATCAATACAAGAAATAAAAATCTGATGTGGCCAACACATGGCTTGCTCCATATATAATATTTAAATATTTATTTACGACAATATTTTCGAACTCTATATTCAATCTAAACTTGGAAGAAAAGAGATTAATATTTTTCGGGACATATTCGATGAAAAAGGATGAAATTGGCCTTCAACCCACAGCGCCCTGTACATAATCAGTAACTTCCAGTTTATCAGTATTTCATGAATAACTCCTAAACAATCAATTATACAAAAATATGTTTCATACAAAAGTTATAGTTAATCACATTTTCTAAAACTTTTATTAATAATAGTATATACCTAAATACCAGATTAATAATTTGCATAATTATGGAGATAATTTGCAAAAACGGAAACGAGCTTCGAGAGGTAAACCTCAACTTCCGGTTAACCGATTTACTTCAAAAACTAATCAACTCTAACGACATCAACCAAAGTACTATAAATGAAATTTGGTGTTGATACGACAAATATTTTTCATGTTAGAGCGCCCACAAAGTAAATAATCAGCAACTACCGGTTTAATAGTATTTCACAAATAACTCCAAAACAATCAGTGTTACAAAAATGTTTTATACAAAAGTTATAGAAAATTCAATTTTCTAAAACTTTTATAAAAAATAGAATATACCTAAATATCATATTTATGGAGATTTTGCAAAAACGGAAATTTGCTTCGAAGAATAAAGCTCGACTTCCGGTAACCGATTTACTCCAAAAACTAATAAACTCTGACAGCACCCACCACAGTGCTATATATGAAGTTTAGTATTGATACGATTAATAGTTTTTACTGTAGAGCGCCCACAACCACACACACACACATACACACTAACATATACACAGACATCATTCCGAAAATGGTCAAAACGTGTTCTAGGGACCCCAAAACATGTTTTTCCGTTGAAATCTCGAAGTCGGTTTTTTCATGATAACAATACTTTCTCTATACTACGTATATGGAGAAAGTAAAAAAGTAAAAAATATAGAATGGAACGAAAGAATTGGAACATTATAACAAATGTATACAATACAGTATAAAATAATAACAGAAAGAAAACTAATACGAAGAAAATAGAATACATTAAAATTAAATTTAAATATAAACAATGGAATAGATTACAATAACTTTATACAATGCGATATTAAATAATAACAGAAAGAAAACTTGTAACAATTTACGTGAATGAGTTTATTAAAAAACTCCATATGGAAAAGCTTTTACTAGACCACAAAAAAATATTATGCACTGACGACCCAGGTTTTTATAGCCGCGCTATATCCTCAGCTACCAATCCACATAAAACATCAATTAATTAGCAAATTCACACACAAGGAATCAATTAATTAACAATGAATATAATGTTTGTGTATACTATTTTTTGTGATCTAGTAAACGCCTTTACTTATGAAGCTGTTTTACGTTAGTGGTTACCACCAAGTAAGACCTGATTATGTATCGTGAGTTTTTTTAAATGTAGCATATTTATATTTCTGCTTCGATATACTTCGTCTGGTGCAAATAATCCAATTATTCTTTCTCCTGCAAAATTAGCTCCCGTCGTACTGAGTTTTTATTCAAGAACTATAATTTTAATGTCTATAAATAAAACATGCATGGAAAAACAACTATCATAATTTATTCAGTCACTCTTTCCGGTACATTTTCCTATTAGCGAAATGGAAAAGGTAATGTAGATAATACATTAAAGTAAATGGATTCGATATTTTTTCATTTTTCTCATTCATCAGGCGTTTTATATTTGAATAAATTTTAATGAAATTAAAGACTCTGTTACGGCCCTATCTCCATTTTCATAAGGGTAAAATGATATGTTACAAAGTGCCGCCCATTGGATCATCAGGCTCATCTCATCTGGCTCTCATATTTAAGTGGAGTACTGGCATCAATTAGCCGAAGCGCGGTGCACATAATGTGCAACTAATGAATCGGCAATTGAATTCAATATATAACGAGTAAGGAATTTATAGTAGATATCGTCACGGTTTGTTGAATAGTATTTTTAATTGAAAATTATTTACCTGATGTTTTATCTGAAGAAATCCAATTATGACAGTGTCTCGAGTAGCACATGATATCAAAATTCATGTTACAGGAATCTCCCTGGAGATAATCAATTTAAGGCAGATTTTCGTAATTAAAAAAAGCTATAAGAATAATTTCTGGAATTAAAACCTATAAATCATGTAAATCTTATTTTTCTAAACTTAAAATTAGGACGATTTATAGTTTGTATGTCTTTTTAAATCTTGTGCATGCTATGTAAAATGAATGTAACCTGACCTGAACGTCAGATATTCAGTTTTAATATCAGCTACAAGAAAATGCTGGACCTCCCACATTCTGACTTTCTAATCCTTTGAATCACTTCAACATGATGAGTATTCGTTCATTTAATTAACTCCCCGAAAATGCTTATATTGATTTGAATAAATTTAAGCCTGTTCTTTCTGTTTTTTTTAACAAGAAAACCACTGTATTCTTTGAATGAGTTTAATAATAGCATTTGTGATTATGCCTTGTAATGTCATTGTTCTCTTTATGCTTTATTATATGCTTTTTCTTTATCTTTGGCGTTGACGATATCTTTTACAATCTACTAATCGATGGTTCTCAGACAAACAAACATTATTATTATAAATATTAATATATATATATATATATATATATATATATATATATATATATATATATATATATATATATATATATATATATATATATATATATGAGAGTTCTACCTTTTGGTAGGTTTATGTGCATTCAAAAATCCCCCTTAAGCGCCATCTCCTATACTTCCTTTTAGCAAACTCCACCCTTTAAGTCATCCCACAACTTTTGTCTTTGTCTTCTCCTGTTTTTCACCCTTGAAATCTATCCTGAATTACAAATTTTAACATACCCTCTCCTCTCAATATTTTACCCAGTATATTTCCCCAAAGTGAAATCTTAGATTTTCAAACCCGCAAGGTAGTTTTCTTCAGTGTATTTTTTTCAAGCCAACTCTTTCTTCAAATTGCATATGACGAAGCGTTGGAAGCAAGACGAGGCTTATTAGTTTCAATCTTGCCCTTATTCAATACGCTTCATTATTATTATTATTGCTATAATTGATTGACTTTGAAATTAAATGTAACCAAATAACCGTCAACAATTTATTTAATACTAATAAATTAACTATCCAACGGCACACAAAGGCATGCATAGGACAAATTAGTTTTAGAGAAGAGTAGTTTTAATTATACTGTGATTACTAATTCTACAAAACTAAATCTACAAAACTAAATCTACAAAAATTTTTATTACAATTACAAAATATTAGTTTTTATTGCCGTATCAAAGTATTACGTTTAATAAATTTATAAATACCCTAGAAATTACAAATACCTTACACTTATTTACAAACATACATTTAAATACCAATATCAAAATTACTTGAAGCAAAAGACGAGTGAATGTCGAGGAAAATATTTTAAACTTTGAGCATAGATTATTTTGCGATTAAGAGTAGAATAAATTCCAGGAAAGACCAGTCTGATAATATTTAATCATTAAATTTCAATTTTTATTTGTGAATCGTTTAAAATTCATCACGGAGGAATCGTTAAACCAGTGATGCCTATTTCGTGGGGTATTCGTAAAAGAAAAGGTCGACAAAACGGGTCTCCGAACAATACCTGTAGAGAAATAATGATTTTAATAGATTCAAGTTTTTTTTAAATTACATCCCACGGGACAACAACCAAACGTTACATCACAAATCCTAATAGGTAACTAAATTCGGGTAAACCGATATTTCTCGGGTTTTCGCAACTTTCTCCCGTCTTTGACATGCTAATATTCTCCCTCCGCATTGCCCCATCTTCCTTAGCAATGCTACTCCGCGTAGGAATACATACAGTCATCAAAGCTTTCCCAGGGGACCCTGACGGATCGTCCCCGAGTCAGGGCTGGCCATCCCTTTGCGACAACTAATCTTGGGCTCTCAAAGGCCTACCAATTCAACCTGAGACAAAGGAAGGTCGCTCCGCATTAAGAGCAACCAAAGCCTCGAGGCGTCCATTCTCCGTTCCTTAAAGGAATCCCCGGACTTAAATGCCGTTGAGTTAATTAATGTCCGTCTTTGAAGAAGTGCGTGTTCGTGCGATGCCCTAAGCGAGCGAGTGGTGGAAGGCCGTTTGGGAGACCTGAGCATACATATGTAAGCTTCGCGAAGTTGGGCGTCCTTGCGGGGCACAAAGGTGCTGCTCTTTTGAGGGAAAACTCTGACGAGGTTTAGCAAAGAATGTACTTGTTAATGTGTGCTGTAGCTTTCTACAATTTTTTCAGCACATTTTTATTAAAATATTTGAAAAATACAACATGCATTATTGGAAAAGGCGTAGCTACAGAATATACAATGCTAAAATCTTAATTGATAAAATAAGGAATACATAATTATATTGTTTTACATACATAGGAACATGAATTGAATAAACAGTTTCCTTTTATCTTTGTATATCTGAATAAAACATAAATTGCCCTGTTATAAACAAACGTTACAATATCAAAATGTATTATCATGTATATTATATTGCTGAACTAATTTTAAGCTAATCAATACCTCTTCGAGTTATTTTATTTGTGTGCTGGTGTCGAAGATTGATAAATATAAGGTAGTTGGATTCTATTTCTTCTATTTTATTTCTATTTTATTATTCTCTTTTTACTAATTAACGCTGATAGTTTGGACGTTTAATTTTAAACAAGTGATTGCCCAGTGGTGGAAATTCGACCACAATTCATTGAATTTTCAATTCTGAACGTAATTGAGTTCCTTTTGTCAAAAAGTATACCTATATAATCATTGCTTGTAATTTATTTCATTATTTTTCCATTACGTCAGCTGTGAGCGTGTACAAATACTTCATTAGGGGGTGTTGTTTGCCTTAATTCCCTTCAATTAATGTAAAATTTTAATGTTAGAAAAATAAACAAAACACAATTACAGCTTGTAGCTTTATTTATGTTTTAATACAATTAATTGTCATTTTTAATTTTAATGATTGATTTCCAAAAAACAATTCCGTAAAATCGCCGTAATTATGTCCCTGTTATTTATTAATCAGTTAGCGACTGTTGGCATCTCGGTTAATTGCCCTCTTTTCATAATTTCTGACATGAGTCCCTACTGTTAATTTGGTTTAGAGATAAAATCCCCCTGTGTTCTAATGTGGAAACACATAAGCTCGGATTCAACAATCGCCTTGGTCGCGAGGGGGACTGGTTTGTTTACCACGAAGAAATTTCACAATATTTTCGTTCATTTTACCAGAGTTCTCGTAATTTCGACACAAATACTATATTCTTCAACCAAAATAAGAGTCTTTATTTAATTTTCTTTATTTTGGTACTTATCTCAATTTCCTGCGACCATTATTTCTGATTTAATGCTGCAAAAGAAAAAATGTCTGCAATCGATCAAAATGAACTTTGCGTGCATTTCTTATGAGAGACAATTATACTGGTCCAGAGTCGAACCAACGATATTTGGACAAAGATTTTAGCTTTCTGCACTCCTTCTCTATATAAACTTTAACTATGCCAAATCTCAAACTCCTCCGTTCTCGCAATATCCTTAAAAAGGGATCCAAAGTTTTCTCTTCACGTATTAGTATATAGATTATTCGGCAAAGCCTTAGTAAGAGTAAACAATACTTTATTCAGATCCTGCTTTTTTAATCCCCCCTTTAATTAAACTGTAAAGGTTTGCATAATAAATGTATGATGTTGGTATATTTTATTGCAAAAATTTTCAATGGTTATATGAAAAGAAAGGAGATTGAAAATTGGCTTATTTCTTGAATACATAATTTATAAACATACTAGTGTGATACGTGTATGTGTTTGAATATACCATATCATTATCTTTTCAATTTAATATCTTAGTTGTGTATGCATTTCCGTCATTTAATCTGCTTTTACGGTTATTATTCATTGGCATATGGCGGGCCATTTAAAATTTTATTTTAATATGTCTTATTTATTATATTTAATAATTTATAGCTAAGTTTATTATACAGATAATAAAATATTATATACATTATAAATGAAATAAAAACAAAATTATTTGTATTAATAATTAAGTATTTTTTTAATTACGTTATTTAAAAAGAAACTGGCAGATGGCCAGATCTCTTCTTCGTTAATATCTTTTAATGGTCATATTTAATATCGTTTTCCAAATCGGTTGACTCGGTTTAAATATTTATTAGCCGAGTCTAGTATTGAGTGTTACCGCTGATCGCGATGAATTCCAAGTTACGTTCAAAGCTGAATTCAACACGAATATGGGTTGGGAGATACCACGTAATGCTTTTCCGGCTATTTTTTCGATTCTGCTTCGATTGCAACGTGTATTGAATAAGGTACACATTAATTCCGTCCGGGTACTTTGTGCAGAGATTGCATCTAGCCTCGGCTGTTTTCTATTGAGGTACATAAGCTTATTCCTCCGATGGCTCCCTATCTTGCAAACCAAGCGATTCTGTGAGGCGAAATTTGAAAGTGGACCGGTGAGATGTGGGACGTTTGACGGGAGACGTCCTAGACCCCGAAAGGATGCTTCCCAGCGGATTCATGTGCTGCAATTTGAAAGACCAGATAAATAGAACTCTCTCCCGTTCTTATCGCAATACTCTCCGTCCTGATGTTCTCGATGGCAACTTCAATGCGGTTTCATTTCACCGAGGTAATCATTTTCCTATCCTTACATTCAAAGAGCAGATTTTATCAAACTAATTATATTTAAAGCAAAATGTTAACAGAACAAAGGACTTGTGGAAGTTTAATTTCTATATCCTGTCAATAATATTATTGAAAATACGCGTGTTTTTCAATTCAGGTTCATAATATTTATGTTTGTATAATTGTTTACTTCATTTGATATGGATTTTATTAAAAACCTACCGAACATTACATAGCATAATTTTCATGTTTATTTTCGCTATCAAGTTGAGGGAATCACAAAAATATAACACTTTATCCTTTCTATCTCTGCAGGTTTTCTTTTATTTATGTACTAGACTTACTAACTTCTGAACGATATTAGCTACCAATTATATGAAGACTTATAGGTGATTAATGAATTCTGCTAATTTATTAATTAGCCATCAACCATTATTCATGAATTAATTCATAATCGTTAAAATGTATATCCACCTTTGAGAGTTAAATTTTCATAATAACGTTCGGGATGGCTTTATTGCAGAAACTATGAGTTAAGTTTAAGGGTGGGGATTATGAATAGATGATTGCAGTATGGGCACAATTTATGCAAAATCACTTCTAACATCTTCATTCTTACTGCTATTTATTACAAGTGATTGAACATAGAGATTGTAAGAAAAAACTACATAGTGACAGTTTACTAACTAAGATAATGTCGAAAAAGGTTTCGCAGCTATGGTTTATCAATGGTCTTGTAAAGTTTCATTAAGAGAATGTTCACGTCATTATTGTTGACAACGTGGAATGCAATCTATTAATAAACGCTCTTTATGTGTGTCCCTATCTCAAATCGGATAAACATTTATAAAAAGCTTCAAAACGGTTTATTTTCCCATTTAGGTATCTAAGCCCGATCCCATAAATATGCGAACGGCCTTGGATGTAATGGTTTTGCGATAACTGTCTCTCAGGTATGGCTTGCGTGTCAAGCGTCTTCGGAACTCTCTCGTTCTAAGCAGGATGTATTCCTGAATAGAAACATATAACGGACGGTAAAGCGGAGAAAATAGATCGCCTCGCAGAAATACAAACCCATTGTTTCCCCTCGGGAAGCCAAATATAAATATATCGATTATCGGAAACTCGTAACGGAGGAGCATTTCGCTTCAACATGCCGTGACGATTTTCGGAGCAATTTTTCACTCGCCATACTTCACTTGAAATCGTTTAATTTTCGCATTCTTTCCATCGCTCCGCGATTTATTTCTAGACACCAATTTCAGCACCATCGAAGACGTTGGGCGTTTTAACCCTTCGCAAAACCCATTTCCTGCGAACACATCTCCTCCCACTCACTCCAGCACCTTATACGCTTCCGCTATTTCCCCGATATCTTCCGTGGAATCGACCGTTTTTTCTCATCTCGCCACTCTCGAGGACTTCCCCATATTCCGCTTTCCTCTCGATCCTGTTAACTCTGTCCGATAACTACGTATAACCTACTCCAAGGGTGTTCGCTTCATCGAAAGAAACAATTCCATCCTCCTACCAGTTTCCTTTCCTGTCCCTCTTTCTGGTATTTATTTCCGTTTCTTTCATTGCTATCGCTCTTCATCCTTTTTCCTTACCAATAAAGCGAAAGAAAGAATCTAATTATCGTTTTTTATTTTTGTATAGTAATTAGTGAATAATTAATTCGTTTTATTATAATTATGTATTGCAGTCCCGTCTGAAAATATTTTGGATTTGAGGAAAATGAAAAACAAAGACATGCATCCCAAGATAAATCTTTTATTTGATTTTAATAATTACATCGTAAATAATTGTGCAACAGAAAAAATTAAAACTAATTTAATTTTCATGTAGAGGGAAATAATCGATGGACCAAATTCTTGTTGTGTCATTTGATTTACTACCAGGTTTTTTTTTGTGTATCTGATTTATAGTCTTTACTTTTTAATCGGTCATAAATTAACACAATATTAGTAGAGCTACTATAAATTTAGATTGTTATAGATTTCGGAATCCAATTTTAGTATTTAATTTGGCAAATAAAAGGAAACCATCGTTAGGAAATCGTTTCTATTGAGATAACATTAATGATATATTACATGGATTGCTAATAAGGTACGGGATTCGTCAAATAAAATGTTCTCATTTTCAACAACAATCTAACACGAAGTAAGAAGTGTATCTAATAATCGAGCTTATTCGATCGTACGTTTATTATCACTATAAATGTCTGTCCTATCTTAAACAATCTGGTGAAATCTTTATTTCAAATTCGAAATGCTGGAGACTTAATCAACTTTACATTTTTATTTATTCTAATTTTTGTAACACATTTTACGGACGATTTGAAAAAAATATAAACTTAACTTTTGTATTCAGAGATAAATATTTTACTTAAATATAAATGATTTAATCATAACTTGGCATCCAATGATGAGAGAACGCAAAATATTGTAAGTATTGATGTATGAAAATGTAAAGAATCTAGTGGTTATCTTAAGGAAGAACAGCGAATGATATTGATAGATCAAAAACTGAATTTTCTTGAAAGGTACAAGAAAATTCATGTTGGATTACTTTCACAAATAATTCTAGTAGTGTAATTTGCCTCTTTGATTGGTTTTTCTTCAAAAGGTTCAGTTTAATTCAATTTATCGCCGATATTTATTGATTTGTGACAAACTTACAGAATTTATGCTGAATTATTATAGATTATGATTTTTATGAAGGTTAAAATTGGTAAATCAAATCAATTCAACGATTTCAGTCGGCAGATAGAATGAAATAATCATTTGGAGATTGCATTTGTTGAAAGAGAATTAGGTTTTACTTTATTTTACCTGATTATTTAAGAAGGACAATTCGTGATTTACTGAATTATAATCCTATCATACCAATTAATTTTCCTTTTCAATAATCTAAAATTTCATCTTAACATGATCTTTGTATCATCAGATTGCTGGTGCTAATTATTCCATGAACCAATGTTTTGTGAGTATGCGAATCACTATTAAGAAAATACGTCAATGGTATGAAGGTTATGCACACACATTACTGCTGTAGTGAACTCGGTCCTCTCTAAATATTGGCCAGAAAATGCGAAAGATTCTACACCAAATCAAGGATCGTAATATATACTTTGGCAAAATAAATCATTCCTTCATTTAGATTCGGGAGAGCAAAACCCCGCGCCAACATTGTTTGTCCCTCTCCACCAGAGTGCATAAGAATAGCAGTGTTTGAATTCGATAGTTTCCCATAAACTCCACATCTTTTTGCGGAAAGCACGTTTTCCCGCTGGTCATATTTGCACAGCTATTCGAGGCAAAATGGATCCACACCGCGTCATTCTCATTTTAATTGAAAAAGGTCTCGCTTTCAAAATTCTTCAATGTTTCAGAGCTCGGCTTTCCCCACCGAAACAGCTCTCTGCGATAACCCTTCATATTTGGTAACTCATTTCCAACGTGCGTAGTGGTCGAGATGTGAAAGAAAGCTTTTAACGGGAGAAATTTTCGGAAATATTTTAGGTGAATCCGTAATGGAGGTCCTCTTGGATGGAATTAGTTTAAATAGGCAAAATGTTTGAAATCCATTCACTTTCACTGAGATTTCACTCAACGTGTAATGCGTACGATTTGATGATTTAAAAAAATTACGTAGATATGGACGAAATTATTTATTCATTCTTTAAAGAAGTATCAGCATACAGCTTGCGGCCAATTACAGCTGACGATAAACCATAGTAAAAATATATGGTCAAAAAATTAAACAGTTAAAAAAAATATAAATTGAAATATCAAAAATACAGAAAAAATTGCTTGGGTTAATCAGACTAAACTTGGGTGATTAATCAATTGATTTGATGCATGGCAATTAAGAGCAATCCATCTTGAATTCGTAGTACTAGTAATATTTTTTGAACGTACTGTTACAGCTAAAGATATATGCACGGTTTTAGGACTACATCGGTTGTAAAACCCGGTAGCGCTTTCATCGTACTCCTTTTTGAATTCCATATTATCTTTCCGGAGGATTCACTTTGAATTCTATACTATCCCTTTCTAATGAAATCAGTTTTATCTCGATGAGATAATGGACTCCTTATCTGCTACTTATGATGTTGGTAATAAGAGCGGAGTCACTAATGTATGATTCTTGATGTCTTTCGTGATAGCGCTCTTAATTTTTTCAAAGAATGAGTAGTTGTAGGATTTTTTTATTAGGGCTACTTAATTGCTATTTGATTTTTTTTGTAATTGTAATTGAGTACACATTTAATTTGTGCTCATCACAAATTTCCTTTGATAAACATCCTCATTTTTGCCAAAGATGCTTCTGTTTCGAGGTGGAGGCCAAAAAAAAAGCGGGAATAAAAGAATGGAATACTACTTTTAAATTTAGTTAACCTAAGGAAATTTTTCTTTTTATGCTGAATATTATTGACTTATCATTGAAAAACGAGAGGGAATAGCTATTGATAGAAAGAGAACAAAGGCATTTTAATAAGAAATATCCAAAGAGTGATTTGGAGCGTCGTAAAATATTTCCGTGAATCAAAATCTCACTGTATCCATAATGAACTCATTGGAGATATTATACTATGACTATCTGCCAAATTAAGGTGATACAAATTATTTAAAATTAACTGTATTTTAAGACCATTATGAGATATTTTTAATTATATATTGTTATAATCATATTCTCAGTCATATTGTAGAAATATCACCAGGCTCATGCATTTGAATCTATTCATATGTTTTCAGATAAAGCAGAAATTACTTTATAAGCGCTTATCCAATTTAGATAGATACACAAGGAAAGGGTTAAAGGTACTTTGCACATAAGGGAGTGCACCCAGGAAAAATCCCAAGTAAAAACGGACTTGAAAAAGGCTGACGGGGCTGGGATTTGAACCCGGGATCTTCCTTTATCCGGAAGGCTGCCTTTTCTTGCTCGATTCCTCGATCTTGGGATTAGATAGATACGTTTATAATTATAAAGAAAGCATTCTTTTATGATAAAATAGAGTCATATGAATACTAGCAATGATGTGTTGATTTACATATTTTATAAAAATTGAAGTATCTTTCATGATTTAACGAATGTTAGTTAGTTAGTTGGGATACAGTAGAACCCCGGTAATCCGGACGAATTCAGGCACGTAGGCGTCCGGATTAGCGGGGTTTCCGGATTAGCGAGGTTTTCAAAAACTGACGTAAAAAACCTTTTTTATCAAAAATTATATTGTATAGATAATGCATGTATATATTAAATAAGTTATTACAACATATAAAGTGAATGAATATTATCAGCGAGCAAAAAAGTCAGTTTTTCTTTTGCGCGACCGTTCTTATTTTTAAATCAATTGCACGGTCTCTAAAACGTCTAAAGAGCATAATTTTATGTGCTTCAAAATTTTGCTCCACGGTCCACTTTACTGATGTATTGAGTGCCGCCAAAGCCTCACAATGAGAAATTTTGACGGAGTCTACAGGGTGATGGTGTTGGTCGTTGCCGTCCTCATCATCTTCTGCCGTTACTGTTCTGATAATTTCGTCATCTATTAAAGCTTCGTTTCGAGCCAAACTGTCGTCAGCCTCAGCAGCCCACCGGAGAGCTTCAGGGTTAGATATTGGGTTCGAATTTGTAACCGATTAATGAGTGGCGCAAGTTGAATTTCTTCAGTTTGCACATTTTCTGAAACTTCCGAACGAATAAAATTTGGGAGTAAAATTTTCCACGACTTGCTGATCAATAATTTAGACACAGATGCCCAACAGTTGCTAGATTGAACACGACATCTTTTAAATTTACCTTTTTCAGTGCATTTTCCAAATTTTCATTCTGCACAGGATCATTAAGAATATTTGTAAGAAGCAACTTACGATATCCTAACTTAATGCTTTGAATAACATTCGGATCCATGGGTTGGATCAGCGCAGTCGTGTTAGGGAGTTGCGGAAATTTCACCGTCATCAGTGCACAATTCTTCTGCAGAAGGATGGCCAGGACAATTGTCAAGCAACAATAAAGCATGTTGTGGTAAATTGACGGATTTCATATGTTGTCGAACTACTGGAACGAATTTTGTTTTAAACCAATCCAAAAATAATTCTCGTGTATCCCAAGCGTTTTTTTGCCCTCGATAGCGCACAGGTAGCGTGACTGACTTGAATGCACGGGGTTTTTTTGGCTGTTCCGACAACAAAAAAATGAAGCTTATGTTTGCCAGTCACATTTGCACACGGCATAAATTTAATCCTCGCTTTAATTAATTTCTCATTGAATACGCGCAGTAACTTAAAATTGCTTTGCTTTTCTCGCTTATAAACACCAACTCTATAGCCCATGCATGGCCATCCTCATTCGACGTCTATCAAAGGGAAGGATTGTTTTTTACGCCTCTTCTCTCATAGCTTTTTAATGAACGTGATGTTTTGAGATGTGATACCCTGCTGTAACTGAAAATTTATTGTCTTCCGAAATTGCTTAGTCTCGCGCATATTAAGCATTTCTCTAATGGAAAAATGCTGTCTCAGAAAAGTATCACAACTTAGATGTGTTATCACAATAAACGAAATACTTCGCTCTCCATCACTTCATCGCAGCCAATGTAGACATTTTGCAAATGGTCTGTCCACCTCTCGTTTCTTGTTACTAATATGCGTGTTTATATGATCACAAGAAGAAGTTGCGGGTTAGCATAACTCCCAATGGACCGTCCGGACTACCGAGGGTTCCGGATTAGCGAGTGTCCGGATTACCGGGGTTCTACTGTATAATGAATTCCTGAGTTCAGCCTGAGAGTTATAGTAAAACTATACAAGAATGTAACCCCGGTTGCAGAATTAAAGGCTACTCTTTGATGGATGTATTCATTACAGGAATTCAAGTCTCCCATTCCAGAAATCATGTGCTACAAATTCGGGATGATTAGATACGGCGGTATAAAATAACAAAAAAGAAAGAACAATAGCTACCGTACGTAAAGGTTTCGGAGGGTTAATTTTTCCCTCCGAATTTTCTTGAAGAAAATTATCAATACTTCGTTCTTTTCCCCTTTGCAACAATACATACCATTGGCTTCTGCATTATATTTATGTGAAAATTTTAAAATGCTTCGGTCGATAGCAATGCATTATCTGGTTAGAAATAAAATATTTGAACCCCTCCTCGTGGTGCATGGAAAAGCTATATTCACTTGAAATTTAATGAAAGGAGCTTTTAATGTACTTGCATTTTTACCGTCTCCGTAAATTCTTTTAAGTTATATGTAACAATAGATGTTTTATGAAAGAAACTTTCAGTAACATCTTTAAATTCGTGTTTTAATTACCTACCAGACATTATTGAAGATACTGATGAATATAAATAAATTTCGTGTATATCATATTTTTCTTTACATCCACAATAGATTATCGCACAATGCTTTCGTAGATAGCTGAATAGTCTGAACTTTGAGCATTGAACTTTAGTCTGGGTTCTCTGTTTACAGTATGATAAAAGTTATCGACTCTTCAAATGCCTACACTGCTTCCTTAATCCTAATATTATTTCCTCCTACATCTATAATATTAGTCACGTCCATAATTAGATGGTTTCCACTTTTACATTGAGCTTTTCTTCCTCTGATATTTGTAATTCCACCTTCCCAAGGGAAGAGATATTATTTGTGTCTCCTTATGATAAGCTTTTAGAAAAACTGCAGAATATTATCGTTGTCAATAGTCATCACTGGAAGTAAGTTAAAAGTTGTTCTTGACGATGATATAAAATATTATTATTTCATGAATTTTGTCCTTTAATTTAATACCATATACTCAAATTTCAAGCCTTGTAGTCATAAAATCTATTAATTTTGTTCATTTTCCTAAGAAATACTGTAGCCTAGAAGATGTTTATGATGAAATAAACTGTGAAAATGAATCTCCTATACTAATGTGTGGTATCTCTTCACACCTTGATGAATAGATCATTTATTTCCTTGGTAAAGGAGTGCAAATATGTATTCCTGACTCAGTCTTGTTTAAAAATGAGGTATCATGAAAGTTAGTGAATTATGAGTGATCCTAAATATTCATTGTATTCATCATTATCAATCAGTATCATGCGCTATGAGAAGTAAAATTTCCAGGACTAATGTGCTGTACCTTCGTGGATTTGTTAATTTCTTGTATTCTGGATCAACGGGAAAAACCAGGATTACCTATCTCACACCATCTTGCTTAGTATGCTTCATTTTTTCCGATGAGGCTTCACTAACAAACCCGGAAGACTTTGAGGTTCATACAGGCCGTCTGACTGAATTCATTACGAACGATTTCAACTGATGAAATTTTAATTCAAATTAACTCGCCAAAGCTTTATCATTTCCAGAATTTCGTTTTTTTATAATATTCTTTATGTCACGACGTCTAGCTTATTGAAAATCATGTTTTCGACTTTAAAGTGAGAAATCTATAAAGGTATTAGGAGATAAAAATATGGTTGACCAGGCATTGAAACATTCTGTACTTTTTAGAATATAAGTCATGTAAAGTCTGGTAAAGAGATAATCATCTCGAAAAATCCCGTCACTTTGACTCCAACCTGAATAATGTACTTATCTTTTCCAAACCTACTACTGTTACTGTGAAGAATCCCTCTTCGATAGCACTCTCTTAACCTTTTTCGTTTAAGGAAATAAGATGAAGAGAAGTGTGTAGTCCCAAGGTGACCGTTTTCCCGTCTCGGAACCCCTTTTAAAAAGATCCGACGCGCTCCATATCTCAGATTTTATCTCTTTTCCTTCTAAAGATCCTCTTACAGGGAAACTCCGAGGTAGAAATATGTGAGACAAATGGAAAGAGGAGCGCTTCCATTACAGTCTTCCCTTTTTCCAGCGTATTTTGTTTGGTTGAAACAGTTGTTGTTCCGTAGATTGATGGATACGGCTTCGAGATTTCAGTCGCTGCGTTCGCTGTTCTTTGCTTCCGTGAGAATTGGAGGAATTACAAAGGAAGGATCGATGAGCGAAAGGAATCCATTTCTTCATTTCGGTCGCTTTTATCGAGCGAATTAAGGCGCAATTTAGTTTCATTCTCAAACTTGCTTTGACATCTTGTTAACGTGATTCGCTAATAATTTATTGACTTGAAACTTTGAATACTTTTCTATTTGGCCGAGTTCGTGATATTTATATCGAGATTTGGTGATAAATTCAGTGATTCGAATTTTTGCTGGAGAAAATTTCATAATTCCCTCATTAAGAACCTGGTTGTGACTGAAATACTGATGTTCTTAAAAAAGTGGTACGTGTATTTTCCTTTGATTGAAATGGTGCCTTGAATATTTGTGGATATAAGTAAATTAAAATTTCGTTAAACTAATAATGCAATATTGTAAAATGTATGTTTAATAATTAAAGTTCTTCTTTAGACCTTAAATTAACATGACATAATCTTATCTTTTCTTCAATTTCAAATAAAGGTAGGCGAATAAAGCCGAATATGTATTTAATTGACTCCTCCAGAGATATAAAATTCCAAAGATATTTCTAATATATTTATTCTAAAGGAAAGCAAATTCGAAAATAGGATGGCAATCAGCAAAAGTTGACTCATATTGCAGAAAAGTAAGAACGAAATTTTTTATTGACAATCTGCTTAAGCTACTGCAAAGTTAGATCTTTGAAATATTCGTGTATTTTTGATGTTAAAAAGAGTTCTTGAGCACATTGAGCTCATCCAGCTTATTCTGTATTATGACGGAGTGGATATTGCTGTGTGAATTACGAAAATGAAGGTTACAAGGTTATTCTTAAGGTTATACTTTACTTTCCTACCTCAATTTTAGAATATCTCTCCTCCTTATCTTATCTACCGTCCAAACGAATGTTTTTTATTGCAATATGTTCTTTTATTCATTACTCTATAATGCTCATTGTATTTTCTTCTTTGTCTTTTTTCAGTGTTATTGAACCGTTTTTACTTATTTATAATCTAAATACTTACCGAGCTTTTACCAAGCGAAATCATGTTTATAATGTATTTTTGTTCAGTCCGTCTATTATGTTCATATAATTTAACATGTAATTGACAAAAGTTTAAGATAGTTAGAACTCTATAACTCAATTCTAAATTAGTTATACATTATTACTTATATGTTATTACTTTTGCGTCAGAATTTTATGTTAATATGTTATAACTTGCTCATTTTTGTACATTCTAATGACTTCCTTTTCACTTGTCTTATATAGCTCTTTTATCTACTACCATATTTATTAGTTTTCTATAAGTAGGTTTCGCAGGTTTTTCAGACCCCCTTCTTTTGAGGGTGTTTTCCTGCAGTGGAAATGTTTTCCTATGCTCTTAGCTTAGGTTTTTAATCCACATAGGAGTTTTCTACTCTGTACTTTTGCAATATATCTATTTCTGTCTGTTCCAACATGACAAAGGGTTAGGTGTAAGAAGATACTTGATAGTCTCAATCTCGCCCTGAATAAAGTCCTTTATCATTATTATTATTACTATTTACAGGTTAAACTCCACAAGATACGGTAACTGAATAATTTAATTCCATAATATTTCTATTCAACACAATCTATAAGGCAGAAAATAATGTCCCTAATCACCAAAAAACAACCTCTATATAAATTTTTTCCTCTAAGAGGATATGTTTAGGAGTATGCCGGACAATATTTTAATTTTTGCTTTTCATTTCAGTTTATGTCTGTCAAATATCGGGCATAATCCAAAAGATGTGTTTTCTTTGTGGACAAAATCTTTAAAGATGTAGTATTTTAGACATTTTTGGTGGTTTTGGGAGACGTTTTCCGTATTATATAACGCAAACGCTATTCGTAAAAGGTATATTTGCAATCAGTTTCGTCCTATGAGCGTAATTTTCAAGCTAATAAGAAGCTCAGAGGAAATATCTGTTGTCTTGAAAAAAAAGAGGTTGAGGGGACAAAGAAACCGATGCCTAAAGTGAAAGGTGAGGCTATGAACTAGTCGTAAATTTATTTTTGGTGGATATAAGCTAATAAAACAGCATATAAATTACCTTCGCAAGGCTGATTCCTATATTTTTCTTTCGTTGCCCCTTTGAAATTTGTATTCCCGGAAATCCAGACGGAAATATACTGTCGTATGTCAAAATGAGTAGTATCATGAGGGAATATATGAAAACTGAATCTAAGAGGCCTCGCATATCTAAGGAAATATTGACTGCTCGAAAATCAGTTGGGTGGCATTTTAAAGGTATTTGGCTTCTTTTTATGTACCCACCATAAAGAAATAATTCTCCAAATTCCCTTATCATAATTCCTATAGCAACTTTTATTCCGTAAGGAAATAGAAGGAATAGAGGAAGCATGAGCTCAACGACCCTTACCCCCTGGAAAGGTTTTGAATTAATTACATGTATTCAATTCTCCAGTATTTGTTACAAAGCATTGAAATAAAAGTTTTAGTTATTAGTATTTTACGATGTGAATCGATTTCTGCTGATTTCCATACGGTGGAGATGAAATTTCCACCGTTATTTCCGAATCAAACTAAGTTATAAATCAATCTACATGAATGAGATATTAGAAATCTTCTGCCATTTTTTTGGTGGTACCATGTAATTATTTTAGAAAAAACGTGAATTTTCGACGACACGTTATTCTAACGAATCAAAAGTATATAAAGTGTCAGTCACACGGGATAATTTATTTCTGCGTTTCTTATTTACGAGGCCGTATTCTTTGAGCGTTGGTGCTGATCCTTTCCGAGATACCGTTTGGTGTAACCAAGAATTTTTCCATTTTTATTACCATTGTTTTCAAACCTTCGGCGATATAAAAATATCTTTTCGATGATGTTTAGAAAACTAACTTTATTTAAGGACTAAATTTAAAAAATATAGTTGGAGACCGATTCTCTTTAAGATGCAAAACAACAAAAGGCTATACCGTTGACTGTTGATGATAATTAAACGGAAACCTACTGTAATACCATTTGAGACAATTTCTGCTGAATTCTACTCTAATATGCAAATCTACCATTTAACTGAGACATCAAAAATCCCTTTCGAATTATACTTTACAAGGAAATATATGTATTCTAAAATATTTCTTTGGCTACGAGGAAATATTTTAGAAACAAACTTGCTTCTTCAACAAAATTGGACGTCACGATATTCTAACGAATAAAACTCGTATATAAATCAATATTAATGAATTATATTTTATAGATATCTTAAAATGTTTGGTGTTAGCATGAAAATATTTTAGACTATTTTGAACACCATGATTTCCTAATGAATCAAAATTAAATAAAATGTCAGTCACGCGGGCTAATTTACTTCTGCGTATTTACGAGACCGTATTCTTTCGAGCGTCTTTTTCAAGTCACATATCGAACCGTTGCTGCCCGCTCTTTCGGCCCCTTTGTTCGCTAGGTACGTCATTAGCAGTTGAAACCACACATCGATAACGTGAACGTGCCGAAACTTTTACCTGAGTAAATTAGCGAACCGCAGCTCCAATCAGGATTCCATTCTCTCAGGAAACCTCATCCGTTGCACGGCTGGTTGGCCGAACGTCAAACTTCAACGGATAATTTTCCCCTTGTTAATTCTTCAGGTTCGCCGGAGTAAATGAATGTGCGAGTGGTTGATTCGTCGAGGAAGAAAAATATAATGGTTCCTCCTCGGTTGATTTCATACGTCGTGGTTTTTGGCAGCGGTAGTATTGTGCCGCGACAAGAAATAGGATAATAAAGCATTTTCGTCCCGCACTAATTTTTAGTTAGCCTTTGTAAATTTTCTCGGAGTTTTATACTTTTAAGTTGAGCTCGGCCGTTTATTAACTCGGTGAAGAGTATTTTGTGGCGTTGAAGGTTGAAGTAACGACAAAAGCGAAGTAATTTGTAAGAAAGAGATGGAACTAGAGGCAGCTAAAGTAATTTATTGCTATGGAGAAAAGAGACGGCGATGCTGATAGGTAAGCATATCGTAAAAATACAGTGATGATTTAATTGGGTATGAATAAAAGAGTGTTTCATGTACAGCATCTCAACCAAGAGACTCCACGTCAAGGCTTCTGTTTCAACTTATGCACACTACAAGTCCTCGTCCAGAATATTGCAAGATTACCGTGAGTGGCTAATTACGTTGTGGCATGTGCTTTGCTGTACTGTGCTCTCCTAAACCCGTTTATTGTCGCATATCGCTCGTAAAAATAATTAATTATTATCACCAATAGTCCGAGTATCTATTTGTTAATTTTTTTGCAGTATTAGAGTGGCATAAATATTAGGAAGGACATAATATCAGAAAGGTTTTCCAAGAATATGTTCTCTCTGAATGGTTTGATTGAATTAAGCCTTAGATATTTTCTTTTGGAGATTCCCATCCTATAATCTGAAGCATTTGAGTAATGCACGCTTATTCGTCGTCGCAACGCTTGAAAAAAGAATTGACTTCTGCTATATCTATTCTGATTTACAAATACAACACTTGTTAGATTTTCAGAAACGACATACATACCGAATGTGAGGCCTAACTACGTCAGCCAAGATACGGATCGCCCATGTACCCACCAAGGGTAATTTTCTTCCAGATAGGACCAAGGCTTTTCATTAGAAGACTTGTTCGCCCGAAAGTCAGTGTAGATACATTTTGCCCGAGGAATATATCATTTAATGAATGTTTTCCCAATTAGTATATCAAAAAGAGTCGTTGATTATCCTTTCCGAGATTCCGTTTGAAATTTTCCTTAGCTTTCTTAATTTTGATTAGAACTGTTTACGAAGTATCGGTACTTAATTGGTCGAAGTTAAAAAAATTATTTTGCCGATGTTAAGAAAACTAACTTTATTTAAGGAATGAATGAAAGAATTAAGGTTGGAGACAGATTCTCTTTAAGGTTTAAGGATCAGAGGTGCCATTAGCCTTGAATTTTCCATTAGTGGAGGTAATTTTCAACAGTTCTTTCTCTCTTTGAAAAAGGGTGCTGATGATACCATCGAACGAGACCGAAACGAGTGTTATCCAATCGGACGGTCTACTTCACTCAGTATCTCCTCTTGTTGACTTTTCACTCGTTTTTTCCGATCCAAGGGGTTACCACGAAAATTCACTCCAGCTTTCTAAGAGGTTTACTCTTCGAGAGGTCTTGTAGATAAAATCATCGAAATAATATAATTGCATCGGAATTAATTCGATAGGAGAGAGAGTGAAATTTCACCTGCGAAGGATGAATAAATTATTCCATCAATTTTGAAAGTGCATGCTAAACGAGACGTTTCAATTTAGCATCAAATTATCAATCCTTTACCCTTCAGCAGTCACGAAGCAATTATCTTCAAGATTAAATTTCCGAGAATCTTTGGAGCTCTTATTCTTAGAAAACTAAAAGCACGAAATGTACACGAAAGGAATATTTACATATTTAATGAACGCTCATTAAAGTTAGGTAGGGAATATTGATACATCTTTATTTCAAACAAGCTTACATTATTATTATCTATGTGATTCTTTAGAGATATATCACAGTAGAGATTTGTCCTTGAGCTTTGGCAATTTGGCTGCTACAATAAAAATCATTCATAAAATCTCCAGGGAATTGCAAAAAAATCAAGAAAACTTACAAAGCCAAATTTTGCTATTGAGGAATGAATACATAGATTTAAATTACATAGGCCTTCTTGTTAAGCCATTGAATTGTAAAGAGAGTAACGATTCGTTAGAATGCTTCAACCCGTCTATATATAGACTTTTGCAGACTCCTTCCTTTCCCTATCTGAAACAAAACTTCCACCTCTATTTTCATCATTAAAATTAAAACCGTGATGAATAAATGATACTGCGAAGATATCACGTTATGAAGTAGAAAAGCAGGTGGATAATTTCTTTCGGTAGCCGTAATTTGGTTTCCCTTCCTAATGCATACCTTTCCCTCAGGAGGGAGCGCAGTGCCTTCCGGACCCTCGTCCCTGTTTGTTTTCGCAAAATTGACTTGAATTGTCTACGGGAAGCAGCGGGTCCTCAGCCGCGAACATCAGCCGAGTTGAAGTCTAGGGCCCGTTATTAACTGTCTGGAGAACAACTCCTAAGCTCTCTTCCGCACCTCTACCCCCGCTAATTGGATATCCACCGCCCCTTTTCGCCTTCACTCTCCTCGCTGTTTCCTTACATAATCTTTCGCTCGAAGCTCCATTCCGAACGCTTTAGTGGAAGAATGCAAGTCATCATCTATCGCAAAAGCAAGGCGTGTGCGGCATCATTTCTGCGTCCGTGGCTCACGATAAAGCGCTGCATTTAAAGAGAAAGAGAGAGTACTCCGACTGTTCTTTGTTCCTTACCAGTTTACTTATGCTGTGATAATAATGTGAATCAGAGAACGGTACAAAAATGAGATGGATTACGTTCAGACTTGGGTATAGTAAATTACTTAATCATAAAATCAAAAGCATTCCCTAATTTGCGAAATAAATAAAAATTTGATTATAATAATCTGTAATAATTCAAGCACTCGTCAAAAGAGTCGATTTTTTTTCTTACGAATCATACGATCTTTTAATTAAGAGAAACATTCTTAATTCTAAATTGAAATTTTAAAATTGTAAAACAATAAATATTTGCGGAAAATTCATAATCTGTATTTTATTTCAGTCATATTTCGATATGAATCTGACGTGTTACTTATAAGGTCATTAGAAATCGAAAAAAACTAAAGCATACCGTTCCACCCATACCCATACCCATACCCATACCGATGATTCACTATTTTTAAAGGTTCAAAGCTATCTGTTATTTCATACATTTGCTAGTACGTTCTGACCCGATCCTGAATTAGACTCTATTTGTGGATCATTGTTTTTATAACTCAATTAACATTAAATTTTTAATTTAGATACATTTTGTAATTCTTTCACCATTCTTTATTTCCTCTCATAAATTAAATTTCCCTGTTTTTAATTAACTTTTGTTCTGTGAGGATCTTCAACGTTATACATAACTGAATCACTGATTACGTCTTCGAATTCAACCGTTTGTAAGATTACTCTTCATGCCTACCTTATTACTCGCTTTGAATCTACATGTCTACATACGCCTTGATACGCTTGGAAAGTCGCGCAATTGCTATATTGACCTTCAATGTAATGTCTCCCTTTTGAATTTCATATCTCTGAGAATACAGATGCGAGCTGTTTAAGACTTGGTATTTGGAATTATATTATTTGGATTGAGGATTGGTACTTTCACTTTATTGCCATGGTATCAACTTCCTAAGCCACCAACTACGTAATAAATCTTTAGATGTATTCTCGAGGAAATAAACATGTTTTGATGATGTAATTGATAATGAGAACTGAATGATAACATTTCATGTCTAATCCCTATAAAAATAGTATTAATTACTGTTGACAAATATTTTTTTCGTAATCTGAGTTACATCGATTCTAGGGTTGAGAGGCAAGGCTCTCGTAAGCTTGATGCTATGCACCACAACTGTATTGATCACATACAACTAATCCTTTTAGTAATTACCATTGTCAGTATGTGCTCCTTGGGTTGAGAACGACTGATCTACACCTCCCTCTTTCTTTATGTTTAGAAAGTTTCTTAAAAAAAGTTAATGAACTATGTTGAATTGCAGCTAAATATATTTGAGACGCTCAATTAGACGAAATAGTAAAAAACCCAAGAGAATTAAAAGTACGCAACACATTAAAATTTCATTTTGACACGAAAGAATTTATTGCATTGCAATCTTAAGTTGTAAATAAATAATTGTAACATAAGTCGAAAATTCTGGTCCAGGAGTAGATTTTAGTTAAAAATGACCGGAAGATTTATAGCACAAATATATTCTTCGATACTTGACTTCTGTTTCGTTGGAAGTACAACGCGGTAATGACGTTATGAAGATGATGACCAGTAATTCTTCAACATAGGCGCAATAGCAAAGTTTTTGCCACATGCTTGAATCCGATGAAACCAAGATTTACGACTGGAGTTAAAGGGGAAGACAAGAGGGGATAGTGCTCTATTACCCATTGAACCTTCACTCCGAGAGCTGACAGGTTGGCAAATTAATGGACAAAGAGTGATTTATTATACTTTATCCTCACCTCGCTCATATCTCCGGTAGAGCACACCTGAATATCCTCGTAGCGTAAGAACGAAGATGTGTTCGTCTCTTTCTCAGACTGTTGCCAGAAAGCCGAATTTTCCGGGGATTCCTCCTTTTTTGCTACCGGAGACTCAACCGTGACCTAGTTAGTTCTTCCCATGTGGACAAAGCCATCGTAAACCTGGTGTTCTCTCGGAAGATGGGATGGCTCTTTTTTTCCTTGGGAATAGGAAGGCCTTTACAGGTCCTTATGATTCTCCATGCAAGGTTGTTCATTGATAATGAGGGACCAAATAATCAGTGTGCGCCACAACATCCTCTGAAATT
The DNA here is from genome assembly GCA_947579665.1 of Sympetrum striolatum. Taxonomy (NCBI): domain Eukaryota; kingdom Metazoa; phylum Arthropoda; class Insecta; order Odonata; family Libellulidae; genus Sympetrum; species Sympetrum striolatum. The sequence goes on along the minus strand of OX388347.1, from coordinate 55,728,956 downwards.
TCAAGATACTATAATATCGAAACTATTTTGATGGTATATATCCTTTGAAGGACTCCGTATCTCCCGTTATATCCAACTGGAACTAATCAAACGAAATCGCAACAGCCGAATTTAACGGATTTACTTCTCATTACGTAATCGTATATCCTGATGTATAAATAACACGACAGGAATTATTTTTCGAAGCTTGTTATTCTTCTTTGTAAATTCGTTATTTATAAAACGAATATATGCAAGGTTTGATTTATGTAAAATATTTGCTTATTTTTATTAAATTAAAACAGGATGATTCTGTATTATCATTGAGATATATTTGACGATCATACTAATTACAAAAAACGTGAAAAATTATCTTCTTCGTCTGTCACAATTGTGAAATTTGATCTTAAACAAGAAGGAATACTACCTTTGTTGATAATTTTAATTTTTCACGGAAAATTGTAATCTGAAAGCATCGACAGCTGCTCTATTTGCTTCTCTTTCGGCTATTAATTGCGAAGTTCCTTATGTATTGCCGCTCTTCTGTTTTTTTTCTTTTCAATTATAAAATGCAAATTCTCATTCTCTCATATATATTTAATGCATGCTTTTAAATATAAAATCAAGCCAACTTTGGGAATTCCTTACTTGAAAGTAAATCCTTAGGTTTATGCTTTAGTCTCCTATGGTGTATTAGGGTCAAGCCACTAATTATTAAATCAATTCTTCCACAATAAGGAAGGAACAAATCAGTGGATAGTTAATCGCTGAGTGATTAAAGCTAGCTTACTGAAGTACTCTCATTCAAAAGCTTAAGAAGAAATATAAATTAACGCAACTCCTCGTCTTTCAGATTCTTGCAATTTAGAAATACCATTTAATGGCCCTCCACTGCAATAACGGTTTGGCTAAGTAGGACGTGCGACTTTACGATTTCGTGCGGTTTAGAGGTAAAGTGAGAGCTAAAGGCGATAAGGAGTGGAGGATTAAAACGTAAGGGTAACGCGGTCTGCCATCCACCGCAAGTCGGATCGAAAGGGAGATTCGCAGTCGAAGATTTGAGAGAGATTTTCTCGCCTCTCAAACATAATCCTCCCAATCAGCTGCGAAAAGCATCTGCTTCAAATGCGCCATCTGCCACATTAATGCTTCGCCCTTCTCATCGATTTCATTAGCGAAAGGAATCATCGGCGATTCTGGGAAATTTCGTTGCCTGAGACGGGAATTTGCGCCATACCTTTCCCCTTAGTATTCGTTACAACATCCTGTCTTCATCCCATATTTCAGTTTTAGCAACTTTTATTTCCTGCTATATCACTGGGAAATAATTTTAGAATTTTAAGGAACCATTAGATTTTTATATTTTATCTCGCAGTTTTCTATTTTGTGAACTGAGTGTGAATTCCTCTAATGCTAACGAAGGCAGGCTTTTCTTTTTGGTATCGTATATACACAATTATTTTCGTTCATTGAAAAACAGAGATGGACGCAGTCTCCAAATAAATTTAGAGGTAGCCTATATGCGAAACTTTGGTCGAACCTCTTTTATTCTTTGGTGCACAAATACACTTGTTGAATGGAAAATTTGATGAGTGAAAATTTTAGAGCGGAAACGGTCAAAAATAATAATTTCTCACTCTTTTGCTTATCCTGCGTACGCCGAATTTTATTTTTAAGAGATATTTTATTTACCATCAAAGAGAAAAATGTCGTTGCCATTTCCGGGTTTGTGTCTTAAACACGCGAAGTTAAACAAAATTCAAATATTCTACAAAGTCAGTGCCGGAATAGAACCAAAATCTACCAACATTTTTTTTAGCTTTTCTGTGTAGCCAGTTTCCCCAAACGTTTTTGCTTTAAGCACTCATTCTTTTCATTAACATATTGTTGCGTAACTATTCTCCGTAATAAATATCTTATAAACAGTAATTTCTCATAATTATCTTACATTGTAGTTTGTACATTGAAATGCCTGTAGATTTCTCCATCAGAAATCTACTCAAATACTCAGTTAACCTCATAAATTACATAGATATCATTGGAATTTGCAAAAACCCCAGGAGTATTAAACAGACTCACAAAGGTCATCTCTGAGCCATAAGTTAATCTCTGGCGTAAGTTGACTATAATTGAAGAGTTAGACGTATGGGAATTTAGTCCTCCTGCTCGACAACTAGTGATTCCCTGCTATTGATGAATGGGTGGACAAATGATCCTCCACTCGATTTGCTCCATTTTGAAGATTTGATGCTAATTTGCACGTGTACTGTGACTCGCAGATAACAATCGAACCGCCCGCAGCAGTCCCTTTATCTGAAATGTATTCACAGAAACATGGTGAATGATCCGACGTCACGGTCATTATTAACCGAGTGCAAGATACACAGCAGGTATTCATCATGATATCAGAGGTTGATATATGATTTGTGATTCTATGGTCATCCAAAAATGACATTGATTAACTGATGCTAGATAGAGAGCCATTGAAGCAGTTCTCCCGATATGTATTTTTTCTGTAAGCCTCTCGTTGTAGTTACATGAAAGAGTTTATAGAGTTGCTTTATGTAACAAAAGGCATTTCAAATTCATTTTTTTCTATACCTGGAATGTTCGCTCTCAGAAACGATTTTGTTTCCAGTGATTAAACATTGTTCCAAACATTGAAAATATTAATTTATAATCTTATGATTAAGTATTTCTTAGCGTCTGACGATATTGGAAATAATTTTGGACTTGTTTTGACGCCGGAGTGCCTTTGTGGACAATCATTCACAACACAATATTATTACAAACGTAGAACGTTTAACAACGCATTATTCAATCAATAAGCAAGAAAATCTACAGAGGAATCAGTGCTGAATTTAGAATGAGAATAATCATACTCCCTTGTAGATTCAAAGTCCATGCTTCTTTTTCTTGATTATTTTAGCAATTATTTCTCAGAGAGCCGGAAACGGTCGTAATTTTTTGTACTTTCGGTAGAAAATTATCTTCTCTTTGCTTACTTTTATTTAAAAAGATACGATTCCAATATAATAGTTCACTCAAAATTTTTATCATTTTCAGAAAGTTTTGGAAATTATGACATTGTATTACATTAATGACAGTTATGAAAAAAATATATTTGAACTATACGATTTTAAATGAAATGTAAAAAGTTTATGAGTAATTAGTAAACGAGATAATCGTACGTGAAACTCTTATACAAGAAATTAATTCTATTAATATCAATTCCATTGACATTAACCGAATTTAAAGACTGATATAATGTACGTAACATTCGTAAGAATAAATTGAGATGTTAAACATAGTAAACGAAAACAGGTATAACCATTAGGCCACCATAACCATAATAAAAACTTCATTTTATAGCAGAGCTTATTAAACCTAAATTTACATACGTAAAGTAACATAGCAAGTGAGAAGGGACTTAAAAGTCTTACCTCGCTCTTGAACAGTCTTATTTAGTGTTATTAGTAAGCAAATTATCGAGAATTTCGTAGCTGAGCTGTATGTATTACAATTACCTTTAAAATCAGTCTTCCACAGCGATAATCGGTAAAATTATGCAACACATTTTTTCTTATATTCTTAGCATTTAGTATGACTACCCTTATCAAATGTCCAAATCGAACGTTATTTAGAATCGGAGATAGAGCATTGTATAAAAACGGAGATAGATATCGTGGTTCAATGCAAAACTTAATCCAGAGGAACTTGGATATGTTGCTCACGATTCGTCCCGCAGATTTACACGGCACATTTGATCTTCATTGCCATTTCTGAAAATTCCCGCTTAGGAAATCTTCCTTCCTCAACTCAGTAGCCACGGGAGCTCACACCAGGTATTCTGTTTGTTCTTCCGGAAGATATGGCGAGAAATCTCTCGGAAGCGGTGCGTTCGGAATACGGTATTCGATCCCACCTGCTGCCCTCCCACTCCTCGGGGCCACTTCCAAATTCCAGTATCTCTTTCACATACGCTCCCCCGCGACGACATCTCATGACTTAATTCACTCTTCCGAAAACTTCATCTCCTTCGACCGTTATTTTCCCATTTCTGATTCTGTTTCCAGTTATCTCTTTTTCCTTTTCTAGGCAATGGCTTCTGGGGATATGCTACTTCTCTAATTCTCTCTCTCTCTCTTTCTCGATCTGTTAACCGTGTCTCTGTGAAATCATTGATTCCAGCTCGATCGCTCCTCGGTTCTTATCTTTACTTTTAATTGTTTCTTGATGGAAACGCATTTTTGCCATTTAAACTGTATTATTATAATTAATTTTTATTGACCGTTGGTATGTCACCATTTTAATCTCAAATGAATATGTACATGCAATTTTCTACTATATTTTGTTATTCTCTCAACCATCTTGTCTAATTCTTTTTTTATTAGTATTGTTGCTACAGTTTGACAGAAGTCATGTAGCAGTCACAAGCATTAATAATTTATATTACATTTAAATTATTACATTTTAAATTCTTAATTAACATCATTGTATTGACAAAACAGGATAAGGTCACGCTTCTAACAACAAGAAATACTAAATTTAGCAAATATCCTCCAATTACTTCTCATAATACATTTACACCATATATATTCTGTAATTAATTTCCCATATAATCACATTTTTCTTTGTTTCTTAGATAAGTCACTCGTCACTTTGTAAGTTTTTCAACTAGCACATTTCCATTTTATAGATTTAACGATATCTTAAACAACACATCCAGAACCCTTTCTATACAATACATTATTATAATATCTTAAAGCTTATAAGTTTAGAATCTTCAATTGATTTAGGTAAGTGCTTGAAAATCTCTTCAGGTAACATGTTCCATTCCCTTACTCTCCTATTAAGAAATGAGCATTTAACCGTATCTGTCCTTTGTTTTCCCAATTTTAACTTCTCATCATGATCGCCGCGCGCAATATAATTTTTTTTTTAACTGTAACTGACTCCCTCCATATCTATGATATGTAGAGGAATTGAGAAAGATGTCTCATAGAATTTATAGAAAGTAACTTCCTAAAGTAAAGTGAACTAAAGGATCCCGTTTACGTAAGTGAGAAGGGCATAGGGCGGGAGTTGAGTGGTTAGAATACCTGCACTGAAATTGGAAGGCCTGATTCGAGTCCCAACCAAGTCACTATTTTTTACTTCAGTACAACTATAATATTTCTCATAGATTAAAGTGTCATTCATATTTGTCATTCATAAGTAATATATATTTAATCTTTAAGGATTCCTCAATCGTTTGCTTTTCAAGAAGTTTTCCGAAAGATTTTGAAGTTTCAGAGGGAAAAACTGCATTTACTAATTAAAATACTTGAATAAATTATATAATTCCTAAACCTACAGACAGATATTCAAATATTAATTCAACGGATCTGAGTAATAATTCAAATTTTATTTTTTAATATTTTATGTAGTATATGCTTTCGACTAATATTGATCATCCATAATATACACTTATCTTTTCCTTCTATTGTCTCGTATTTAAGATTGTGTGTGTCATCATTCATCTTAAACCTATATCTTTTCCTGCTACTTTGCCAATAATGGGTCAGTATACCTAGATTTCTACTGCCGAGATGGTACAACATTCGTTTTTGAAGAAAATGGTCTCGGGTCCGTTTTGCATATAATTTCTATGTAAGTATTGACCTCAGCAGTTGAAGATGTTTTAATACTATTGCTACTATGTATATCTCTGTATCTTATATCTTTTCTAGTCCTTTTCTGACAAGAAACCCTTAATAGATCTCGACAGTAAAGACTTAATATCTCAATCCGAGCTCTATCAATTCGGTGTACCATTCGAAATGAAGAAAGAAAATCGGAGGCAATCCTATGGAGATGGAGAAAAAGCATTTTGTCTCGCTTCCGGAATCTGTTTTTCGTTTACTCAGAGGGTTTCGCGTTTCGGGGAAATTTTGGACCACGAAAATTTCTCTCGGTGGAGGTCGGATTTCAAGTTCCATTTTTCCCTTATGAATATTCATATCGAACGATCGCGTATGATACTCGATGAGGAACGAAAGCTGAATTTCTTGAGGGGAATTTTGGCTTCTTTCCCCAGAGGAACAAATTCATCTGGGTGAGAGGAATGATTTCGTTGACATCGTTTTATTTTCTCTGTTTTTCGAATACCTTGTAAGAATTCAGACTCATTAAAAGTTACTCGAATCTTTCTACCACCATAAAAGGCTATTTGAGATTAATTTGATACTTTTAAAAATTGCCATCTAGTATTCTAATCTTTTTTATCATATGATAGCATAGTACATTAAGCGAATTTATCATCTATGTACTATTTCGGCTAGGTTGGAGCCTATGGGTCTCTCTTAAATTAAGCGCTCAAGGTCATTAATTACCAGTTCATAACTTAGAAATGCAGCAGTTTCATATGATTGGGTTACAACTGGTAAAATTCTATCAGATCAGGTAAACCTGCGCAGGAGAATTTGAGCTGTGGGTAAATATAAACTGAAGGTTTACCAGAAAATAAAAAAGAGCTACTAAAATGATCCGGGAAAAAGGACAAGTAAAACGCCTTTTTTCGTATCATAAATACTGTAGTAAATATTATCAGTTGGTTCCGTCTGGTATCGGGAGACATCCGCTCTAGTCAAAACTAGTAATCTGGAAAGATAGATAAAGAGTAGATTGGCAGATTCAAATAGGCAAATATAAAATCAGTCAAAAATTGACATATGAAATGAATAATAATGGACGGTTACTGATGGTTGAAATATAGAATTAACGAAGCACCAAAAACCATCAAAGAACGTAAACTTTCTAACGAACGTAACATTCACGTTCTTTGATAGTTTTTGGTGCTTCGTTCATTCATTGTGGCATGAAGAAGGAAAATACAAGAATTAGCAATTATGAATTTAAAATAGGCAAAGAGAACTAATTTTAATATGGATAAATTCATTAGAATAATTTCGTTCGAGTTCAGGAGAAAAATAGTAAATAGTAAAATTATTAGGACTACTTGATAATGTAAAGTAAACACTCACATTATTCGTTGGAAAATAATTAAATATTTAATTTTCTAAAACATCGCAATCACGCATCACATTCATATTTTGAGCGAAATAACGTGTTCTTATTGTAAGACCTTCAAAAATAATATTCTAGGATAGAAATTCTAGAGAATAAAACTGTCTCAACCTAAAAACGACGCACAGCTATCTATATATATATATATATCTATGGAATTTCGGAACTAAATGATAGATGATTTTCAACCATTAATTTCAATTGAAAGAAGTAAAATGCATGGTATGGATATATGAAATTTGAGCTTCGATGAGTTCATAAATATTGTCTATTGCTCTTTATTTGCTCTGATACATCAATATGTTATATGCCCATCAGTGGCGGCGCGTGACTAAAAAAACAGGGGGTTCACTTCAAAAGCCGTATCTTTTAAGTGGCTGAGAATATGGTTGAATATTGTGGCTTATACTGGAATATTGCCTCTGCTTTCATGGACGCAGGATAATTCACAACAACCTCGGAAAAAAGCAATAGAAATATGAAAATAAATATTTCGGGTTGAGTATATACAATATATGACTTTGTTGCACAAAATCCCCACATTCACGATAATTGAGCTTTTTTTAATTCTTGCTTCATATTTCTTCGCATGTGTTTTTAAAGACCAAAATTCCTTTTGACTAAGTTGTATTTATTTGTTGAAAAATAAAATATAATCATAAGAAAGTAAATCAATTACCTTAAATTGGTTTATTCAAGGTTGAAGTATTTCTGATCACCATTTTACCCAAAACTGAAAGATCGGTCCGCGGTAAAAATGTCCCAGGTAAAAATGCCACACTTTTTGATAGGTAAAAATGCCACGGTAAAAATGACACACATTTTGATAGGTAAAAATGCCACACTGGAATTCTATGGGCAGTAAAAATGTCACAGCAGAATTTTCATAATTATTAGATCGCATAGCGGCATTGTTTTCCACTTGCCACTTAAAGATAACTTTGGCTAAAAGCGGATGGGTTGAGTGGGGTTGTCGGGGTTCCTGTAATTAAATAGTATATAATTGTTGTCACAGTCTCTGCACTAAAAGATAACTTTTGCTAAAAGCAGATAGGTTGAATTCAGTGGCATTTTTACCTGGATTCGAAAGATCATGCTTTGTAATTTTTTGAGATGCCTTAAATCGAACACACCTATTTTCGTCCAGATCGCGTCCTTGTCTTTCGCAAAGTGCAAACAGGGGAAACAGTATAGCCCATTGGAAGAGTAACAGCCACAAATCTAACTGTTTCTCTCATATATTTTTGCTTTAACACTCGGCAGTATCTGTTACTGACTCTGAGATAGGTTCAGCAAAGGAATAGGCCTCCCTACTTCTTTGATTGCACATTTTTGTTCAACAGAAAGAAAGTAAATTTTATTATCTTTCAGAAATTGGACAATAGTCATCATGAAGAGCGAAAAAAACTGTTCACAAACACGTAACGCAGTAGGTTTGTGTACTGAATACGCCACAAGTAACCACAACAACGTAACTGAATATGTAGACTGGATACGAACGAAATCCGTAAATTCTTAATATTGTTTCGTATCATGATTAGCCATTACATAGCTTTTAATCTAAAGTTTTATGTCGATATCATACCGGGATGACCCTAAAATAAGATTCCACTATCCCCTTTTGCAATGCATAGAAGAATGTAAATGGTTCTCTGGAATCGAACCAAGGATAATCAGGGAAAAGTTAAACAAAGTACACGTAATTTATTTATGATATATATTCACACACCGGGTTTTAAGTTTCCATGTTATCGGGAAGGCATTAAAAAAACTGAAAAATCGCCGCAATGCATTTTAAATAGGAGAATATTTGCCCTTGCCTAGCGTCGAACCAAGAATAATCTTCGAGGGTGTGCTTGTAGTTTTCGTTGGGAATGCACAGCTTCCAGCGATCCCTCGAATTTCAACTCTCTAATTTGCCGGAAAGTGCCTCAAACAAATTTCCGAAAATCCTATGAAGCCATTCTCGTCGGCTGTCGCTGCAACGTAGTGCAGCGATTGGCCCATGTTTAAAGGCCGTATGCCCCTCTTTCCCCTCACCGCTCTTCACTTATAACGCGACGTCTGAAGGGGTTCACTTCGGGGAGTGAACCTCGCGCGAAGTCAAGCTAGCTGGAACCAAAAGCGGCAGGAATCGCGACTCAACGGAGGAAAAGTTAGGTCCAGTAATTGGTGTTATGGTTATTTGGGTTATTGTAAAAACATTGGTATATAGAAAAATAGTGCAGTAGTTTTATTAGGGGGTTCAGTGAACCAGTGAACCCAATGGACCCGCCGCCACTGATGCCCATAGTCTATGTGAATCGAGTGGAACTCGATGCTAACATACGAATCATTCTCCAGGGATTTGAATATCTCTCGAAAACTCATTTCCACAGTAGCTCATCCGTTGAGATGAGTATTTGCATTTCATGTGCAAGATAATAGATACAGCAGGATTGGGAAGTTGCTTTCACGAGTAAACATGTAGAAGTAATTGTTGCCAAAGGCTCTTGACTATCAATGCAAATATGCTCGTTGAGGCAAATGTATCCGTTGTAGTACATCTTTTGGTATTATCTTCAGATACTTCCCTCTGCTTGCTATTCTTTGAAACCGGTCATACATAAATGAACTTTTGGGGAATTCCTGCGATTAAAGCTATTCCCTTCAGTGTATTGAGAAAATTTATATAAAAATATACATTATATCATTAAGGATCCTCAGCCTATCCTCCATGGTTGAGTAAAGATTTGTATGGGGTAGAAGGCGACTAGCCAAGATGAGGATTGAGGTAATTTTAATGTAATGCATCTCACCCAGCCAGAATACCATATGCGATAAAAGTTCGTAAAATTGCCGCACAATGACTATAAATAATAGGGTTTTACAAGAAGTGAAAAATAGTGACTTGGCTGGGACTCGAACCCAGGTCTCCTACTGTTGTTCTTACCAAACCCCCTTTAAGACCCCATTTACGGAAGTGAGAAGGACGTAGCTCGGTAGTGTAGTTGGTAAGAGCACCTACCCGGAAAGTGGGAGACCCCAGTTTGAGTCCCAGCCAAGTAATTATTTTTCACTTCTTGTATAAACTTGGGTAAAGTTGCACGCTTTTTTATGCTAAGTAATACTTCCTTTCTATCTACGAATAACACTTTTCATAAAATTCAATCAGAAGAAATGAGTGTCGTTATTTAGCTTTACTCATATCTCAGTAGCCTAATCGTTATCATATAGTTCTCAAATTCATGAGACAGAAGCAATTGAACACATTTTACTCCGAACTGTACCAAAAAGGGAATGGAAAATATCGCATTATCAACGCAACGCGCCAGAAGCGTATTGAGTAATTACGGAAGTTTAATGTTAGTTCCTATATTTTTTATGAATGCTAAAAGTAGCGTGGACCCTCTATATAAAGCTCCAGGGCGAAAGAATGAGAAGAGTAAATGTCCCGTGAGTTTGGCAAGAAATGTAGCTATAGGGGAATTAGCGTTTGACGTGCATGAAGATCGCCCAAGGAGGGCGTACAAGAGAAAGGGTCGCCTCATTCGGCTTCCCAGAGCGTGAAAAATGTCTCCATCGCCGCCCGCGAGCTATTCGCACGAGTTGGTCGCTCGTAAATTGAGATTTGTGGGATAGCGCTAAAGGAAAACGGTCCTCGGCGGTTTTTGGGAAGGTCGGTGAGCCTCGGCGGTCTAACCGCCCCATCATGCCCTCGCTTCCCACGGTACCGACGTCATCCCCCAAGGCTATTCCTTCGCTACTTAGCGAGGTCTTTGCTTTAGCCGTAAGGAATGGATTTGCACTCGTATGAGAATTAATGTTAGCGTATGACTTGTCCCCGGATGTGCTTATGCAAGGGAGAAAAATTGAAAGGTTTCACCGCGAGCTATGATGTGCTACAAGAACTCAATTTTAATGGCATGCTGGTCAAGAAGTAATGGATGCACGAGGGCTGTATGAGAGGGCTACATATGAGGATGATATACTTAAAAATGAACAAAATAATTTATTTCTCTGTATGAATTATAATTCAATGCATATTTACATTAAGTATCGTCAATAAAAAATCAGTTCAACTCAAAAATATATTGAATCGATTGAATGAGATTATAAATGAAATTTAGGCAAGAAATATCTGCATTATTTATTATTTCAAAAGAGTTATCATAAAATAATTCTTTTACACAGAAATATATACGGTTATTCCTTACGATAGTTATGTTGTAATCTAAATATTAACTGTTGATTAATGGTGAATAATTTTAGATTTATACCGACCTCAAAGGCTGAATTCTATGTAGAGTTATAATAAAATCTATTGCATTCATTTTCTGGTGATTTGAAAATGGTACGAATTACTTAAGAATGTCACGCAGATGATTATTTGAAATCAGCCAAACTTCGATCAACAATTTTCTTAAATAATGATGTATGAATATTGGTGGGCATTTTACATTGAAAATATTTTTCACAATTACATTTTCCGTCTAAGCAAATTATTAACCGAGATAATTTATTAGATGTTGATTCTATGTTTCTTAATGGTAAAGTGTTAAGATTGTTTGTGCTTATTCAGATTAATTGTACATAAACATTCCCAGTCGATTTCAAAGGTTAAAAAAAATCAATGGAAGCAATTGCTGGTTGCCTTACTAACAGGCGAGAAAGTGTGTTTGGTTGCATAACCATCAGGCGCGCAATTATTGACTTTCCTAAAACTTTCTGGATTAAAATTTTCCTTACAAAATTATTATTGCTTCTTATTCTAATTTAAATTATTAAAAAGCTCCATAAGATATTGAAGGATTTTATAAAAGCACATATACCCACATTGCAAACCAATGCCCAAATTTCCAATGTCCGTCATTGTTGTCAGCTTTGCGAGAATTTTCATTCAGAAACTTTCTACTCGAAAGTAACGAAAATTAATGGTCAACGTATGCCGCACCCTGAAGATAAAAGGACGAGGAAGTAAGCGTTTGGTTGTAAAGAAACGGAAATTGAATATCCTTTCTCTTTCTCGGAAACGTCCATCTTTGTTTCAAGTTTGCACAATCACCATTACTGTTTTCCTTGGCCTAGACTAGATCAAGATTCAAGGATTCGATTTTTCTTTTCCCTTCCTCCTTACTCAAGCAGGAAAATTCTGTACTATGGGAGAAACATAAATTGTGAATACGGTGAAAATTCTCGCTTTCAATCTATACCGTATATACTATATATTAAGATTTCCCTTTGTTAATTTGGTTAATTTCGTGTTGATTATTGATTTGACCAAGCTATATCTACTTAACAAATCTATCGGTTAAATGTGTAGGACTCTTAATCTAATCAGAGAGAATTCTTTATTAATTTAACGCTTATTGTTGCGAGTTGTGAATGCGAACAGTGCTACAGTGGTTCTCCGTTAAATCTCTTCTCTTGACTGCTTTAAAATTCTGCTGCAAGAGTCTCTCTACCTATACTACATCCGTAGGGATACAGCTCTTTTATTATAATTAACTCCATTGCAAAATTGTATTTACAATTTAATAATGTATGTTATTATTTCGAAACTACTGTTCCAATCTCAGGTTTACACAGTAAAGAGTAATTTAATAATTTGCTGATTTGGTTACCGTGAGTGTTACTAAGATACTTCAAAACGCAGGATGAATTCCTTTTGGGAGATGTTTGAGAGGCGAATAAATTTTAAAATATCATCAATTTACTTTGACAAATTAAATGAGAAGTTGGCTATGATTTAAGTAGATGAGATCGTGGAACGGTATGCGTAAACAAGAGCTGGGAAAAATCTTGCCCTTTTTTAGCATTTCGCTAAAGCAGGCCTCAACCCTCGCTTGTCTAGAATTCGGAAGCCTCTCTAGGACAACAAATCTGTACACGTTCCTTGCAAAGTGTCAACGGCCAAGTCGCATGCCGACAAGCAAGATATGGACGCGTAATCTGTTTGCATAAGGGAAGCACTTCACAAAGACCTCGGTGCAGACCGAAGGAAGAGCGCGTGTGCATAATGCATCTTATGTCCCTTCCGGCGTTCCACGAGAGAGATTATTCCCTCCTTTGCCTAAGCCTTATAAATAGTTGCGCGGTATCATGCGGATTCCCTATACCCTTTGGACTTCTGGATGGACAGATGGCGGCCAAGTTTATGTTTCCTTTGAGATACCATTTTAATGCTTTTGCAGTAACCTGGAGGACAGGACATCTCTTAATGAAGATTTTTGTTGGAGAAATTGGTAAATTAAATGTGATGAATTGGAATCAAGCGTTAGTTAGTAATTTTGAGGTATTTATTATTTTAATTCAGATAATGATCAGGTTGAAAAACCAATTTATATTATTTTGCATGATGATTTCTTTCATTCATTAAATACCAACTTTTTATTATCACCAATAATCTCAGAATGTTATGTCAAAATTTCCGATAGCAAATGACCTTTCGATTTAATAATGGAATCAGTAAACCCATTTGAACTAAATACATAATAATATTGTATTCTACATCAGATGAATCAATCACCACACAATATTCACCAATCGATATTTAAGCGATGTGTAAATTTTAAGTGATATATAGATTTTAGAAGAAATAGGAGTGGCGTATAAATTTAAATTAATCTTTCTTTGTGTGTTATCACTTCAAATTGGATTAGAATTACTGCTTGATTAAAAGTTCTAAATTCGTAGTATAGCTTATGATAGTTGCAAGTCACTATTAGTAAACAAAAATCCATTTAAAAAGATCTCTTTAAGCTTTTCATGAAGTTTACTTAATAACTCTTTATATATATTTTTATATTTTTTATATTTTCCTTGGGAATCTTTATCTATTAATATTGAATATGTTGAATATTTCATAAATTTAAACATTTTTGAGGAAACCGAGAAATCCTTTACAGAATCTAATTGAAATTAAATTTAAGACAAATCGTGGTTGAAACTATTCTCGATTATACTTTACGCTTCTGCAAAATATTCAGTCAGAGATGAGGAAATTCGTAAATATTTCTGCAGGAATATGATATTTTACAGCTTATTCCCATTATGTGCCATCAATTTGTATATTTTACTACCGACAATATTTTATGTGAAAATATTCCTTAAATATACATTTTTCCCCTTTATTTTCTCAATTACAATATATATATAGGTTTGTCATTTCCATATAGTCGAAATTTTTGATGAAATTGAAAGTTCCTTTATATAATTAAATTAAAATAGAAACTAATCGTGGTTTAACCTATTCTTCAAAATGTTCAGACCTAAATGAGAAAAATCAAAGTCACTTCTCCTAGAATGTGTTATTGTGCTAGTATAGCTACGGGATCATATTTAGTGTATTGCTACCGAGAAATTTCTTTTAAATTTTTAATTTGGTAAATTACATAACATTTATGTGTGGGACGTACTTTCCAAAGCTAATAGCCAGATTTTTTAAGTACAATGGCATAATTTAAGCCGTGTTTACAGTAATTTCTGTTGGGACAAAGTAAAAATTTCACGGTAGCATTATGTTATCTCCGGGAAGATACTGTAAGCTGTAGCCAAACATAACTGAATCAACACTCAAGCCCCCGCATTTTCTCGAGAGATTTCCTTAAACAAACTTTTATCGCGAGGATTCATCCACTGTACGCCGAGGAATCTATTCCAATCGCGCCCGGGGCAAGGAGACCGCATCCTGCCCCTCGGCAACGAGCGTGAAAGCGTTTTCATAGTAAATGGCATTTTGTCGGCGGAGAAGTCGATTTTCGTCCCAAATGAGACGGATTACCAGTGAGAAGAAGGTCCCAGGCAAATTGGATGTATCTTTATAGCAAAAGGGATATGGGTTCACGCCGGGAGATTCGAGGAATGGAAATCCAAGGCTAAAAATACCCGCTCTGGAGACCGGAGATGGATTCTCCCCTGCCCCCTTCCCCTCTTGCGTCAATTTCCTCTATTTTTTGAGACATTCGATTTTTAGGTGATTTCCCACGCGCATGATGAAACTTCGTGTCGAGATGTCTCAAGACATTTTGGTTACGAGCCACGATATTCCACTGGATAAATATTGGAGATAAGGTAGCATTGAGAGCGAAGCCGTGTTTACTTGTATGATTTTCACGGGATTGCAAATTAAGAACTATGATCCTTCATATACATGTACATTATGGTGGTTTTCGGAAACTTATTGTTTAGAATGAGATTCATACAGCAATATGCCGAAGTTAGGCGATAAGTAGGACTTATGAATATAGCTTATGCCGAATTTGCCTAAGTCAGGGTCCAACTTTGCACGCAAATACATAATTTCTTTTTCTTTAATATATCTTTTTCTTCTTGGACCAAGGAACTACAAAATCACTAGTTAAATTTATTTTTTTTATTAAAAATTATGTACTGGTCACTTATTCAAATATGAAAAATAATGTTTTAAAACTATTATCGAAATGTGCATTCCTAAAAAAATACTCTGTAATTATTAGATCAAATTAATCCTATCCCTACACATATATTCCACCTATTAAATGGTAAAAAGATAAAAATGGTATACATTACCTTGAATTTGAAAGTCATATATTTTCCCCAAAAAAATTATAGTAGTTACCTCTATCAACGTTGACTCTGCATTCCATATTGACGTCGTAGACTTAATTTTAAATTACCATAATAATAATATTAAAATTTGGATATTAATTAAAACCTCAGAAGAATGTTCTTACAAAATTAAAAAATACACTGGAAATTGTACATACTATACAAAATATTCGAGTTTCTGAAATAAATTGACAAGATTTTACCAGAGCATAATCAGCTTATTTTTATTGTAGACTCCTGTGTATCAACTGATTTGCTTATTATTATTTTCTTTATTAATTCAAAGACCACGGAATATAGTAAAGGAAACGTTACATAGTAAACTAGACAGATAAAAATGTAAACTTAAGTACATTATCATTATATTATAAACTAGAAGAATTAAACAAAGGATATTTTATAAATTGAGCATCGTTTATATTAACGCTCAGTATGTTCATGAGATCACAGCGAAGGTATTACATGCATTATACCTATATGACAAAGAGGAAAGAATTACGTCGTTAGGGAGTTACTTAAATAAGGCAAACTCATCAAAAACTTATATTTTGGAGAGTGTGGAAGAGGAAGGTTATCCACAGGGGATTCTAACCTCTCACAACCCTAAAAGTTTGATTCTGACATCTCCCACGCTCTTGGGATATCGAATACCCGAAGGAAAGGCCGTTAGTTGAAGCTATTTCATATAGCACATCATAGCTATTTAACGGTGGGCCTGATACGAGGTTACGGTGACGATACCATTAGAGACACCGAGAGAGAATTAAATAAAATGAACGTCTGCTTAATTTTGATTTAAAGATCATGCGAGTCAGTTCCATGAAGAATAGAAAGAAGGAGGTAGTCCAAGTGTGAAATTTTACATACATTCGTATGGGACACATATTTTAATGTAACAAAATAGAAATAATAAAGGCAAAAGCATATTTCAAATAGGTCATTTGTGATTTAACTAACTTGAGATTTCGTTGATGCGGTCTAAGAAAAAAATAGGCTAGGTGGTAAGAGATGAGTACTTGATTACATTAAGACTTCGCTTTTCGCGTATAAAGATGGGTAAACTCATTAGGATTTTGCCTGAAGTTGATTTAATTAAAGATACGGAGTGCTTCAGAAGTTTAGAGTCAAAAGATCGATCCTAAAAGGGGGACAAAATTTAATTACCTCCTTTGTCGAAATTTTGAACTTTGAACTTCATGTACACCTTGATGCTTGCGAACGCTATATTATGGCAGGTGGCTTTTAGCATAGAACTTACTAGGCAGATGCAGGAAATTTTAACATTAGAAAATTTAACATCTACGGACCTTATCTCAGGGGCAATTCTGATTTCTGAAAAGATAATTGATATCGATGCAGGTGTTTTCATAGACTTTATTATATTCTATTTCCTTGCTTAACTAGATAAGAGAAATAGTTTCAAACATTATGGTGTTTAATAAGGCAAATTTTTTGTCAATTTTGTGTAATAATACAGGTTTAAATATTTTATTGATTTAAAATATTTTAATTTGTCAAAAACCTATATATTTTTTATCCATCAAAATCTAGTAACTTTTAAATTATAATAACAAATACCATATGCCTAGATTGTAAATATTTTATAAAGTCTTCACATGAAAATCATAGCACAAGAGCTACCGTTAAGAATTTTCCGATCTCCACAATAATACTTTCGAAAGATAAAAACGTTTATCTATTCTTCATTGATAAGATTTCATAACAGTTGTACTACAGGAGTTAACTCTGTGTTAGCAATCTTTTCAATATAATATGCAAGTAGAAACATCTTTACCGGCTGAGATACGACTCATTTCCGAGTCAGTTTCATTCACGTTTTCCTTTAAATTTTGCAAGGAAAAGGATTTTTTTTTTCAATGGTGAACATCACTCGAGAATCGATTTAGTTGGTTCATTCAATCTGCCATCTCGGCTTTTCGACACCCTCTCCTCATTACCTTGTCTCTTTCAAATACGTACCACAACTCCCTCGTGGACACTACTTCTCCTTCCTCTTCTCTTCTCTCCATCTGTTTCCATTACGTATTTACTTTCCTCTTCGTACTCCTTTGCTATCCTTTTCTCATCGCTAAACGTAATGATCACTCTCTGCATCCATCCGTAGCTTCCATTTCTCTTCCTTTATGTGTTTCTTTATTAAGCTTAAGGACTATATCCAATTATCCGTAATTATTCATTCAAGTGTTTCATTTTCTTCGAATTCCTGCCCTCTTTCTTCCTATTAACCATTCTCTCTCGGGATCCTGGATAATCAAGTGGGCAGCGCTTTGGGCTTTGGTGAAAGTGGTCCCGGGTTCGACTACCGATAGGAGTCACGTTTGAAATTACCTGAGATGTCGGAGAACTTTTTACAATACTATTACTTCTACTCTATTTACTTTAGTTTTCCTTAAGGAATATCAATTTTTTACGTACATTAATTTCCATTCAACAAAAGATTTTGCCTCCATTCCTATAACAAATTAAAAACCTTGAAATCCTTCACAGTAAATTACAATTAAAAATGATTTATTAGAAAGTTCCTTTAAGTTCATTTTTAGTATAATCTCCTTTAATACTATATCTTGATTGTTTCTGAAATCAACGGTAATACAGCAATACAAATAAAACAGGGATCAAGCTGGATGAATAATCAGCATTTCGCTTTCTTGAATTCATTTAAAAGATTTTAGCGATATTAGAAGCAAAGTTCAAACCATTTATCAAACTGTCAGTGAAGTACTTCATAAAGCAACTATGGTTTCAGTGAAATCGTTAAAATATCAAGGAATACAGTCTCAAAGCTCTTTGAATGATTTTTCCATGAAAATATCGGTAAAGTATTTTGGAAAAGCCACTGTCGAATTACATAATTAACAAGTAGGTTATGTGAGGCGATCCAATGTTCTGAAATGATATTTTGAGGTAATTGTGAATCAATATGGTGAAATTGTATTCAGAGTGTGCCTCAACAAAATTAAATTCACTTTTATATATTCTATGCCTTGAATTACCATCCCCAATGTAGTTGTATCGTAAATTTAATCAACATGAAATATTCAAAATATGAAATATTGAATAAGTAATTGAAATATAAAAAATATAATAGTTAATTGGTTTCCCGTGCAATATCACCTGTCTCATAGGGAACGGTCTTCTATAAAAAGATTCCATATAGAAAGATATTAATCGACGGAAAATAATTTTGAAGACACCAAGGATGACTGACGTATATTATGCAGTATTTTCAGCTATCTAGGCTCAGTTAAAAACGCACACAAAATGAGAACATTTTTTGGAGAAAGTAGTGTCAAATTCATAATTGAGGAGAGGGTTTAAAAATATTTACAAGCAAAGAATTCAATTTAAATTTTCAATTCAAATTTTCAATTCAAAAATTAAAATTTCAAATTTTTTAACTAAGAGCATTATTTCCTTTAAGTAATTTGACACTTAATCTTTGATTAATGAGAAGGGAGTGAGGGCACTCTGGATAAATTATCATGGTTCCGTAGATGCAACACAAAGATAATGCATAAATAGATGTGAACCCGCATAGCTTTAGTTGAGCATGATGTTGATGCATAAATGGATGAGGCTAAGGGCATTCTTTGATGCACAATACGGATTAGGTACTGCAAGGGTCATCTAGGGAAAAGATGAGCCTTGCTTTAGAAGCTGAGCAATGACCAGCGAAGAACCGCAACAAACCTCCTCATATCTCTTTTTGACATAATCTTCAAAGCGATTTCTGCTTCCTTACTTCCTCCGGAGAAACATATTTTGACATTCCCTCGGAGGAAATAGAGGCCACGTCCATATGTGCGGAGGTGAATCGACAACTGATAACCCCACTGGGACACCACTTCTTTCTCTTCTCCTAACAATGTTAACATTTACCTTTCTCGCTGTCACCGCTTGAAAACATGTCTCCCTGCGGCCAACTTTGTTGTTCTTTTACTCCCGTCTGAAGTTGGATAAAAAGATTTGAAGTAAAAATGTCTCTCCAGAAAGTAGAGTACTTTATTTTCAGGATGCTTATCTCGCTGTCATGTATACTTCAGCACGGGGATAAGAAACTCGTGGTAATCTCGAGGTCATGCATTATTTAAAGTGAATTAGACTGCACTTGCTATTTGGGTTGAGTTTGTAGATTACTTTTCTCAGTTCAAAAGGAAAGAAAATTTGATAATTTATGAGTTGTCGCAGAATATCCACTATTTTACTTCACTTTAATAAAGAAATCTTGTTTCTGGCAAGATAGTCTTCTCTTCCCGCTAACCCATCATCGTGTTGTGTACAAGTTTTTAATTTTGTTTTATAGTTAACTTAATCTAATTAATATTAAATCGAAATAAATGGCTTTGCAAAAATGTAGGAATGATAAATATAAATAAGCAAGAGGAATACAAGTTAGCTACTTATTGAAATAATAAATATAATTAAACTTTGTGTAATAAATATAACGCAGAGTATTTCGAATTTCATGAAACACCTAAAACCTAAGCACTAGGACTCGTAAAAATGCTTAGCTGATAGTACATGGAGGTACGTAAATAATGAATGGATTTACATTGTAATATATGCATGTACAATAAATGAAATACAAGAGACATAGTAAAAACGTTGAAACGATGCAGATGAGGGACCTTAGACGGAGAAATTTATAGTTTGAAGAGCTGTGTAAAAGGCCACTGCAGGTTCCTCACCCCATTCCTTAATATCCTGTGTGTTTCTTCTGAGTATCTGAGTATTTTATTGGTGTTAAATGCCATTTCAATTCAATAATGTTTTCACCGTTTCCTAAAATATCGCAAACACAAAAAACAGCGTAAAAATTTAATATAGAATAACTTCTAACTAGATCAGAATATTTGAGGAAAAATATAGGAATCTTATAAAATAATAAAAGTTTTAATAACTTTGAAAATGAATTTCATATAATTAATAGAGATAAAATCAAATATAATTCAGTCATACACATCCAAACCATCGTAGACTTCCATTCAGAATATGTAGCTGATGAAAAGTAAGCATACTTGCTGAAGAAAATAGGACAAGGCGTAAAAATTATTAAAGTAATATAGTATGCATATAAATCCTAATTTTATCTTGCTAGTGCTACGATATCCTGATGAGGTATAATAAGATCATTTGTCTTAAAAGATAAAAGAATATGTATTTTTCATTAAATGTTCCTCCATCTTGTCTATAGAAATACTATTAAAATAATTATTGAGTTTCGAATCCTGCTGACAAGGGGAGAGTCTCACTTTTGTCCAAGGATTTTGATGAAAATTTGTTAGGTGATGAAAATGTGGGTTGATGTTCGGGTAAATGAGTCTTAGTTTCGTTGCAATAAACTAATAAACCAAATCTTTATGGAAAAATCCTCTGTTTTTGAGTAATTCTCTAAAATTATTTTTATTTTTAGTCGTATATTTTCCTTGTTACTAACAGATAGGCATAAGTGCGACATTTCCATTATTTCACCGCACTTCCGATCGAATAACCTTATTTCAACCAAACGAGCTGCAACGAAGGAGAGCCTTGCTAAAAGTATCATGAATGGTGGTTCGTAAAAAAGCTTTCTCGAGTTACTTTGTGACTAATATCATTGATTTCTATTGTTCATTGTGGAATACTGTTAGCAGGGTTGGTCGGGAAGGAAGGTAAACTACCTCACTCCTCATCTTGCCTATAAGGGCTTAATATCTCTTCATAGTCTTAAGAAACTATTGGCGAAGAATTCAACATGCCTTCGAGCTGACGACTTCACAGAAACAAGTTAATCTGTAGCGTAATGCTTAAAGGCTCACATCCACTCTACGCTGAAATTTTTCCCTGTACTCCCACGGCCTCTTTTTTGGAGTACACCGAGATCCGCTAACCCACTAGGGGCAAAAACCTTCTTTCATCCTCCCAAATTGATCCATTTTCTTGTTTCCGTCAACTCTTTCCCCCTCTACCCCCTCCTTTCACCCGCCTCTTTCACCCTCTTCATTTCCACTCCTCCGACCACTCCAATTTCCACCGTCTTCTTTTCATCCTCCACGTGCTCTCTCAGCGACTTTTGCATCGCCCGAGCACGCTCCCTTTTCATACCTTCGACTAATCTCTCTCCCATCGCCACCTTCGCTTCTCGATCTCCTTTTGTTCTCCCCATTTCCTCGATCTCTTATCTCTTGCGATCTGTCCGCGATGGCTGCCCCTCGACTCTCCCGCCGGTCGTCTATTGACGGTCGTTTCCCCAAGGGCAAGAGAGCTAGGAGTATCGTTGAAGGTGGGTTGTAACACGGGATGTGGAAGAATAGGTCATGGAGTTGGATTCAGGGATGGGACTGTAGTTACGTATAGGGTTGATTGTGTCCAGTGAAATCTGGTGGGTTGTTATACTTAAGAAATGCGCTAAGAAGTGTATAGACCAGGGTTGGCGAACCTTTCGCGGCAAGATTGTCATATTTGATGAATATAAAGAGCTTGCGTGACAATGTGGTGCCGAACCATATAATAAGATGGTGATTTTGTTCATTTTATAGTATCAACGATGTGATTGAGATCTTGTATAAGTCTTAAGTGATGCTTATTTGTCACTAGTAATAAACAGAATCCGTATTTATTTATTGCGTAGCTTCATTTTTTAAGTGAATAATGCAAAAAAAGATAATGTCGTTGGAGTTTCGCAAGCCGAAACATTTCTCTTGCGTGCCATAGGTTCACCACCCCTATGGGTGTAGACTCAGTAGTATGTACACTAAGAAGTGTATACATATTTAGTTTGTGTATACTTCTTTATGAACTTCCTATGATTAGAGTAGAATAGACTTTAAATTATTTGTCCGAATTTCATGGAAAGACATTCTGTGAGCCAAAAGAAAGAAAATGGTAATATACACTGACCTAGTTATAGAAGAAAAGAAGGAAAACTTGGAACACGGCTATTAAAGAATTAGAGGTTTAAAACCTCCAATCACCGTCTTTGTCGGAGTTCCTCGTCTCATCCACCGGATAAAACAAGAAAGGACACCGCACTTTAAGAACTCTTGTGCGCATTTCGAAAGCAATGCTTTCAAATTACTACTGAAGATGAAAGTATAGCTTTCGAAATGCGTATTGAGTGATCTTAAAAATTGCGGTGTTCTTTCTCGTTTTCTCCAAATAACGGTGAATGAGACAAGGAACACCGTCAGACGGCTATTGAAGATTTTAAATCTCTAAAATTGATTATGTGTGTTTAGCTGACGGTCTCTGGTGTTTTCGATACTGGCCATCTTAAACCGTGATGATAGTACCAAGTTTTTTCGTTACGCCCTTCTAAAAGAAATATACTCATAAGTACTTGATGCATATAAGTATAGTCAACTTCTTCTTGAGTAAACTTATATGCATCGCGTAGATTAAATTTGACTAAACCCTCTACCAGACCGCCGAAGATAAATTTTCGGTTACTAGCTTAATTAACGTCTGACTTCTTTTATTAAAAATTAAACCCTCAGGTGTCGTCCCAAAACACATCAGTTCGACGTATTTGTTTACTTTATATGGTTAACATTTATTTCATAGTATTATCGTATCAGTATCGAAGTTTAAAAGTAGAGTTATTAGTTATTTTCCAAAAACATGTATGTAAGGTGCGCCTTATTAGCTCATGCTTATAATAAACCGGAAATATGGTATTTATAATTATTAACAGCAAGATATGAATTTTTCATAGGTATTCCTTAAAAGAATATATCGCTTCGCCCATGTTTTTACCTCCTTGAAAAGACACGCTATCACTCAAGGTCACCTGACAAATTTCTCGTTGGTTTAACTTATTTACCAACAACGAGCTTTCTTCCTAAGTTTCAATTTGTTCTTTATTCAGCAAATTTAGATGCATTTATCATTTACAGCGGAGCTAGAAAGGAATCGCTCTTCATCTCAAATACTTTTCCTAGTTTTTCAATATAACGGATGCGAAAACTTTCCCCACTTCGAATCCGAATCCCGAAGTTAATTTACGTATCTACTTTTCCAATGATATTCCTCTTTACAAGCCAATTCATCGGGGGAAAGGTTTATTCAAGTTATGAATGGAATCTGAATGATCCTTCGAAGTGATTCACTTATCCCAACTTTCCATATAAACATCACCTTTCCTTCTACCATGGCCGTGCTGAGAGCTTCTTTCTAACCCTCTAAACTCTCTCCTACGTATAATCTTGCTTATTTCCTCAATTCCTTTTTTCATTTTAATATTCCTCTGCTTTTCGCTGTGTGTATATTTTTCTCTCTAACATTTCTCGAAGTTGAAAGGGAGAGTCTCCATCAATCGTGGATATCGATTCTGCCCTTTCCCCCGACCCTTTCAATCGAATCCGATTGTATACGGAGAATGACAGACAGGTCAATACAATTTGGATTTCAATGGATAGATATTAGATTAACTTTTTCCCAACGAACGCTTCGTAGAGTAACTGAGGACAAAATGCCGAGAATTTGCAAAAGGAAAATGCCCGCCTTTATGGATGGAGGCATTGTTGCGAATTTAGCGATTTTTTGCGGGATGTAGTGGCTTTTTTGTCACTTAAGTAACTATTTCGGGGACGCTTTGCTATTCTATAGTGTATGTTCTGTTGCGTTAGCCTAACCCGATGTACTAGTAGAGGTTTTAAATCTCCAATAACCGTCTTTGTCGGCTTTCCTCGTCTCATTCGCCGGTATTCGGAGAGAAAAAGGAACACCGCACTTTTAAGCTGGAGAATTATCGATCAAAAAACTTGTAATTCATTAACAGCCGTGTTCCAAAATGCCTTTCTTTACATAGTCCTATGTACTTGTCCTTGACTGATTTACAAACGAAAATGTATTTTAGTGTTAAATTCTTATCTCTCAAATTATTTATAACTGTAAATTCTGTAGTATCTGAACTGATTTTGATAGTTATAAATTTGGTAAAGGAAGTTATATTTTAGTTACTTTTTCATGATAGTTATTTAGTTTAGTGGCGTTTTAGGTGCTTTAAAGGTTACAGATACGGAATATTACGATAAAAAAATTGCATCTATGGTTGTTCACTGAAATAAAAATTTAAAGATTTCAGGATATCAACGGAGTTACTGTTACTCTAAAAAAGCTACAAATATGAGTAATGCGCAACAAATTGCTTTAAATTTTTATACTACGGTTTCTTGCTCTTGGAAATTTCCTTCATTTCAACATTGTACTTGATAATGATTAAATCATCGATATATGAATGTGTTTTTTCAATCCTTCCAATCCAACATCATCAATATTACGCCATTCAGGCATATGTACAGAATTGAATTCCTTCCAAGCGGGTTAACCACGTCCGACCGCTACTCGGTTACCCAACGTCACACTTGACCAACTTACGTTTCAATAACGTGTCGTATTGCTGACTGCTGTAGTTTCTCATGTTTCCATACACGTGGAGTTATAAGGAGTTCAAAATTAGCGATATTAGTAAAATAGCTTAATAATTTGGATCATGAGTCATCTGAATCGATAGCTTCCCATTATTTTAAGCGAAACTAAGATTTTTCACATTCTCCTCTGGATTGACATGAGAAATATAACATTGTGGTAGTTTAAAAATAAAGTACTCGAACATTTTTCTGACAGATCGTTTAGTGTAAATAAATTAAATTATTCAATTACTATAAAATTATTGGAGAATAAAATTTAGGAAGAATTTTTGAAATTAATATTTTAAATTTCTTTTTGAATTATTTTGTAATATATTCTACGGAAAATTACTATATAATATGGAGACTTGCATATTCACAATGTTTCAAAATATACGAGTTAGTATAGTGCACGAAAGTATAGAGGAAGAGAAATTATACTCGTATAAGGTTTTGATTTGATTTAATCTTGAGCATATACCCCATTATTTTCTTAACACATAGAGTACGTTTTCATATTATGTGGTGTATGCACATCTTCTTTCTTCACTATCTTATTCTTTACATTTAATCGACTTCTTAAGTCTTTCCTCCTTCATCATCATATTATTTATGATTCCAGCCATGCCTACCATCTATGCCAACTCATACTGATTGCTACATCCATAGTGCTTTCGCATCATTTCCTCTTGTTTGCCCGTATTCGTCATCCATACCGAAATCATACTACGTCCATTGTACGACAAAAACGAGTGGTATCATTCTCTCCGATATTATTAGGATTTTCTCGTTGCCTCTCTCGAAATCCGTCGGAACATACATCACAGCCATTAAGCATTCCCGGTTTCCCATTAGCCACCACGAAAATTTGTATAAACTGACCTACTTATTCCAATGCATCTTCGCCGAGAGTCTCTCTAGGCCTCGGGTTTCTATACTCAACCGACAAATGAATTTTCTGCCCTAAATCGCTGATTTCAATGTGCACATGTTTCCATTGCCTCTTTACCTCTATAGGGCTATATGAGAATGCATTTTCAGAAAAGAAGCGGCCCCTCTCACAATTTCTCTTTATAACTCTCTGTCCTTCACATGCAAAGCAAATGTATATATCAAGGAGGGTTTTAGAGAAGATCTCAAGTTTCAATCTTCATATTTCCTGCTGAATTGTTCGCTTTTTTGGCTTTCATTCATTTCAAAAGTCCTCATATTTTTCCGACATCCGAGGAGGCAAATTATGCAAAGAAATCAATCCTTTGTAAGATAAATATTTTGAATGAGAACGAGAAAATAGTTCCACGTATATTATTGAAAATATATCTTTGAGTAAGGCCATTCAATGTAATATAATTCTCTTTTAAAAACCTTTCAAAACTTTTTACCCTTAAATAGGAAAATAGAACACATGAAGTATTTATCAAATTAATGTGGAGTATCAAAAAATTATACTACTTCAATGTTATTTGGTGGAATTCCATGATAAAAAACAATTTATTGTATGAATAACACTTGTACAGTAATAATTAGAAACTTGTACATAGTATGAAATTTTACAAGTCTGTTAATATTATTCTACAAGTGTTTCTTTATATTAAATTCTTCTTATATGGAGTTATCACATTTGCATGCAAGCATGCAAACATTTTTATTGGACCAAATTGGAATTAAGAAGTCATATCTTCAATTTAAACCTTTTCTAATTGAATAAAAAAAATATGAAAATAAAATAAAGATACTAAAAATACATAGAATATGAAAATTAAATAAAAAATATTGAAAATTCATAAAATATGAAAATAAAATAAAAATGTTGAAAATACATAAAATATGGAAATATAATAAAAATATTGTTAACACATAAAAATAAGATTATAAACTTTAATATATAGAAATATTTAAACAACTTATGTTGACATATAAAAGAAAGATTGAAATAAATGATACAATTGTGGGGCAAATAAGAAAGTGATAATTTTGATCAACGAAAAAATGTCTATGCTAGAGGAAAACGCCCGAAAAGAGAAGGAAATTGGGAAAACCTGCGTGATACGTAGGAAAGAACGTGTAGAAAGAGAGAGATTACAACATAAAGGATAATGAACTTCACTTGTATTGTGTGTCAGCTACATCGGAGAAACCTTTTGTATATTCAATACGTTGCCTTATAATTCCTGACGCATTTTTTATAGTTAATATTAGTTACAAATAATAGAGATTAGTTGAAATAGAAAATAAAATAAAATATTTAATCTGCTATCCGTCAAATAACCGTCAAATTCGTGTCTATAATAAGCATGAGAATAATAGACGAAAAATAATTTTGAATACAAAAGTTTTGAGCTCCAAGGATGACTGACGTATAGGATGGAGATTACTTTCAGTTTTAGGGACTTCTTAAATTACCTCTGACTAACTACCAATGCGTGTTACAGCTTCCACTACGAGTATCCAGTTTCAAAGCGAGCAATTAAATTTCCCTTCACGTTTTACTGCATTTTATTTTCTTGCTCTATAACGCAACGATATTTTGGTTTGGATCATTATAAATTCAAACTTACTCAAATCTTTGAAATTCAATAAATCATGAGGTACTGTTTACTTTAAAACTGAAAAAAGCATTCAATTCTGTTCAAATAAATTATCGATGCCTAAATGCCGCTGTTATGTTTAGACCCAATGCACTTTTATCGCGGATAGAATGTGAAAATACTAAGGAATTAAGGTTGTAGGTATAATATTTGACCGTGAGTAAATATTACTGTACTATAAAGAGATCCAATTATCCAATAGATATCTACCGGATGATTTCACAGCAAATTACACTAAATTTTTCTGTGTAATAATAAACTTTTTGTAAATTTATGAGCGAAACAATTTAAGATACGTATTCCAACAATATTTATGATAGAAATACTCGATATTGTACTTGAAAGATAAGATTCACTAAGGAACATTAAGAAGCAAAATTTTAATTGACATTTCTTTGAACAATGAAAACCCAGACGTGGATGTCATATAGCTAAGCTATAAAACATACACTTTATTTACAAATAGTTTTGACAGTTAATCAAATTCATAATTCACATGAGTTTTATGTGCGCTTGGAAAATCCGCTACCTCTAAAATAAATTCATTCCCATTTAAATATTTATGGAAAGACTTTTTTCACCATCAGTTGAATATGCATGAAGATGATGATTGGATATAATTGCTGTCCTTTTGAATCAACGAGCCTAGATGTTCCCTTTTGTGGGGATATATTTTAATATTGATCTCTTCTCATTAATATCCTATCTACACAAATATATATAACTGTCGAAATCGAAAAAGAGATACTATTATGCATAATAAATAAAGATATACTATTATGACGAAGGAATATTTTAGAAGCCTAAATTTTAAGTTGCAAAACGTTAGTGAAATGAACATAGATTTATTGATTGGTAGTGAAAAGCAACAAAAAGCAATACTGTGTCTTTAAAAAGATAGTTCCGGAAGATGCCTGAAGGGGATGAACGTCTGTGAAATCTATCGTTTCATTACACGGCATCCCTAGCATCTCACAGAGATCGAGTTTCGGCCAAATTGAAGTGTCGAAGTTCCAGATGCTACGCGTAGATACGTTTCTGCCACTTCTAAGTAAAGAGGTTGAACGTCTCGCTATTCTTATCAGTGATTCTCTTGGTACGATGTCTTTTGTTCTTTGTGTAAAGTTCCATTACAACCAAGATATTTAAACTTTTCTTCATGCTTTCAATAAGAACTTTACCTCAAAAGTTCGACTTAACATGAGGATAAATAGCAAATGTTCATTATATTTTTAGCTTGATTTCAAAATTCATTTCATGGTATAGATAGACCATTTTCTAGCTTTAATTATTCTATAAATTTATCTTATTCTGTATTATAAGAATGCTGATTCAAATAGTACACGTTGCACATTTACAATTTTTACTTAAGAGAAAATAACTGAGCAATATAAGTTTCGACTCTTACAAATCGTTGGAAAGAATTTTATAATGCTAGAACGGTTCAACTTTAACTTCTTGAATCAGTCGCTATGCTGTAAAATTTAAAATGGATCTATTCTAAGAATTTTATTTTATAATTTTAAATTAAATGAGTATCATGTCAGTGCAAGTGTTACAGAATATGATGCGATTAGGGAATGTCAATGGTTATCTGAAGAGCTTTTTACGATAAAGTAAGATAAAGTTAACAAAAGTTATTCAAGGAACAGCTGACATTTAATGAAACACTCTGTTAAGGAAAGTTCTTATGAAAACAAATCAGCTAAATGTAGTAAAATGCTCCCGGTGGGAGACAATGTGCGAAATGACCTCAGCTGTCGAAGCACTTTTAACAATACTACTACTACTACTGTAGTAAAATGAGAAAAAGTACTCTAAAAATAATTATAAGTGTTG
The DNA here is from genome assembly GCA_947579665.1 of Sympetrum striolatum. Lineage (NCBI taxonomy): Eukaryota > Metazoa > Arthropoda > Insecta > Odonata > Libellulidae > Sympetrum > Sympetrum striolatum. The sequence goes on along the minus strand of OX388347.1, from coordinate 55,699,504 downwards.
GATGATGACATTTACAGAGAAAAATTCTCAGCCGGTCAATTACTATTTAATATATTCTCAAAAGCAAATTTTATTCGGTTATTTTGAATTCTCTTGGATGAACAAAACTGCTCCAATAAATGAATCAGTGATGTCTTTATGCACTTTTATAGTGCATTTTAAATCGTAAATTATTAAGAACGTTAGTGACTATGGAAATAAATGTTCATGGGGTTAAACGAACTCATTAAAGTTGATTCTAAATATCTGATAATAAATAAGATAAGAATTACTGGGTAATTTTCCGCAGGAAATATATTTTCCGTGGAAAATACCAAGTAATTCTTATTTTATTCAATCGCTTTCCACGAAGTACGATTGAAGAAGAAAGGATTGATTACATCTGATAATAAAATTAATTCCTGTTCGAGCTATGTACACTCCTGGCCAAAATGAACGCAGCACCTCCCTAGCGATCCTAACGACCGGCGGAGCGTTAATTTTAACGAGTGATCAGAGCAATTAAATAAGACTGCAGCTGAAGTACACCCTCGCATATCTCATCAATTATATATTTTTCCGCGTTGATTTGAATATAAAGAGCCTCATGATACGCGGGAATTTTATTTAATCACGTCAAATCGATTTTACACGTCCTGGAAATCTGGAATTCGGCGCTCTTCTTCATTTGGAGCGGAGATCTCAAACGCAAAAACCCTTCGCGGGGATGAATTTACACCTCTTAACATGTCAAAGCCCAATTCGCGGTGTTTATTCCGCTCCTCCATTTCGTTTGATTCCCCTCCGAAACCACATTCCTCTTCGCTCGGTTCGCCATCATTGAAATTGATGCGAAATCCGTTATTCCGTCCCCTCGACAAATACGAGCCACTCAATTTCGGATTTTAAATCGAATCGCACTCTTCTTAAAGGGAAGTGTGTGTTCCTTCAGAGATCCAAAACACTGGAATAAAAAGTGCACGCCTTTTTCCCACCGCTTCTTTCCCGCAAACAGCCGATGGGGTTCCGGGATTGCGGGTGATGTTCTAGGAATTGCTTCTCCGTCTAAAGTGGGAAAGACTTCATTTTTCGAAACTCACTCACACACTGCAACCCACTCCTTTTACTTCTTTGCGTTTCTTCCTCTGTAAGAGATGCTCTGTCACTCGTTGGCAGTCTTTTTCGAAACTAACTTAACCGGAATTTTTCTTTCAATTCCAGGCCATAATATAACTCCCCTAATACGGTTTTATAACTTTTAATTCTGAAAAAAATGTCCAGAGTTCCTTTCCCATTCCGTTCCGCTCTATCTACAGTCTGCTGATTTCTGCATACTTCTCCATCTCTTGTTTTATTACTCTCCATGTTTTCTATGATATACGTAGATATTCTATACTGTGGGATAAGATATCTTAGGCCCAATATTTATTTGAGTAGTAGTGTTGAATTACGGTATTCATATCGCGAATTTATTTTTCTGGAAATATGTTTTCATTAGGTATTTCAAAAATAGGCTGGAGAATGGTAAAATTCGTTAGAGAATGAAAAGATTTTTATCTTCTTTCTTTAAACAGAAGACGCTACCACTTCCACATTCTTACTAATGGATTAGAATCATTATCTATCATGACTAATAGAAGAAGTATCAAATTAATCATATCATCTTTATCACCATGTTGTGATGCCATGCATGGAATCCCGGGTCGTTTTATTTGTGATTAATCTTTTGTAGCGTTGTATAAATAAATTATTTTCTATCAGCTAGCTTCTGATTGGCATGTAATACCACTAGTTGAAGTCCCGCATAATTTATATTATCATCTGCCTTCGGGTACAGATTAGAAAAAATATATTTTTGATATGATTTCGTCTCCATATTATTCATACTTGATTATTATGAAAATTAAAGCGTTATAAATGTTGCTGAATTAGTAACTAACACTAACCCCCTCTTTTTCTCTTCTATATATACTGTGAGTTTTTTTTATACGTTTGCACCTGAAGATGATGCTATCCATCGAAACCCTGGGTCTTCTGTAGCAATTTCTTCTGTGGTAGTAGTATAAATAAATCTATTCCTTGTCAATTTGCTTCTTTTGTCATGGAATACCACCAAGTAAAGCCTCATTTAGTCGAATTTATTGGCTGAATTAGCTCATCCATCCTGGTCTTTCCTTATCGAATTCTATGAAAAAGAATATTCAAGTCAATTTATTAGTCAATATGCCAGACTTGCTTGGAATGTTTCTACTCAAAACATCATGATCTCATATTACATTATCTCCTCTTTCCTTGACTGCTTTTTCTTCCGTAGCTGTCTTATAACGTCTCCATATGAAATAGTAGATCAGCCACAATCCGTTTACTAACGGGTTTTTTTCACATATTCCTAAGAAATTTTTAAATTTTGGGATAAATGTATTGAGGCCATGTTCTTCCTTAATCGAGAGAACTGACATGCTTTTGAAGTAAGAAGGAAGTTACGAAAATAAAAAAATCTCCCCAAAACGCCTCTTTCGTCTTGAGCCACGATTATAATCCGCAGAAAAATGAATACGCGGAAAGGAAAAAAGCCTCAACAAGTGATACGTAAGAGGCGCCGACAACTCTCAAAGCCGACAGAGTCTCTTTGCATCTCGTAACCCGACCGCCTCTTTCGGAAGGATAGCGTGGGATGAAATTCAGCGGATATTTTGAGTGTTTTTTCGTACTTTCTGCGGAATGGAGGTTGAGTGCAGGACAGCCGATACCCAAGCCTAGTTCCAGAATATTCTAGAGATAGGCTGCGTTTGGATGGTACGAAATCCGCACTTATACTTTGCCGCATCCAGGTCACTATTTTCCTTGTCTGATCTTTCTTCTTCCATTCTTTCGGTCTCCTATCTTCGCTCATTCTACTGTAGTCTTACGGGTGGGAACGATTTATTTATCCCAGGGGGGCATGGAAAACTACCAGGCCTTACAGTTATGTGTTACTTAAACTTAAGTAGTATGATATCAACGTAGACAATCAAAATGTATACATACATGTATACATGTATTAGATTATTCCTATCAAATAATGTTACAATTGGACTAATCGTCCGGTGGCAACACATATTACATACGGGAAAGATTTTATACATTCATTACATTTATAACCTAAGTACAACTCATGTCTACAATACAATAATACAGTTCAATATGTATAATATAAGTTAATAGAGGAAATGAGGCTTACTAGGCAAGATGAGGAGTGAGGTAGTTTGCTTGCTGTCCTATAAGTGGAACATATCCATGTTAACTAAGTACACGAACTTTACGAGTAACACTTTTCTTGTCAGTCTATAAAGAAATATCTAATTTTGTGTCACTGTTTATTGTAGTCAGTAGCCTTAATGTCATAACAGATATGAACAAAACAGACATTATTTGTTGTACATTTTTCCCTATCAGGTACTAAAATATTAATGAAAAATATTCTATTTATCAAGATATGCCATCAGTAGCTAATATAAAATGTATTTCATTATATTTTGTGTGTTTATTTATTTTAAAATGTTTTTTCTCTTTTTTTAGTTACTAATATTGGTAGGTTTGCGCAGGTTTTTCACACCCCTCTTCCTTGTGGGTGTTTTCCTGCAGTGGATTTTTTTCCTAAGTATCTCTTAGGTTTTTTACATCCACAATTCTTCTAATTGTCTCTACTTCTAATTTCATAGTTAATGACGATGGGTTGGATGGAAGAAGAGACTTTTTAGTCTCAATCTCGCCCAAATAAAGACGAATTATTGTTATCATAAACGTACACCACGTAAAAACCGTGATGAATTAAACTGCGGAATCCCTTAAAGCTGAATTTATTGTCAACATAAATATACTCGTCATCGTATTGCCTTGTAACCAAATATAAAGTCGCAAAGTTGACAAATTTCAAATGGAATAAATGGAACTTAAAATTCGTACCAAATATTAAATTTTTGACTATGCTATCCTCGGGGGGCCTCCGTTGAATCCTCGTTTTGCATGCATACTATAAGTCGAGGACAAGCTACTCGGTTTGCTAATTATTTCGCTGTCTAAGTTCGTTTACGGAAGTGAAGTGAAGGCTGGAATGAAACACTGAAAGGGCCACAAAGGCCGGAGGTGGACTATTCGTCCGTCACAGCCGGTCCCCATGATGTCATCCTTTAAGTCACATTAGTATTCTGTTTTAATTAAAAGGTTTCAGTTTCAATATAAATATCCCAATTCTGTTATCATCTTCGTTCAACAAACTAAAACATTCGATTAGTCAATCTCTCAAATTATATATATCTAAAGCCTATATGCTGGTGGGCCAATAAAATCTTTTCTTTCCGAATCAAATTAGCCTTATATGGTAAAGTTGTGTACTAATATGAGAAACCCGCCTGCAAAATTTTTCCGAAATCGGATAATATAACCACCGCCGCCTGAGCACTAAAGTTTACAATAATGCGAAAATTCAGGCGCAAATGAGAAACAAACGTCTATGGAGTATGATAAATAACGGCAATGTGGTAAATTTCAACGATTGATTTACATCTCCGTATTAGGTGTCTGAAATTTTAAATTTATTTAACACAACCTATGGTTCTACGACGCCTGGGAATGTTCAACAAATTTTGAGCGTAGGCAACTCGCAAAACAGCAAAACAGCAAAACAGCAAAACATTCTGCCAAAATGGATATCGCTATACATTTTGTCTTTGGGGAGCCTTAATTGCCATATTTTTACTATCTCCATATACGTAGTATAGAGAAAGTATTGTTTTCATGAAAAAAATCGACTTCAAGATTTCAACGGAAATACATGTTTTGGGGTCCCTAGAACACGTTTTGGCCATTTTCGAAATTATGTCTGTGTGTGTGTGTGTAGGTGTGTGTGTGATTTTGGACGCTCTAACGTGAAAACTTTTAGTCGTATCAATACCAAACTTCATATATAGCACTGTGGTGGGTGCTGTCAGAGTTGATTAGTTTTTGGAGTAAATCGGTGAACCGAAAGTCGAGCTGTATTCTTCGAAGCAAATTTCAGTTTTTGCAAAATATCTCCATAAATGTGATTTTAAGGTAGATACTATTATTGATAAAGGTTTTAGAAAATGTAATTCACTATAATTTTTGTCTTAAACATATTTTTGTATCACTGATTGTTTAGGAGTTATTCGTGAAATACTGATAAACCGGAAGTAGCTGACTTTGTGGGCGCTCTAACATAAAAACTATTTGTCGTATACACACCAAATTTCATATATAGTACTTTGGTTCGTGTCGTTAGAGTTGATTAGTTTTTGGAGTAAATTGGTTAACCGAAAGTTGAGCTTTACTTTTCGAAGCTCGTTTCCAATTTCGCAAAATATCTCCATTAATCTGGTATTTAGGCATATAGTATTATTTATAAAAGTCACTTATCATCCAAGTTTAGATTGAATATAGAGTTAGAAAATACTGTGGTAGATAAAGATTTACATCTTATATATGGAGAAATTCATGTGCTCGCCACATAAATTTCTCCATATATAAGATGTAAATATCACATCAGATTTTTCCTATTAAAAAAAGCTCTCAATGTTTGCTTTTTCACGACCCGAGTGATCTGCATACAGAGTTTCCATCACTTTATACTTAATTTTCGTGTTCACGGTATTTTTACCTACTTTTTGATAATCCCTATGCTATTTTTATTCCTAATATATTTGACAATTTGGATTATTTGAATCTTTAATATTGGTTATACATAGATTATCTATTATAACCTACTTTTCTGCAGTTATTTAGATTTAAAAAGGAGTCAAAACTCACTGACAAGTTAACATGGACATTATGTAAACTGGGAATTTCTTTTAGGGTATTTCATTTTGTATTGGAAATTTCAGTTTAAAATAATTCTTTTAGTAGGTATATACAAGTTTAATGTATCTCTATTTTTATTCGTAATTTGTTTGTATTTGCCTTTCATGATATTCTCCAAGTTATTCCTTCTTAAAAGGCTCGTCCAATACCTAAAAATCGATAATTATAGCATGATTATGGTAATAAAATTTTAAACATGGTTATTAAGGCTTCGCTGAGGTATTTAAATAATAATTAAGTAATGCAATCATTAGAGCAAAATTATCAACAATATAAAAAAACCAAGCCACACAATAACCAAGCAATACCTATGCAGTCAGATTACACAGTTCATGCATGAACTAAATGGTATTCATATATATCAGTAATAACGATGCAATACTACCACCTCTATGCTATAACCACCTACTGAAGTTTATAATACAATGTAACTTTATACAATGTTACTTAATACGATGTTATTGGTTAGATATAAATCGAAAGAACTAGTTGATTCTTTTAAGCCAATGGATTCATGAATAAGAATACATTTGGCGGGAATTCGCTAAAATAATAATCATGCTATTTTAAAAATGTATGTATACCTTTCACTTGCCGAGAGAAACTGACAGCTGGGAAGTTATTAATGAATAAATCATCATTATTTGTTGTTCACATGGTGCGACAAAACGAACGTTGACAATATCATCCTCTGGGCCCGTTAAATATTATCTGCTTAAAAGCGTGGAAGCTCGTAAGCAGCGGAATCTTTCACGCGTAATCCAATTTTGGGATGCGGAGCGCTTTCGTCGCAAATGGAAGCTGAAAACTGTCGTTTATAATTATTTGAAAATTTTACATGTCATTGCTCTCTCGACCTAACGATAAAGGGAGAGCACACGTGATTAAGGAGGTTGCGAAATATTTTTAGTCTGTATTTTCAAAGATAAATACATATGCCTCTGCATGTTTAACGTATTTTCAAAAAGAATTAATCTGAAAATTCCATCGATGCTCTTCAGTTTCATTAACAAAATGTAAATATTTTAGTTCTTGTCGGCTAAGAACACTCTTTGGCAGATTATGGAATCATCTTCTGAATATATAACCACATTTACAGGCACGATCTTTTGTTGACATCGCATACTTAAGTAAGACCATTATGTCTTTTAAACATAAAAAATAACATCTAGGAGGATGATTTCTGCACAAGCCATAGTTGAGAATGTTTTAAGTAGTCTTTATTGTTATAACTATTTCTTTTATTAGACTCATCATCACGAATGTTAAGTTGATTCATTATTTGATTTAAATTTCTAATTTTTACGATTTAAAATAAACTGATTCTGTCAAAATCTTTCAAACAATTCTTCCCTATGACTATTTAATTTTTTTTCATTCTCGTGCCACACATTGTTTTGGATTATATCAAAGTTCAAAGATGGAATCTTCCAATTGCTAATATATATTTTCATTCTATATGTAAGTGAGAGCGAGATATGTGAAAGAGATTCTTTTGCCCCTTGATTTTCTTCAAACAAATATTTCTCGCCTTCTTTCTTAAGAGGCTTCGTTTAAATGCCTATTTTTTATGAATTGATGTACTTCTATTTTTTGTGACTTCTTGCACGGAGAGTGATTTTCACTTTTGACCCGGAAATTTAATGAAACTTTCTGTGTCGATGGCGTAAGTGGCATAATAAAAAGTTTAACGGGGTTCGTCTAAATCTACCTTAGTTTTGACGTAATAATCAAAGGAAAAATTTATAATAGAAACTTAATCATACTTGGAATGTACTTGCTAGCCAAATATTTAGGGAACGGCCTTCTGTTTTATAGTAATTGTCTAATCTTTTATTCTTATATTTCATAGACTTATCGACTTAAAGGCAGCATTTTTATTCTCGTACCAGGTATCCGAAAGAATAATCTTATTTTAATCAAATATACTTCAATGACGGACAGCTTACTTTAAGTACGATGAAAGAAAAAATTAAAAGGTATCTGTTAACCTTCCGTTATTTATTGGTACTAAATGAATTAGCCACATCTTTAAACTTGACATCGGTGTCGTAAAATAGCCTTCACAATCGTATTACTTACTTAAGCTACTTAACGACAATTATAAGAATGCAAAAAATTGGCATCGACTGATTTAAGATTTAAGTACTCGTACTACCGTCAGAGAAAGAAATTTTGACTGAATATTCGTATATCATCTTTAAAGCATGAATTCAATTAACTTTAAATAAACTCAACTCGTGATCGTGATTACAGTATCTCCTTCTCTCCTCAGGTGTCTCACGAGAGCTGCGATGGACTCCTCAACAAACCCAACCTGAACTCCAGAGGAGGGCGAGGAAGGGCATAGAGAGCGGCCGGAAATGATTTCGGCCTCGGAATCTCCATCGCTAACGATCAGGAGACAAACTCCGAAAAGCCGCGTCCCACGCATGCACTTCGCCGAAAGCTCCATACCTCCCACCCTCTCTCAAGTATGCCCCTCTTTCTATGCCCTCGTCCGTCTTCCCAGCTCGCGACTCTTCCTGTTCTTCGCCGTTCTTCTCGCCTCGTACGCATTCCCCACCTGCGGAGCTGTTCCCTTGTTCCCCTCCAAAGAATCTGATGCCAATTTTTCATCACCAGAAGAATACCACTCCACTCCGCAAATACTGAGCAGCAATACTTCCATGACCGATGTTGATACACCCATATCCCCGCTCATAGTAGCTAGTCTTCCAGGGTACGAACTCAGCAACCAGACTTACGACTACGACCTCGATGGCTCGACCAACTCTTCCGTAGGATCGGAGGCGCGCGATAGATCGATACACGAATTGATAGATATCGATAGGTCGAGCGACGGCTCAATGGGTTTCAATGAATCGATGGTCGACTTGATGGAATCCGATAAGTTGATGAACAGCACAGTGGAAGTCTTCGAAGCGTATAACAGTTCAATTGGATTGGTAAAGCTGGGCAATATCTCCAGGATTATCGACGAGTCGATGAATCACTCGACGGAGTTCGATAGATCGATATATGACGCCATCGAGTACGACATTTCGGTGAATGTTTCCGACGGGTATTCGAAGATGGATATTTTCGATTACGACGCAAAGAATGAGACGGTGATGACTGTTTCGGACAATGCAGAGGCCTACGATAATTCAAATGTTTCTACTAACTCCCAATTGCAAGAGCCAAAGCCCACGTCAACAATATTTACTACAATCGTGAGGCAAGATGAGGAGATATCAGTCACAAGTGTAGAATCCTTACCGGCGGAAGGTTATGAATATTCCGGAGATGAAAGCCCGGTGACCAACGAAGATGGTATCATTTTAGTGGAAACAAACATTGAAAAAATCCAGGAAGCCAAGCTGGAAGAAGTACCAGATCACCGTCCGGTCAGAGACAGTGGAAATGGTGGGTACCAGGGTTCCTTGAAGAGCCAGGATTTAAAGGCTCTGGGAGACTCGATGGCAATCGAGAGGACTCCTTGCGGGGATGGGTGTGCTGGCGTTGAGGGTTCGCCTATCCAGAAGGTCAACAGCACGAGGAGAAGGATAGCGATTCTCGGTTTGTTTGAAATGACCACCAAACACGGAGAAAGATTGGAGGGCAGGAGTGAAGTTGCAGCCGCCAAACTTGCAATACGGCACATCAATGAAGGAAGTCCTCACCGAGAACCACTCATCCCTGGATACGAACTGGAGCTCCTGACGAACGACACAAAGGTAAGAAAAAGTCTCTCATTATTACATAAATCTTTTCTCATCGAACTAAGGGTGAATTTAGATGAAAATATAGTTTTTTTTAATATGATATATATATGGTATGATCTGTAGCATTCAAATCTTATGTAAGGTGTTCTTCGTGTTAATAACTTTGTTAATCGTAATTAAGTTTATTGAAATGAATGATATTGTGCTTAAGTTTGCAAAAAGAGAAGGCGGAAATAGTGAATTAGATATTCACTAATTTTTGTTTTAATTGTGTAAACTAAACTTTAGGTAATTACTAAAGTGGAATTGGTCCTATTTTGTTGAATAACTTAATAATGTAATAGATATGATCCTTTATATACGCTTGATCTCGTTCCAATTTCCATTTTTTATATATATCTGCAATTTTAAAGTCAAGCAGGAGAAGCAATGAATTTAAAAATTATAAAGTGATTTAATCACCACAGAGCAATAGAAATCCGTATTACATATTGTGGAACCCCGTCCTTAGGGAAAGGATTTGGAGTCCATGTTTTCATTCGGCTCATGGTCGACGTCCTTCTCTCCCTTAGTTCTCTCGTAATTACACGTTGCCCTACTTTTGATCTTCACTTTATATTCACCGCTGAAAGGTAGCGTAGAAATTTAAACTTTATGCGAAATGCCTCTTTATCTACGACTTTGTTCTGTAATACTCCTTTCAGTGACAAATCCATTCCCCAAGAGGCTATTTCTTTAAAATATTTATTAATATCTTTGATTTCGCATTGCACCTGAAGAAAAAGGAATTTGTAAAGCGGCTAGTTTTAGCTACTGTTTTCCAAATTTCCTATTTTTACGGCGCTATTCTATTGGCCCCCATAACAATGTTGACGCATAATATTTACTACGCCTTTCGAGAAAGTATCATTTATATTTTTTTTCGAAAAATTTAACTTAATATTTATCTCCCTTCCTTGGAGATACATCCATCCTGTCTTCATAAGACTATGTTATTCAATGCAGTATTTCTTATCAAAACGCACGGATTTACGCTGGTCATTTATAATGCATGAACTCATTTCCTATCTGGAGGGCTTCATTTACAGCATACACACAGGTGGGGTCTAAAGCAAGTTAACGTTGCTAGTAAATGTATATATGATCAGGATATTTCTTGCGTATGTTCTATAGAGACGAATCAAACGATAGAAAAAAATTCCTTTTGAATTTTCTAAAAATATATTTCTTAAACAGATTTCTTACGAGAAATAATCAATATAGTCATAGTACAGTATATACGGTGTGTGATTTAATATTAGTTTCAAAACTTAATCCAATAGTTGAGATATCCTCCGCTTAATAAATAAATAAGAAACTAAAGATACAAGCCTACTATCAAAGGTATTGTTGCCTTTTTTAGTTCCCGGGTCATAAGAATTCGTGAGAAATCAGTTATCATGGGTTAGTTCACACGATTTTGAAACTAATCATGATTTGTCAGGAATGGCAAGAATATTTTCGAGTCACATTCTGATATAGAATTGATAATGAAGAAATCATAAGAATAGATTTATCCTTTATCCTTTCTATATCCTTTAATCCTTACTACAACAATTATTCGTAATTTTATATGACTAAATTTTCTCTCCCCCAAGATTTTTTCATTCGATTCTTTACTCCCAATTTCAAAAGCGCATCTCATGTAATTGAAGTCATTACGTGTTTTACCAGTGGAATGCGTTAGGAGAGAATGGATATCAGAATCCGCAACTACGAGGCAAAAACTTCTGTTTTACTCCTCTATTTGCCGCTCGCTCGTAATTAAACGAGCCAAAAGTTTCCCGATGTTTATGTTGTCACCCCTCTGTCGCTATTTGCTTATGGACTCCGTAAAGAGTGTGGTATTAGAGAAACTTTCCATTGTTCCTCCCATTCTGCAAATATCCCCGGGAGACTTCCGTGCGCTGAATTGCGATTTGGAAGTTTTTGCACGAAGAGGAGACAAAACGATCGGAACTTTGACTTTGGCATCCTTGGTACTTACGAAAACCTTGTTGTCGCCTTCTGAAATAACAGAGCAACTTTAGGTTTATCCAGAGAAATATCAACGCTACCTACAGAAATCAATGCCTGTTTACAAATACTGGTTTGAATTTCGAATTTATACCGATCATGAGGGTCGTTTATAAAACTACTAGTACAAATCTTAGTTTTGAGATTTTTCACGACATTTGATATTTTTACGTATATGCTTATGTTTCGTTTAAGTTTTTTTATTGAATGCTATTTGCAGCACAATAATACGTAAGTAAAGTAGTACCGAAAAAGAAAGATCACGAAAGTGGGGGTTGCATATATTTATCTTAAAAAAATATATCACCGATTTGAAAGGTAGCTCAGCATGGAATCATTGCATTAGTTGGCTAGCCTGTTGACGATTTTCACCATTCAGCCAAAGAGGTTGGTAAAACGTTCGACCCTGCCAGGATTCGAACCTGGAATCTTCTGATCCGTAGTCAGACGCGTTATCCATTGCGCCACAGGGCTATGACATCGTGGTTAGAAACAATCAGTAATAGCAAAGGTAAAGTTTTAATCTCCGAACAAAATCCTTAATCTTAAGTGAAAGAGTCCCTCAGATAGCTTGGTCATCGTATCGTTATACTTATTCGTAATAATGTATTTCTATGTATTTAATATTTCTACATTTTGATTGTGCCTGCTATCCTATTTTTTCATTCATCTTCTTTATTCTCTACCATCTCATATATTGAATTTTATTCATCGCGCTTTAGAAAAGCTCCCAAAATGTAATTTCTGATCACAGTTTGAATTTAGACTTCGCAGTTCAAACAAAAAAACAAAGACTAGCGTACATTGAGCAGGCTGTTTGTTTTGACGAGGTTACTTGTCTTTCTCTATAACGTCTCCTTACATTAAAATTTAGGCACCCTAATTTAGCTGGAATAACCGATTTCTGCACATTAGATATATAAACTACCAGATGGATTAAATGATATAAAATTTGTTGGAGAATAGTTTTAGGAAAATCACGATAAAATCATGCGTGAATTGTGATGCTTTATTTTGATCGGTCGATTCTAATTAAAACCTGATTCTATAACGTTGTTATAGTCATTGTTTGGGTTCATCTATTTTTTCCTTTGTTTCTCATTCGTTCATAATTTCTATGCTTTCCACTAGTATGATTTCGAATCATGTTTATCTATATTCTGCTAGTCTTCAGAAGTGTTCTGAAGTATCTATGTATCCCTCCTATTTTGCTACTCTTTCATTATCACGAAACATAACGGAATTCTAATACGGCTAGTCTTTTCATCTATATTCTTGATTTGTTCGAGGTATTGGATTTTACGCATCAGGTAATACCGGTAATACTCGTGCCAACTGCGTCCTATCATCCTATAAGGACCTGGAAAATATTGCTTTCGAAATGTTTAGTGCGATAGTCTGTCAAAAGTATCATATTAGCCATTAAACCTAGAAGAAAATTAATCAAATATTTGTTTGCGGAATCATACGATTTTAGTTAATTTACTCACTTGAAATCTTTCAAATTAAATTCAAATTCGTACTCTTCTGTTCAATTTACTTTGAAAAGACGACTGATTTGTACGCGACTACCTCATCACCACATTGTTTGGGGGAGTGGGAGATGGTCCAAAAAGGTGACGGGGAGCGGTGAGGGGAAAACGGGGTGATAGAAGGCAAACAGTCGGGGACGGAAAGAAGGAAACCACATTCTAGGGGTATTGTTTCGGAAAGGGAAGGAGGTGCTGGAAAGGGAATCAAAGCCAAAAGTAATGGGAAACACAGTTGCGAGCCGCACACCATCGACGAAGTTCGTTCTTGACTTGATTCGTCCCATCCCTTCTGGATTGCATTCAGGGATAAAGAGATAATGGGTAATAATCTTTAAGTAACTCTTTCTTGAGTTAAGCGCAATTTTAAAATTCACCAATTGAAGTATGTCTTTCGGAGTGAATAAGCCTTTAGGGCATTACCTTAAGGAAATCGAGAATTTCACTAATAAATATGTGGACTGATTCATAGAAAATGCATTCTTGTATAAATCACGAGTAGATTTGATCAAATTAAGAAGAGAATAAGGAAAAGGGTCGAGGTGACTTTGTAGTGGTGACCAAATTAAGAAGAGAATACCTGTACTTTTTTCATAGTACAGTGTTTATTAAAATCAAATGATAAAAAAAAATCTTGAGGGATTGATCGCTGAAACTAGTCGCGTATTTTTCTTAATCATTTTTTCTTAATAAACTCTATACTGTGGAAAAAGTACTACAATTTTCCTTTTAATTTACAAAATTCCTTTTCAATTTAATTTTTACGCATATCTACAAAACATCGCCAGCGACTATGAAGTTTAGATTTCACCAAATTATTACATAATTTTTTTATTCGTTTATTTGTTTTATCTTATTTATATCTATAAACATAAATATTAGTCTAAATACATTAAATTAGAGGAGCGCATTCCTTATTATGCTTGAAAGGCGTGAAAACTCTAGTCATTCAAGGAAGTGTTACCACGTATGCTACTACAAAAGAGGAAGGAGTGATAATCCTACTGGGGTAGGAAGGGAGTCTTTTCAAATGAATGACTCTAATACGATTCAAAGTTTGCTCGCAAAGACTAAGATAAGAAAAGATAATCCTGATTAACTCAGAACGAATGGCTGTTTATGACTTCTAAACAGTGACACAGTTATTTATTAGGTTATCACAGTTTCCTTGCCTATATTTGCGTATGTCTTTCCACTTATCAATATATTAGGATCATTCCTCCCTGCGAGATGCTTAGATTTCAACCAAATATTGCGTACTTGACTTTCGCATCAAGAAATGAAACGCTCTTCTAATATAAATATTAATATCTCAGTTTAATTAACACCAGATTCTGAACTCTGGAGATTTGGTCGTCTGAAAGACATGCTTGCGAAGTTAGTTTTTATCTTTTAACGATTTCTTTTTTTTAAGAAAATTTCATTGATAAATAATGGTTCTTCACAATGAATTTGAGTATCATAAAATGGAATATGTAATGCAGTTTCTTATTTTGAATATGAAATATCGCCTTCCACTCCAAATACAGAAATTTTTACATAATGCTAGAAATTTTATATGCTCTTAAAACTTGAAGCTCTTCTTGTCAGTTGATTTTTGAAATGGAGGTGATGTGTTTTTCCATTTCAATGCAAAAATATCGACTTTTTCCATAGGACATGTTGTAAATGTTTAAAATGAAAAATATTCATGTTCGGAAATTCCATTTAAATCTGAAAAAGATTTTATTTAGGCTCAAAACATTTTCTTGTTTTGAAATGATTTTAATGCGTTTTAAATGTCACGTGTTCACTAAACTCCTTCATGCTTTTTTCCCTGATCTGTATAGGTTAAACAAATTCTATTTTAAACCAAATATTTCATTTTCCAGCTGCTTTAAATCTTTTATGCTCTTGTTTTTATCCCTCAGTGTTTTATCCGATTTCCATCGCTTGAAACTTCATGATGTTTCTTGTCCCTGCCTGTTCCACTTCTTCCCCCATAGTTTTCTACTTCTCCCGTTCCATTCAGCAAACTGCTGAGAACTGCAGTTTTTGTGTAGCTTTCTTCGACACACTCCCAAGGTCTTCAAAGCCGAGCCTTTTCTTCATTTATAAACCCGTTTTTCGGTTCGTTACCACCCATAGAAATGAATTCTGTTTCATTTAGGTGTTTGCGGGAAGTAGCTATTTGAATTTCTACTTGTTTCTTCCTTTAACTTCATGCTTTCGTTCTGGTTTTTAGCGGTTCAACAAAACGAAAGAGAAAAATGCCAATGTTATTTGGCCTCAAACCTAAGTCTATTACTTTCCGAGGATGTTCTTATCGCCGAACCACCTTATCGAGTCCATCTCAATTCGTTTTCAGGATATTTACCAAGCAGGGTACTTACGCATACTCTTGACGAATCAAAAGGGAAAGTATATTTTTATATATACCTTGAAATATAAATTCCTCCCCTGACGATGGAGCAAAACTTCGAAACATACCTTTTATTATATTTTTTACTTCGATGTTTTGATCGATCATACATTTACTGTTGTTCCAAGTTTACTTTAACATTATCCTTATCTTTCAATTCGTTATGGAGTAACACGACAGAATAGCCTTCATTATTATTTGCACGTCTACCCATATCCTTAAAAAATATCAAATACGACACATTTTCTTTTCAGAATTTCAACTTTTGCCATCAGTTATAATTTAAAACTTAACTTGAAATTCTGATCAAGCCTCAAAAAAGAGACAGGAAATCGAAACGATGTAGTAAATTTTCGTAACATAATAGGTATTAGCGAAAATAAGCTACAAAGGCTCTACGATAGACGAAGTTTTGTTTAGAACCAGTCATGCAATTTCCAACGCCATCTGCCAAAAGAGATTGTAAGACACCTTTCGTAAGTAATGACAATCATCAACGCGCGTAAAATAACTTGGAACTTGGTACGTGCACAGGGAAACTTGTTGCGCGTTAAATATCCTTCCCTCCTCCATCTGGTGCCAAGTGCAGGAGAGTGCATTTCCTAAAAGGGATAACTTAATCTCTAATTAGGAGGGAAGTGCGGTTTGGTAATTGCCTCTTGTAACGGATAACCTTAATTCCTGGATGCAATTTATGTCATCATGTCTTGCTAGAATCTTCTATTTTCCAATATTTTATCATAACCCGTTCTTACAGTCAATAGCATAGGTCATTTATAGGAGCCAATGCCGAATATATCGGTATTACTACATTTTATTAAAGTGAATTATTTAGTCACTCGTCAAATTAGTTCATGTGAATTTATGTAGCAAATAACTCGTCGCTAATATCTTTACACCTTCGAGAGTGAGCAAATGGAAAAAATTTTGCTGGTATGGATATTTTCACTTGTAATATTACTTTCTATATTTTAAATTAATATTTTCCTCTGCTTTGGAGCCTATGATGTGACGGAAGGATTTTATAATCCCAAAAAAAAATTCTCTTTGATATGAATATATGAAGCATCTTTAGTATTTTAGATAAAAATCGCTCGGATCAAATCACCGTGTTAAAAGATTATATGTTAGTGTGTAAAAGTGCAGAAACCAATTTGCTTTCTAAAAAAGTAATTTTTATGCCTTTTCACACTTAAGTTTCTGCTCAAGTTCGGTTTGTGATACCCTTCACTTGTTCTAGTGCGAGGCAGGCGTCGATGTCCCGTTAGAAACCGCAAGGGACAACGAAGGCCACGCGTGGAATGAGAAGAAAGGAAGGCCGCTTTTCGGACGGTTTCGAAATGAATGGCGCTACTTACGAGACAGTTATTAATGGCGAAGAATGGACGACTCTGCGGGAAAGTAAAACTAAGAGGCCTAAGACGCAGTCAGATAGGCGGCGGTGATTTATGTTGCTGGAACGAAATAAGCAGCGGGGAAGGAAAATATTGGAAAGCATTGACGAGGAAGGTTGAAATATGGCGATATGCGGTTTGATATTGAATTTCGTGCTATCTGCGTAGTGGAAAGGCTTGACCCTTCCTTCACTGCTATTCCTCAAAAGGGATAAACCGAGCTGTTTGGACGCAAAGCTGAAATTCCTGAGATGGATTGATAAAGAGATATGTAAGGTACATAAGGAAAGAATGCCGGTGGGATTCAAACAAGATTATGGGACCAATAGAGGGAATCACAAAGGAAAGGGTGAATATAAAAAAATAGAGGAAAATCCGCTGTAAATTTGTCAACAAATCTATTAATAATTAACAGCCATTATTTATTCTATATATTCAAGGATACTATTATTCTAAGATTGGTAAATACATTTTATTATGTGTCCTACTATTGCTAAGTTCAGGATTTTTTGACATGAAAAAAGTTTACCTTGCCAATTTCGTCATAATTTCTGTTAAAACTTGAATCGTTTTATACGCATATACTTTACATTTATAAATAGATAAATAATAATTTATAATTAATAAATATGAACAAATAAATATATTTATAGTTTGTGTATAATTCGTGTGATATGATTCACATATGCAATGAATATATAGCATGAATACCGTGTTTCATAATAGTACTTTACTTATTATATAATATATAATAATATAAAACTTTGGAAGCTAATCGTTTTGTGTTTCTCAACACGTTCCCATTTTAGAACGCACTACGTTCGAGTCTGTTTTGTTTATTTTAGTTATTGACATATAAATTCATTTATTGCACTGAAGTGAATAGATGTATCGTTAGATTCAAAAAGAGTACAGTAGTAAAATACATTACTAATTACATATGCCAATATCACATTACTAATATTAAAATTATGTAATATAAAATAAATATAAATATGCTTACATATATATTTTCATACTTACATACAAAAATGCACTAACTTATTTACGATACGATGATATTAAATTAATTATACAATTGAAAAAGTCAGTTTACAAAGTCATTAATTGATTAAAAACATTTTAAAATTATAATCTTTCAATTCTCAATTCTCAGTCGTATTAATACACCATTAGCTCAGTTTTACCTCGCAATAAAAGGTTTAGGAACGACTAAGTCGTGCTGTACTATCTATCTCTACGCATACGTATAGGTTCCCAGTTATAAACTGTGAAAAACTCCTTGAGACTCCTCCCTCAATACACGTGATGGGATCTCCACTTCAGTCCCAATCTTGGGTTCCTTAACTCAAGATTCTAAGAGAGTAAATTATTTTTACTTTGTGCAAGAAAAACATAGAAAGTGATTGCCTGAAAGGGTCAAAGGCGACGGGAGATTCCCAACTATCATCGCAGAAGTTTCCACAGCGGAAAATTAAAAGGGAATATTATGAAAAGCCAGTGGGACGCCCTCAACTTTTTCTTTTCGTGTGCTTAACGAACCTTGGGGATTCCTCAAGCAGAGGCGGGAATCGAGAGTGGGGAAGATCTTCCGTGAAGATCCTCAAAGACTAAAAATCTAGAGTGGATTCCGGAATCAGGAAATGAAAAGTAGGAAACCCGTTGGGGGGACACGGGAGATCTGAAAGGGAAAGGAAAAATAGAAAGGAAATGCTCGTATTTAGTGAGGCATGAGGAGTTTAAAGAGGAGAATCGGGGGATCCGGTAAAAATCGAGGGTTGGGATAAGACGGATAGAAATGGGGGTTTAAAAGAAGGGAAGATCGTCGGACGGATCAGAAATGAGGGAGGATGGAGACAAAAATTAGGGGAGCGTTCGTGAGTGGTAGGAAATGGATTCTAAAGGAACTGAATTAAGGAATCTATTACTATGCAAATTTGCATTTACTCGGAGCTTTCTCTTCTAGAAACCTGTTCATCTATTGGAAAGCTAACCATTCTGAGCTCAATTAAAAGTTATTTAAAACGACAGAGCCAATGATTCTACCGATTAAAGACTGCCAATACGATGAATCATAAAATTGGGGACAGAGATGTATACAATTTTCAGGCCAACATAGGCAGTTATGGCTTTTTCCAATAGGTAAAAATAATATGATGTGGCCAACACATGACTTTCTCCATATTTATTGAAAACAGAAGCTTATGCCGGTAATATATAAATAATTCCAAAACAATAAGTGTTATAGGAAAATGTTTCATACAAAAGTTGTAGTAAAATACATTATCTATAACTTTTGTACATTATTGTGTATACCTACATTGCATTTTGACAGAGATATGTATGAAAAACTTCCATTTCTGGATTAACAACAACTTCCAGTTAACCATTATTGAAGAATAACTCCTAAAAAATCAGTGTTACGAAAAAACGTTTCATACAAAAGTTGTATTAAAGTACATTATCTACACCTTTTATAATTAATTGTATATACCTATATTGCATTCTGACAGAGATATTAAAGAAACAAAGTTTTGCTCCGGTTAAACTGGAACTTCCGTTTGAGCGATATTCATAAAAAACTAATCAACTCTTGGCATTGTTAGGAAAATACTAAATATGAATTTTTTAAATGATCGGATAATTACGTTTTAAGATAGAGCGCACACAAACTTTTTTACCACAGACAGACATGTTCGGGAAAATAGCGAGCTCTATGGGCCCCAAAACATCTATTTCCGTCGAAATCTGGAGGTGGAATTTTTTTACGAATACAATACTTTCTCTATACTACGTATAGGGAGAAAGTAATAATGGACATTACTAAGCGATAAACGTTCATCAGTAAGTGATAAACGAATGTATAATCATACAATCATAATATTAGTTTAAAAACTTGGAGGGATAAAAATCGTGACAAGAGACATTTCCGATTATTTCATTTATGTTGATCTTAATCCTTTCAAGGTCTTCGGATTGCGAATGAACAAAAGTGTTCGCCTTCGATGAAAGAGGCCCAAGGTTCGGTTCCGGCTGGGGAAATGGAGGTACACATAGCTTTTGAGGCTTAAAATCTCCAATAGCAGTCTTTGTCGCCGTTCCTCGTCTCATTCAACGGTATTCGGAGGAAACAATAGAGGATCACCGCACTTTTAAAAAACACCAAATGTACATTTTGGAAGGAATGCTTCCCTCCTCAGGGGTCATAAGATACTTATGTAGTAAATTAAAGGAAATTCAAATATCCCCGCAACTATCTAAGCAAATTAAAACTCTACTACTATTTAAGACTTTCTTTATGATACGTAACACGAGGAGAGAGAAAGCAGACAGAAAGGTTTCTTAATGTCATACCCGCAACTATAATTTTAAAAATCTAAGATGGTCAATCACAGAACTGCAATAACACAGATGTTAAGATAAGAAGTGCCGTAATAGAAAGTGCAATGCATACATCATTAGAAAATTTCTCTCCTTTTATACGCGGAAAAGTTATCAGATTCCTTATGTGAAGAAAAATTCATGAGTACACCCAATCTTTAAGAAGGCTACATTTTTTACCCTTGAGGTCCATAAAACATAACATCATGCTATGCTTTCGTAATAAACCTGGCGGTATCTTTCATAACGCTATGGAAAATATCAAAGATGCTGAAATTGGTTTGGCATATTTTCTGTTCTCGTGATTTTCGTCCAACGTCTTTTGAACCATCTTTAATGTTAACATCATATACATGGATTATCAACTTACCTATCGAATAATACATTCCTTTAATTTCTATGTATTTGTTGTTTACAAAATTGAACCCTCACTCATGCTTTGATGCAGTGCTTCCAAACCCATGTATCTTAAGCTCTCACTGTCCGTAATCTTGGCATCATTATGAATTCCAATTTTTCTTGGAGTGATCGTGTTTCCTTTATCTCCAATAAACTAAATTCAATATTATATCAATTAAAATTGCAGAGACATCTTCTTCCTGCACATATACTTAAAATCTAGCCATAACTCTTGTTTTTCCTTCCATCGATTACTGCTGCACAGTCTACAATGACCTGACGGTCAAACTGGGCACTCAAATACAGCGGTTAATTAATGATTGTGTTCGTTATGTTTGCGATATTAAGAGGTATGGATATGTAAGCCCTTATCTATAAACTTTATGCTGGCTGGCAGCTTAGAAAAGAAGAAAACACTTTATTAGACTCCTCTTGTTTACAATTATGAATAAAAATAAGCCTTTGCATTTCCTTCATGATTTTACTTAAACTACTTCTCACCTCTCTCGTCCTGATCTAAGAAAAAAATTGTACAATCCGTCACATAGATCCACTACCTTCCACAAATCATTTACAGTACCATATATTTGTGGAATTCCCTGTTAACAACAATCCGTGATGCAAGACCATAAATAGATTTAAAATTTTATTATTTATATTATATATATATTTTATTTGTTTAATCTAGAGTGGTTAATATTGTAATATTTCTTTGTTTCGGCTGCTATGATTCCATTACTGCAATTCACTGTTGCCCTTAGGTGGCTTGCCATAGGACATAATACAAATTTATTTAATTAAAGTTAATTTAATACTCGTGACTTAAAATACAGATAAGTATACGTGAATGCTCTTCTATATACGTCTTTTATCACACGTTTTGAGGTTAAATTTCTAATCGCTCGTTATGTAAAAACATTTTATTTCACTATTGGTAGTTTCATCTTTATCAATTCTTACCTAGATTTAAACCAAAACGATCGTTCGGGCCCCAAGTTTAAGAGTATACTTAAGCTAGCCATTGGTGACGTAAAGTTGGGAAGTATTACCCCAAGGAGTCAATGAATTAATAGTGTTTAGTCAGGTCGTAAAATATCCTTTTAAAAGCATTCGGGTGAAAACTCTTAACGTATTACTCCCTATAAAATTAACTTTCACACCCCTCAGCTTACCACAACGGATTATCTTTTCATATTTCCACAAGATGAGATACCCCCAAATCTCCCGTAGACGCACCGGGCGGTTTTGCAGCCAACACCGAATTATGGAACGAAAGTAAGTTTTGATAGCGCGGAAAACGGCAGGAAATAGCTCTGGGAATAGAAAGAAATCGGAGTGCCATAAGATCGGAAAGGGTTATGAGCAGAAAGAGAAAGAAACGGAGAAATTAAAACCGGTGAGGCGTGGAAAAGGAGAACCGCTTCTTCGCTTTTTTATAAATCCGTCTCCTCCCCGGATTTCGCTCCTTTGTGAACCCCCTTTTCTCTCTCCGCTGAGTAGACAATACCGGAGGAGTTTCTACGTCACTACGAGCCCAACGCCTACGCATCCACTTCACCCCACTTCCCTTCCCTTTTACATTCTTTCACCTCTCCTTTCCCTAGTCTTTTTACCACCTCCGTCTTCACCTCCTCCCCTACGCGTTCTTCCTTTCATTCCCTCTCCTTACCCTCTTCCACACGTCTCAGCCACTCTTTCATCTCATCCGCACGGGGATTTCTTAGCGCCTTCCCCTTGATCTTCCCATTTACGCCTTCCTCTCCCTTTTACAGGTCGAACCCCTTTAAAAGAATAAATAGCCTTATGAATTGGCAATGAACGGAACGCTCCCCGCGATTATTTTAGTTTGCCCTGAAAGGTTTGATTGGACCAGGTATTATTGGAGGTGTTGTTTCCATTCGGAGGTCGTGAAAGATTGAAATTGCTCATTATCGGCGCCGGGGATGTTTCGATATTTAAAATAGTGCTGATTACTTGTTAATTGACCCATTTTAGTCGGAGTTCTCTTTTCCTACCTTTCCAATTATCCGTTTTTGTTCTTTCCACCTTCGCTGCCTCCATTCTGCCTCGTCATTGGCTTGTTCTCACGCTTTATTACCCGTTCTAAAACCCTGCTTCTTCTCCTTTTCTCTAGCCCATTTTTTATCTCTCTTATTTTCTTATGTCTCGCTTTTCAACACCCACCTGTCTTTTCCTTTTTTGCGCCGTAAAACGGGGTTAGAGAACCCGCTTCGCGCGTTCTCGAGCTACATCTTGCGATCTGAACGTAGCTGTTCTACACCATGGGAAAAGGTTACAGTACATACTACGCATACCAGGGATAAGAACAGTATTCACTACTAAGTTTCTTTGGCACTGTCGGCTACTATACTGTTTTATATCCAAATTTAGAGTGTTAGTGAATGATATTTGGTTATTTCTTTTTGCTTTTTTCGGTACTTCTACTCTCAGATCAAGTTTTTAAAAATTTTAAGTTATTTACTTGAGGAATAAACTTAAATTTTATGCAAAATAAGTTATATTTATTGAAACTTGTGTGATTTATTGTACTAAACGGTCCTATTGCTACGATGTGTACTGTCCACGGGGGGTTTTTGGAGGGGTTCCCCTCCTGTCCTTGGGCGAATGCCGGACAGATTGCGTTGTTACATCCCCCTCAACCGTTACCACCAGGTAATTATACCAAATTGCAGCGTATATATTAATAAGTAAATAAAAACTTGACAAATTTCAGCACTAGCACAATTTGAAATTGATTTTGTCCACTTGTTATTCTCGGAATTGTATCCAATGGATGGAAAAATTGATAGCACTGAATTTTGTTCAAGATTCACAGAAAGTTTATGCCATCCTCATTTGGATGAATCTATTATTTGGCTCTTCAATCTTGTGCTGGTGGAGCAATTCAATGGTGACGCATTTGTTGAACGCATGCAACAAGCAGCACAAGCTGATGGTTTCCCAACGGAGTTCCACGGTTTTTTCGTCCCCAGTTGTGTCCTCTGTTCCCTTGAGAACTCTTCACTTTTCTTTCTTCCCACTTTTCCTTTCTCACCATGTATTTTTCCTTGGAAGCATTCTCTGCTTTGATTCCCTCTTCCTTCTTCTCTGTCAGCTTTTCCTTTTCAGTCTTACTTCAGCAAACCCTTGTCACTTCCTCTCTTCTCTAACATGCTTCCTTTGGAAATTTCGCACCTGCTCTCTCCGTGCTTCTTGATCGATTTCCTCAACTGAATTCTAGTCATCTGCATGAGAATATTTCATCGTATTCAATGAATGATGGCTAGACGTAAATGAAACGTTCGATCTTATTCTCACGAGCCGAGACGGTGGGAACTTGTGTAGTAGCAGAATTAGATTAAGGCGCCTCAACCCTTAGGTTATTTGCGCCAGGGAACTTGTGTTCTTGTCCTGCATTCAAATGGGCATTTTCTCTATTTTTAAGTACAAACGCTTTATTCCTCGGAATCATCATCACATCAACGGAATCTAATGGTAAGAATTTCTGTTTTGGTTTTTTAGCGATTACATATGGTCAAAGTAAAACATTGATGGCATTCTATTAAAATATAGGCAGTTCGCCTATTAAACTATCTCAAGTGCCATCTGACTC
The DNA here is from genome assembly GCA_947579665.1 of Sympetrum striolatum. NCBI lineage: Eukaryota > Metazoa > Arthropoda > Insecta > Odonata > Libellulidae > Sympetrum > Sympetrum striolatum. Next base: position 55,675,190 of record OX388347.1, on the reverse strand, counting down.
ATATGTGACGTTAGGGTGAGAAAAGTTTCTTATTTCCTCTGTCTGATTTGGTTATTTTAAGGTTCCAATTGTTCCTAAGCTTCTAAAATCTCAACAAAATTTCTTCCGAGCTTTCATTTGAAAAAAATCGCAAGATCATTCTTTTTTATGACTTTCTAGATGCCATTTATTAGTTTATTAAACTGATTAAAATATGACGCTAAACCGTATAATTTAGAACGGGGCAAATTCCCAGTATATTATGCCTAATCCCCTTTGTGCCGACGTTTTCATTCCTATAGCAGGCTTATAATAATTGAATATAATTTTGGAAATATTTTGTGTGTATTTAACAATATTAAATAAGTTAAATCGTCGATGACCTCATCACAAATTTTCCCTTGCAAAAGAAAAATAAACTAAAATTCATCTATTAATACAAGAGTACATTGTCATCTCTATAAAGTTTTCGAAAAATGAATTTGCACTGGCTACAGCTAAATAAGAGGTTAAGTATATTAAAGTTGAGAGAAAAATAGTTTGTGTGATAAATATTCTCGGGGCTAATGCTAGTTCAGGAATTGTGTTTTTTTAGTTTTTGGTGACATTTTAAAGAATTCATAGCATTACATATTTTTCTGTAGTTAAGTCTCTTCCACGCTATACATTTATTTTGTTATGTTCATATCACCTTGTGTCACCATTGCTAAATTATAATCTTCTAATATAAATATCTCCAATAATAACTTCATATATATGGAATTACTACCAAAAATAATAAATATACATGTGTCAGAGTGAAAAGCCTTATTTTATAAAAACTATCACGGGTAATATTGAATATCCCCCAATTTGACCGAATGGTTAGAGAGGTATAAATAATCAATCGAAGGGCCTTCATCAGACGACTCTAATAAACTGCGACAGTTTCTCTACGGATTCGTTACTATTTAAAAGGGAAAAATCAAAAGTGAGACAGTCTACATTGGGAATGGATTGAAAGGAAAAGGGAAAAGAGAGAGAAAAAGGACGAGGGGGTGGATATCTTAGATTCTAGCGATTCCCATCTTACGTCGGGAAGAAACGGTCAAGAAGGAAGACGGAAACGATTACCGATTTATCTTTGCGGTTCTTAATAAAACATACCGCTCTTTTGCTTCAACTTATCTTATCCATGAACGCTTGTCAGAATGATTCCGTACTCTGCACGCAAACTCTGGAAGGGTCTGAGTGACGAAAGAAAAGATGTGCTTGGGATCTTCCTTCTCTCCCACTAACAGTTCACTCGGCGAGGCCTATTTTCTGAAATAGCTGTCCATGCATACTTCTTGCGCTAAAGTATTCTATATTATTATAAAATAACAAGGTATTTCGTGGAATCCCTTGAAATAGTCTCTTTCTCGAGGGCTGAAACATCTTCATGAAGGAGGTAATAAATGAATAAGCCACGGAACGTTTTTCTACACATTCCTGCTCTAATCGTAAGGATTACAACATTTCAAAGTTAAATCTAAATCGCGATGGATGGATTAGGACTATAATTGGTAGTAGTCCATGCTTAAGCAGAGTTGGGTGATAATTTATGTTTCAAAAATTCCGAAAGGTATAATTATAGACCATATTTTCAGTTCTTAGAACAAACATCATCCCTCGCCTAATAAATTAATTATTGACCATCGCTATGTTTCTATCTAAATCCCTAGACTGATATCCTGTTTTCATTTTTCACTGTATCCTAATACAAAACATAGAGCTGTAGCGAGGGTGGGACAGCCGGGACAGGTGCCCAGGAACTATGCTCGGAGGGTAGCGCAATATCAAAGCCACATCATTTATCCCTTTTCATCTTAGGCACCCAAAAATCTGTAAAAGATCAAACGAGCAGCAAAAATCATCATTACTGCTCCGTACGTCCGCTTCTTCCGCAAATATCCTAACTCCAACATCAAACTCGTCAAAAATATCGGTGATTCAGACAAAAACCTCCAAAGACAAAGACCTCGGGTAGGACTTTCTTAGTGATGGTAGGCATCAATATCAACAGAAGTAACTTTTGGTAGTTTGTCCCGCGAAATATTAGGGAAGTTAATAGCTCTTCAGATTTGATAGGGATGTCGGTGTTTTACACCCCCTGCCACGCGCCACTAGTGGATTGCAGGGTTTAAATGTAAATGTAAATGTAAAAAACTAATGGAACAGTAGATAATCGAGTAGCAGTGATATTAGTAGAAACCAAATTAAAATTCACAGTCTCAGGCGTCGTTTTGTGGAAATCCATCTCGTAGAAATGAGGAAGGCTTGTACTTTTTCCACAGGTTTATTTTAAAAACTGGATTTCCACAAAACGACGCCTGAGACTGTGAATTTTATTCTGAATGCAAGTACGGCAACACAGGCGAAGCTTTACCGTAAGCTTTCTATCAAGGAGAGATTAGCAAGCCTTAATATCTACTTCAATAGCCAATGCTTAAAGATGGGTCTCATTCCGAAGTTCATCGCTTCCAACCTCAAGTGCAGCATCAACTCACCCACAGGACGCCGAGCAGTTGACCACGCCAGTGCTAGATGGCTGAAGGAGGAACTTAGATTTTGGTATGCTAAGCGAAACAACATTTCCCATTATTTGTATTTACTGCAAGTCGAACTGGCCTCTACCCTCCATGAGTGTGAATGGTGCCCAATCAACGAGCAGATTCGACAGCTTGCTTCGGACATCGCCGATAGGAAGTTATCCTCCCTCAATTCCAAAATCAAATCTTTACAGAAGGAGAAAGAAAGTGCAGTGGATACCTCACTTATCTGTGCTCCCCCCCTCCACAAGTTCCACCAGAGAGTGCTTAATATTTCAGATCATGTTTTTACTAATACGGAAACCCAATTTCTTGAATTAGGCCTAAAATATTCTCCTAAAGTCCCACCAACCACCAACATGGTTTTTCCACTAGTCTTTCCTTTTGTATATATATATGGTTACGGTTATTGCTTATTCACCTGATGATGGCGATTACTCGTTGAAACCTGGTCGTGTTTTTAAAATAAACCTGTGGAAAAAGTACAAGCCTTCCTCATTTCTAAGAAACCAAATTGATATACAGAGGACATAAATTTAGTAGAGGGAATCAAAAAAGGGATTTTTCTTAAGAGTGTAAATCATTAGAGAAGTTGTGATTTTAACCAAAAAGAAATTGTTGCTATGTCTGTAGTAAGGATACATTTCCAGAAGAAGACGAAGGACTCAATTTGTGGGAGACAGTAGTCCTTCTGGAAAGATCCTTCGGGAACTCGAATATCTAAACTGAGGAGCATATCATCTATTTTCGTGGAAAAAGTTTCCAGGAAGAAATAAGAAATCGAATGAATTCGTTGGGAGTGAACCGGGGAAAGGACAAGTACGAGAAGCCTTAGCGGAGATACACTGGGGAGAAAGGGTTTCCAGATGAAGGAGATATGCCATAGCCTTCCGTCCCCTCAGACATTCTCTCCTTCCTCAATTTCACTCTCTGGGTTTCTTTCTTTTTCCCTCTTCATCCGAGACGTCTCGAGTCACGGTTCACTTGCCGCCTCGTCTTAACCTGTACTTGGACATCCCGCTGGGAATCGGCTCAGGAAGCGGGGATTGCCGGTGTCTTTTTCTGCCATCGACGTAGGTCCGTACATCTCCAGCTCGACTTCGCCGTCGCCTACGTAGAAACCGGATTCCTGAATAAAAGAGGATACAGCTTTATAACAAATCCTATCCCGATATTTCTTGTTGAATCATGGAAGGGAGCCTAGCTCGATAGAGGTTCAAAATTTCTCAATTCGCTGTATTTCTTATCCGAATCTATTCATCTATTTTTATTTATACTCTTTTCTCTTTAGAGAGCAATTTTAGCTTCATTATTAAACTTAAATTTGTAGAACTAAAGAATTCTTAAGTATTATCAACACTGAATTTTAATGCATATGCACATCAATATAGCGTAAATGTAATATATGTACTACGTGTAAAACTTTCTTTGAGGAGATCATATAATTTTTAAAGATTGTGATCTCATGCTTTTTATTGCATACATTCCATTATCACTTCCTAGCTTCTATTAAGTTCTCGTAGTTATCAAATCTCGAACAATTCCTTTTTCGTGGATTTCCGAAGGTAGGAGAGCAAATACACTTTTATCATAATCATGATTAAGATTAATATCATTTAAAAAGCTAATGAAAATTTATTTAAGAGTCATTTAAAAATATTGGCTTATTTATCAGAACTTTACATAAAAAATTTACTTACTAAGTATATTGTTCATGAAGGATCTTAACTCCAGCTTATTTAATATTTTTCTAAGATTGTTGGTTTATTCAATGCGACATTTAATGATAATTTACTTGCTCTAGCTAATAATTGAATCACTATTTTGAATCCTCTTCTAGTAATTTACTCTATACTCGTAATTGGTAATGAGTTTCGTCAATTAATTAATACGTCAATTATAACGTCGCAAGGCTTACGAAGAAAATAAGATTCGTATCCTATGAAAGAGAAACACCACCGAAATTAGACCCCCGCACGGAACTAAACATCAGCTTATCCACACAAACACACGCAAATGAAGTTACAATTATAATGAGGTTCTAGGAAATCACCGCTTGAAGTGGGGACGGTAATTGCCGTTTATTTTGCTCGAATTCAAATGTATGCGATTGAAGGTTATGTATATTTGCGTAAGGACTCATAAAAATTTCCCTGCCGAGTTTTTGATTGACGAAAGTTGCCAAAGTTTAAATCCAACTTTTTGGTTTACTCAAAAATTATTCTCAACTTTTATAAGTCAAACACATCGAGCAAACTTTTCCGAACGCACCGTGTTATCTTCTGACCGGGAAACTCTTGCTTTCTCTTCTTCTGCGTCCGATATTATCTTTCCTAGAACTAACAATTCCTATTTATCTTACATGATTCATTTTGCCCCATGGAGTCGATATTCTTGTGCGTTTTGTAAAAGCGACTACCCAGCAATCGCTATTTTGCCTTTGAAGTAGATTAGCCTTTATGCCATATCTTGAACACCTCGCCTTTCACTTCTTTAATGCTCAATTGTTGAGATCATCCTGAATGAGAGGTGTAGTTCATCACATTTTAATCGCAACAAAATATATGATATTTATTTATTATTGTCATCCTGTTTTAGTATGAATATAAGCACTCTACGTCGTCATTTGATATTTACTTTTGATTCACTGGCTGATACCCAAGGAACCAATCTCCTTGCTTATTATCAGTAGTACGTATTTATTCGGGGCTATTTAATTACATAAACGACATTGACTCATAAGATTTCACGTACGTTTTGTGTAACACTTGATTTTTTTCCGTTTTCTAGTATACTTTTGCACCTTGCGTGTTTATTTAAGTTATCTTACCTGTAATTTTATACACTTTTCCTATGATTTCTAAAGGTAGAAGAGATACTACTGAAAAGATAAGTGTGTAAAAAATCAATCGCTTAGGCTTTAAATCTATAGAACTTCGTCCTCTAACCCCAAAATTTATGAATAACTTGGCTTTTTTCTTCACACACACCTGGAGATGTTGAAAATGGTAGTGTTATATTCTGTTTGGAATAAAGCAAAGTTGTGTATTATTCTTCTGTTTACAAGTGAATGTACGCAAACATGGGTTACATGACGGCTTCACGATAAAATTCTTTTACTACACCACAAATGCAGTTATAAACACGAACAGGTTTCGTAGCCAAGCTACATCTTCAAGTGACATGAGAAAAAATCAACGACAGTATATAGGAAAACAACAATCCGATATAATGTCGTTGATTTTTTCTCATGCCACCTGAAGATGTAGCTTGGCTACGAATCCGGGTCGTGTTTGCAACTGTATTTGTGGTGTAGTAAAAGAATTTTATTATGAAGCCGTTTTGTATTTATGAATACCACGAAGTGAAACCTGATTCTGTTTCGTTTTATGGGTTACATGGATGGCGTGGCTAATATGAATTATGTATTTCCTACACAGTAATTACTTCTACCGCATTCGTAATTTACGCCGCTATCGGACCGAAACAATCGAATATTTTTAATCATATGAAAAAGAAACTTCTGAGGACTTCGGTCGATGTATCTTTCTTTCCATAATATTCTGTGCTATGATTAGGTTCTTGAGAAGTTCTCAAAGAAGACGGCAAGGATTGTATCAGTCATTCATTGGACAAGGGAGTGCTCCTCAGAAAAGAAATTCCATCTTGTAAATACCGGAGATTATAGAAGTTGGTGAACATTTTTGAAAGGAATCGGTAGTCTGAACTTTTGCCATTTCAATAAATCAAGTCTGGTCGGCGAAATCTCATTCAGACACGGGATTCCAAAGTTTCCCTTTTAGAAAACTCTCAAAATTAAAGTTGTAACTCCGATATGATTGGGGATTAAAGTCCTACGGCGGATGGGAATTGTTTTATTCCTATCTGAGGAGTGTTTTGACGAATTAGGAGAGTAATTTCTGACGTTATGACCGCAAATATTCCTCTAATAGTACATTGGAAGAAAAGAGTTGAATAAGATTTTAGACTGGAAACACTCCGGGGTTATTACAATTCGATGCTTACCATAAGAAAATGGAAAATTTTGAAAAGCCAACGTTGTTGAAAGCAACTCGGTTAATAATTCCTACACTTACTCTAAATATGTTTTGCAGTGACCACTAATCTCAAAATTTTTGTTCCAAGAAAACCCTTCTGAACTTCTTACTGCCGGGTGATTTTACTGTGGAAGTTTGAAAAAATAAATTACTTGTTTTTGTCTCGGAAATTTTGAATTATTAGAACTTAGAGTACTATACCACTATGCTTTCAAAGAGAATAATGAACTTACAGCTAGAGTTCCTAAGAAAAATCGACATAAATAGTCTGTCTGTGAGTCCGACAGAAGAGATATCTTCCAATTTCAGGATTTGCTTTAGTCAATTAAGAACATTTAGAGAAGTCCTTGCTTACAAAGTCTTCTAAAGAGGAAAAGAATCTGTCCGGAATATAAGATTTGGGTTCTCGCTCCTATCAAATTTTTTCCATGTTCGTTTTTCATTGGGAATTTTCCTAGGTGTATGCCTTTATGCGCCGACTCACTTTTTATCTTCTTTATATAAGGTTTAATATAAATTTATTGTATAATTATTTTGCATTCATTATTTAATATTCTCTTCCAGTTCTCATCTTCTTATGGCCAAAGATAAATTAATTTCTGAGATCAAACTTTACCGTAGAAAATTCCTGGAGATCTATATTCCATTTGCAAGACCCTTAAATTATACTATTTTCAATCCCCTTTACGAACATTTAACGAAATAAAGATTGAAGTGTTCAATTCGACTTCAAGTGGAAATATGTGCATAAACGCAAGCGTACAAACCAATACTTGGAAGCTTTCTTCCATTTTTCCAATGAATATCGCCTGGCTCCCATTCAGGTACTCCTTGGATTCTCGCGAATTAAAATAAATGAATGTTTGCCTTTCGGATGATAACTCCCAGTATTCCCGGCGCAACCTTTCCCCTCCCGCGACTGCCTACTTTGTATCTTCTTTCATCTGCATTAATTTTCCAAGTCCCCTTCCATCTTCGAGAAGAGACTGTTGCGGCTGAGATAAAGGCATAACTAGAGCCCTTCCTCCTATTGGATATCCTATTTTCGTACATCTCTGGGCTTTTCAGGTGAGCTCCCACATTCCGTCGGATTCCCGGAGGAAAAATACGCCGGTCCGTGAATCGTTCTGCTCTCGTGTTACGCCTCTTTCTTTCCTCCGAGAGATCGTGCGGAATCAGCCTCTCCTCTTTCACTTTCACTCTTTCCCCCGATCGCTCCTTTTAGGAAGGAATTTCTCGAGGCAGACAATCCCGATCCTGAAAATTTAAGGAGGCCGAGATGTTTCAGCCGGCTTGAGAACTCCCGCCAGCTGCTTTTTGATCTATTGCGTAAAAGGATGTTATTTTCGCCTGAATGCTCGAATTGGCGTAGGTTTTCATAATTCCTATGTTTTCACTTTCGCTCTGTCACTGAGAAAGATATAGAAATAACGGAAGAACCTGAGAAAAAACGTACTAAAGTTTATACGACTCACCTGTATTTATAAAGATTCAAGAGATATGGATATTATCACATCTGTACCTTATTGACGAAAAAATATTCTTTTGACATTTGTGAGAGTGGTATCATGAAATTGGAAAGGGACAAGTAGGGAATGTTCGAACTAATGATTCATTGAACAAAGATCGACTGTAAATAAACAGGTTCAGGATGTAAATCTTCTAAAAAGTTTGGAGGACGAATATAAAATTACCAGCAAGTTACGGTAATCAAATCGTAAGATCCGCAAAAAGAATTATTGCGAAAGGTTCTGGATTTAAATCTATTAAAATATTGGAGGAAAATTATAAAATTACCAACAAATTTCGGTAATTAAATGGCATGGTCGAGGGAGGTTTTAAGACAGTTACAACGTAGAAAAGCTTTTCAAAAATATTTATCTTGTGGTTTGTATAAGCTCGACTTTTTCTTTGTTCCTAACGGAGACTTATCATGAAGTCACAGCCAAACAAATAGATTCTAGAAAGGTTATTATAAAATATATTAGATAGTTACTGTAGAATCTATAATAAAGTCGACTAATTTCCTATTTCATTACAATATTATACAGATTTTATATCAAAATGCTATAGTCTAGTAATTTGGCTAGAAGTGAACCATCAAATTCATAAAAATTGTAATGGGCAATGCTCTACTAATTTCAATTCATTAATATGCTGACTGAAATTTGGATTGTATTCCAATTGAATTACTTGAAGCTGCACAAATCTAAATTTAACACCCAAGAAACTCAAAATAGTAAGCCTCGAGAACAGTTGTAACGTGTACAAAGGCACTCAGAAATCGATATTAAATCCAGTAAAAATCTATTTTTAGATAGAATCTATCCCAGATCAGTTCCTTTTGCTATTCATCCACTGATTTAGCTTATTCATATGCACTGTACAAACATTGGGCCTTCGAGAATCAGTCGCGATAATAAAGTAAGAATTTGCTACACAAACAATAGGCTAATGAGACTTTCGTGATTGCTACTCATAAATGTTTAGTCTGAAGGTGAATTTCCTTCCTATAGAAGAGAAAATAAAGCTGTGTTATAGAAATTAAGTTACTCGAGCTCATTCTCAGATTATCACGTTACGATATCCTTTTAGGAGTCCGTAGGAGTTACTACTCTGCAATAATTCATTCATGAACTAAAGTTTAACATGCCTCGTTGGTGCAACCATTCTCCTCTCTTAATCATGTTCTAAATTCCACATCCCATTCGTGTTTCTACGTCTTTAAAGTAGTTAATCCTGGGTATTCCTCTTTCTTTCTTTCCTGAGATCATCACTTTAAAATTATTGTTAAGAAGCCGCTGTGCCTCTGTGCTGTGCCTCTGTGCAGTATTCTATATATTTTCCTTTTCTGTACTAAATCAATATCTAATATCTAGTAATATGCTATCCTCTTCTGCTTCTTTTAACTAACCTAAATCTGTCCGCCTTTTGTCCTTGTAGCTCTTGTAATTTTCCTCCAAATACATATTTCTGCTGCTTCAATTTATGTCTTATTTTGCTTCCAAAGTGTCCAACTTTCACGTCCATTGCATTAGATGTTCAATGATTTTTCAAAGGGTTTACTTTCGCTCTATATTAAACATGTCCATCTTATATCAATTTGATTTGTTTCGATATCATTTTCTCATCCAGCAATTGTATCAATTATGCCCATATGCTGGCTTGTTAATAGTTTTACTAACCATAAATAATAATTTAAATAATACTATCGGCGTTATTTGAGAAAATTTTAGTCTTGCATGACCGCTATTATAGCCAACCTTTGAAAATCACCACTCAAATAACCATGACTTAGCCGGAGATGTAATTAGGTCCCTATTTCACGGAAGCTAAATTTTCTCAATTGATTCAGAGGTAATATATGATAAAAAATATATTTTTATTTATCTATTTGAATTTGATTCATAAGACAATTTGAGCAATTTAAACTAATCGAAAAAACTACATGGAGATGAAGTATAAATAGAAATAAACATGTGTAAAAATGGAGCATGGAAAAGCAACCAAACAATTGTATAAAATGAAAAATATAATAATATTCATTTATTGTATTAAATAAGAGAAAATAAAAAGAAAAGAAAATGAAAATTTGATTAAATGAGAAAAAAATTAATAAAAATGTAAATAAATAAAGTATAATTATAATAAAGTAAAATTAAGGATTTAAGGGACAAAAAACAATAATGGTAGATTCCCGGTAGATGTTAGTGCATTAATTTTATGTTCACTCTAACCCAGTAGTCGATTTGATATTGCGAGATGAAGTCAGGGAAAGTGATTCTAGGGATAGTTGCATCAAATATTTAGCATTTTTTGATTAGGGATAACCGACGGCACAGATGACCGCAATAGGATCAATAATGCAAAAAGATCCAAAAACGACATTTACATAGACCTCCTGTCCAACTTACCGAAAGGCGGCGAGCAGAGCACGTACGCAGGAATACGTGTTGGCGTTTCATCTCGGACTTCACCACTCGAAGCAACAATCACCCTTGAAGCGATCGGAATCGCCGGCTGTTGCGTCGCCGGACCGCACCTTCTCCCTCGTGGATCTGCGACAGATGTTTGGCGATGTAATGTTTGCTAATGAAATTGTAACGGTGAAGGGAAAACCCCGGATCGCAGATAAGTGACATTTTGCGATGACGTTCTTGGATCCCGCCGCCGTCTTCCCGTCCTATCAACTAACCCTCTTCAAATTCCCTCGGGAACACTTCCTGTCAATTGCAAATCGCGAGAATTTCCTTCCCACGGCACCGAAAACGCGTCAAACTTTTTGCCTCCACTTTCTGCAATTGCACGCCACTCATTCTCGTTCTGTTTTGGACGTTTTGTATGTTTGGCGGAGCGGAAGCTATTTTTATCTGTGTCTATCTGTGGGATACGTTTGAGAAATGAAGATTGACGGACTCCATTGTCCGCTCTCTCAAGAGCGTTTTATAGAGTCGATCTTCATTATTTTTTTCACTCACTACCGTTTTAAAATAAAGGAGTGTTTTCATAGGCGTTTTTGCAGGTTGCAACGGTGCGCGACTACTTCATCTTAGTCAGACTCCTACTGCAGGGATGTCCAAGTTTTTGCGTTCATTTGGAATTCTGATACAACATCTTAAAGAATGGAATACTTTTCATTTTTGTACAGGAAGGAAACAAATTTATCCACCGGTTGACTGCTAAGGAGTTGAGATTACTTCGGACTGAATACTTTATAGGTAAGGTAAAACAAGTCGCGGACTGGAGACATCTGCTTTACAGAATAACAAAGGCTTTTTATCGTTAAGAAGTCTTGGTCTAATCATAAATATATGAGATAATAGAATTTATGTAAAAATAAATACACACGAAATTCTTATATTATATTATATATACAGGGTGTCAGGGTTAAACATTAAATAATACAAAATGTAATAACTTAGGATTTAATTGAGATATTTATTGGCGGTTTATTTCTAGAAGTATGGTAACTCAAAATGTTTTTTTAACAATCAATACACCTCGATATATGTGCACCATTAGTGGCAGAAATACATCTATCTGTATTTTACTCCCACCAAGTGTTTTGCAGCATTGCTGGCGTAACATTTGCAATAACGGCAGGAATTTGAATGCGCCATTCTGGTAGATCACCAACTGGTGTCTAGAACACTTGATTCTTGATAAACACCCACAGTAAACATCAAGTCGCTTCATGTATGGGTTTTAATGGGGATAAGCAATCGATGGACTACCTCTCCCAATCAAGCGATCTTAGAACTCATTATGCAAGAAATCCCTCACAATTACTGGATAATGGCATGGTGCGCCATCACCAAGGAAACAGAAAACATTTTGAGTTAACATACTTCTAGAAATAATCCGCCAATAAATATCTCAATTAAATCCAAAGTTATTACATTTTGTATTATTAAACGTTTAACCCGGACACCCTGTATTATAACTGAAATATATCATATTATGATTATTATATGTTTCATTAAAAATACTAGATGAATTTCGACCTGTAAAATATCATGAGTTTGAAATTTTTTCGATGAGTTCTTGAATGAGAGTAGGAAGTCTATACTAGTAATTTTCTTATGAATGTGGTTTCAGTTCATCCCTATTAAACTAAATTATTTTGTTTGCATTAATATTGCAATATTTCTAAATTAACTACGCAGCGTGTGACTTTATACTATACAAATTTTAGTCTAGGATAATAATGATTATTGCTTCACGGTATGTAGTGTGGCAATTTCGTCGATAATTTCGTGCCGACGTGACGTCGTGACCGGAGTGACCAGAGTGAATCTGACTTATGGTGACTTAGGGTGGCGAAGGGTGGCGCCTTCGACTCCTGTTCGCTTTTTATGCCAAATGGTGGAAGAATACAAAATCTTTGCCAAGAGTCAAAAGTTCGAACAGAGATTATTCCGCGGTTACGTGTGAAAGGCGTGCCAGCCAGCCTGTCCCGTTCACTGTGTGACCGTGAACTCAAGGGCGAGTCTAGATTGGTGCTGGTGTTAGGAGTTGGGGCTGCTCGAACACACTTCTGCTAAGAGACTTCTTGAAGAAGGTTGTTGTGAGGAGAGAATGTTTCGACGTCTTGTGAATTCGGAGTCTTCCCGAATCGACGTTCGTATTGGGTGATTTTGTACTAATTGTAAATGAGCAGTTCAAGTTAAAGTGTTATTTGGTTGTATGATATTGTTTGACCTCTTAATATTATTACTTATTATATTTATGGTTGAAACTCATTCTCTGATTGATTTTCCGATGTTCGATATCCCGAGCTGATTGCTGTTCAGAGTAGTTATTGAGTTACCGAATATTTTTCAGTTCTTTCCGAGTACAGAAAAATAAGGTGGCACAAATTGGTAGCAGAGCGTGGTTTGATTCACAACTCTGTTCTTGCAAATTGCTTTTATCGACATCTTATGGACTCTGTTTGTGAGTATTCCCTGTTGATTCTTTGACATGTTGTTATTTCGTATCTTCAATGCTGACGTTCTTGATTTTTTTTCTAATTGCGCTCCAATTGTAAGTATTGGTTCGTGTTAATGCCACCTCCTAATCCTTACGCCAAAGGTTATTTAAGTTCCTCTAAAGATCGTCGTAATCGAGGTAGTTCTCGAGAGATTGCCAATATGGAAACTACAACGCAAGCGTCCTCGGAAGATTATTCCGCTAATTCCATTAAGTTGGATTCTGTCAAGTTATTACTTTCGGATATTCTTCCCTTGGCAAACGTCGAATCCGAAAACTTGTTTAATTTTTTGAGTTCGGTCATTCATGTCTCTGATTTATCGCTAATTCCATTCGATTCGCTAATGATATATCTGACGTCGAAATTACCTGTTAATTTTCGGATGTTTTGGTTTGCCGCTATTCAGAGGAAATTATCTTTTCAAATGCTGGTCTCGGAAATTTGGCAAGAGTTTGTAAGTTCTCGCGAATACGAGCGTTTGATTGCAGCTAAAGTCAAACGTTATCAAATGCCATCCGAGCCTCCCTTGGAGTTTTTAAATGTTGTAACTGTTTCGGCAAAGGTTTTGGGGTTGTCTTTATCTGATGTTGAGCTCGTTTCTATTGTTCTCGATGGAGTAAATCCTCTCACACGAAGTACGTTCGTTTTCCGAAGTAAGCCTACTAATATTTTAGAATTGAAGCAATTATTGTCGTACGCCTCGAAGCAGCTGATGGATTTCGCTAATTATTCGGCTACTTTCAACCCCAATTCGCCACGTGCAATCACTTGTACTTTTTGCAATCGTCAAGGTCATACTTTTGGCAATTGTCGTCAGCGAAGACGAAATTCGAATTCGAATCGGCCGGCTATTACTATGTTCCATGCTACAGATTCTTTGTCTCCTGCTTTGCCAATTGTTAAGGTGACAATTGGTAATCATTCTCTTGAAGCCTTGATCGATTCTGGTTCTACTTATTCGCTGATTGATGTTAATTCTTGTAACAATTTACAGTTACGTTCGGTTAAAACTCTTCAGTCCCCAATTCAAATTCGAGGCCTTGGAGGAACCACATTTACGTTAACTCAGCAAATTAAGGTGAAGGTCAAGGTCAGCTCATTCTCTTGGAGCCATTATTTCTACCTTGTTGACTTGCCATTTCCAGTACTAATTGGTAGGGATTTTATGTTAAAAACTAGAATGATCTTAGGCCATAACTATTTCACTTTTCAGTCTGATCCCACTCAAATAATCCCCTTCATTGATAGGCAGCTTGAGAACAGTTCACGAGATACTGCTCACCCGGTGCTAAGCTCAAGCTCTTCCGTTAAAAGGGTTTCCCCTGCATTATCTACCAATCTGGGATCGAACAAACTGGTGAACTCATGCTCCCCTTCTGATAATTCTGATATTCCACAGGACGTGGTGCAACTAATTAATGAATTTCCAGACGTCATTACTACCAAACTTGGGTCTACTGGTGTAATGGCTTATGAAATCCAGCTTACAGATACCACTCCTGTGAGGTCGCATCCATTTTCTTTGCCTCCAGCCAAAGCCAAGATCCTACAAGATTCTGTATCATCTCTGATTCAGCAAGGTGTGGTTGAGGCCTCCACATCTCAATGGGCTTCACCGGCATTTCTTATTCCCAAGAGGGATAAAGGTTGGAGATTGGTGGTGGATTACCGAAAATTAAATGGAAAAGTACAGGTAGACCCCTATCCAACTCCTTCGGTAGAACATGCATTTCAATACCTGTCTGAGGCTAAAGTATTTTCTATTCTTGATCTAAATTCTGCCTTTAATCAGATACCTTTGAGTGAGTCTTCTAAGAAATATACTGCTTTTGTAACGCCTTTCGGTCTCTTTCAATACACCAGATTGCCTTTTGGATTTGTCAATTCTCCACAAGTTTTCACTCGTTTAATGGATCTTGTTCTTGGTGATTTGAAATATAATTGTGTTTATCCTTATATTGATGATCTTTGTATATTTTCAAAGGATATCAGCTCTCATTTAGTCCATCTGAGAGCTGTACTCCAAAAACTGCGAGACGCTGGGCTAACTCTTCATCCAGGAAAAATGAAGCTGTGTCAAAATTCTATTTCATTTCTTGGGCATGTTCTTCGAGGGGGATGTCTCCATATTGACCCGGAAAGAGTTAGACCCATTCAGAATGTTCCTGTTCCGCTAAATCTTCAGCAAGTGTCCAGATTTCTAGGTATGGCAGGTTTTTATTCTAAATTTATTCCTGGCTATGCGGAGATTGCCCACCCTCTAAATCAACTCAAGAAAAAAGATGCAAGGTTTGTGTGGTCTACTGTTCACAATGACGCCTTCAATAAATTAAAAAATGCTTTAGCCAACCCTCCTGTATTATCAATGCCTTGTTTCACTCGTGATTTCCATTTATTTGTCGATGCCAGTAATGTGGCTCTTGGTGCAGTTCTAAATCACCATATTGATGGGAAATACTGTCCTGTGGCATATGCTAGTAGAACTTTAAATCCACATGAACAGAAGCTAACTGCATATGAATTGGAATGCATGGCATGTATCTGGGGTATTGAAAAATTTAAAGATTATTTACAATTTAGACCTTTCCATTTGTATACAGACAATGGGGCTTTAACCTGGCTGTTTAATCATCCAAAGCAATTGGGAAAAATTGCTAGGATGGTTTTAAAATTATCTTCTTATAAGTTTACAATACATCATATTAAGGCTAATTTAAATAAACCAGCAGATTGTCTCTCCAGAATTCAGGTACAAGAGTCTGCTACTTCTTGTTTTTTACATAAGCTACCTATGTCTTTTGTTGATATTAGAACCCACCAAAATAATGATCCTTACTGTGTACCACTTATTAATAAATTAACTAATGATGGACTTAAGTTAGTTAAAGAAAATGGGATTTCTTTTGCTCTAAAGAATAATCTATTGTGTTCTAAAGTTAGTAAGGCTAAAAACTTTAGAGTTGTTGTTCCTGTTGTCATTAGACCAATGTTATTCCAATATTTCCATTCTTTACCTAGTTCGGGGCATTTAGGCATATTTAAGACTGTCCAAAAAATATCCCAGAGTTATTGGTGGCCAAACTTTAAGACTGAGATCACTGAAATGGTTAAAAGATGTTCGGTATGTCAGATAACAAAGCCCAGAAATGTTCTTTCTTCTGGTGTATTATCTTCTCAGCCTATTAGCAACCCTTGGGAGAGAATTTTCATTGACTTCGTGGGTCCCCTTCCTCGATCCAAATCAGGAAATTGTTATATTTTTACAGTAATTGATGGTTTTTCTAAATTTGTTTTCCTTGAATCTGTGAGAGATGCTTCATCCAAAAGTGCAATACATGTGTTATTTCATAATTTGTTCCCAAAATTTGGCTATCCCAAATATATTGTGTCTGATAATGCTACTGCTTTTACCTCGTCTGCCTTTAAAGATGCTTGCTTCAAAGTTGGGATTAAAATAGTACATACAGCCCCTTACTATCCCTGTCCTAATCTGGTTGAAAGAGTTCATAGAAATCTGCGTTTTGCACTGTCTGCCTATTGTACGCCTTCTCATAAAATCTGGGATGAATTCCTGGGAGATTTGACATTTGCATTTAATACATCAGTTCATGAAAGTACTTTATATTCCCCTGCTAAATTGTTTCTAGGTAGATTGATTCCACATCCCCTAGATAATGTGTGGGACCTACCTAATTGTGTTGTTGATACTTCTTGCTCTGACCGGGATCTCAGGCAGCACTGGACCAAAGCAGTTCAAAATTTAAACAAGGCTCACAAAAGATATGCTGCCTCTTATAACAAATTACATTCAGTACCACAATTCAAAATAGGGGATTTAGTACTGACTCAAAATCATTCAGTAAGTTCAAAACTGAAGAATAGAATGTCTAAATTGGAGCCTCTATGGTCAGGACCCTTTTCAATTCTAAGATTTGTTACTCCTGTTACTGTGGTGTTACAGGTTGGGCCTAACAAGGAGAAAATATCACATGTTTCGCAATTAAAAGCATATCATTAATGAAGAGTTGTTTGCCCAATGAGTTCATGCAAATTCACGGTCCTTAAACTTGTTTCTATTCTGTTGTGTCTCTTGGATGTTTTTGTATTTAGTATTTGACATAATACTGTTAATATTGATAGGTGGCGTAGCAGGATGGGATCTGCATCGCCCGGCAAGATTCTCTTGTCGCAACTACCACCTAACTTTATGTTAGAAATATTTTCTATACACCTTTCGACATTGTGTCAAAGCGAAGTTCTCCGGTACCCTAAATTCCACAATTGGGTATCCGGGCCATATGAGTTCTCTTCTTTGACCTATTTAGCTAACCTGTGTTCTTTTTTTTGGGTTTTGCCCTTGAATAATATTGTAAAGGCAGAGAAGAGACTCTATTCCTGAAAACAGCCCCAGTTTTCAGTTTTACATGGGTTTTGGACCCCTTAGGGACAGATCTATCTGAATTAAGTAATTATTGTATTGTTTGAAGTATATTTATGGCAAATGAAGGCATCACACAGCACAATTATCCTAATTGTTTGACTATATTTCTAGCTAGCTGCTAATTTAATGGAGGACTTGGCATTCATTTAAATGATTTCTTATATTTGTTCTGCTCATTTGGCATTTATTGTAATTGAGTTATTATATTTGTTCTGCTCCTTTGTTAATATTCAAGGACACCATTTGTTATTTTATCTATTGCTCCACATAATTAAACTAATGATAATTCGTAAATAACAAATACTTCTCTGTGTTTTCCAAAGAATCTGGCACCCAATTTTGTAAAATGGAAGTTTTTTGTTAATAAACAGAAAAGTCTTTCTGTTGCTCTCTTGTCTTCTTGACTGAAAGTTATTCCAACCCTTTGGAACTCATCTCAGTCCACAATGTTTTCATTTAGTGTAATTTTGGCCCTAATTTCTGGCAAAAAGTGTATTGCCAATAAATATGCCTTCCATTCTATATTTACTAAGGTTATTTTCTGTAATTGCACTACTGCAAAGGGTTTAATCCTGCCAATTATATAATTAATTGATAGTTAAGTTAATAATTATGATATCACATTTATATTTATGTTACAATTAATTTCTACATTGTTGATGCCTAAATAATGTGCTTGGAATATAATGAATCTATAGAGACTGCTACTGGTATGATATTGTGATCAAGCGACATTGTTGTTTCTTTCTGGGCATCATAAAAGAGACAATGCTATTGTGTGCCTAGTTGATGTCCAGTTAACTCAGTTACTTCTTTCTGGCCATCATAATTAAGACAGTGCCATTGTGTTCCCTATTGATAGCCAGTGAACTTATCCCAATTGGCTCAATTAAAGAACTATGAACCCTTCGTTTGTTTGAAAAAAGAAGATGGACATATTTTTTCCAAAAAGCAAGGGGGGATGTGGCAATTTCGTCGATAATTTCGTGCCGACGTGACGTCGTGACCGGAGTGACCAGAGTGAATCTGACTTATGGTGACTTAGGGTGGCGAAGGGTGGCGCCTTCGACTCCTGTTCGCTTTTTATGCCAAATGGTGGAAGAATACAAAATCTTTGCCAAGAGTCAAAAGTTCGAACAGAGATTATTCCGCGGTTACGTGTGAAAGGCGTGCCAGCCAGCCTGTCCCGTTCACTGTGTGACCGTGAACTCAAGGGCGAGTCTAGATTGGTGCTGGTGTTAGGAGTTGGGGCTGCTCGAACACACTTCTGCTAAGAGACTTCTTGAAGAAGGTTGTTGTGAGGAGAGAATGTTTCGACGTCTTGTGAATTCGGAGTCTTCCCGAATCGACGTTCGTATTGGGTGATTTTGTACTAATTGTAAATGAGCAGTTCAAGTTAAAGTGTTATTTGGTTGTATGATATTGTTTGACCTCTTAATATTATTACTTATTATATTTATGGTTGAAACTCATTCTCTGATTGATTTTCCGATGTTCGATATCCCGAGCTGATTGCTGTTCAGAGTAGTTATTGAGTTACCGAATATTTTTCAGTTCTTTCCGAGTACAGAAAAATAAGGTGGCACAAATTGGTAGCAGAGCGTGGTTTGATTCACAACTCTGTTCTTGCAAATTGCTTTTATCGACATCTTATGGACTCTGTTTGTGAGTATTCCCTGTTGATTCTTTGACATGTTGTTATTTCGTATCTTCAATGCTGACGTTCTTGATTTTTTTTCTAATTGCGCTCCAATTGTAAGTATTGGTTCGTGTTAATGCCACCTCCTAATCCTTACGCCAAAGGTTATTTAAGTTCCTCTAAAGATCGTCGTAATCGAGGTAGTTCTCGAGAGATTGCCAATATGGAAACTACAACGCAAGCGTCCTCGGAAGATTATTCCGCTAATTCCATTAAGTTGGATTCTGTCAAGTTATTACTTTCGGATATTCTTCCCTTGGCAAACGTCGAATCCGAAAACTTGTTTAATTTTTTGAGTTCGGTCATTCATGTCTCTGATTTATCGCTAATTCCATTCGATTCGCTAATGATATATCTGACGTCGAAATTACCTGTTAATTTTCGGATGTTTTGGTTTGCCGCTATTCAGAGGAAATTATCTTTTCAAATGCTGGTCTCGGAAATTTGGCAAGAGTTTGTAAGTTCTCGCGAATACGAGCGTTTGATTGCAGCTAAAGTCAAACGTTATCAAATGCCATCCGAGCCTCCCTTGGAGTTTTTAAATGTTGTAACTGTTTCGGCAAAGGTTTTGGGGTTGTCTTTATCTGATGTTGAGCTCGTTTCTATTGTTCTCGATGGAGTAAATCCTCTCACACGAAGTACGTTCGTTTTCCGAAGTAAGCCTACTAATATTTTAGAATTGAAGCAATTATTGTCGTACGCCTCGAAGCAGCTGATGGATTTCGCTAATTATTCGGCTACTTTCAACCCCAATTCGCCACGTGCAATCACTTGTACTTTTTGCAATCGTCAAGGTCATACTTTTGGCAATTGTCGTCAGCGAAGACGAAATTCGAATTCGAATCGGCCGGCTATTACTATGTTCCATGCTACAGATTCTTTGTCTCCTGCTTTGCCAATTGTTAAGGTGACAATTGGTAATCATTCTCTTGAAGCCTTGATCGATTCTGGTTCTACTTATTCGCTGATTGATGTTAATTCTTGTAACAATTTACAGTTACGTTCGGTTAAAACTCTTCAGTCCCCAATTCAAATTCGAGGCCTTGGAGGAACCACATTTACGTTAACTCAGCAAATTAAGGTGAAGGTCAAGGTCAGCTCATTCTCTTGGAGCCATTATTTCTACCTTGTTGACTTGCCATTTCCAGTACTAATTGGTAGGGATTTTATGTTAAAAACTAGAATGATCTTAGGCCATAACTATTTCACTTTTCAGTCTGATCCCACTCAAATAATCCCCTTCATTGATAGGCAGCTTGAGAACAGTTCACGAGATACTGCTCACCCGGTGCTAAGCTCAAGCTCTTCCGTTAAAAGGGTTTCCCCTGCATTATCTACCAATCTGGGATCGAACAAACTGGTGAACTCATGCTCCCCTTCTGATAATTCTGATATTCCACAGGACGTGGTGCAACTAATTAATGAATTTCCAGACGTCATTACTACCAAACTTGGGTCTACTGGTGTAATGGCTTATGAAATCCAGCTTACAGATACCACTCCTGTGAGGTCGCATCCATTTTCTTTGCCTCCAGCCAAAGCCAAGATCCTACAAGATTCTGTATCATCTCTGATTCAGCAAGGTGTGGTTGAGGCCTCCACATCTCAATGGGCTTCACCGGCATTTCTTATTCCCAAGAGGGATAAAGGTTGGAGATTGGTGGTGGATTACCGAAAATTAAATGGAAAAGTACAGGTAGACCCCTATCCAACTCCTTCGGTAGAACATGCATTTCAATACCTGTCTGAGGCTAAAGTATTTTCTATTCTTGATCTAAATTCTGCCTTTAATCAGATACCTTTGAGTGAGTCTTCTAAGAAATATACTGCTTTTGTAACGCCTTTCGGTCTCTTTCAATACACCAGATTGCCTTTTGGATTTGTCAATTCTCCACAAGTTTTCACTCGTTTAATGGATCTTGTTCTTGGTGATTTGAAATATAATTGTGTTTATCCTTATATTGATGATCTTTGTATATTTTCAAAGGATATCAGCTCTCATTTAGTCCATCTGAGAGCTGTACTCCAAAAACTGCGAGACGCTGGGCTAACTCTTCATCCAGGAAAAATGAAGCTGTGTCAAAATTCTATTTCATTTCTTGGGCATGTTCTTCGAGGGGGATGTCTCCATATTGACCCGGAAAGAGTTAGACCCATTCAGAATGTTCCTGTTCCGCTAAATCTTCAGCAAGTGTCCAGATTTCTAGGTATGGCAGGTTTTTATTCTAAATTTATTCCTGGCTATGCGGAGATTGCCCACCCTCTAAATCAACTCAAGAAAAAAGATGCAAGGTTTGTGTGGTCTACTGTTCACAATGACGCCTTCAATAAATTAAAAAATGCTTTAGCCAACCCTCCTGTATTATCAATGCCTTGTTTCACTCGTGATTTCCATTTATTTGTCGATGCCAGTAATGTGGCTCTTGGTGCAGTTCTAAATCACCATATTGATGGGAAATACTGTCCTGTGGCATATGCTAGTAGAACTTTAAATCCACATGAACAGAAGCTAACTGCATATGAATTGGAATGCATGGCATGTATCTGGGGTATTGAAAAATTTAAAGATTATTTACAATTTAGACCTTTCCATTTGTATACAGACAATGGGGCTTTAACCTGGCTGTTTAATCATCCAAAGCAATTGGGAAAAATTGCTAGGATGGTTTTAAAATTATCTTCTTATAAGTTTACAATACATCATATTAAGGCTAATTTAAATAAACCAGCAGATTGTCTCTCCAGAATTCAGGTACAAGAGTCTGCTACTTCTTGTTTTTTACATAAGCTACCTATGTCTTTTGTTGATATTAGAACCCACCAAAATAATGATCCTTACTGTGTACCACTTATTAATAAATTAACTAATGATGGACTTAAGTTAGTTAAAGAAAATGGGATTTCTTTTGCTCTAAAGAATAATCTATTGTGTTCTAAAGTTAGTAAGGCTAAAAACTTTAGAGTTGTTGTTCCTGTTGTCATTAGACCAATGTTATTCCAATATTTCCATTCTTTACCTAGTTCGGGGCATTTAGGCATATTTAAGACTGTCCAAAAAATATCCCAGAGTTATTGGTGGCCAAACTTTAAGACTGAGATCACTGAAATGGTTAAAAGATGTTCGGTATGTCAGATAACAAAGCCCAGAAATGTTCTTTCTTCTGGTGTATTATCTTCTCAGCCTATTAGCAACCCTTGGGAGAGAATTTTCATTGACTTCGTGGGTCCCCTTCCTCGATCCAAATCAGGAAATTGTTATATTTTTACAGTAATTGATGGTTTTTCTAAATTTGTTTTCCTTGAATCTGTGAGAGATGCTTCATCCAAAAGTGCAATACATGTGTTATTTCATAATTTGTTCCCAAAATTTGGCTATCCCAAATATATTGTGTCTGATAATGCTACTGCTTTTACCTCGTCTGCCTTTAAAGATGCTTGCTTCAAAGTTGGGATTAAAATAGTACATACAGCCCCTTACTATCCCTGTCCTAATCTGGTTGAAAGAGTTCATAGAAATCTGCGTTTTGCACTGTCTGCCTATTGTACGCCTTCTCATAAAATCTGGGATGAATTCCTGGGAGATTTGACATTTGCATTTAATACATCAGTTCATGAAAGTACTTTATATTCCCCTGCTAAATTGTTTCTAGGTAGATTGATTCCACATCCCCTAGATAATGTGTGGGACCTACCTAATTGTGTTGTTGATACTTCTTGCTCTGACCGGGATCTCAGGCAGCACTGGACCAAAGCAGTTCAAAATTTAAACAAGGCTCACAAAAGATATGCTGCCTCTTATAACAAATTACATTCAGTACCACAATTCAAAATAGGGGATTTAGTACTGACTCAAAATCATTCAGTAAGTTCAAAACTGAAGAATAGAATGTCTAAATTGGAGCCTCTATGGTCAGGACCCTTTTCAATTCTAAGATTTGTTACTCCTGTTACTGTGGTGTTACAGGTTGGGCCTAACAAGGAGAAAATATCACATGTTTCGCAATTAAAAGCATATCATTAATGAAGAGTTGTTTGCCCAATGAGTTCATGCAAATTCACGGTCCTTAAACTTGTTTCTATTCTGTTGTGTCTCTTGGATGTTTTTGTATTTAGTATTTGACATAATACTGTTAATATTGATAGGTGGCGTAGCAGGATGGGATCTGCATCGCCCGGCAAGATTCTCTTGTCGCAACTACCACCTAACTTTATGTTAGAAATATTTTCTATACACCTTTCGACATTGTGTCAAAGCGAAGTTCTCCGGTACCCTAAATTCCACAATTGGGTATCCGGGCCATATGAGTTCTCTTCTTTGACCTATTTAGCTAACCTGTGTTCTTTTTTTTGGGTTTTGCCCTTGAATAATATTGTAAAGGCAGAGAAGAGACTCTATTCCTGAAAACAGCCCCAGTTTTCAGTTTTACATGGGTTTTGGACCCCTTAGGGACAGATCTATCTGAATTAAGTAATTATTGTATTGTTTGAAGTATATTTATGGCAAATGAAGGCATCACACAGCACAATTATCCTAATTGTTTGACTATATTTCTAGCTAGCTGCTAATTTAATGGAGGACTTGGCATTCATTTAAATGATTTCTTATATTTGTTCTGCTCATTTGGCATTTATTGTAATTGAGTTATTATATTTGTTCTGCTCCTTTGTTAATATTCAAGGACACCATTTGTTATTTTATCTATTGCTCCACATAATTAAACTAATGATAATTCGTAAATAACAAATACTTCTCTGTGTTTTCCAAAGAATCTGGCACCCAATTTTGTAAAATGGAAGTTTTTTGTTAATAAACAGAAAAGTCTTTCTGTTGCTCTCTTGTCTTCTTGACTGAAAGTTATTCCAACCCTTTGGAACTCATCTCAGTCCACAATGTTTTCATTTAGTGTAATTTTGGCCCTAATTTCTGGCAAAAAGTGTATTGCCAATAAATATGCCTTCCATTCTATATTTACTAAGGTTATTTTCTGTAATTGCACTACTGCAAAGGGTTTAATCCTGCCAATTATATAATTAATTGATAGTTAAGTTAATAATTATGATATCACATTTATATTTATGTTACAATTAATTTCTACATTGTTGATGCCTAAATAATGTGCTTGGAATATAATGAATCTATAGAGACTGCTACTGGTATGATATTGTGATCAAGCGACATTGTTGTTTCTTTCTGGGCATCATAAAAGAGACAATGCTATTGTGTGCCTAGTTGATGTCCAGTTAACTCAGTTACTTCTTTCTGGCCATCATAATTAAGACAGTGCCATTGTGTTCCCTATTGATAGCCAGTGAACTTATCCCAATTGGCTCAATTAAAGAACTATGAACCCTTCGTTTGTTTGAAAAAAGAAGATGGACATATTTTTTCCAAAAAGCAAGGGGGGATGTGGCAATTTCGTCGATAATTTCGTGCCGACGTGACGTCGTGACCGGAGTGACCAGAGTGAATCTGACTTATGGTGACTTAGGGTGGCGAAGGGTGGCGCCTTCGACTCCTGTTCGCTTTTTATGCCAAATGGTGGAAGAATACAAAATCTTTGCCAAGAGTCAAAAGTTCGAACAGAGATTATTCCGCGGTTACGTGTGAAAGGCGTGCCAGCCAGCCTGTCCCGTTCACTGTGTGACCGTGAACTCAAGGGCGAGTCTAGATTGGTGCTGGTGTTAGGAGTTGGGGCTGCTCGAACACACTTCTGCTAAGAGACTTCTTGAAGAAGGTTGTTGTGAGGAGAGAATGTTTCGACGTCTTGTGAATTCGGAGTCTTCCCGAATCGACGTTCGTATTGGGTGATTTTGTACTAATTGTAAATGAGCAGTTCAAGTTAAAGTGTTATTTGGTTGTATGATATTGTTTGACCTCTTAATATTATTACTTATTATATTTATGGTTGAAACTCATTCTCTGATTGATTTTCCGATGTTCGATATCCCGAGCTGATTGCTGTTCAGAGTAGTTATTGAGTTACCGAATATTTTTCAGTTCTTTCCGAGTACAGAAAAATAAGGTGGCACAGTAGATAACATGGCTATCAGTTTAGCGGTTTCCGAATTTTGTGATATTACGTAAGGCTGCAACCAGACTCTTCCTACAACGCGATCTACTACTACGTGAGGAGATATTATTTAACAAAAATGACTTAGAATGGTATTTACATAACTCATTCCCATTCCACAAATGAACGTGGCTTCAGATCTCTGTGTAGTGTGAAATTAATTTTATTAGAATGCGCGTCGGAAATTATTTTATTCGCCATTATCTCCTCGCGGAATTATTTTCAGTAAATTCAGGAAGGTGGTAGGAGAAAACCCTCGAAAACATTTTAACATATTGGATAAAAACCTTGCAAAATGAATTAATTTCAAATTAGAATAATATATCACTGTAAGTATAAATCTAAATACAATAGAATCCAAAGAACAAATAAAATATAAGTCATAAGCTATGCAAATTTGCTAACTATATAATTTCAACTTATTTTAATTTTATATTAATAATAAAAACAATCAATGACGACATTGGCTAATACATACATGTTGATTTTAACAAATTTTCTATGTATTCATCTTCTAGTGCATAATCTTGATGAATATGATATTGAATTATATTCAATATCATATTCATCAAGATTATGATATGAAGATATCCATAGCCAAATGGCATCACGTGTTCAGCGGTGGGGAAGCAGACCCTTCTAAATTAACAGACTAATTCCCGAATCGCCCCTTTCCTTGGCAAACCGGAGGCTTGACATTTCCCTATTTCCACTTCCCTCTTTCCATGCGTGTTCCCTTCGCTCACTTTTTCGCTCGAGATATTCGACGCCACATACATCCAACCCTTTCTAACTCTATTCAATCCCAATGATGCTACGCTTCCGTGGAGATGAGGAAACCACTTTCCTATAACTCCTTACTTTCTCTTCCTGATTTGCGCAGCCTACTTAATTTTCGTCTCCAGCACCTAATATATCTGACTTTGCCTAATTTATACCGATGTGTATCCAGATTCTAATCATCTCCGTAATGTAAAGCAAAATGGTATAAACCTTATAGCCAAATTCTTCTTCGATTTTTGACTTCTTGAATAGTCTGAGAAATAAAACTGATACTTAATTTTATATAAGGAAAGGGTTGAGATAACTTTGCACTTAAGAGCGTGCATCCAGGAAAATTCCCAAGGAAAACTGGACCTGAAAAAAGTCTGATAGGCCCGGGAATCGAACCCAGGATCTTCCTCTATCCGGGAGGCTGCCTTAACCCTGGAGGCTACCCGGCCAGAACATTTTAGTAAGCCGTTTTGGGGAATAACTGTTGTGGATAACAAAATTCATGCGTCTTCGAACATAAATTAAAATTTGATTATGTGTAACTAGAAATTTACCCTTAGCGTGAAATCATATTGCCATTTTTTAGAGAAGAAAAGTTAGTTTACTCTTGTATTAACTGGTAGTTATGAATATCCATTAATATCCATTAAACATTCCCAAATTAAGCAATATAGATTAGATTGGTTCGAAAAAAACTTTTTTTTTAATTTCAGGTCGCGATAGTGCGGAAAAGTTGCGATTGGTATAGACATGAAAAAAGCACTTATTATTATTATTTTATAAATTTGTCTTCCGGTCGCGCAATGCCATCGAAGTTAGCAAAAAATTGTGAAAAACCTTAATTTTTCATAATTTTTTTAAACACGCCAGATGGTTTTCATTGCGTTCCTATACCATGCATTAACTACTAAAAGTATGTGAAATCAATATATATGCACTTATTGTACATTTGTTTCATATTCGGTCGCGCAACATAGTGCAAAATGAGTAAAATTAGTAATTTTTGCAAAATTTCAATGTTGGACTGTTTAGTACATTTTAATCGTACGACTTTAAGAGATGCTATAGTTTAATTCTATTAAAATGATAATTGGATGATAAATAATAACAATAATATATTTAAAATACAAGCATATAAGATAAACTTTGATATTCAAGTGGAATTCGGCCGCGCAGCTTCGTTCAAAAGCAGCAGAGTAGCCTACCTAGACAGAGAGGCGAGGCCTTTTCCTTTCAGATAATTTAGAAATTTTCTAATAGTAAATATAAGTTAATTTTTTGTTCCAATATTCAATTGTTGTCAATTCGGATTTGTGTAAAAACGTTGGCATCGCTGAGCGTGACAGTAATGTCACCGGTAGTGACATTATAATAGTAGTGACTATAATAGTAGCCGGTGTTTAAAAAAATTATGAAAAATTAAGGTTTTTCACAATTTTTTGCTAACTTCGATGGCATTGCGCGACCGGAAGACAAATTTATAAAAAAATAATAATTAGTGCTTTTTTCATGTCTATACCAATCGCAACTTTTCCGCACTATAGCGATCTGAAATTTAAAAAAAGTTTTTTTTCGAACCACCCTAATATAGATGCATATTGATATTGTGCTCAATTTATATGACGGGTATCAGTAAAATATCGTAAACTTGTATTAGGTGTGTGGCATGTAATTGCTATAAATATTAGTATCAGATAATTTGTTTTGTGTGAAACAATTTGCAATAGTTAAATCTGATATTGTTTTTGAACTTAAAAATATTCTATCATTATATGATTTGAAGACTAATTCTAATTACAATGACATCAAGCCATCGAAAGAAGACGTATTTACAAAGTACATTTAGTCGACGTCAGTGAGCCGATTGGAAAATCAAAGCTGAAGTTGAAGATAGTTTTAACTAAGATATACATGGTAATTGCCACCCATCATTTGTAAATACAGATATTTCTAGTTTTGAATTATTGAGTATCGATTAATAAAATGAGAAAATCTAACGAAAAGTAAAGGTAATCGATATTATTTTGGGAGAAGTTGAGGTTTAATTACGATAACACCAGCTTGAAAAATATAATTTCAAATACTTAACACTCCTTAATTTCTGATTTCTAAATCTGATGTGTTGTATCTTTTCTCTCGTTTTTCCCCATCAATTCTTCTTTTAATATCCGAAGCGGGATCGTTCATTTCGAAAGATAAACAAAAAGTAAGTATCGGAACGGAAAGAAAGGCGTATTTTGGAAATGAAGGAAGGCTGTGGAAAATAATGGAATAGCCGAGAGTTCCGGTAAATAAAGTGGTTATGAATCGTAAATGGAATCCAAATTTCCTTTCCCGTTCCAATTCAGTTTGAATTTGTAAAGAGATTTTTTTTATAAAAGGCAATCTTTGTTTACTCTTCTGAAAACAGCTGTAGGAATGCTCCTTTCGATAGATAAAGCCAGTGATAAATTTGAAAAGAGTAAATCTAGTATTTATTCGTGTATTGGTCGAAACATTTTATTTAAATTTCCGTTATTTAAGCGATATTTTAATGAGCACTTATTTTACTAATGAATTTAAAAACAAAGAAGACAGAGGAGAAAGTTTGAGGTCCCATTGGTATATTTTTCATATTATTTGAATTCTTTTAAAGTGATAGTACCAAAAGAATTCAATGGTCTACCCGAAAAATACAAAAAAATCTTAGCCATGTAAAGGAAGTAAATAGAAAATTAAAAGATATAATATCTATTATATATAGACGCTTCTCCGGATATACCTATAAGTTATATATATATAGGGGATCAAAAGTCTAACCATGTTCCATAAGTGCCAACGACTTGAAATTTTTACGACGTATTGGCCATAACGTGTAACCTCCAGGAAAAAGCAGCCTTTGAACCTCGGTTTCATGGGTTCGATTCCAGAAGGCCCCAAAGTCGCGATTTTCTCCATAAGAATACATGGCGGGGATTTTCGAAAATATTTTTGAGGAACTTCCCGGAAAAATAAAGAGTTAAAACTCGAGGGATCGCTAGATGCTGTGCATATCTAAAGGAAACCATAAAGACATCTACGAAGATTATCCTTGGTTCGATGCTAGGTCAGGGCAAATATTCTCCCGTTTAATTTACATTGCGATTTTTAAGATTTTTATTAATTACTTTCAGATGACTTGGAAACTTGAAACTTGGCACGTGGATATGTATCATAAATACATTTTATAATCAAATTTTAGCAACTCGCTGATGGTCCTTGGTTCGATCCCAGAGGGCCATTTACATCTTACAATGCATTTATTATGGAGATAACGGAAACAAAATTTAGGTACTTCCCGGCATGCTATCGACTTCAAACTTTCCATGATACAAGAGCAAGTCTTTAAAAATCAAACTGTGCATTCACAGCTTACATTATGTCCTGGGTTCGACACCAGGTGACTCTGAAATAAGAAGTTGATCCGATTTTTAGGAATTATTTTGAAACCTTTCCCAATAATATAGAAACTTGAAATTCAGCATATAGTTAGATATCATAAATAAGTTTCTGAAACATTATTTAGATTTCCAAGATCGTACTTGGTTCGAATCCAGAGAGCCATTTAAATTCGTGAAAAGTAGAACGTCTTTTGAGGCAGTTGTAGCCAACATTTCTGCTTGAATTTTCACACACAGTCAGAGATGGTGATCTTCTATAGTGCTGCGTAGTAATTTCACCAGTATGACCCTGGTTCGTTACCAGACGATGAAATTGCAGCAATATTTACAACCCTTTTATTTCCTTTTGAGGACCCTCCCAAAATGATGCCGATATGAAATTAATATGCCGATCTGCTTGCAGTATGCAAGCTACATTTTACTCGTATATAATATACCCTAATGATATTATAATTGATAATAACCCCCGTTGAGATATTTAAAAGGCCCGCCTATCTGACTGAGCAACGTTGCCGTGTGTAAACGGGTGATTTCTAGCAAAATCACAAAAAATCTTAATTTACATCGTAGAACGTCGATCAAAAGACGCTTGTATAACTCTTAGGACGAGTGAGACGACGAAGATCATAAATTGTTGCTCATTTGAATTGTTTATAACTTTTTAAATCGTATTCCACGCGGTCAGTTTTTTATGGTCCTCCCTGATGGGAAGGTCGGGCGCTCCCGAGCTACGAAGCCGAGCTAAGGGTCCGGATTAGGATGGCGACCCTCGGAATTTCTACCTGAAAAAAGTAATGGTGAAAACCCCGCTTACCATTAACCGGTACGATTACCAGGTGGCAACGGTTGAGGGGGATATAAAAATACAATGTGTCCGGCATTCGCCCAAGGACGGGAGGGAAACCTCTACAATAACCTCTCGTGGGGAGTACACATCTTAGCAATAGGACCAATTAGTACAATAAGTCAAACAAGTCAAATAAACTATATACAAACTACTCCACCAAGCACAGATACAGTTGGCTGAATTAATTTCTATTACATAAATTAATTGTACTATCTGGGACTATTTTCTTATTCTAAGGTTTATAAAGTGATCAAAACTATACATTATATGTAAATATATATAACAATTTATATTTGATAATCTTTTAAGCTTATTTTTTAATTTATTCTCCGGCATTAGTCCAAGCATGTACGTCCATTATTACTGCTCATATCCCTCACTGTAATAGTTCGCGGAATGAACGTTTGTGAGTACTCTGGAATAGTAATAAAGTTTTCGCAAAACGCAAAATACAGCCGCGAGTGAAGTCCGCAGCTCAAATCTCCATACTCTGGAGTGTAATCAAATCTTCGCGGATGTGAATGAAATTCCCCCGGCAAAGATGGCCTGAAATAATTACTCCCTCGTCAGAACCGACTTAACGCGATTGCAGAACGTCCCTCCCCCCAGCATCCGTCCGGCCATTACGTCTCATTTTACATTTAATTACGGCTGGCAATTGAATCTTACGAGACGTTTGGGGTCCATGTGTGGGAGAGAGGGTTTGGGCGAGGTTCTTTTCTCTATGGACGAATCCTCGGTCGAGGAGCGGGAAGTTTGAGAAGGAAGTTGGGGAGCTAAGGAAGTATAGCTGTGGCCAAAGGGTTGGGTTAGATAATGACGTCAAAACCCGTGGGGCCGTTAGGTCCTGGCGTAATGACCAAGTCCCTCCGCAGCGGCCTCTCGCTAACTTAAAGGTGGAGCAGAAAATTGCCTCTGTTCCACACACACGGAGAAAATGGGCGAGTTTTCCTCTTTTGGGAATCAGTTCGAGGGCGTACGTCTGGGAGTGAGGCGGAGAGATACGGTGGCGGTAGAGGATGAGGAGTGGTACAAGAGAGACGGAGAGGAAAATAACACGATCCTGTCATAATATGCTGAACTTTTCACGCTATTGTTTTCTTGCTGACCTTATTTATATGTATACCAGGCAATTTCGATTTTGAAACAAATTTATAAATTATGCATGTGAACATTTTTACGCAATATACATTACAAATTTTAAAATTGAGAAAGTTTAAATTGATTATAAAAATAACCCACATTTGCATATTTTTATCACTTTGTGATTCATTTTTCTGACATTTCAGGGAAACCGAAGATGGACTATTACTAATAATTAACATTTATCAGCGGCGAAGTATTACCGAAGCTAAGCATTGGGAAAATCTTCAATACTAGTTTTCAGCGTTTTCTGTTTTATCAACTAAATCTTAAAAAATACACTGTATAACATATACACATAGGGACGCAAAAGTCCGTGGGACGCAAATGTCCTAGGGACGCAAATTTCTGGGACGCTAAAGTCCGTGGTAGCAAATGTCCGGGACATAAAAATTCGCATACGCACGGAGAGAAAGAATGGGAAGAAAAGGGAGAGAAAAATAGAACAGAAAGACAAACGTTATCATTTTTTGCTGAACTTTGCAATCTCTCGTCTTCTCCTAAAACTGAACCCGTTGCCGTTGAGGAAATGCTTGCAGAGACAAATTTATCCATCCTCCGAAGTGATTTGATGTTGTTCTAACTTCGGAATGGTGGCCCAGAGGAAGGATCGCTTTAGTCGGAGAGGCAACCTCTGGGAAAGTTTAAGGAACACCCCCGCATTCCATTCATTCAGTTTCAGAGTGGTTAGGGGAAGACCTAATGAATTCAACCGAAAATTTTGTTATCCCTGTTAATAAGAAATACAATTACTCTGTACTTAATGAGTGTCTTTTGACTCATAGAATGCTGTGGACAGTTAGTAAATGGGGCAAACATATAGTGCGCTGAAGTCAATTAGACCTTTGGGATTTAATTTGAAAAAAGCGTATCGAATCCTTCTATTAAATCAATGAAATACTCCATAAGAATATCCCTTATCCAGAAGAAAGAACAGGCAGATTTATATTGAGCAACTTGTGATGTATCAACTCAAGACGTAAAAATTAATTAGAGATATCACAACAAATACAGCGTTAAATCAATAATGGATGATAAATTAAAGTTTTCGTCGACTTAGATAGTGATTTGAGAATCATTAAGCTAGCTTTAAGCAGGTCCCGAAACTGAACCACCACTATTTAGACAATCAATTATAATTAGACAAAATTTGAAACATGGAGCGAATAAAATTCCACTTAAATCCACTAAACGAAAATTACGTATGCGAACGGTGGAAAAGAGATGTGTTGAAATTAAAAAATATTTCATATGGAAATTACCAAATCTTCATTTTATTTCGTTATGGCGTTCCACCAAGTAAAGCTAGAACACATTGGTTATATTAATAGGTGTCACTTTTTTGGAATTATTTATTTATTTCCGAAGACCTCCTCAAACATCCATTTGCTAGACAATTACAGTAGTGGGCTTCAAACAATAACAACACAACAGAAAAACACGCACAGCCATTCCCCGGACATAAAAATCTAATTTGAACCCGGGACCTCGGGATCGGAGCGATAGCGTAACTAGACGCTATCTACTCTGCCACCAATGCCCGTAAATCATTACGGTTTCTATAAGCTAGAGATAATAATTTATAATTTATTATGGATTTTTAGGATTAATGTAAGAGGAACTAGAAATGCGCAAAAAAGCGGGTTATGGGAGGATGAAGTCAATCACGGAATGAGGAATCAAGGTCAAGAGAGGAGTCATTTCTTCAATTGCATAGAGATAGAGCATTAAGGATTAAATTAGTGTCTAACAAGGGACTTAAAAAGCTCTCACTTTCTGTGTTAAAAGCCACTGAAATCTTGACCATAAAATCTGAATAATATTATCAGTTAAGACTACTCGTATGTTTCTCTAGGAGTAAGGGCTTTGAGAGTAATGTCAAATACTCGGAATAGATAACTTATTGTCTACAGAGAAATACTTGCAATGGATACGAAATTTGTGCACATGATGCTAGTACTGCGTAGTGATGTAAAGGTTTGTCCGTAATATTGTGCCTTAATTTACGAATCCATTTGTTTCAAATATTTGTTCTTTTGTTATTGTTTGTAATATGCACAAAGTTGAATTCATAGAGTGTTCTAAAAGTAAATGTACGTTCGCATATCTGTATTTTGCAAAAATCAAACTCGAAGTAAAATTTCTCCATAAAATCTTTCGAAGACAAAATAGCATTGCACTTCTTAAACGATCATTTTCATTAATGAAAAATTCTTAAAGAATATTTTGAAGACCTTTATTCTAGTGTGAACGAACAAAATATTGAATACGTTTTGAGTCACTTTTCCCATACAGGTATGTTATTCTGAACTTGAGTCTCATTTATTTGAAGTTGATTAGAGAATTGAAAGTTTAAGAACATATGCTCAATTACTACCCTCGGCGGTTTTTCACGACTATAATTTTGTCGTCCAAATGTGTTTTCTCATGCAAGTACTTAATGTGTGCAGAATACATCAAAGACTATCCTCCTATTACGAACTCAAGCCATAATCTTTGAGAAGGCTAATGCATGGAGCAGCGGGCGTACGCCGCTAAGCATTGATAATTCTATTAATTATCGTCCCCATCCAAGTGTTAAGGAGGCAAAGTGAAATAGCGTGAGTTCCATTTACTAAGCCTTATCACGTCGAACGATGTTAGGGATCGTTATTCCGCTATTACGCTCAGTTGGGAGTCTCTCAGCACTTCAGAGTATCGGTGACACATTTGGATGATTCAATTCTTATAGCCTAATATTTGGATGTGCCTAAATCGCCAAGTTAGATCATTTAATCTTACGAGCACTGTAATGTGTAGTTAATATTTAATGATATATCGCACTACGCAGATTAACACAGCTACTTCAAAAATCGCGAACTATCATTATCCATGAGAATTAAATATGGTTCAATTCAATATATATGCCTCTATGAAGCGAAGGGAGTTGATGACAAAAGGTCTTGACAAAAGAATCAGGAAAAGATTGGTGAAATCCTTGGTTTGGAGTGTCTTGTTTTATGGGTGCGAAAGTTGGAATTTAAGAAAGGAGGAAGTCAAACGTTTGGAGGCCATCTAAATGTGGGTAGAATGAAAAAAGTAAGTTGGGTTGAAAGGAAAACAAACACAGAGGTGCTGGAGTTAGTTAGAGAGGAGAGGGTTTTAATCGAAGTAATTAAGCATCGTTAGAATAAATGGGTGGGTCAAATATTAAGGGGAAAGGGATTTGTGAAGACTGTAACTGAGTGTAGAATTCAGGATAAAAAACAAAGGGTAAGGCAAACGCAAAAGATGTTGGATGAATTAAAGGGTGGAGTTAACTATAAGAAAATGAGGGCGATGGCGCTTAATAGGAATTTTTGAGTGTACATGTTCCTACCCAAAGGTAGAACACTCTTGAATGAATGAAGTGATATAATGTATAAATATTCTTGCATTTATATCTGAAAATGCGAAATCCAAGTTTAAAATTACAGCCCTTAAGCTATTTTGTGTTTCAATAATGTATACACGTTTCAAGAACAGAATTAGTCTGGTTCTAGTTGAACTCAATAACCTTCAGAAAAAGGTAATGTATGCTAAAGCTCTTTAGTACCCTTCTTTTTGGATACGGTCTGACATAATTTTTTATTTTTATTCTTCATAAAAATCACTCATAGATTTCCTTCCGCAAACTTTCTCTGCAATTCAACTTTTTTTACTGCTAATATTGACCTACGGTTGAAAAGGGTATTTCAAAAATCCTAAATAGGCAGTAAAAATAGACTCAGCTTCCTGAATGTGATAAATATACAAAATATACATTTAGTTGTATTTTCTCTGAGAGGGAAAGAAATATTTAGAGAAGTACCTCAAAGACTCATACGAAGGTATGGCTGTGGTACTTTATCGACGCTTAAGTCCATAGATGTCTCAAAGGTCATGAGCACAAAGGCAGTTGGGATCCTCATTCACTCTAACGGTGGCTGCTAAAAGCTTTTGATAGGGAATGAGGCAAGATGAAGAGTAAGGAAATTCACCTTCACTTCCCACACTTAGGCATACTGCTGATTGGGAAAAAGTCTACGTAATTCCTGTCCAATGAGCAAAACATCCCATGGTAATGGTAAGAGAAAATGAGATGCCACATGAATGTCATTATCAATAACACATCAGTAATTTTCATATTATAAAAAGATCGATATGGAAATATATAAATGATAAATGATCCTCTGTCCTCTACTGGGTAACAAATGTAAGATTTTCTATAAGTAAAGTCATTTTGGTAAGAATACACTTTAACGCATACTCGTAATATATAATTCACTCGTTTTACTTTTGCTCTTCCTCTCAACGCTTAAAATGCTTTCTATGTCTTTCTATATAATGATTCTCATCTGTTTCTTTTCTTATTTATAGTTACCTATACCTATGTCTATGTTTTATGCAATTTTTACTAGTATATACTGTATGTATTATATCGATAATGTTTTTTATAATATGTATTTTTTGTCTCATATTGTACCTAATGAATGAAAATCCATGTACTTTTTCCTTTTTTTATTTTTTGTTTGTTTTATGTTATTGTCTATTTTGCTATTTTTTAATATGAACTAATTCTTATTTACGTATTTCATGCAAGTACTTATTGGCAGTGCATTCCTTATTTTTTTCTCAAGTTTTAGTTATTACTATTGGTAGGTTTGCTCAGGTATTTCACACCCCCCTTCTTTGTGGGTGTTTTCCTACAGTGGATTTTTTCCTAAGGATCTCTTAGGCGTTTTTATATCCACAATTCTTCTAATTGTTTCTCATGCTATTCTCTTTAATCTAATTATAATTCTATAATTAACGACGATGGGTTGGATGGAAGAAGAGACTTTTAGTCTCAATCTTGACGAATTAAAGACGATTATTATTATTATTATTAAAATTACTTGCATGCGATTTTACATCTAGCTACGGTAGCTGACAAGGTATATAAATATTTTATCGGAGAATTCAACGGAGGCTGGGTTTCTTTTATTTGCTGAATTTTATTCCTTACGGCAGATGAAATCTCTATCTCTTATCGTCTTCTCCTCAAAACCAGATTTTACCGCAAGGAGAGCCACGGGTTAGGCTACTTAATCTATAATGCATTGAGCTGCCGGCATCGGGAGAAAAACTCATGTTGAAAGGTCGTCCCTTGCACCGGAAGGCCAGTAAGAATACTATCGGGTCTTCATACACTGCCTCTTATCTCGTTCTAGATAAGGATTGAGGAAAAACACACATTATGCAGATAACTATTCTGGTACCTATTCTACTCTCATGTATCAAACATGTATTCCTAATAAAAACTTTTTATCGACATGAAATGTAGTCAATATATTTATTTTGTTTAACTTACTATTTGAAGGTTGCACTATATATTGATAAGTGAGAAATGGGAGATTTTTCTTCAGTAAGACAACCTTAGTAGGTTTTTCTAAGGATATTTTTATCATTTGAACATTTTTTGTCGATTAAGGTAAATATCTCGGGCTTTATCGAAACTTTCAATACAGAATTTTAAGACAAAGGATTTGGTAATATATTCAAAGATGGTTTAATCTATGTTTATAACAAATTTAACTATAAATTAAATGGAAAAATAACAGTGAGATTAGACAGGTTCAACTACATAACAGCGTACATAACGCACTGCATTAAAAGCGCTATAATGTAATCGCATATTCTGTAAACAGAATGATAATACGGTAAAAAGGACAAAAATACAAAAAGTTTTTCCTGTTGGCCACATATAAAAGGAAAATTGAATAACATCGTGATTTACAATAGTTTTCGTCATTTTGATATGATACGAACAACAATAATAATCTAAAATATTTTTCAGACATTCATTGGCATAATTGGATGTGGAGTAAAAAATTGAGCGATAAGTAAATAGATCAGAAACAAAAAAGAAGATAACAAGTTGCATTATCTACTATTGTAACGATAAAAGTATCATCATCGTTGGTAATTCAATCCGTAGATTGGTCAACTACTGCCCTTCATTCCTCTCTGTCTAGTGCTAACTCTATTACATCCTTATATCTCTTCTTTCCTACATCCCTCTTTATTTCATCTACATATTTGTCCCTCGGTCTTCCTCTTGGTGCTTTTCATTCTATTTGGCTTCTAGAACTTTTCTATCAAATCCATTGTTTTCTTTCTGTTCATTTTTATGTTATATCCTTGAAGAGTATATCCTATATTGAAGAGAGTAACCATTGCATTCTGGCATGCCTGTAAATCATCTTCACTTACTGTTATTACTGCGAAGCCTTCTTCGAAGTGGAGCTTGTTAATTTTTCCCCCGTTCACCTTAATTCCTTTCATGTCCATTCCTTCCGTTTTTTTCTTTATTGCATTATACGATAAAAGTATTAGATTATAATATATAGCGTAACAGATACATCTACAAATTCTATTTAAGTACATGCCGGAGACGATAAAAGAAGAGCTTTTGATTTCTTTTCCAAGTGATGGAGAAAGATATGAGACAAAGATTGAAGGGAACCTCTTGTCAGCGAGAGGATGATCTTCTTCAACAAATAAAGGATTCCAGCTTTAATTCCGCAACAGAGGGATCAGATGTAGCAAAAATCTTCCATTGAAAGAAAAAGCTTATTCATTATGAATTTGGATATTAAAGTAGGATTCCCTCTTGGGTCTGCCCGTCAACAATCCTCAGTGAGGAAAGGTTTCCCAACATAAAATTTTGATTAAATTATGTCTGATGAAACGACGAGAGTTTTTAATTTGAACGTAAAAATATATAAGCTCTTTAAAAGATTAATTTTTTATGAATAATTAAATTGAAGAAGTCAAAGATTAATTTGAACCAGTGATATTCTCAATAGGGATGTTATATTTCTCATTAGGTAGAGCTATGCGTATGTATAGATGCTCTTGTTTATGGCAATTAAATTCTACGTAATAGGTAGTTTTAGGTAATTTTATACGATTAAAGGCATCGATAATTACATTTTCTTACATTTAAATAATGATTTAACCTATTTCATATTTATATATCTTTTGAATTTTATGTAATGAAAACTATTATATATGCTATAATTTCTTCAATTAGTTATTCTGTCTATATATTTATTATTAATGTATTATATTATATGCTACAATACAATTAATGTGCATTTCAAATACGTTGTAACATTTACATATATTGTTGTCATCGGTCTGGCCAGACTGGTATTTAAACTGTAAGTTCAAACGGTTAAATATCTCAGTGGTGAAATCCATTTATTGTTTATTGAATATTCATTAATGCATTTAATGGAACTACGATACATCTCAACTAATGATGCAAGGGATTGCTATTAACTGATACTTCGGTGATAACGATTTCTATCACCTAAATAAGAAGGAACATTCAAGTAGTGACATTTAATACAGTTTGTGTTTTTGCAACTCCTACTGCCCTCCTACTAAACGTTCGTACTACCGAGGTAGGACTCTGGTATTATCGTATCTTTCCTCATTTTATTTATCTCACATTCTTTTTACCGATTCAAATCTCTTCAGGCGTAAAAATCTCCCTTGAGCACAGAAATCCATGCGAGTTTCGCACACATCTATGTGTTTTAAGAATAGTAAGAGAGGTGTACTATAAGGTATGGGGCACTTACAAAAAGCATTTCACATTCAGAAATGGTACTTACTAGGCTAGCAGTAGTGTTTTTCCAAGGTCTTGTATATTGAAAATTTCTCAGTAAGTGTAAGCGTTTCAAGGAAGATAAAATAAAATTGCAGGGCAATTTTATGCTGTTATTTTCGAGAGAAATTCTGTCTTATTTCTAAAAGCCATCTCATATATCGGACTAACCAAAAGCATTTCCTCGCTATTAAACTCGACGCCAGTTACCAGCATTATCAGACTTGGATTTACAAATACATTCTCGCTGGTAGAGATTTACTGTGAGAGTGTAATTATCTAATGAAAGTAGTTTAAGAGCTTACTATTTTCGATATTCTTCATAATGAACTAATGGAAGACCAAAATTGAGTTAAAGACATGGATTGATACGGGAAATTAATTATTATAATCAATTATCAGCTCGATTAGTAGTTGATCATAATGATTAATTAGTGTACGCTTGGTAAGTGAAATATTAATGCAATGGTTTTCTAAATCATTAAGTATAAATTAAGTTTTATTATTTGAGATGAAACTTTACGAATTTCGACCATAGATATGGTACATGGATAGATGAAATTAATGTGGTCAATCCTAACTTGGTGTAATTACGTGGATACCAGCTGAACAGAAAAACATCTTGCAACTTCCACAATATAAATTTTAAGCGACCGGTTTTGTCAAAGTGTTGAAGTGTTGACATCACGAAAACGGTCGACTGAAATATACATCATGGAAGTTATAATGTGTTTTTCTTTTAAGATGATATACATGGATAGATGATAACGAACATGGAAGATTGGATGAAAATAAAGATAATTAGTATAGAATAGAGTTATTTATTAGTAAAAAACACTTGCAATATTAAGAGAACACAGAAAGGCACTGTTTGCAGGTTGGTATCTCGTCAGTAATGTACAATTTTACAAATATAAACTTTTTAGATCATATGATGCGATATACATAATCCATTGCTTTATATATTAGCAGAACAATTATTATTTAAGTAATCATTTACATCATATACCCATAGATTATATTGATAAATAATAATAAGCGCTTTTTAATCCATCTTACTTAATTAATAAATAATTAATTAAGTAAGATGGATATAGTTGAATAGATAGGCGAAAAGTAAGATAAATTGCAAGGTTTGAGAATATTTCTCCATGGGATCAGGTTGATTGATCCGTTTCCTAATGTAGTGCAAAGATTAGACAAGCCTTACCATTACTTTCCATGTGGATCGTGATGTCTCGGAATCTATCGATGGAGAATCATTATCGCTAACGAGTTTACATTGTTCGGTTACCCATGATTCCATGCGATCGCCGAGAAGAGGTTAACACCGCTCACCGATCCCACAGATCTCCCGTTTAAATAGCGGTTGCAGATCAAATTGAAGGTTGGGATCCATTGACCCGCGAGAAAGGTCCTTCTAGGCGAGAGGACCAATTGACGGCAATTTCATTCACATTCTACTGTGACCCCCATTACGTTGAAACGTACAATTTCAGCAAGGGTTATTAGATGGATTAAACTTGAATAAGAATATGAATGATAGTACAAATAAACCGACTTTGAAATAATATATTCTCTTCACCATTTAGCTTGTGATCATCTGGAATTTTTGTTGAGGAACAAGATTTCGTTGATGAAGGAATAGGAATGTACTTCAAATAACGTTCGCATCCGGATAATATTCCCCTGGGAATGGAAACACGCGCAAACAATAAGCGCCAAAATCAATAAAGCCCAAAGATGTTTAAAACTAAATATTAAAAAAAATTGGATTAAATAATTTTTAATGGATAGAGTAGTATTCGCAGTTACTTCTTTTCATATGAAGAATAATTATAAAAAAATAATTCAAACATCAGAATAACTTTAGCTTTCCATTAAGAAAGATAGATGATTACAGGTTTACAAATAATCACAATACTATATTTGACAGTTCTCCGTTGCTATCGATTTCAGAAACAAAGGAACGTCCCGGATTTCTAACCTTCTAGGTAGTAATCGATACTATCATCATAATGGATAGAAGAAAAAAATAATTCATAAACAGCCTTGTTCTAATTTCTTTCCTTTCAACGATAGGGCGTGTAATTAAATTTTGCCAGCATTTTCATGGTGAATTTAATTTTCTAAAAATTATGATATAAGTCCATATTCGTCTGTTAGTAAGTGTCTACAATTGGTTCCAGAAATATACTGCAACATGAGGAGGCCGAGAGACGAGAAGTAAATAGCCAAGAAGTTGAATAGAAATGTGGAACTTGGGCAGCAGTTGGAGGATAATTCATGCTTTAGTTTCCGGACGACGGGCTTTCCGTTTCAACGAAAATTTTTAGGTTTTTAAGGGTCAAGGGTAGAAACTTGACAAAGGAATACTATGCCTTTGTTACGATTAGATGGTGGAAATAGATATTCCTCCTTTTCGTAATAAAGAAGAGAAAGGAAACATCAGACTT
The DNA here is from genome assembly GCA_947579665.1 of Sympetrum striolatum. Classification (NCBI taxonomy): domain Eukaryota; kingdom Metazoa; phylum Arthropoda; class Insecta; order Odonata; family Libellulidae; genus Sympetrum; species Sympetrum striolatum. The sequence goes on along the minus strand of OX388347.1, from coordinate 55,633,604 downwards.
CTTAAGAAGTATATTATGGAGATATATTTAATTCTGGATCGAGCAAACCTCATGTTCAACATTCCCAAAATTGCATATCAATATAAATATGAGTAAAATTTTATTTTATTTTGTATTAAAATTTAACAAAAACAAAAACAAAGGTTGGATCAAATTATGATGAGCTAAAAGGTAATATGAATTTAACACTCATATCTGCTATTATCATTCGGATATACATTATATGACATTACGGTTTATAACGTTAACAATTATTATCCATTAGAATGTTTACTCAAAATAGAGAAAGAGTCATAGTATATTAACATTTTATTTTAAAAGGAAAACTAAGCATATAATTAGGGAGTCTTATCGTTTCATTTGTGAAAATTAAACATTATTCCCGTTCAAAAATATAAGGATGTATATTTTTCGTAAATTTAACCTACTTATCCATTAATGTGATCAATAGATACTTCAAAGACACTATTGTAAGTTTCTATATACAAAACTACTTTCTTTTATGACTTTTATAACTATCACTTATATTTGTGGTAGGGCTTATAAAACTTACTCACTTGAGAGCAATATACGGTCCTATTCCTGGGTAGGGTATTAGTGTAAAATAAGGGAATATAACTGCAAAATTGCCACCACTACCTCGAATCTCTATTTGATTTATTTCTCACGTCAATTTTATTAATGAAGTTCAAAAAGAGAAATAAAACTTACGTATGAGAAAAAATAATCCTGAATTCTGAAAAACCAGAAAAGGCAGATTACATATTGGGGAATTATTATGTTTGTGGCACTGAAATATGAAGTATACTTTATTTATGTTACAATCATTTAATTATCATATGGATATTGTGTACATTTATATGCATAATATATTTCTTGTGTTAATATCATATAGGGATAAGACTGCCACCAGCCTACCCGCGGTTTTATTTTAATAATAATAAATCTGTAAAAGGATTTTGAAGCTTAATCTGTGCACTCTGTATCTTAAAAATATCTCTCATTTTTTTATTAATTTCCGGAAATCCTTTATTCATCAATAGAGATATGTGTAGCGTTCCAGGATAATTTTGGAGTGAAGCAGAGATGGAAATGGGTACAAAGTCTATTTTAATGCATATGATGAGAGATTTCCTGGTAGGCGATTAAGCGGTTTCCTTGAAAATTCTGAGAGCTTTTCTATTTATATATATATTAAATTTCGAATAATTAAACGAGCCACATACTAAAAATGATTGCGGGATACAATTCATTTTTAAAATATGGTGGGAATACTCGCATTGAGTTCTCCGCAAAAAAATATGAAGTACTCGTGAAAAACCCATTCGTCTTTAGACTTGCCGAAGCGTAACTCTCCCTTAAATCCTTAAATTTGTATTGTTCTTTTATTCATTTTGCCGAGAAGGGAAAGAATTTCTTTCGAGTCAATTGCAGATTCCCTTATCCTCGCTTTAAAGGTGGAAGGGGGAATTTCTTCGTCTTCTCGGACGGAAAATCTTTTTCTCTGCCTTAAATGCTTTGGCTTCCAATCTCCGTTCTTCTTCAATTTCCCCGTTTCTCACCCCACACCCCCTTCGTTTATTTCCTCTTAATGTATATTTGCAGCCTTTTATTTATCCACTCTCAATTTCGTTTCCCTTACTATTATTGTTTTGATTTTCTCATATTTCCTATTTTTCTCCTCTTTCCGCCCTCTCTCCATCCATTTTGTTTCAGATTTCATCAATCCATCTACTTCAGTACCCCTTTTAAATCTTATCCTTATTGTGTTCTCAATGTTATTTAGCATTCTCCTGTTTGACTAACCCCCATCCTCCAGTATCACCTTACCGCCGTATTCGATCGCAAGAAGGAAACAAATTCAATGAATGAAATATATTACGTTATGCCTTTCCTCTTGGAAATACGATATACAGAAATTATTGCTTCCAATGATAAAGGTAATATATGTTTTATTGAAAATGAAATATGGGTCAGAACATCATACCATAACGTAAACGAACATAGATTCCATTTAGCTGAATTTTTTTTCCATCACTTCGCATAATATCTTATCTTTTTGGAAATCAAAAGAAATTTCTAAAGAAAGGCTCCAGTACCAACTGAAATAGTGCACGATTTTCACTCGTATTACTTCTAAAGTTTAGATTAGAACGCTCTTCTTTGTTAGTCATACCATTACTCCTTTGTACAATCCCAATATAACCCTTATATGAATGCGTTGTGTTTTCTTATCTTTTATTGTTCAACGTGATACATTTACTTATCCCAAAGGAGTGTTTGATTTCAAATTCAGCGGGAATCACAATATAGATTATTTATGATGAATTTTGATATGAATTTCGATTTCTAAGTTTGATACCATAGTTTGTTTAGTCTTTTCTGTTTTTAATGGCCTTCTGCCCGGACATATCGATTTTATTTATTTCTCATGGAAATTTTATAATAATTTAGGATCTTACTTTATTCTTTATGATTAAATTAAAATCCCCAAAAAATAATACCTCTAAATGGGTGGAACTTGTAACTAACGTACCATAATTTAAGAAAGTTAGAGAATATTTAACGATAGAGTGCTCAGCTGTTTTCCTATTTGATGATAGCATAATCTCTATCTTTAAAGCACTCAGAATTATGTTTATGATACTTTTCCTATTTAAATTTGCATATATATTTTATTTGAAAATTGCTTTGCTTGGGATAAAAGATTGAACATTTTTTAGGACAAACTCCGCTTCAATGAGATGTTTGCTGTAAAAATGGTAAATATTAACTGAATAAGAAGCATATCTTGCTTCTATGACAATGCGACACATCAAAGGCTTACCCTCTGGGACACCATTGCACCACCGCTGACCAAGTGGGAGTTCTTACTTTATGGAAATTAAAAGTTACCCTCCGTAGCATCCCTTCTTAGCGTATGGAACATTTTGCAACACATTTTCTTTTATTTTCCATTTTTCCTTCCCTTTTCGCTCACCAGCAAACGTCTTTCTTTCCCACCCTCTTATTTCCTTTCTGTTTTAAACCCATTACTCCATCCCTCTTTTCCATCCCTCGATTTTCCGTATATCCTTTTGTTTGTTTTCTCGCCGCCCACTCCTCCGTGCTTCCTATTTGCTTCCGTAATAACTTCACTTTGGGATATCTTTTTCCGTTTCCATTCACTTCTCCGAGACACTTCTTCCCCGAAAAATACGTCGCAAATATCTCGTCTGCGCATCGTCCTTTTTATCTCAGCTCTTCAACCGAAAAACCTTTCACGGCGGCATCTCCAGCATCTCTCACTCTCCCTCCCGGCATCTCTTTCTCTCTCCGGAGGAACTTGACTCCCTGTGTCTCTTTTCCCTCATAAATTGACGGATTAATGTCATGGAGAAACTCTTACATTCTACTTGGCGCGAGATTCCCTTCTTTGTGTAATACGGACGATTATCTCCCGTCCCCTTCGCTGGATAAAGGGATTCCTTTGTTAGAGCCTTCGTTACCTTCAATTTGCGCTCTCAAATGTGTGATTTTAATTGTTCCCGACACTTTACATGATGTAGGTTGTTTTCGCTGCTTTACTCCAAGGCCCTCGAACTGCGACTCTCGTTCCTAGATTAATCGCAAGATCCCTCGACCATTTGTTCCTGTAATTCTGACGTGTCTCTTTCAGATCGGTGTCACCTTACGAAATATCTTGAAGGACTTTCTCCAAGAGAACAAAGAAAGTCACTATTCTTTCATTTCGAAGGAGTCAGAGTGATATTTGAAGCTATTGAATTCTGGTCTTTTGAATTTTTATGAAAATGCAACACTGTCTTTCCTCTCTCTTTTCCTATTTTCCAACTCGCTTATTCCTATTGCTTGATGTCTGCGGAAGTATTCAGCCCGAAGGCCGGTTGGTACCTTACCCCCTGACATTAGCTAATAAGAGAGAGGATTGAGCTTTACTGGGCAGGATTAGGAGTGGGATAGTTTGCCTTTGCTATCTTCACCAAGTCAGAATTCTATTAGCGGAACATGTCCAAGTAAGTGAAATACAGTGACTACGAGCAATTCTTTTTTCGTATATTTATAAGGAGAGACCTAAATCAGTGCAATTATTCGCTCATACCTCAGTAGATTTAATTTTATCACAGCTATGAACAACACTATGACAAAAGAAAATAAAAGATATGGGATATATAGATTTTTTTCTACCCTATACCAAATGACAAATGAAAATATTCCATTCATCGGAATATGTATTACTAAATCCGTATATTTACATCCTAGGCTAAATGTTCGGAAAAGTTGCATAATTCTAGAACTGTAAAAACGGAAAAGGGTAGTCGTATGAATAGATATAGATTATAAACTTATCACTATCATGTCATACAATCATCAACAGATGACCACATGCAAGAACACCGAAATCCATGGATATGACGATATTGTAGTCGAATCGTGCTGAAGAAGTAACCTCATTACTAGATCATTACTTAACTACGGTTCCTTCTTTTATAATCCATTGAGTAGCCGTTACGAAGCCCTAGTTCGAAAAAATAAATCATTCCACTTATATACTCGATTGATACAAAGTTTATGCAAGGACTTCAAGATCGATATTTTGAACAGATCGGGGTTATTAACCGCTTAAGATGCAATAAAATATCACTAACTCACTCCAATCATTTCTGCTCTTTTCTATAACTGTGGAAGTCATTTACCTTCCTGCAATCCTTCTCTCTTCTCCAACCGCGATTTTACGGTTCCTTTTATATAAACTTATCCCTTATTATATCTATTTTCTGATTTTGCAAATATTTTGTCAAAAATGGATATTTTCTATATCCAATCTTCTTTTTGTATAAACATTTAGAAAAGGATTGAAAGAACGGCTAGACCAAGATATTAGCATAGTGTTTTTCCAAGGAATAAAGGAAAAGGCAGTCTTCTTCAAATGGAGAAGTCGGAGAAGATCCTTGACAGAGATGTGAGAAAGCTATAATCCGCACCTTAGATTGTTTCATTGTCCGGAATTGAAATTTGAACCCACAAAAAATGGAAATAAATATTCGATGATCCCAATTAATGCATACCGTATATACTGACATGAATGGAATTAATACAAAAACAAAAAAAAAAACAAAAAACCGTGACCGTGGATTAGATGGTTAAACAAAATGGATTTTGGTCGAGTTAAAGAAAGGCAGAAGATAGTAGAGTGGGGTTATGTTTATAGTCAATGGACGGTAGCTGAATGAAGTATTTAAAAATAGGATTCCATAGAAAAAATTGTAGAAAACAAAGTTAAAAATTGTCGAATGAGATTTCGGAGATATTTATTTGTGAATGATTAATAGGCCAAGAAGTCACAACAAGATTGTTTTTTTATTTATTTATATATACACCAAAAGCATCCACTTTCTGGACTTTTACAGTGGTAGGTAAATAATATTTACAAAAAACGATAACACATGACCCACACATATACATATAAACATATAGTACATATATAAATATCAACAAAGATGATGGAAATGCTATCAAACAATTGTATAAAAGGAAACATATATGAAGGAAATTAAATTTTATTAAATGAGAAAATAAAATAAGATGAAATAAAATTATATTAATAATAAAGTAAAATAGGGAATGTAAGGAAGAAAAAAACAATAATGACGGGAGAAAAATATAATAAAAAATAAAATATGAGGGAACTTTGATTAGATATACCGAAATAATTAAGATAGCCAATATTTTTCAGTAATCACTCTTTTATGTAAGATTTATATGTTATGTACAGTGGGGGAAACAATTATCGCAACACCAGTTGGCGTCAGAGCGCGGATTACGTGGAAACTAACTGAAATCACTCTAACTCCGACAATTCGGCAACTCTGTATAGAGGCAGTAAAACCGGGAATATTCAAAGTCCATACGAATGGAAAATAGACTTTTAGTTTCGTTTTTATATGCAGAAATTTAAGACTCACCTTCGCGAGATTTCCAAGTAGTGCCTTTGCCTCATTGTCTTCATTTTTTGCCATTTATTATTCAAAGTCAGTTGTGATAAAAATAGTTATGTAGAATGTCAATATAATACACTGGGAGATAGTAACAAACAAGATTGTTTGATAGCGAAATATCAGACGTTAAAATGAACATTTTGAGGTATTATTTCGAGAATTAAAGGTCTAAATACTAGAATTGTGATGGAATTGAATTCTTGCAAAGAGAATTCAACACTTAAAAATTCGAATTTAGAAACCACTAAGATGCGTCCTATTCTTACCTTTTTATTTTCTCTCGAGTAGTGTAGTTTTCCACTGCTTAAGGTATTAAAAATATCCCTTCGATGAATCCAATCTAATCCGTGTGTTGAAGGAGTTCAACTTTTCCAAGAGCTTTTTAGCAATTAACGTTTTGACAGGAATTGTCATCACTATTATTAACTTTTAAATAGTGGAATCGGTAATAAACAGCTTTCAGCTCTATCAGGCTATATGTAATAGGGAGTAATATTTGTGTAATAACAAATGGAGTTTCTCATGAGACATCAATGCACTTTAACCATACTGACTGAAAAAATATAATAAATTGCAACGGTACCACATCTCTATTGATGTTACAGTCATTCATCACACCACTAATACGATTTTCCTCTTCAGTGAGTGTATTACTCTACAACAGTTAATTTCAATTTAATTTATCCAGAGCTGTAATATATTTGATCAATGAGCTAGAATGCAATCGAAATTATACCAACAATTGGAATCTTTAATGCAAATAAAAAATGATGATTCGAATGTCCGATAATCAATCATTAGATGTTCCGTACTCGCCTCGTAGTGTAAACATAATCACACACTTTCGACGAATTACAGGTGCCCCACAGATTTTACACTGTAGAACGGGCCACACTTACGAAAATATTTGTGGCAGCATAATCTAAACTCGTATTAAGTTTCCAAGAGGCCGGTATTCACTTCTCTACTTTCTCCGTAGCGATGAATAAAATTTTCCCCTTCCAATTTGATCATCTTGATTTCCGTATGTTAAAATACTTCTCAAGGTTACTTAGATCCATATATTAGACACCATACTCAGCTATTGTTCGCTGATTTTACTAAAATTTGTGTGCACTTTACGGACTCTTCCGAAACACTCCCAACCCCTCTCCCTCCATGAAGACCGTAGTTTAAATGTCGCTTGCTACGTTGTTTTGCGGTTTAGATGCGAATAGAATAGAGAATAGAGCGAATATACGCAGACAAAGTTATTCTTTAATTTAGCAGTAGAAATAGTTACTAACGCCCACTTAAATAAGCAAAAGGGTGGGCATGAGCTTAGCCCCAAAACATAGAAAAATTGCAATGGTGAAAAAGAAAAATTCACTTAAAAAAAAGATAAAGGTTATTCGAAAAAGAAAACCATGTTTTAATGTGCGAACTGAGAGATCTAAAAATAATAATAGTAAATTGCAAGAGCTTACGTAATAAACAGGTGGAAATCTTTAACATTACGATGAGAACTTGCGCGGAAATCATTCTAGAAAGATTTGGTTACGCGAGGATATTACTCGAAGTGAGATATTTCCCCCAATTATGTGATATACTGAAAATATGACTATGTAAATCTAGCGGTAGAGGTTTTATAGCAGTATGGACTCATTTAATTAGTAAGCGCGATGAATTAGTAGAAAATAGCAGGAGCGAAATCATTTGGTGCTCGATTCAAAGACAAAACGGAAGTAAGATTAATGTTTGTTCTTTGTGTAGTCCTCCCGATGAAAAAATAGGTTGTATTGTTGATTTATCCGAGGCCTTACATAAAAATTTCGAGAAAATAAAAGATCCAATCATCGCCGTAGGAAGAGATTTTTACCTAACCAATATTCATTGGGATAATCTAAAATTCTCCAGCACTAGCAGTGGGAAAAAAATTCACGAAATACATCATACTTTTTCGTTGCATGCTTTAGATAAGGTAAATATGACTAAAACTCGAACGAATCGTGCGAGGCAAGGTATCAATTTAGATTTACTAGCCACTTCCCAACCACAAATAATAACTAGCCTCGCTGTAGTTGACGGTACAGTCAGACCATGATGTCATAATGGCAGGCATGAAAGTAGTAGCGGTTAGATCTCTTAAGCCGGTGAGGCAAGTGTATGTAATTCGCAAAGCAATTATTTCTGAGTTTAAGGTTTTATTTGAACGAAGGCTTGGATAATTTTTTACGCTTTTCGGGTGAAAATACAGTAAACGATAGTTTGGTAGAGTTTCTACGGATAATCAAAGTAGATTTAGTTTAATATGTTCCGTCTAAACAGTAGGTGAGACGAGGAAGAAGTTTGAATCGTTGCATAGGAGTCATTCACTCGCGATTGAGAAAACTCAAACCGTGCGGTGAGATCCATGAGCTTGGTGATCAAAACTATAGAGAAGTGCAAAAGCTATTTGAGGAAGGATCACGAAAAGAATACCAGGAATATAGATCTCGAACCCTGTTAAAATCACTAGTTGGCGATTAGAAAGAATTTTGGTCATAAGTGTGAGAGACTCGTGGTGGTCAGTTTTCTATGTCTAGCTTTATCAGCGAAGAGGGAATTGCCTTAAATAAATCGGCAGAAATAGCTAACTTACTTAATCCGTACTTCCAGAAATGTTTCTAATAAGATGATGGTCGAGTTAACGATTTTACTTCGCGCATTGATTCGGAGATGATTTCCATAGAGATATAAGTTGATGCTAGTGGAAATTCACTGCAACAGATTGATAGGAAATTGTTGTAGTAGTAGTATTGTTAAAAGTTCTTCGACAGCTTAGGTCATTTCGCACATTGGATCCCACCGATAGGAAATTCTATCAGAAATCAATTAATGAGGGTACTGTCCCAATGTCGTGGAAGAAATTAAACGTCACTCCGGGGCCTAAGAATGATCAGATTATTATGGGTAATTTTCGTTAACTTCGAATTTCTGCAAAATAATGGAGCATATTATAGCAAGCTCTATTATTCAGTTTCTTACCATAAAGATAGGAATCATTCGGATCCAACACGGATTCCATAAAGATAAATCTTATAAGACGCACCTAGAGTTTTTTGTGAATGATGTATATAAAGCGTAAGGATGTTAGATATCATCCAAAAACGTTATTTCCACGCAGCAACAAATTTCGCGACAACCCTTAGTGTTAGTGTGCCACACAAAATATCTAAGTGTCACGTTTAGCTGTAGTTTATCTTTGAAAGAACATATTGGAGATGCGATAGGAAAAGTGAATAGAATGCAAAGATTAACTAGTAGATCGTTGAGGGGATGCTCATCGTGTTTCAAAGAAAAAAACTCATATTCCTCTTATTCAACCTAGCCAAACGAGAAAATACTGTTTCGCGATTATACTGATTATAACTTTTGTATTATAGTTCGTGTACGGCATTTGCTTGATTGGTTGTACACGATACGATTTGTACAGAATTGCCATGATAAAACGGTGAGTGTTACTCAGATGTTGCAGTACGCGGGATGGTAATCATTAAGAGATAGAAGACTAATTCAAAGGATAAATTTACTAAGTAAATTCAGAAAAATTAGGTTCTCAAATGATGCAATCGGTATAATGCGACCTTCCTGTTGATGTGGGCCGCTCTGATACTGCGAGGAAGATTAGAGAAATAAATGCTAGAAGGAATCGTATCAAGAATTCATTTTTTCCGCGCATGATACGCAAAAGAAATTGATTAGGAAAATAGAGTTAAGATGTCTGTTTCCCCTGCCACACGCCGAAAGGCGGATTGAAGGGGTCTTACATAGACATATTTTTATGGTGTTTCTGTGCTGACGACATTTTAACTTAATAATCAGAATATATCGTATTTATAAAACAACATATAATTTAAGAGGAAAAATTCATCCGTCTCCGCTACGATTGGTCTTCGGTTTCCATCAAAGTAACTGGGTTGTCCAAATTGTAGTGCTACCTCCAAAATACTTACGTTTCAATATCATCTCCTAAATCACTACTACTAATTTATTTCTTCTCACATTCAATAACTGTTAAAGGAATTTTTAATTAACCTTCCTTTGATTTAAAAAAACACTCAAAGGCACCCGAAATTAATATTTACAATGATAAAAACCTTACACCTTGAGATAAATGATAATGTAAGAGAAATTGGCCCTATCAAAACTGGAAATCCAAATATCATTGAGGATAATTATTCACCATTATTATTCAATTATTCATTTTACAAACTAAAATCTCAAAAAGGTTTTAATTTTGCCACATAACCGTGAATATATCCTAGTTTTCTACGCATTTTAGGTTTTTTAAGAATTTAACATATCTTCTATCATATAGCGTGCATGAATATACCGGCCCTGAAATGTAGAAATGTTTTCACTCTTTCTACTGTCTATAACCCTCTCCCTCATACACAAATCCTGGCTGCGCCACTGCGACAAAGCAATCATTAATTATCATCTGTATATTCATGTCCACATTCGATAGAATCCGTAGATTCTTACTCATAGATGATTATGAAAAAACGTCAGCTCCGCCATAGACTTCCATCCCCGTAATGTTACTCAATTTTCATGTTTTTAATAGAAGGAGACTATTTAACATAATTTAGAGCAAGTGGAAAATATTTATATGTATTGGTATTTCTCTCAGACTCGGTAACAGTGTGCACTTATACACTATGATTAATAATCGAGAACTACAATGGAATTAATAAAAATATAGGATGATTAATAATATATCCATTCTCCTTCATTCTCCTCCATATGATTCAGCCTCCGAGACACAGAGTTAACCACTTCTTTTTTGGAATTCGCTCCAGGTGAGACCGACGGAAGCTCATCGAAAGCTTTATCGGTTCAGAACCTAAAGACGAAGTAAATGAAATTTTAGTGCAACTAAAGACCTAATCGCGATCTCCGAGAAGCATCGACAAAACGTTACAGGGAAGTAATCACAAAACATTACTTTTGGTCGCTTTTTTCCCCGGACAATTAGAGAGGCTGATAGAGTAGATTAGTTGATGATGGTGTTATTACAACCCCTGCCATACCCATCTGGCAGCTCGCGGGGTATATATCTCAATCTAAATCTATATAATTGGTTTGGAACTACCGCCGAGAAAATTGGAAACTGTGAACCAGCAAATTGTCCTGGTTGTAGACGAACAATGAATAATAATATGCATAAGAATGTCAATAGTTCTCAAGGCTTTTTTTTAAGGGTAAAAATGAAAAAGATTCGCTTGCGCGGTCTGCTGGTTGTCCGTCTATCGACGTGAAGACCTAAATGAAGAAATAGTCGCCAATAAGTCTGAGTAAGTAAGCCTGAGCTCCTTGCCTTACGACCGGTTTGTTGTTGCGAGTGACGCATAGGCTTTCGAAAATCCTCTGCACTGAAAGCCGAAGGTTCATCGTGCTTCGGGAAATCAGGAGGCCCTGTCAAATACCTCTAATTGTGGAAAATGAGTAAAAGAATTGTCTTTCAGCGAACGACCTCGAATCCTTGGTAGAAGAGGAATTTTCACTGACACACGAAACATTTTCTTGACCGACAATTGGTGATGAATCGGTTCCGCATCTTTCATGTCCAATGGTTATTTTTCCATAATGAATTGCATCTCTCTGGCAAATATGTATATTCATTACAGGGGCGTATAAATATATGTGGAAATCATATCTTACATTCGTTCATTTCCCGAACAAGAGAAGTTTAAGATAAAAAACTCATTTAACTTAAGCGGAATTCGAGCTCGTGCCCTTCCTATGCCAATAACATGTGTCAGACAGCTGCAAAATCACCTCTTAATTAGCAGCTAGTTATATTTATGACACTTCCCAACAAACTGAGAAGTCCATTTTAGCAGCTTACTAATAATTTTATTATGGCAGCATAATCCTGGTTAATTAACTTTATAAAGTCAGACGTTCATAAAATACGTATCAGTACTAAAAACTTGGGTTGTTTATTAGGAAGTCTTTGTTTACTAAAATACGCTAATATAATAATATTATTTGGGAAAATTTTTACAAGTGCAATAACATCTAATTTCCTTAGAACCATGGTGAGGAAGGAGCTTTGAATTAGCCAGAGGATTGTTTCTACTGGGCGACTGTAAAATGAGGGTCCTGAGTCTAGCTGATATAGGCTTGAAAAGGAAAAATATACCTTGCACCAGCAATACTTGCTTTGAAAGTGCTCGACATATGGTTTAAGCTTTTCCGCGCGAGGTAATGCATTTCAACGTTTGTTTTGTATTGGAGCCTGCAATACTTTGAAGGGATCAACTTGTGGTTAAAGACTCTCCTCGCGAATTATCAAAGCCTTAATGCATTTCTACGTGAATTTCTCCGCGCGAAGGCAACACAATTGACTAATGACCAAGGTCACCGAACTCCCTGTTACAAAATGTAAGACAAGTCCGATATATGCGCAGAAATTGTTCGGTTTTTATGAAATCATGTTTGTTTTAACTTTGGAATTGGTATTTTTCCTTTTAACTCCGGACGGACAATGATTTCATGTATTCTAGGTGACAAATGGTGTATATAAATTTATATTACGAATTTCCTTCGTCTGCACGATTAAGTTGGGGAAAAATTATGTTCCGTAGACAAAATACAAATTTTACATTGTGTCATAGTTAGCAACTCAGTAATCGCTCTAACGACTTCTCGAATTCTAATTGCTGAATTGAAAACATAAGACTTGTAATAAAAAATCCTCCTCGGAATGTTTATCACAAATAATGAATATCCTATGTTTGAACTGGACGTTTGAAGAATTACATTTACATTAATATCCAGCAGGCAGCCGTAAGACGTATTTTGGAGTGAGAAACCAAACTAACAAAATAACGCCTTATTAGCGCACAAATTATCCAGGAAAAGAGACCATTATAGGCCATCTGTTCTCGCTATAATCTCGCAGAACATCATTTTCCTCTAGACTCCAAGATTCTCGTTCTCTAAAGGTGAGAATCACCACATCGCGTATTCCTACTCCAATCCCACTTATTCCTTATTGCTACGCATTATTAAAACTGAATAGCATTCTTCACATTATTAATAATTAAGTTTCAATTATTGTCTATGTATTTTATTGAATTTAAGATTTAAATTGGAATAAATATATATTCAACTTATCGTTCTATAAATACGATAACTATCTGTGAAAGAGAAACGCCGAAATAAACACGACGAACTCGGGGAGAGTTCGCGCGAAGGCTCTAAGAAGAGTTCGAAAGAGAGGAAATTTGTGTAAGTTCTAGGCTCCGACTCAAATATTACCGCTTTTCGAGGCTTTCCTCGGTGTTGCCAGTCAGTCACAGAAAGCAGAATTCCAAATAGTTTCTGTGAAAGCCACTGGTGCGCGCGCAAAGTGTTGCGATAATTTTTTCCGCCACTGTACAATAAAATGGAAAGTTAAATGCATTTGGTTATGGGATATATTCTCGTTGTCCTTAAAGCAGCGAGACTATTAGTAGTGTAGCATGTCTTTTCCACCGTGATGAACCAAAAGGGAAACAGAAACGCAAATTAAGTTAATTTTGTGTGCAATTGCTGCCAGCATAAGATATATGTATGTCATCTTTGTCATATTAATACCATTTAGCCGTAAAACTACTACCAAATAGGAAGGAAATACAGAATACCATGGTGACTGATAATCAGCGTGGGAAAATACTTTTACTCAACCATGATGGCGAATCAGCAATGGAGGGTGACATCGCTCCCCTCTTTTGCATACCAGAGGAACGCTTGATGTGGTTCCAACCGGATACATCGAGAGAAATGGAAAGCTTTCCTATACCTCTCTTTCTCCCACGAGTGCTCTTCTTTTTAATCCTTCTCCCTTCTTTTTTTTTCTCTTTGTTCCAGCCGCAAAACGTTTCCGAAGCAAATGTTACGGTCCCCTTTTCTTTTTTGGTCTGAGGCCTCGCCACAGTACTCTCTCTCCCCGATACTTATGGCCTCCCTCTTGAATTATTCAACCGGGTTTTGTGCGTGAGGGAAAAGAAACGTCATCCGGTATCGCGCATGAGGGAAGGGAGAGTTTCGAGTTTTATTTCTGAGGCATTTAGCGGCGAGTTCATACTGCCAGCGTTTTTTATTCAGTGCGGGAAGAGATGGAGGTAAATGCCCGAAGTGAAGGAAAGATTGTGAGTTTTTGAGGGGATGGTGATAAATGGATTAGAAGTGAAAGTGAAGTAAAAAATGACGATACCGCGGACGCAAAAACCTTGATCGAATCTTTCTCTTTTAGTTCATTCTTTGAGATTATGATCCAAGGTATACATCACACGCCAAAACGAAACCGGTACAAAAAATGCCGTGTTCGCCGAGATTAAACTAAAAATCGAACTGAATATTATGTTTATTAACCTGACCAATTATCGAATTTTTAGGGTATAAAATCGGAACAGGGCCAAAACCCGACACCAAAAATAATTTAATTTTTGCCAAGTTGAAATGAATATCAATAAAAATCCAACATCTATGTTTCTCTTAAATATTGAATTTCTGTTAAACTTTCTGAATCGGAAACCGATATTTTTTGGTTCTTATTTCCGGTTTTCAATATACATGCGCGTCGTCATAGTTTTTTTCACTGATCATGGATAACGGAGGCTTGCAACTCAACTGGTATTGTTAATTTAATACATGACCACTTAAATTTACTTTTTAATTTTATTATAACTATATTTCATATATTAGGGAATATAATTTTACTAAACAAAGTTACAAACGATTAAGAGGGAGGACATTCAACTGATTAAAACCGCTTTCAGCAGTGGAGGTCTAGGAGAAACCGACAGTGAACCTATATATGATTTTCTCATCTAACCGGAGATATATCTGGAATAAAAATAGGTCGATTTTCTGTTTTTTTTTCTTCAAGGCTTGAATTACGCTCCAACGCTTTCAACCTGTCCCAGATTTTTCTGACTTTTTTCTTATTTTCCTACTGATTTTTTGTCCGTTTGACCACGGCTTAACATTTCGTACGCTCCTGTCTCGTTTAGAAAATGTCTCTTTTTTCGTCTTCATTTCTCTGAAATGAATAAATAGCTGCTTTTCACTTCATTCCTTTTAGGAATCTCTTGCTCCAGGTGTTATTTAAAATTCGAATAACGCTGCAACATATTTTCAAGGCGAAAATTGTCTTTTTAAACTCCTTAGATTGAAACCAATGATGTCCAAAGGGCAGCGAACACCTTTCTAGACAACTTCCACTCTGAGTTTATGGCCCCTGTAAGAAAATGGCATATTCGACACTCGTTACTAGATGAATACATAAATAAGTTACTGTAAGGTAATAAAACAAACATAAAGGTAATTAGGGAGTTCAAATGAAAAGGTACGAAATGACACTGTGGGTATAATTGAATTCTTTTTCCAAATTAACCACCAGAGGCCTGAGCACAACTATCCAACTGTTTTTCGAGCCGAAGGATTCCCTGTTCCCAGAATTCCTGTAGTTGTGACAAGAGCAAGTCCTTCCCTGATTGATTGTATAATGAATGCTATAGCTTTCATAAGGAATTAAAAAAGAGTGTTATCCATTTTATGAACGAATTCATTAAATTCTGCATCTTTGAACTAATATTTCATGCATGTTGTAGGGGTTTATTTAAATGTTTAACGTCGAGTTATGTTTTGGTAAATATCATCGGTTGTCATCATGAATGCCGTACATGGTATTATTTCCATTTTATCTATTAAATGATTTTTCTTTTCATGGATATTTTTCATTCCTCTCTATCGGCCAAACTTTTGCTGCAGTTTCTCTTCGGAGCGTAATAGCATTCCATTACGTTACTTGTCGTTTATCAGTGGCAAACTCAAATAACTTGTTCCGCAAAATTTTAAATTCAGCCAAAATCCTGCATCTTTCCTTTGCCTGCCTCGAAGGTTGAGTAATTTGTATTGAAATCAGCTCTCATTCCAACTTCGAGTTACATGAATTTTTCCAAAATTCTGATTTTCCCTCGAACATTCCTCCTTACCCTGTCAAAATAAACCATATAAATGAACCTTGCCGATATGGATATGAATATGCATATATAATCCCGGGTTCAGTTGATTGCCTCGGTTGCCAAAACTTACCGATAGGGTTACCTATACACTTACCAGCGAAGGCTATAAAAGGTGCAAGTATGATTAGCTTCGTTATCTTTTTCTTAGGCGGATAAAGTAGAGAAGGGGTTATTTACTAATTAATAATAGTAAATTACTTATATTTTGCCAAGGATCTGAATAGGAGTGTGTGTGAAAATATGTGTTAAGTTTACTATCGTGATTACAATACACCTACTTAATATATCAAAACAGAACGTTATTCTAAAAATAACGGTTAAAAGATAGATGAGATCACAAGAAAATTGCTATAAGCTCTTCCACCCCTTAGAAAATTTTCTTCTGGTGAATTGTCTCTCTTTTCTAGCGAATTTATTTATTTTTCTCTCTGCTACCTCATATATTCATCTCTTTTTTAATCAGCACCACATTAAATAGAAAAATAACTATTGGTGATTCTTATTATAAATTCGTTATATTAGTTTATCTTAAGTGCTGATTTACCGTAAAACATCTCAACTTCATCACTAAATTTAGCTTAATTATACTTGTAAACTCTGTTTAAAACAACAAAATTTAAACTTATCAATCACCTTTGAAGAATTTTACAGTTATTTTCAGCTATTAACATCAAGCATATAGATTAACACCACTTGAACTGTTTGATATTGAGGCAACAGGCAAAACAAAAAATTATTTATAACTAAAGGGAGAATGGGCTTGAAAATAGTCCGACGGGGCCGGGAAGATCCCGGGTTTGATTCCCGGCCCCGTCAGCCTATTTTTATGTCCGTTTTTCCTTGGGAATTTTCCTGTGTGCACGCCCTTAAGTGCAAAGCTACCTTAACTTTTTCCTTTAATTTAGAAGAGATCCTAGGAATTAAAGTGTGTCTGGTAAGTATATAATAATCCCAAGTTCAAAATCCTTTCCGTATATTTTCTTCCTCTTTAAATAAATACTTTAAAACTATGCTCCTCATTTGACACAGAATTACTTTTCAATAGTTTTGAATAAGCCAAGTGATTTACAGGGAATTTTGTGAGGGTAAATTGTGTTATAATTCCTTCCCATAATGCAATTCGAGGGCGGAACTTTGTGCTTTGAGGGAAGACGGAGCGACACACTTCCGCGTCCACGAAGGCGATTGCATGAATATTAAAAAGTTCATTATGGCCCGTCCTTTGCATTTTATCATCTTCCTCCGAAAAAGGGACAGCCTCGAGCATAATTGCGAATTTTCCCATAAAAGTGTTCCGGTTTGTCCATGACCTTGGCCCATAAGCAACTTCCGTCGTTTTCAAAGGATAATTTAGCGTCTAATTTTTAATGACGCTTTTGACAATGTGTCTTACGAATGACCGTCGGATTCAGAGAATTTTTCACCCTACTGCGAGGTAAAACCTTCTGCTGTTATCTTTACCAAGGTTGCGCAATTCATATTGTCATACGTTTTTGACCCAAACGCACTCCCCTTGTTTTTTAGAATCGTATTGTGATATTTGGTAATTCGTCTTAATGGCACTATAGGATTTCGTTCTATTTTGATTTATGTAAGGTAAATATTGTATATTATTAGAAATATCTGATACTTTCCCGGTGAATTATGCTGAAGAAGGCTTCACAGACTTCCAACCGGGTGAAGTAACTGGAATTCTCCTACGTTTCGGCAACGGTCCCTGCTGACATTTTCAAGGATGTCGAGAATATCAATTGTACATTATTTGTAAGTTTTAAGAAGAAGGCGTATTCATACATATTGTTCTGACTCAAGTTTCTCACGTACGAATGACATAACATAACTGACACTGATTTCACCAGGAAATTTTTCCTAGCCTATTATGATGTGTGTGTTCACTCAAAGTCACCATTGATGTAACAACTCAAACAGCTCTTGTACCTTCAGAAAATATTCCAATATTCCGACTATACATTCAGTGATGTCGAAATTTTAGGTTTAATTCATAAACAACAATAAAAAAATAAACTAATAAACTCATTAACCACAAAAATAACAATAAAGCAATTAAAGAAACATTTGAATATTATTATTTATAATATTTTACCGTTGTTTCCTTTCTCCATTCCAATTAATTCAAAATCAATAAATATAAAACGAGACTTTATTCTGGATTCGTATTAGCAGCTAAATCCAATATTTGAGGTAAGAACTTACGATATTTAAGGAATACGTCAAAACGTTTTTCGAAATCCCTAGCAACGGTTTGTTCTTTGTGCGAAGCGAGCGCGAACAAAATGAATGTCCAGTCTGGTATTCTCACCTTTGGTTCGAAGTAACAGAAAAGGGTCTTAAATTTAATGCGAATATTAAAGCTTCCAAAAGCTCTTGACGCCGTTCTTGAGGAAGTAGCACTTTCAATAGGTCACGGTTGATTTTTTTTACGATGCGAAAGTTATGACAGGATTCATGGGGAGGAAGCCATCGGGATTCCCGCCTCCGCAGCCACGTTCCCCGTGGAGTGTTTTCTCTCTTCGTCTTTAGGTCCCCGCGCTTCTGGCGAAATCAGATTTGACGCTATTTACAGAAAACTTCGTTCGCAAGCAACGGCTCTTTCGATGCGTAGATCGAATCGGAATTATTAAAGGGATGGAAATACAAACATAGATGAGAATTTGAATCACTCCGGTAAAATATTTTGCCTCTTGGGAGGAATGAATATATTTATTTTGCATTAATTTATATATATATATATATATATTATTTATCTTTTCCTTCATTCCTAAAATAAATCGACTTGAACTATTTACATTTTACTTTTGTTTCTTTAGTTTTGATAATTTTATCTTTACTCTTTTAACCGACGAAACGAAATGATAATTTATATATTATCAAAACTTAACAAATCTTCAGCCGATTTTCAATATTTCATTATTTTAGTACCGGATTTTTTTATTAAAAAAAGATTTGCAGTGGAATAAGCCCGATGTTAATATCTCTTAAACATTTTAGAAAACGCATGTTCTGTACAAATGAGATCGAAAAATGTGTCTACTGCACAATATACGTTTAAACCCCAAGGAGCAAAATTTTCTATCTATTACTGCTTATCAAAGATATTACTACTATCTACTTCCTTTTATTCTGACCTTCTCTTTGCTAAATATTTCTTGTTTTTCCGCAACAATTTCGAAGTATTTATTTGAAATTTTCCTGAAATTCGACAAATCTCGTAATTTTGCACAAAAGTCATCATTCTTTGAGGACAAAATGAGACCATTCAAAATATTTTTGCACTGACAAATTTTGCATCCGATATATTAGCTATGACATTACCCTTACATCAATGAAATCAGACAATTAACGTCCAATTAAACGTTTAAACCAATGAAGAAAACATTTCACATCACAGACAGTAGGAATGTTCTCGTTCATTCATGTCAAACCTCTTTGTTAATAGAGTCGTAAGATAACGCTTCCGACCTTTTTTATTTCATACGATCCACGCATTCCAAACTTATTGGAACGTCCATCTGCAGCGAATGTTTGGGATTCTATCTCATCCGATCCCGCCTTCTTCTCCGATCCGGTTTCTCCCGTGCATTTCCTCTCAAACAGAAGTTCTCTCGCCGTAACCATAGCTTTCCTCTCTCGGAAAATAAACAAAATATGAGAGAAGGATGTTAGGAATTCCCTCCACTCGCATCTTCAGATATTCTTTTGTCTCGTCCACTTCCATTCAATTGGAATTTATCTCCGAAAGCCTTTGCCCAAGTGTTTTTTTATGCTCCCTCACATAGATTTCTTCCGTATTTTCATCGATGCCATTTTCCCATACTGTATTCATCTTTAGTGAAGTGCGAATAGAATACACTCGCAAATCTATGTCAATTTTTTTGTGAGGCGATACAAAAGATGCAAGAATGCATTGTTTTCGCTGCCGCTGCCTTTATCGCGGGATTTTATTATCAGAAAAAATCGTTTTACTACGTCGCTCTTTTGATTTGGCCTTTCAATTCAAGACAACGCTCAAGGTTTGAGTGAATGCTTTTCGGTCGTCCTTTTAGAAGAACAAAGGAATACACTTGCCTGCATCCCTGCCTCGCTGCTGATTTTGCAACTTCGTTATGCTCTTCTTGGCTATTGAAAACATTTCAGAAGGGTCTTTATTTTCCCTTTTAAGAATTTAAACTGCCAATTGTACGCTACCTTTATCGGAGATGATTAGCCTCAACAGATACTAAAATGTGTCTTCCAATTCAATGTTTTTCTCAAATTTAGATGGGAAATAAATTAATTTATTTAAGAGATTCACACAGACTGATTCCACGATTGCATAGTGAGTATACGAGAATTTTTAAAAAATACAAGAGGTATACATGAAGGCATAAACTATAAACCAATCAAGAGTAACAACATTTTTCAAATAAACAGAAACATTTCCAAAATGTGTTTTAAAACAAAATTATTTACACCTCAACCCTTTTCCAAAATTATTTAAATTATAGGCTTTTTATGTGAACATTAATTCAAACATTCTTTTAAGGATGAGTCAAACGGCTATCTAAAAGAAAAAATGTCATTATTTATCTTTTTCGTAAGCTTCCTTTAAGTATTTACTTCAAACGATTTCAAAATAATCATATGAAAGAATAGAAAAAGAGAAATTTTGTTCTCCAATTTTTTTAAATGTACTCCCTTTTCTTCTATCATTAATACTGCCTTTCACAGTGAAAATTTGCTTGATAATGTATTTAAGTGTAAAACAAAACTAGTCGCATAATATATACATACACGTGTATTTGCTAATATTACATTTTTTCTTGGCAGGAATTGAAAAATCCAAAAAAATATAGAATAAATAAATATCGCTAAGGATACAGAGTGATGTAGGATTTAGAAATTTTGACAAGAAATATTTTAAATAGGCGACCGGTTTTGGCTGCATAGCCAACATCGGATTGTCCAAATAAAAGTTTTCTTATGAAAATAACTAAGTTTTTCGTAACTCTTGAAGTTTTACGAAGTACGACCTACTATGACAGAGTTTGAGTGCAATGGATTATTAAAAAATGATCTTTTCGAATGACCAAT
This sequence comes from Sympetrum striolatum, assembly GCA_947579665.1. NCBI lineage: Eukaryota > Metazoa > Arthropoda > Insecta > Odonata > Libellulidae > Sympetrum > Sympetrum striolatum. The sequence goes on along the minus strand of OX388347.1, from coordinate 55,612,477 downwards.
GATCACCAATACTGATGAAGATCACCTTCTACTTTTAGTTTAACAGCTTAAGTTTAAGCTTCTAGTGAAACCTTTTGTGTATGATCATTATTTTTCATGAATGTGTCATTTATAAGTATTAATTATTTCATCGTAATTTATAGCAATATGATACTGATAAAATCATAATATTTAGTATTAGCTGTGCTCAAGTTCATCGAAATAAAAGTTATCAAATGAACGCAAAGCTTTTACGGAAAACAATAACCTCCTTTTAATATTCAATATTAAGGAATTATTTATAAGTTGTAACTTTCGCGACCCCAGATAGCGGCATTTATCTTCAAACTACTTTACGCAAGATCTCTCGCCATGACTCTTAGCTACACCTTCAATATTAGCTGTAAGAGGGAGGTACTACTAATCTTACGCTCGAGTGTAATGTGTTTTCTACGAGAGCCAGGAGACCGCAGATAACAAACAACGGGCGACAAAAAGGAAGAACGCAATGTCCCCGTTACGAAGTTGAGAGAAGTTTTTCTGCGATGAAATTTACGGAGAACTTTGGTCTATACGCTCCTCTGGGAAGTCCTAGTAAAATTGTTTAACTGGACACTTACTGATACACTATTATTGATACTCAACCAAATTTAAAAGCATTATTTACCAGCGTAATTATTTATATATTATTATTTATTTTTTTGGCATACTATTTATTCCAAATTGAATTCGATTTCATAATATTAAATAATGATTATTTCCATTTATTTATTTCTTTATATTACTTCAGTTAATTTAGCAATAAAAATAATATTTTGGCGTAACTTTTAGGATGTTCTTTCTTTCCTATGGAAAACAATCGATGAACTCCATCGAAAACTATCTCTCTCCTTATATTGATTTCTATAGGTTTCTCCTTCGTTGAGGTTAATTATCTAATTTTTCTGGACCCAAATTATTAATTTCTGTGAAATCGTAATGATTATTAATTTAAAAACGTTACTGCTATTGCACTTAAAGTTAAATTGCACAGTTATTTATATTTTATCTATGTTAGTATAGAATAAAATTTGCTTTTCTTCATTACGGTTTTCAGTTTTCACCCTTGTTATGGTACCCTAATTTATATTTGAGAAATTAATGGGATACTTGGCATAGATTTTGGTATCGACTGATCATCTAAAGATGTCATATCACCTATATACAACACCTTGAATGATTATAGACTTTTTATTCGATTTAAGTTTAACCATGCTTTAAGAAAAAGCATCAGTTAAAATGTATAATAAAACTTGAACTCTTTATATGTTTTCCATTTTTTTAATTACTTAAACTGTTTTATTCCTTCTTCCTTATCTCAGTTAATTAATTACTTATGATGCACCTAAATAAAAGGTTGCTAGCTATTTATGTCAAGAAAAGTCATTTTTTAAGGTATCTTTTTCTTTTCGAAATAATATATCAGATATGTATCATGATAAATTTTTAACAATTTCCTTGAATTGTTTTATCGATAAATCTATATGGGGACATTCCATTTACATTAGTTAATCTAAAATAATTATATCGTCCCAAAATGAACCCATTATTGAAATCTGTAAAATGATACAAAAAATACTACAAAGATTCGCAACGTATTCATGTTGTACGGAATTAATATTCTGAGAAGATACCGAATTACTCGTAGCAGTAAGTAGAATCCTTTAAAGTTATACTACTGAGAGTCAAATTCATCGCTACAGGAGGCCAAAGCTTTTTTTCTTTTAAAAATACGAAGACGAATATTTATCCTTTGCCTATGTTTTCTTTTAATGAGTGAAACCCTTCTTGTCTTACTCTCGTAACTTTCCACGATTATATAACGATACCACCTTTGGAGGGAAATTCTTTCAGGAATACGCAAATATTTAAGGAGCTACTTTACCACTATGCCCTCTTATATAACTAGGATAGGTATACCTTTTTATTAAGACGTCCCTTGCGGTGGTACGGCACGGGCTACCTGCGGGTATTTTTTTTTACCTCGCTACGAAGTGGTCTCCAACGGACACAGAGGTGAGGCGCAAACATTTCTCCCGACCGCTCTCTCAGATTTCCGGCCTCCGAGGCTCTTTTTGTCGGAAAGAGGAGTTCATTAATATCCCTTCTCGCAGTACTCATTTCCTCTTTTTTGCCCCCTTTCCTCCCCGACCCCCCGCACACGAACTCGCACGAAAAAGCCCGTCTGCCATCTTTGCCTGGGGAACGTAGATGCTCTTCGGTTGGAAGGAACAATGGAAAGCTTTTTATGGTCAGCGATACGCGCGAAACGTCTGAAACGAGTGTAATTGGAAATCCCGCACCCACGAGATAAACTCCTACGGCTCGGATGCATTTTTTCCATTTGGAGCGGAGCATAAATATTCAGCCGAGGTCATTAACGTGAAGTATCACGGATTATTCGGATTGAAGCTGTGGGGAAGTGTGAGCGGATAAGAATTCCGAGGCGATGCTTGGAGTGTGGTAAAAGATTGCGAGTAAGGATCTTCAAGGATTTTTGTTTATCGTACATACTCTTGTGCAAGCCGAGTCTTTCTGCACATTTTTATGATGAAAAAGTCCCCATCGGCTTATACTTGAGTGAGGGTTTCACTTATATGTTCTCTGATGGAAAAAGTCTGCTGTAGTCGGAAATCGGCTTTTCAATTCCTCACTTGCTCAATTAACAATTCTTTGTTAAATTCTATCATATTCGGCCGTACTTCGTGTAACGATAATATAAATGAAAATAAATGGAACTTCATAGATTTCCAAACTAAGTATTCTATTATTGACCGGTTTCGGTCATTGGGGAATCACTGGCCTAATAGTCAAAGCCATTGGATAAATTAAATCCTTTAATGTGCACATCTACAAAGCTCTATTTCTTTTCCTTTAATTTCTTAATTTTCTCCACAATCGTATGATATCCGTCGGGAGTCGTCGGATTGAATACAATCTTGTTTTCTCTGGCAACATCGGGTATCGTCAGATTTCTCACTCTAGGCTTAAGTGAATTTGTTTTCCTTGTTTTGAAGATAACATTGCGAGCCACGGTTTAAATTTAGGTGGGCTTATACTCGAGAATGTACGGTAATTTTATTTTCTCTCTCGATGATAACCATGTTCCACGATCGAATTGCTTGTCTTATATCATGACTGGCGTAGTGAATTTATAATTAGGAAGGCATTACAGTATACTATAACGTATATACTCAAGAAATAAACTATTTCAGTTAACCCCCTGATTTTTGGTTAGTATCCATCATTTTTACCTTCCTCCAATAATAATAATAAACTTATATACACCTCAGGACATGTAAAAGTCATGTATAGGCATAATAATACCAGTTTACAATATAACATTAGTACAATGTCCTCACAATGCTTACATATTAAAATACAAAATGTTTATATATTTTCAATAAAAAGAATTAGAATCTAGAATTCTTAACGATTTAAATAAGTTCTTACAGAATTGAAGCATTTTTTATCAAATGGATTCTTAAAAAATGTTTATCATATTATACGGACTATAAGACGCATCTTAATTTTAAAGATTTTTTTGATTCATCACAATGAAAACCACATGAAAAATGAAAAAATTCAAGACATCAAGAGGTTGCAGCTATGAAGTTAAGTCCGCCTAGAATAGATAGAGATAGTTTTCCCGCGGCATCGAATATATGGTCATTTTTAAGACTGGCGGGAATTTTAAATCAAACACTAGAAATGTTTATATTAATTTCGAGTATAAGACGCACCTGAATGTTGGAGGCAATTTTTTGATAAAAAAGTGCTTCTTGTAGTCCTTAAAATACGGTAAATGTCCGGTCTTGGTTAATTTCATATGTTTTGGAAGTTTATTGTCTAAGATGTTGCCAGCATTCCAAACCTCGTTTCCACCAGTTGTCGAATACAGAAGGAAGACCCGGAGTACCAACTTTCTAAGAGACACCCAATGTACGTTTCAATAGTGAGACCAGCAGCATCAAAAGTATACGAGTTCTGTTACTATCATCATCAGGGATATAAGAGTACCTTACATTAAAGCTCTTTCCTACGTATTTCCTTTTTCTACTAATTCCACCATTATACCGGAAACCATATACCATCATACCGGAAAAAATTAAATGCAGTGAAAGAAGTAGGTGAGCTGTTACATTCACGATAAATTATAAATTAAAAAGGCTTAAAAAATATTCAATGCATAACTGAGTTACTCGTCAGAATTCAATTTGAAATAATTTAAGTGAGCCAGATTAATTCTTTCTTGCCTCTTTCAGCAATACTCAGGCGAAAATAATACCCTCATTACTTTTATCCTTCGTGACGTCGTTAAAAATCCGGGATAAAAAGACCCCAAAGAATTCTTTAATAAGGGACAAGTAAATAACAGCATTAATTACTTTTCATTTCCGTCCGTCTCCTCGCCTCAGAAAATTTTCCTCATTAAAAGATATTGGGCGAGGGGGCGAGATATGAAAGGTGATAAGGTAAAAAGATAAAATGAATTAATTTCCTATCAAGCGGATGAGGAAAAAATAACCCAAAGAAAGATTAACCCTTTTCCATTTTGTTATATCCTCTCCGAAGGTATTCTCTCAAGAAATTAATTTTCTCTAATTAATATCCCCTCCTTCTGATGTTTATTTAACGTCTGCTCTGTGTCGTGTCCTCCCTACCTTAAATTTTCCATTTTAACCTTTTTTGTGGCCATTTCCAACTCACACCGCTGCTTTTTGAACAGAAATCATCATTATAAGTTATTTTTTCCATGCTTAGCCACTGTTACCTTTTATCGGTGAGGTCCCCCTAAGCTCTCATGAACTTGTCAGGGGGTACTTCACCGAGGCAGCAGCAACAGCGAATACGCACAACCATTCCCTGATGGGAAGTATCTGATCAGTCGGTATTCCCGGAACCTTGGGGTTTGGAGTGATAGCATAAATAAAAAGCTATCCACTCCGCCTCCAAGGCCGATTTTTTATTGAAATTTAGTCTAAGGTAAAACATTCGTTCAAAAATGCCTATAAAACAATAATACTATACAATATTTACTACAATAATCTAATAATCTTCATTAATTACACAACAAAATAAATTGTGGAGTTTTACTAGACCCTGTAAACTTAACCCTGTAATGTTTCTGCAAGACCAAACGTGATGTGGTGTTTTCAACTCTTCATCTGAGTAAAACCACCTACTTTCTACACATATACAGACTTTTGAGGAATACAAATACAATATCTAATGATATTGAACTTTACGATATCACACCAGAAGGCTTTAAAAATGTATTTCATGCATACTATACGTCAACTATGAACCTATTAATTATTCTGTATATTGTTGCTTTTGTATACATACAATAAAAATTTGTATACATACTACAATAAAAATTGATCATATACATGTCTATGGTCAATTTTTATTGTATATTGAAAATTATGATTTATTTTCTGAAATTCATTCCTATATCAAGGAAAAACAGATTTGAAAAACGTCTGACGGGGCCGGTAATCGAACCCGGAATTTTCCTTTATCCGGGAGGCTGCCTTAACCATCTAGGCTACCAGAATTTTTTTTTTCAAGCCTGTTTTTCCTTGAGATTTTTCATGGATTTGCCCTTATGTGCAATTAACCCTTTCCTTGTTATTTTCATGCATTTTCAATGATTTCATTCGTCATTCTTGTATATTTTTTTAAAATCTTTGTCATAGTTTTTGATATTGGTGAATAGCCACTGGTTGAAATAAAGAAATAAATATTACCTCATAAAAGGTTTGGATCGAAATTCTACACTTAAATTCTATTTATTAGAGTCAGTCTTGCTCAAATTAGTCATTTAATGTTAAATAATTATGTATTGGCCCCCTGTTTGTTACCAAGATCCGTTTCCTTTTATATATTCATAACGAAATGACTTACTGGACCCCTGAAATAACTTTAGAGTTCTTTCCATTTTGATGCTCTGAGTTTATAAAATTGCATTATTTCCTCGCTTTCAATATTTAGGATCAAAATGAAGTTAGTCTATATAATTAGACGTGAGCTTGGAGTCGGACCGAGGTCTATCAAGTTTTTGGGCAACAAAAACAGAGTAAATAGATCTCCGAAAAGGCAGGTAGTTTGGTTTGGCATGTTTGTTCAGTGGTTAGATCTTATGCATATATAAAATTGGAAGACCATGGTTTGAGTAATTAATATATTGACATTTCTCAGTTTCCTTTATTACTTTATCTAATATATTTTCATAATAAGTTGATATTGAGGATAAAAACATGTTATGAATCTCTCGAAAATTCACTATTTTTTCCAATTATTTAAGAGACCACTGTTTTTCCGAGCCCTATGCAGATCTCTATTTTCACTCATTTTCAAACACGATTCAAATGGTATGGGATTTTTATCATTATCAAATATAAAAAAACGTTTCATAAAACTTATTTTTAAAACCTAAGAACACCGAAGGACCAACATTTTGCCCCGGGCTTGGAAAATAGAAACCTTATATCTTTGAGTAAGAATAATGGCTTCATGGCTTTCAAACATCACAGACTCGGCATATTGACTCACAGGCGCTATTGGCCTTTGAGACACGAGAATTCCTTTGTTTCCCTTGCTATCCCATGCGTACAACCTCTTGGCCTTTCCTTATCTTGTTGACGCCTTTCATTCACACTCTTGACCCCTTACACAATTTTGTTTCCCACCACGTGACTTTTCACCAAAGCCCTGTTGAAACAGTTCTCATAAGGAACATGCGAATTTCATCAAAGAAACGTCAATGGCAACACTCATTTCTTTGTGCTACCGTTTCGGACAAAATATACTCCACGATGGAAAATATCTCACAGAATTTCTTTCTTCTATCAAGGGCCGTCAAAGAAATTTGCAAGGGAAATGGGTGTGAAAAGACCTTTAATTTTTCGATTTTTTCGTAAGTAAATTATTTCCTTTGCCCGTTCTTTTACGGTGGTATTGAAATTGAGGAGAAAAACACACTTCTTTGTACTACACACTTAGCTTTAGTGTCCACATCGTTCACACGTCCTTGTCACTTGCATCGCATGTTAAAAATGAAATAAATATCGCACGAACTTGAGAATGCTGGCTAATTCCATATCCAGGTGTAAATTATTCTTCTAAAATAATTTGTACGAATTACATCTGGGTATCTCTTAAATAATCAGAATAAGATTGAGGTTTGGTTAGAGATCAAATCTAAATAACTCATCACCGTTTGAGTGATTCTTTTAAATTTGCATAAAAATTAAACAAATATTTATTATGCTCTCGCATTTAATCAATTTGGTATTGTAAAATACGGTCATATCGAGCATACGGTAACACAATACTGTTTAATATCTTACACATATTGTTACACCTAATATGTTCAGTTTCAGAAAAAAATTTATTTATAAAATACCTGATTGTTGATTTTGGGAAAGTTTTATGTAATCTATTATTTCTAATGATCAATCGATCGATTTTATCAAAGAGTGGGAAGATAAATCGAAATTTCATGAATTGACTTCGAAAAAATTAATGGAAGTGAATTTTTGGACTACGTGATTACAATTAAAGTCTTCACACAGTTATTCAAGTTTGGGAAAATGGTTTGAGGTTAATAAAATGCAAAAGTATAAAATGCACAACATAAGCACATACAATCCACGATAAAATTTAAAAAAAACTACGACCAATTTCAAAACGATAGTGTCATCAACATCTGCGTTGAGTACTTTATACTTTCATATTTTGCAGTTCCACCGAACATTGCTTCATCAAGCTCACCTTAGTGGCTAAATTAAATCGAGGGGGTTTTGTGGTTCGCTCACTCACTGTCTCCGGAACTCTATTTCTTTTAGTAATTTCCTTCGAGGTACTTTCCTCGTGGTACTACAGATTAGGACAACCTCCGCGATCTTTACCCTGACATTTAGGAGGAATTCCGCCTTGCTCTTCCTTAACCTTCAGCTTTTTTAAGACCGAGTACTGTCTACTACGAGGAAGATACCTAAACTACGTCATTGACTCGCTTCTCTACTTACCTTGCAATTTACCGTGCCCTATTCTCAAAATTTTATTCTTGTTATGTGGGTTTAGAGAAGAATGTTAAAAATTAAGTGGACGGACAGAGTTAGGAATGATTAGTTATTTATTTATTTATTTGACCCTTTATTGGCGAGGTTAGGCCCAAGTGGGCCTCTCTTCCACCTAACCTCGTATGTCGTCATAATATGAATAATTATAAATTAAATTAAAACAAAAAGACAGAGTAGATTGTGGGGAAAAATCTTTGCAACTGAAGGTTGCTAAAGAAAAACCCACGTTGCGGGAAAACACCCACAGAGAAGGGGGGTGAAAAAAACCCGCGAAAACACAGTAAAAATGACAATTAAATACAGACAATAATAAAATTACATACAGAATATACATAAATCAATGAATTACTGAGGTATTAGATATTAATTAGTTACTGAGGAGGGCAAAGAAAAAAATAAGATTGATCGATTTGATAATCCAAAGGAAGAAGAATTGGATAGAGCATGCAATAAGAAGAAACAGCTTACTTACGAATACAGCACAGTGGAAGGAAAAGTGAAAAGAGGAAGGAGAAGAGTAAAATTCATAGGTTGTTAAAAGAATGAAGAACGGTACAGTGGGATGAAGAGGAGAGGGGAGGATAGGTACAATTGGAGAAACAACACCTAGCACCTGCACGAGGAGACTACCCATGATGATGATTCTTAACCAAAATAATCAACCAATGAGATGGTTACTTCCAAAAGCGCTACCATCAGAACCCCGTCCACCGCACCCACAACCCTCGGCATTGTGTCCCAAGGGGTCTGACGCGTCGGGAAATAAGAAATAACCGGGCGAGCACGAAAGGAAACCTGTGCGCGGCAGCTGAGCGACACGGGCGTAATAAAAGCGCGAAAGAAATCGATGCCGCGCGTGAAAAGATGCCGCGTGGGCGCTTACCTCGTAAGACGTCGATCTTTTTGGACGCCGCCCGAGGGATCAGAATCGTGTTTGACGCTGCTGCCGGATGAAACGGGACCTGTTTTCGGAGAAAGGAAACGAGATTTCGAAGAAATAAACGGGAGGGAAAAGGCGTGGGAGAGGGGAAATGAAACGGGAGGGGATAAAATGAAAATCTTGTTGCCGCTTTCTTGAATGCTTTCGCTCCTGAATGCTAATACCTGCGAGGGAGGTGCCTTTTTAATAATCTATCGCGCGACGGATGCTCGAAGTTTCGACGAAATCAAGGCGATGCTCGCAGCGGGAGGCGTAATTAAATACTAATTTTGCATTTAAGCGTCGTCTGCATCCTTGGAGAGGTGCGAGGGCGGGGAAGGCTCTCGAGCGTGAGTCTATTTGGTAACAGGAGTTCCTTCCTTGTTCTTCTGGGGCATTTTTGAAATCCTATTCCGAATTATATTACGATTTATTACGATTACAACGTCTGGTTGAATATCGGTAAATGCCATGGTGAATGAAACTCTTAAAATTATAGTGATTATTAATCTTCAACCCTGGATCAAATACATTGAAGTAATAATGAGTAGTTGTAGGCTTGAGATTATAAAATTTTGCACGTCATTTGTTTCTATTCCTTCTAGAGTTAATTGATAAATTGGTTAAACATTCCAGCGCAGAAATTTCTGTGCTTAATATATTAGAAGCAGATTAATTTGCAGTAACTCGTGCAATTATTTAAATAATAATTACTTGTTTTATTATAATTAATTTTAAATTATATTTCACTTGTGTTTTTTTCATTTTGTTGATAATTTAAATAATATATTTATTTTATTTATGTAAATAATACCTTGGAATCTGCTAATTTGGCCTCGACTTCGTGGTAGTCCTCCATAATAAAACTTGATAAATAGGAGAAAACTTATTATATTATACCTTTACCATAGTAATTTTATTGGCACACCTGAGATAGATCGAAACCATGTTCGAGAGTAAATAAAATTACTGTGGTAAAGTTGCAAGTATTCTTCTTCTTTTTATCAAGTTTTATTCAATAATATATTGTTATAATCCACTCTATGCATTTATAATTTGGCATTTTTGTAGCATATTCATAGAAAGTAGAATATAAGCGAATAGTAACGAACTATACATAGAAATCTATGTTGTAATTTATTCCATTATAAATAAAATTTCCCTCTCATTCATTATTTCCTCTCTACTTATGTTTGGTTTCATCTCTGTTCTGTATCTTATCTGAAGAAGAGTAGGTAAGCTTCGGGAATACTCATTCATCAACCACTGATTCATATCAAAGCTAAGCTTAGCTTAATAACGCAATTTCGTAAATATCGATATTTTACCGGCCGTGGTGGAGGAGTAGTTAACGTGATAGCGCGTTAACGCTGCTACCTCACGGTCCCGGGTTCGAATCCCGGCGAATCGTATATATCCGGTTAGGGATTGGTTGTCTATGTTGTGCGTGTGTGTGATATTAATAAAATAAAATGCAAAAAAGGAATAAAATTAAGTAAAGTGGTCAATTGGAGGAATAGCCATCCTAGGCTAAAATTCACCCAAAAAAAGAAAAGACGGCATTATTATATTTTCATCTTCTATCATCTTTCACTCCTATTTCAATTGAACGGCCTATCCTCACATAAGGACTCGGGACTCACTTTCTTTGATATTAATACAATCTCCATATTTTTTCTATGGGAATATACCTTAGAGAGGGAGAGAAAAGTTTATGTTGCAATTTCAACAGGAAAATCGTAATCTTCAGCCCGCATGAAAAGCTTTCTCTGCTTCCACCTGGAGGATCCGCATTATTAATTTGGAGGCAGCTGAAGCCCAAGAAAAACTCACAGAAAATGTTTATTATTTTGAAAGGAAGGCGAAAAGGAAATGCAAAATTAGCCGACATGATAAAGCTTTCGAATCTTCTTTTCTCCTTGCCCGAGATGAAGGCATTTGTCATGAGGAGCACGTTCCTTAGATTCGGAAGGAACGTTCGCTTAAAGATTTTTCATTTATTTATAGCAGCCATGTCTATTCGGATTGAAGCAAATTTTCGTGAGTAACCGTGCAAAAGGATTTTGTCATTTGGAAATATTTTTCGTCTGCCATTTCCTTTAATACCATCCCATCTTTCTCTTAATTAGGTGTCGCAATGTTTTTGTTGGCTCGCTAGATTCGTTGACGCAACTGTTCTCTTTTTGAATTAGTAATCAATTATATGAGACTCGGAAGAAATCCATTATTCCTGGGCAAAACGTAGTTATCACTTTCCCGTGCATAATTTTAACAAATATTTTACGTAATTCTGATCAGTAAAACCCAGTCTTAACATTAATTAATTGATACTAACATTTTTCGATTTGAATTTTCTTGAACGAATCGAAATATGTCTTCTGTGAATTTATTTTCGGAGCTGTATGGACAGTTTTATTTAAAGTTTTATCTTAATCGTTTGTTAATTTTTATTATTGTTTCGTTGATGGTCGCAACTCCTATAGTTGTTCAGTTATTTGTTATCCACACATCAGACTAATTTCATTTCTGTACATTTTTAGATGATCATTTCAAGCACATAGTATTTCCACGGGTATTCCAATATTTCTATGACGGTTTGTCGTTATTTTTTGAAAATGATTCTATACTCAAAAAATACATAAAATAATAATGAATTAGAACTACTGAAATTTGTGGCTTGTATGCCTTCAAATTCTGCCGTAAAACACGTGGAAGAATTCCGGTAGTTCATTTCTTCTGATGGTACACATCTATTACGCTGGAAATGAATTCCGGGATGGTGGAGAGGAAATCTTTCATTTCCGGAATCTCACGGCTCTTTCAAATGCATCAACTATTTATTCTCATTAGCAGTGAAATGAATAATGATAAACTGAGGATTAATGGCTGTAAGCCAGAGAACTTAAGCTGGGACTCGGACTGAATGATCTCGCCTGAGCCGTTCCTTCCTTTCGCATGAAAAATATCCTGTCACCCGCCTTGATTTTTATATTTTAACTTCATCATTTGTTGGGAGTGTGAGGTTGGTATTTCCAGGAAATTTTCATCTCAAACGGACAAATGAAACAGGGAATCCGTTAAAAGGATGTAACGTCTCAAGGAAAGGTTTTTTAAGCGAAGCGACTAATACATTTCAGCTTAACTTATGATGTTGAAACCGTCACTTAGTGAAATTTCATAATGGAATGAAAGCAAAATTACTTAATGTTTTACTAAATTAAGTGATAGGTAATGTTTCGGTTCACAGCATATGGAAGGAGCCTTCGGTTTCTCCTGACTTTTTTCATCTAATTTAAGGAGATAATTAAAAATGTAGCAAAGAAATATAACTTAGATGAGTTATTAAGATGTTTTACTTTTAAGACAATTTGGAATATTTTATTGATTGTGTACTTCTAAAAGTACTTTAACTGAAATATCATTAAGAGGAGATTGAACACATTACCAATCAAAGACTAATTAAAAATTTCAATGACATTGAAGTAATAAATCTTTATAATAAAAAAACTGTGGAGATATTGGAATAAACATATAAATTTGAATTTAGCAGGGTTTTGTTCAGGCTCAGGATATTAACTTACTTGAAATTCAGACAAATTAAACATGTTGTGGTTTTTCTTATAGATTCTGACCATTATTATCGAAATAAAGATAATGTTCTAATTACTCCTGTGTTCGAATTGAGCTATGGAGTTATATGCTAAATGGAGGACGAAGTTAAGCTTAAGTGCCATGGTTTTGGGGTTGCTCTTAGCTGCCACATTGAATTCGTAAATTTTGATTATGTATAAAAGCTTTTATATCGAAAAATGTATGTATGTTTCATACTCATTTATTTTCTTGCAGTGTAAGGCTTACCCTAGTTTAGTAGACTTTGAGGTTATCATTAGGAATATTCAATAAGTTCTTAAATGTGTTTATAGTTGAAAATCAATAAATTGATTGTCCGCTAAAATTGAACAATGCAGGATCTCCATGAAATATTAAAATGCATTTAATTCTTTCAAATATTAAAATGAGTTCAAATCATATGTCGATTATATTACAGGGTAAAGTTAATGAGAAAATATTTAAGTCTAGTGATCTAGTAATCTAGTGATAATTCTTGATTAGGTTTTAATTATTTATACTTATCTTAAGGATTTTTGATAACGATATGCATTTTAAATCGTTCATTCCATAAATTTCCATTGCTGTACTGCTACCTAATAGTTTCTAATATCATCTCTCTTGGCACTTAACCCTCCCCCATGAAAGACTCAGCAACTAACTGTATTGCTATCAAGCCCTTTCAAAGATTTTTCTATTCCATTTTTTCCTGTTAGTCATGGTTAGGCTCGGTCCCCTAACTTAATTGCCTTGACCATGGAAAACATGTCCGCACAATTCTCTATAGAGTAGAAGCATCACCTTCAAAAAAGGCTGAATAAAAATTTACGAGCCGTATAATATATTTCCTAAGTGCGGATTCAAATGGCAATTTTCCCTTCATTAAACCATCTCAGTAACGCGGAGGTCGCCGATTACTCTTCTCACGGAATGAAAAAATATTCTCATCTCGCGGAGTTAATTTGAACCTCGCATCCGGACGTACCGAACGAGAGACGGTGGAAGTCGGGAAAAGTCCCATTTGCATGGGAGCCCAGAAGTATGGAAAAATGAGGGAGGAAAATAATTAGAGCGGTGGGATCGATGTTGGGGGATCAGGCGGAGACGCGATGGAAATGAGGGGAAATGAGAATCTGGGAGAATTGCAGGTGAGAGGGAAAGTGAAAGTATGCAGGGGCGAGGAATGTTTGCCGAAGAGAAAATGAGCCGAAATAAAAAGATCGTCGCGCGCAGCGGAGTTGCGAGTTGCAGAAGAATTTGTAAATGACTTTATTCGCGCGAAAATGTAATACCTCCCAACGCTATCCATCGGTATTAAATTTGCGGAGTAAGGAGTAATTTATTTTGACAATTCGCCATACTCAGGTAATGAGCGGGAAAGAATTGTACTTTCATCAGCATTGGTTATTCAATCCGTAGATTGGTCGACTACTGCCCTCCTTTCCTCTCTATCTAGTTCTAACTCTACTACATCCTGAAATCTCTTCTTTCCTACATCCCTCTTTATTTGTCCTACATATTTGTCCCTTGGTCTTCCTGTTGATGCTTTTCCTCCTATTTTGCCTTCTAGAACGTTTCTAACAAATATACTGTTTTCATTCTGTTCATTTTCATGTTGCATTCTTGAAGAGCTCGATCCATTGCATTCTGGTATGCCTGCAAATCGTCTTCACTTTCTGCTATTACTGCGATGTCATCTGCGAAGCGGAGCGTGTTAATTTCTTCCTCGTTCACCGTAGTTCCTTTCATGTTCATTACTTCTGTTTCTTTCATTACTTCTTCCAGAAATACGTTAAATTATACGATAAAATTATTCGAGTACAATATGTACGCATTGGATGCATGTATGATATAAATGTGTAGCATTACAGAGTTATCCCATATCTCCATTCCTCTATTCAGTGCTAACTCTACTACATCCTTTTATCTCTTCTTTCTTACATCCCTCTTTATTTGATCTATATATCTGTCCCTTGGTATTCCCATTGGTGCTTTTCCTTCTGTTTTGCCTTCTAGAATGTTTCTAAAAAAAATCCATTGTGTCTCAAGATATGTCCAATCCATCTAGTTTTTCTCTCCGGGATGACGCTCCTATTTTTCCAACGTCATCTATTCTTCTGTATACTTCCTCGTTTCTCACCCAGATATCAAAGTCTTCAATGAGTGTCAGACAAAAAAGTTGTGTGAAATGAGGTATGGATATAACCTTATATTGTGTAAATAGTTGAGTTTTCAGCAGAGAAAGTTCCACGCTATGAGAGCTCCCCCTGCTGGACAAAAACATAAAAATCATTTACATGCAGTTCCCTTCAATTCGTCCGAAATCCATTTAACTTTTTTCGCCATAATTTGCATTTGGAGGGAAGGAATGCGTATTCATGAGCGTAAATTTTCCGCGAAATTGAATTAAAGCGGTACATTCACTGAAAAGGTTCGCTCGCGAGATTGTACCTGTTGATGGTATCCACGAGGCATTTGTTTGAATAGGATTACGTCCTTCCTGCCGTAAGTTTTAATTTTACGTTCGAAGCGGACTATATTCCGTACGGATAATGAAAATCTCTTCCTCTTTCCTTCCATCAGGATTTTACGAATTTTTAGCTGAAAATCGTTTCGCTAAGTCCTTGTTTCCAGGTTCATATTTTTTTGTTGAATTAAATTTGAGGTATCGGTAAAATGATCTAAGTCTCAATATTTGCATATGAACATGACGTTTTTTTAGCTGAGAAATTCATATTATTTCAATTTGACTCTTTGAAAGGTTTGAGTCGTCGGTCTCAGTGGTAATTCAAACCTTAGTGATTGTACGAGTTTGCATGCTAGCCTAGAAACGCCGGGGTCCCGGATTTGAATGCTAGTGAGAGCATGGTTGCTTGCATTAGTGATTTAATTACGGTTAGTTATAATGATGATGTCTTCAGACCAACATTCTCGTCACAAAGTCATAGGTATGATTGAATTGCTTACTGACCAAATTCCTATATCTTGCTTATCTGTTTTCGTCGAAGTCGAAAGTTTTAATTTCCTTTATACCAGGGAAAAATCAAGCAAATTATATGTTGGTCTATATCTTAAGTAAAGATAAATTAAATCTTTACATTGCAGTGGAATTATTAATAAATATTTATAAGTAATACATACAGATACCTTATAATGGTTTTTTACGGTTGGAACGTTTCATTAATCTTACAACTCTGCCAAAAAGATTTATTTAAAATAAAAGGTAACCCTCAAAGTTATGTGAAGTCCCACAGAATGATGTATATTAGAATCATGTAAGAAGAATCTTATTACTCATTTGCTCTGATTCTATAATAACTCTAGCAAGTTAGTCGGTTTTGGTAGCTGAAACTCCATGGAATATTACAATGAAGGATAAAAAGGAAAAATATAAAAAAAATTTCATTTAATTTGCATCCCTATTAATACATACTATTCGTTTTGGCGTCTTTTGACTCTTCATATACGCCGTACCATAGGTGTAGATTATACTTCATTATTTAAATTAAAATGCTTTATAGATCTTTTGCTTTTTTCCTAGCATATTGGATTTTAGGTATCTCGTAATGAATATGGATGTTCGCAGTTTTTTCTCTGGACAAACACATCTCCGACTTTAATGAATATGGCCGTTTTGTTTCCCTGCTTTCGAATGTTATGACTGCTGCATTATGTGAATACCTATTATACGTGTTATTAATACTTGGTTGCATTCAGAATAATATGGTATTTTACCTCATTTTCAGCGATAAATCATGTCTATTAGCATCAGCTAATACAAACCAAAACTTTCTTTAAAGGTATCAGAGCTCCAAACGCTTCTCTGAATAGAGTTCTCTCTTATATTTCTATGTATCACTCATTCATAGAACTACCTTCGGTTGCATTGAATATGAAATCAACGGATGCAATTCTCGGTGGCCATAAATATTTAGGGTGATGCATCAGTTAGTATGCTCTTATTGTATCAAATCATGAGTGGCCAAATTCACGCCAATGTTAGTCGTGTGCACAGGAATCTCAAATTATTGGGAGCCGCAGTATTTTTTTCGCAAAATTTAATATCAGCACTTAACAAATATTAAATGCTAAAATTTTAATCTGCCAAGTACAAGATGTTCCTTTATGAGAAACATGACAAATGACATGGCTCGAAACTGAAGAGCAAACTAAATCACTAGGGTTCATGCCAATGGTTAAGGCTATCTTATTGGATGGAAGAGGTACTCCAATACCAAGAGTACTCTTCTTCCAAGTGTAAGAGAAAGGTTTAAACATATTGGATACAGGTTTCTATTGAGATTGGGATTCCAGAAGACTGTTGAGAAACGAAAAATCTATCGAATTTTATTTGAGATAAAAGAAAGAGTAAATACTAATGAAATCTAGATGAGCAGGCTTTACTTCGTGGAAAGCCATTTAGATAATGAAGAAACCGGTCGTCAGTAAAATAACAGTGTGGAAAATTTACATTGTTTTTCTTCATTAAGTAAATACTAATGTTTTTACTAATTTTAAAATATTAATGATCAAGTCACCTCAAGAAAAATACTCAGAAATAACATTAACTCCTATAGCAACATCATCATCTTACTCTTCTTACTGAATATCACTGACGGGGAGTCGCATTGTAGAAGAAAAAGACATGCGGCATACTTAGACCATTCCTGCATTCCAATTCTAAACAGGCTATCCTAAATGTTAGGCAACTTAAATACAAATTAAGTATTGTAAGTTGCCTAATCTCGAGGATACTGCTGTATTTTCAAGATCGTATGAAAAGGACATCAAATATTTAGTATAGTTAACCTTTTAAAGGGCCGTAAGAGAACCACAATTGATATACAGTTTTTTTCTTATAAATTCTGTCATTTGGTCCAATATATGATACCAACATTATTCTTATCAAAATGTATAACCTAATTACATAGATATTATATGGGATAAATATGTACCTATCATTAGAATAGGACGAAAGATAAACTAGCCAAAATATTTTAAACTCGTGAAACAAATATATCCCTTCGTCCTTAAAGGTTTAAAGGTGCTTTTAAAGCATAGGTAATTTTACACATTGGCTTCCACCGGGAATCGAACCCGAGACCGTTTTTATCGAAGCAACTACGCTATCCGGGAGTTCTAGAAGCACTAGAGAGAATACATTAGTCTTACAGTTTGAAGTACATACATAGAAGATATATAATGAATATTTATATATTATCGAAAAAATTGTGTCTAATATTGAAGCTTATACAAGATTTATCCTATATATTTAGTATCTCAATATTGCACTCTTTAAAATTCAACCTTTCTAGTACGAGATATGTTGTAAGAGGAAGTTTCCATAGTTGCTTAAATATCCATATATATTTTCTTCATCAAGGCAGCAATATGCAGTGATCATAATTTGGACCGATATTTAGTGATAGAAATGCGAAATGTTTCTTTTTACTTTATTTATGAGTTACTACTAAAAAATCGACGTTATTTCTTTATATTATACTAATTTCCTTTTATATATTTCCCTTTCATATATAACACATTTACTTGTATATTTCCCATTTTAAATCCTTAAATATTTTTTATTGTACACAGTTCATTCAGATTCAACCAGGGTGAGCTCAAATCAAACCAGGGTGCTAAAAATGGTCACTGCGGCTCCTACTCAAGAGAACACAGGGTAAAAGAGTGGTTTAAAGAGCAACTCGTTCTCACAGCCGGCCCTTAAACTGATGGAAAGAGCAAAATTTCGGCGGGACTGTAGAAAAAGTTACGCATCACTTATCTCTTTCCTTCCCCCGCTCTTTAACACCTATTTCCCGAGCCCATGATATTTGCTGCGAAAGAAAGGCCCGAAAGAAAAGTGCCTTTTTATCGATGGTCGAAAGGCGAGCGTAGGCGGCAGAAACGCGGAAATGAGCGCGTGGGAGGGACGGCGAGGGTTTGAACCGGGAAAGGTAGCGGTGGTGGTGGGGATGAATGTTAAAGGGACCTCTTTTATTGGACGGTTAATTTGGAGTGGGAAAGTGAGATGTAATTAGAATGCATGAAGTTGGAGGCGAGTTTTATACGTGGGCCTCTTCGTCGAGGGGATGGTAGACGATGGTTCACTTCAAAAGTCTTTCGGGAGACGTTCCCGTAATGGCGCCCTTAGAAGTTCTTTTAATGTAGCATATTGCCTCCACCGTTTAATTGGAGAGCGATCAAAAGGATTGTTCCGTAAGTTTTGAGTTTTGTTCTCAAATTAAGAGTCCCCGGAAGTTACAGTTTTAAAAGTTCTGTCGAGTGGGATTAGGACTAACCTTTTTGCTGTACTGGATTATTGGGCATGAAGATAAGCAGACGGTAACACGCCATTATGTTTTTATAAATACCGCGGTTGTGCCTGACTTTGTTGCAAAGGATAACGTAGGTAGAAGAAATGCCGCTTTGCTTTTAAATGTACCCACAATTAGGGGGAGAAATCTCGGAAGTGAATATCGGGACACTTGTGGAAAAGCGCTGTGAAAGAGCTTACGTTAAATTACCATTCTTTCGTAGAAATACTGAGATAGTATGTCATGGACCAAAATAATTTCTGTAATGATTGGAAATTAACTTAATAGACCTCATATATTGATATTTTTCAATTTTTATCTTCTTACATTATACGAATATGCTTTCCAAACAAATGGATAAATAATAGCCGTAAATTTAATAATTCTAAGTCATACATAGGCATGCGTAGAACAAGTCATTGTCATGAGTAGTTACAGTTATACAATGAGAAGTAATTAGGAATACATTTACTTTACAAATACAAAATGTAAAATTTTATTACAATTAATACATTACTTAGTAATTACCAACATATATTACTATTATAAAAATTATTTATATTGCACTAAAAAAGAATCTACGGAGAAATTTACAACAGAAATGTGGTGTAAATCCTTATCAAAACGATAGAATATATGATATATAATATTGAAATATTTTTAATTTTAAATGCCACTAGTTTTATCAATTCATGGGCGTCTAAAAAACAATAATCTAAATATTCGTAAGTTGTATTTTAGTTACCTGACGATAACCATGTGATATTGAGATAGGTTTACACAATGAAAAAAGGGGAAAAAGTGGACGTCATATTTCGTCCTTTTTCTGTAAATTGATACCTATCCATCGGAGTTTAAAACGCTTAGTTAGCATTTTTTAAACGCTTTTAGCTTTTTTACTCTCTAAAGCTTAATAAAACCACTCTGTGGTGGTCGATAAAAATAACATGAATTCAATGAGCCACCTCGGCGTGTGATGCGCACCTTAATGTTTTCCATCCTACATTCAATTCCATTGCATTCCATCCCCTCTTAAAGATAAAATAGAACCTTCCACTATTTGTGGAGCAGCTTTAATGAAAATAAGAAAAACGTTTTTCAAGAAAATTAATTTCTTAGCTATTTCCACTTTGGATGGATGTGTGCCACAAATCGGCAAAACCACCAAACGTCTTCGGTCAAATACTATTTCCTATTTTTCCACTTTTGAAATCCAATTTTTGTGCCCGTGCCATCCATCAACCGAACGTGGCTATAGGGACACACTGCACACGCTCAACTTTCCGAAATTACAAAAAGGAGAAATAACAACTTTCCTGTGCGATGGACGATGCCGCAACACCCTGACCCCTGGGAATACCTTACGTTGTTTTCGCCTCGTCACACTCCTTGCATTATATTTTTCTATCCTTCCAACATTTCCTATCAAGTTCCTACCTCAGCCCAGCCTTTTCGTAAAAATCCATCTTCTTTTATCACTCTTTTAATATCAGCAAGAATGTTTCTCCTCTTCCGACTTTTTAATAAAGACATATTTTCTTTATGAAAATTTGCTATATTCAGTAAGAAACGTTATTTTTTACCTCTATTTTATATTTAATTTTTATTATTTACAGAAAAAATCTATTGAGGAAATTTTATAGCATTATAGTATTTTATTTTTTATTTATTTTCTCATACCCCACAAACATCCATTTTCAGGACTTTTACAGTGGTAGGTATTAACAACAACAGTCATGCAAGACCATTCCCTAATCAAAAAAATCCAACTAACCGGGATACGAACCCGTGGGGTTAGAGCGATACCGTGCAAGCACGCTAACCACTCGGCCATCACGGCCGGTTATTATATTTCATTCTCAGTGATATCATCGTACTATCGGTCAGCATTTTAAAATAATACCTTCAATAAAATATATCCAGCTATTAAAAATACATTGATGACGTCATTTTTACATTATGATGTTCTGAAGATTTTATATAACAATAACAAAAATGTAACTACTAGAAGTATTTGAGATTATGTATCTCTCTACTTAAATATCATAATAAATTCTCCACTCAATATACTCTACTCCAATAATAATACTAAATAACTTTACAAGAATAAATGGAGTAAGATATAATATCTTAAATACCTCCTTGTTTTTTCCTTTTCAAAGCTTCGTATTTTAATAATCCTGTCAATTGTTTAATGAGCATCTTTGCTATTGAATTACAAAGAAAGTAATTATATATTAATGAATAAGTTGCTATTGGAGTATTTTAAGATAAAAAAGATAAGTTAATTTATAAGGATAATATAGATATAATTCAATTAAAAGGGAAGAAAAACTCTGCTTTTGAATCGTTTCGCATTGTTTTAGCAATCACGTTATTATTTGAATCGATTTTATGGAACTTCATCAATTAAATCATTCACTAATTATCAAGAGACGCATCATTGGTGAACTATGAAGTTTAATTAGCACGTGTACATAAAAGTACGGTTTTCACGAATCTCTTCCTTGGTTGAAATATGGGTCAGCTATTTGTCACAATTTGTCAGAAAATGTTTTTTGGAAAATCTTTAATGAACCGTCAAAGCAGCCGATAAACGTGGAAAAGGTTAGTCCGCGGAACCCCATCAATCTACTTTGAATCGATCATCTGTCCATTCGATATCTTCCCAGAGGCAAACGGATAAAGGGAGATAAAGCGGAGATATATCTTCGGAAATTCAGAGCCTCACTTGTGGTCTATATTTCATCTCATGTTCTCATCGACACTTACTCCCTCATTATATTCATTTTTCTGTGACCTATTCTGCAACTGTAGTCAAGAATTTATCGCAATGTCGCCGTATTGTAATTTATATCTTATCATATTCTCTCACAATTTCATCGACATTGGAATGATTGTTGTGAAGATAATCTGTAATGTTTACCGTATTATTGTTATCTATACGATGTGTTTGTGTATTTAGCACTGATATGTGGCCTCGTGGCCTAACGGATAAGGCGTCGGACTTCGGATCCGAAGATTGCAGGTTCGAATCCTGCTGGGGTCGAGTTGCAAATCTTTTTTTACTTCGTAAGGGAAGTTTCCCGTTTACTTGCCTTATATTCTAATGTTACTTAATTGCCAGGTATATGTTATTTGTTTCCCCAACATAAACATTATTTCCTGTACTAACAACGGTAGGTTATATGAACAATATATGTGTACTTTGGTTTATTATATCCTTATTGTTAGTTTTATTAGGACCTTCTGTCAACACCTATATATCTGCATCGTGAGATTTTACAAAAATATTTGCACAATACTATAAACATTTTGTTTAATTTCTTTGTATTTTCTTGTTTTTTCTATAAAGGATTGATAAGGTTTATGTATCATTTTCCATTTCAAAGCATATCTGCTTCGCTCTGTATGTCGACGTCAAGCATAAGAATATATATTCTTATAATTATACCAGAAAACCTCTACTTTCATCTAATTGTAGTGCCTACCGATATCTATTGAAAATTATTATGCACAGAGTTTTCATCCGTGATAATCTCTTTAGGACAAACTTTCATGGCTCCAGATGTTTATTTATTTTGATTGTAATTCATTGAATTATTATTTTATACTTTCTCTAAATATTTAGAATGCATTTATTTTACAGAAATAATTCACTTTTAATCTCATAATCGTTTTCTAAGAATCTAAAAATATCTCATCACATCGAATAATTTTAGTACGTGCGATGCATATATATGTTTATGCTAGCGAGTCAACATTCTTGAAATCAGTCACCAATGGATGACATGGAGCCAAATTATCTGGAATATTTTTAAATTAAATACATACTATTCACAATAGAAGGTACGGATTTATAACTGGCGTAGTAAACCAAATCTCTATTTTTGTTCGTATTTATACATCAATTACATCAATTCATCTTTTCCCTGAGTCCAGAAAGATGAATGGTATTTTTATAATGTATATATTGATAATTTCCAAGTGACCTTAGATTTGACTTTTCATCTCGTAATAAGAAGTAGGGAAATTACAAAGTTAAAATTTTCAGTACTTCAGTACTCCAATATTCAAAAATTAATATCTTTATCTATGCACTAGAGTAGCATGCTATAGGGATATGCACCGGGCTAGTATAAATGTTTCTTCTTTGATTATCTTTAGGCACTCTGGTTAAAATAACAGTACGATCGACAGAGGATTTCTCAGAATAATAAAAATTTTCGTCCCTTTCAGCACAATGCTTTGCACGCTAAACGTTCACTTTTCCCACGAAAGCATTTGCTTGCTGAGAAAGTTTGGAATCTTTTAAATTGGAACACTTTCAACCTCGAATAGAAAGGGAGATTTTTCTCCCTTTAAATCTTGATTCTTCCACTCCGCTTCTTCCTTTGATAATCAGACGCCTTCCCCTTCTTCTCTGTGCTTTTCTTTGGTCCCCGCCGACAAATTATGACGTGTTTACATTAAAACGCTCTCTCACTTCCCTTAGAAAAACTGCGGAGTCCAACTTTTTAAAAACCATTTCCATCTCAACTTCCTTCGCAGATCTCTCTTGCTTCATCTTGCAATTCTCACCAAAAGCAATCCTCTTTTTTGCTTTTTGCCATCTCCGAATACGTGAATTTATGCCTCCATATAATGGCCCACTTCAACACCACCGAAGTCACGATTCTGGCAAAGATTTATTTTCAGTAACATTTGTACATTCTAAAATGTTGTCAGTTTTTAGCATTATCTAGAATTGAGCTGGTGGTTTATATGATACATTTTTATTTTACAAGTATTTACTTTTGTGAGTATAACTTTGCAAAGAATTTATTTTCGGCATCAAAAATATCAAGTCTTTTTAACATGATGTGCTGCCTATCATAAATTATGTATTTTGTGTAAATATCCGTTTCCTTCCAATAACTCTCCTCATTCTTAATATGTGACTAATTTTCATCCGTAACATTAACTATATTTAGTCGTATGAGCTTTCTGTATATATATCATTAATACTATAAGCCAATACTTGGTATGATTTCCATATCAATGAAAAAATTAATTTCTTTGAACAATTCCACAAAAATGCATATAACTGAGGCATGTTTCAACTCGCACTATTGTCTGTGACACGGAATTATAACCTGGCCTAAAA
Source organism: Sympetrum striolatum (assembly GCA_947579665.1). Lineage (NCBI taxonomy): Eukaryota > Metazoa > Arthropoda > Insecta > Odonata > Libellulidae > Sympetrum > Sympetrum striolatum. Next base: position 55,588,378 of record OX388347.1, on the reverse strand, counting down.
ATATGCTGTAATGATGTATATTTTTGTGCAATTTTACAAAGTGTATAAATTTTTTGAGTAGAAACGAGTATGAGAGAGTATAGGGTCTACATTCGATTAACACTTCAACTTTAATTCAGTGAGAATTTGAAACTTCTAAGCCTTAAAGTTGTCTCTTTACCCCAACTGCTATATTTGTTATATTTTTGCCATTACTTCATTTAAAGCTATCCTTAATTACTGTACCAGATCACAAGACGGAGCTGTAATCATATCATAATCACACATAACTAAAAATACTAAATCCCTCTGTTAAATATTCAACCTTACCTTTAATACTATTACAATTTTTTATGGTACTCATATGGTTTAAAAAGTAGAGATTTGAATCATTTTCCCTATTTATAAGGTTATACTAATAAGAAATATTTATTAGCATTGCCTTTGTAGTAATCTCTATTGTTAAACATCCCAGGAGAGAGTTCTCATTTGCCTTTCTGCTCTCATAACAATAACCCCAGTTATTCGGAATGATTAAAGCGCATACCGCTTTTTATGCAAATAAGGATTACCTACGAGTGTTTTTGCGCATATTCTTGGAATTCGTCTAGAGATAAATTGCCCTTCCCTGGAAGCAAAGCGAATTAAAGCGGGAGATTTATATATTTATTTTACTCTTCGCGATCCCTTATTTAGCTTGGACCAGTATCTTTTAATATATGTATGAGTGTACGGAAAGTGCGATTTGTCATTTGTGAAGGCAGACACCTGGGTCGCAAATCCTCACTTTCTCTTCCCTTTCTTAGCTGTTGCATTTCGTTGGGAAAGGCGTAACATTTTCGAATTCACGCTCCGCTAATCTTTTTGCCCTCTTTATTGCTCGTGTTATTTATTGTTCGATCTAACCGATACTTCCACTCTTGACGATTACTAATTGATCCCCACGTTAAGGATGTATTACTTTAAGCGAAGAATTATTTAGCTCTGAATGAAAAGTATTCTGAGTAATCGACCACAACCTTTTTAGATGTACGCTATATAACGGCAGCATTCCGGAATGAATTACTCGAGCATTTCGCTCCAGAACGACTGAAGGAGAAAATATTGTTTTGCTTATAGAAACCTATAAATGTAGCAGAAAGAAGTATTAGTGAAAATGTTGGATTGTTAACTGCTCCATTTTCCACTTCGTGTAAAAGTGTTTTCACTCTTAAAAGATATTCTTATCCCTCTTTCAGAAGTGCAAATTTTTTAAAAGACTAATTGGTGCAATTAGCACTGCGAGAGGAAATTTGTAGAAAATATATTTATTTATGCGTTTGCAAAAAAATGAACATTTGCTTTATGTGAAATAATTTAAATAAACATTTCATAATGAATTATTTTGACAAAAGTAGGTTAATTATTACAATCAATTATCACTGAAATACACCTCGCTAATCAATTTTACACCAAGTTACATCACAATGTAACTTATGACCAACCTGATCTTCTTCCAAGAACAAGATCCGCTTTCAAAAAACTTTAAAATCTGGGACAAATTAACAGAAAATCCCCGTCTATATTAATTTTTACTTCCTTATAACAACAATATAACACTAAAAACCTTTTCATGGAATTTCTGCTGTCTTTGAAAAAAGAAATTCCTTGCCTAGAAGCTGATGTTAAAAACAACAATGACATTACTTTTCAATCTGATGAGACGAACAAAAAAAGTCTCGTATAAATAACAATTATTAGGAAATATACTTAATGGTTACTTTAACTCGAATATTTGGTTGTTATATTGTCGGTAATTGCGATGAAAAGGTGAGAGAGCGATGTTAGTTTACCTTGGTCAGACCCCTTCTGGAATATGCGGCAAGTAAGTGGGATCCGGCAGATGAAACGTGTACCCGCGAACTCGAGAAAGTGCAGCGTAAAGCGGTTCGTTTTGTTAAGAAATGCTACGATAAAAAAGCAAGCGTTACAAAAATGCTCTCAGACGTAGGTTGGGAATCCTTGAAAGAAAGGAGATTGGAAGCTAGGCTGCGATTGCTTAATAAATTCAGGGAAACTACATTTTCCGAAGACACAATCGGTATCATGCAACCCCCCTGCTACCTCGGTCGATCCGATAATGACCGTAAGTTAAGAGAAATAGATGCTAGGACGAATCGTTTTAGAGATTCATTCTTTCCGCGAACAATACGTGACAATAACCGAATAAGGAAGTAATTTAGATTCGACTGGTGTTTACACCCCCTGCCACACGCCGAAAGGCGGCTTGTAGGGTATTAATGTAGATGTAGATGTAGATGTTATATCACTCATTTTGTTAGAGAAAGAGATTTAGATAGATTTTATATGATAGAGCTAACATTTCATCCAAGTCATCTAAAAAAAGTGAGGATAGTATGAAAGGTACATATGAACAATGCATGGCTCTCATGTAAGCCATAGAGTAAAGGGAGCTTAAGTTAAAGTGAGAAAAGTCCTAACATTGTTTCAACTGCAGTCATAACGTTCACGATCCGAGACGGTCCTGCAAATAAAAGTTTCAAGAGATGCCATGTGTTCTTTCTCCCTTGTGATTCTCCTAATCCTAATATTTCTTCTGTACTTCTCGCACAAGATATGACCTCACCGACTCTAGGCGATATCTCTCGCTCGTCTGCTATTTATCTTCCGAGGGGATTATTAACCTTGAGCTTTTTTCATTATTTCAAAAAGGTTATATGGATTATAGAAACGTACAGAAAGGAAATAGTATAAGAAAACACCGTGTATGGGTTGGAGGAAGCAATATCTATTTATTTTATATTTAGGTAGATATACGAAATTTATGTATTGTGTCGCAATTCGGCTTTCGGTCTAATTGGAGACACTGGATAACGATTCCAAAAATGCTTCTGTTTTCATTGCATCACCGGCTTTATTAAAAAAACTTGGTTGAAAAGCGTCTCCCTTAATTATGTGAAAACGATCAATAATTTCCCCGACAATCGGAGAATCTTTCCACAAAACTTTACAACTTGGGAAATATTAAAATAAAATTCTTGTTTTTAACAATATTTTCTTCGAAATAAAGGGAATTAACCACAAAAAAAAACATTTCATGACCTTCCCGCTCTCTTTCAAATCGAAATTCATTGCCTTGTAGCTGATATTAAAAACAATAATCTCATAGCTTTCAATTTGAAACGACGAGCTACTATTATCTGGAATGAAATTAATGTGTTTAATTTTCACTTCGTGGGAATGCGATATTACCATCTAATCTAAAGCTACTTAGTGTTTTTATTTTAAGTTGGAATTTTAAGTAGTTTATCTTGTATGAAATTTATCTTCTATGACATTTAAAAACGTCAAAGAATCATTGCAGGTAAACTCGGTTAATATTCTCAGAGCTTTCGAAAGTTGTCACGTACCAGTTTTGCGTTGAAATATAAAGTAAAATATTTAGAATAATATAATTTAGAAACATTTGATTTCACGTGCTATTAAATTAAATAATTTAAAAAATTCATATTATTGTTGTTGCATCTCATTTATAATTTTTTCATGCAAAAATATGATCCAAGGTATCGGTAGCTTCTTAAGAAGCTATTTATGACAATTTCTGATGTTAAATTTAATCATATAAAGAAGAAGGGATAAGATCATAATTTATTTGTAAAACATGCAGAATTCTTCAAGTATTGATGGTATACATAATTTGACGAATGACCCTACATTCAAATGAAACTTTAGGGTGGTGATCTTTAAGTTTAACCTGAAATCCAACCTTTCCTATGTAAAATGCTTACCTTTAATTCCTATTCTGCGCCTTCATCCATATGTCATCCTTTTAAAGGTGTCATCTGATTTTAAATAAATTAAATACAATACATTTCTTTGTATTTGATCAATCGACGCATAATTGGATATTGCAATATATGTTTTGTTGTTAGCGTTTTTTGATGACTTAATAATTAAAAATAACTTTAAATTTATTATTTTAGAGATAGAAAAAATAGCATTACTAACCACAAAAAATTTTCTCGATTTATGGGTATTTTTATTATTTCTGCGGTGAATTCTTCCATACCTAGCATTGATACGGCAAAACTAATGCCAAAATTAAACTTGTGAGGTCAACATTATTCTTAGATGAAATTTTCACCCAATTCATGTTATATGTAATATTTTTGGCCAGATTGTTCTGATCTTGTCCCACCGTGACTCATGAAGAAAAGGCCCGCATTCTTCTATGCGATTCATATTCAAATATTACTTGGTTTCAAGAGAATGAGAATTACTTTCCCTAGATGGAATACGGGTAATTGAGGAAAGGATCCCATCAAAAAGACCTCCCTCTCCCCGATTAATCTACCGCATGGGTTGGGGAGGATTAATGCAAATAAGTCGTGGTTTTTGCAGCTCCTTTCACTTCTTTCGCCGTCCTGAAGCCACAAAATCAGGAATCCCTCAGAAAGAAAACACTTCGTCCTCTCTCCTCCGGATTAACTTCTTTATTTCGGACCCATTTTTGTCACTCACAATGCTCTCCATTTGGGAGCCATCTTTCGTCGTCCTACTGTTTGCTCCGAATCTACCCTTTCGTCCCTTCCATTTCAGAGATCCATTCGATACCTTTAGTCCTCTCTCGTCTTTGTCTTTTTTTCTATTCCCTTTTTCCTCGCTGCCCAACGCTACGCGGTAGGGTGAATAGGAGGTTTGAGGGTAGGTTGGAGAGTTGTTTGGTTAGAGTTCTAAAGCAGCTACCAAAGTTTGCGGTATTGGTGCAATGGACGAATTCTTGTTAGGAGGAGTATTTCTTTTGAAACGTTTTCTACGGTCCTCAGGTGGGATTAGGCCACGGGGCATCAATAAATCTTATCATTATTAATAATAATATTAATATCGATTTGGCCGTAATTGAGATTAAAAGTAACTTCTTCCATCCAACCAATCGTTATTGATTATAGAATAATTTAAGTAAATATAATAGTATGTGAAAAAAATTTAAGAATCGTTGATGTAAAAAAACTTGAGAGATTCTAACGAAAAAATTTATCCACTGCAGGAAAACAAAAAAACTGTGGGAAAAACCTGCGCCGACATATATTATGGTCGGTCTAAATTGTAGTCAGTTTACTTAAGATATGTGTTAGCTTTTAGCTGGGATTTGTCAACCCTTAATCACTCTGTAATTGATTGGATTCGACTTTGGTTGAATTGGAATGTCTCATAAGTCAATCCTTAGTCCATTTTGTGTATTCATTTCATAGACCCCCTACACCACCGTATTTTTGCTTTTCTAGACCGCTCGGACTTACTACTTGAAGTAGCCCCTTAATTATTTCCCTCAATGGGAATCAAACGCGAGACCGTTATCGAACGCGCTACCTACTTGGATATTCATGAGGGCATGTATACCTTGCACACCATGTGATAAATTAATAATGTTCCAATATGCATACTTAGTAATATCCCGTTTGGATCCGGAACTAAATTATATCGTAGATTAAAACGAAGGTGATTATCATTGAGATTATTTAATCTCATAAATAATACTTTACTAAAACAAATGTTTAATTTCCCACATGATGAGGTCAGGGAACTCTTTCCTAAGAAAATCAACTCTATTTTATTACCTTGATTGAGATAGCATTGCTTGGTACAAAAACCTACTTGTGTCAGTGGCGTGACGATCACGAGGCTCTTCATTCTCGAGTCAAAAATCGCTATCTCAAGTCGTATATCCGAACAGAAACTCTCTTAACTGTGAAATATCCTGAATGTGTGTCACAGCATATGACCTGAAAAAAGCACATGAAGCGACTAGACTCAACGCCAGGCACTGCGATTTTCCTCGCGTTAAATGTCAACTGTTAATGAGCACCATGTTGCTGAGCATTCTAGATTAAGGGAAACACCAAGGATGGATCAAACTTGGGTGGCTGTGTGGTCTAATTACGTAGTAAATCAGAACTATTGATCAAAAATTAAAAGTGGAAAGTCATATATTAGATTGTTGTAGTAAGTTATGAAATAAATCAGAACTTAATTAAGATGTGATTAGGCACTGTATTATGTAATCAGTAATCTTAGAGATGCATTATCGAAGCAAACTGATGCTTGTTCCCTACAGAATTGCCTCCTTAAAAAGTTCATAACTTCATAATCAATCTGTAATTTGTCAAAAAGTAGCTTTCTTTTATTTTTAACTAAAAAATTTCCATAAGGTTAATTAAGTTAATCTGAGTATTTGATGTCTAACAAAAACGTTGGCATTCTTTTCTGCTTTTTGTTTAGTTGAAAATACTCTTTTTTATATAAACACAATGGCCTATGCTTCATGCAAACTTTCAAAGGTACGAGTATTATGACCAATGAAGTTTTTTGGAGACACGAAGTGAATACTTCATCTTCATTTGTTTTTTAGATAAATATTAAATATTCCCTCTTTAGTCGTCAGACGAAAAAATTATGTAATAACAAGAATATTGTGTATAAAGAAACTCCAAAACGATATTTGATTAGAAGTGGGAAGAATGAGGTGGGGCTGCATTAAAAATTTCGAATTTGTGACTTCTAGTGGCCCTGATAATTAAGAATAGCGTAATGTATAATTTATATTTATGTTGGTTCGAAGTTACAGTTATGAGTTTTATTTTTTTAATACGGTATTCATTACTACTAATGCCTGGTGTAAAAGATAAACTATTGATAGCTATCCAGAAATTCACAGAAAAAGGGTTTAACTTTGTGAATCTTCATTATTGGAACCAGCCGTTCCTTGAATAAAAATAGAGAGAAAGTGAGTGAGCATATTTATGTAAATTTCCTAGATGAGAAAATACCTTATTTATACACCTAGGGAAGACATTTTCTAGGTAAATAGTAGTGCACTGAAGTTTCATGTGAATTCGATATATACCTAAGGATATATTTAGTAAACTATAAATCTTGCTAAATTACTAATTTAAGGAGAAACAAGACAGAAAAATATGTTTGTTAATTTTCTGATTACTTTCAATACGATTTATATATTCAATAATATTATAATATTTTATAATTAACATTAACTCATAATATAAGTATAGCTTACAAATGCATTAATATTAAAATTGTCAAATATTATTATACTAATAATGTAAGATATAAAATTATTTAATTTCGAAATACAAGCTTTGCCAATTATTTATTTCATGTCGAAGTCTCAAATATTTCATTTAAGTTATCTAATTTAAATACCGTACAAGTAATAAATAACGATGCCGGGCGATATTTCCCGGAATCAAATTCAAATATCATGAATACCGTTGGATATCTAATCTTGACATGTGCACGGAAAAATACGACCTAAAAAGATGCTGTTACTTTCCGAAACATCTGTGAAACACCTATTACCCGTAGGCAGTTCCGAAACCAATTGGCGAAAGGTAAGCTGGGATGGATGGCGCATGCCTTGAGGGAACGCATTCAAACCCATGACTTGGACAGTTTCACTTGAGGGTAAACGCCAATCCGTTTGATTGGCACACTCATTTACGCATAAATTTCGGCTCTCGACGCCTCCGAGACATTCTGCACCAGACGTCTATTGAAACGACTTTCGCAACTTGAGTGATGCGTTCCCAACTAAGCGCGAAGATGGTAACCGCACTTGGCTGTGAGGAGATTCGACCTCTTTTTATCTGCCAAGTACACCTAAACCTCACGGTGACGTCTGCTTATTAAGTCAGTTTTAAGTTGCAAATTTTTGGGATCAATTTTTATTTCCTTTAAATACCACCGTAGGTCTTGATGTGGTTATTAATTGGATGATTTGACAAGGTATACAGGAAAGAAGGGCGGGAGGGAGTTGAAAAAAGAAAGAGTTTTTAATTAGGCTTGTTACCTTTGTTAACGGGCTGAGAAAATTTTACTAAGAAACGTATACGTAGTTTCTCAATTTTGGAATAAAGAAAAGAGAAAATACTCAAAATTTAAAATAGCAATAATTATATTTAAAAGCTTTAATAATAGCATGAAATTGCTGGTTATTATTTAGAATTTCATAATTATAATGCCTGCGATTTATTTTTATCTTAAAAACTGCACATTAATATTTATATTCAAAAATACCTATGTAACTATGCTATATATAATTAATATTATTTATAATGATATTGCATGCCTAAATATAATTAGTACATATGGGTAGTTATTTTTATTTTTCTCTTCTTAACGTTATTTAATAAGTCGACATAGAAATAAGTGTCTAAATAATTTAATTTAGCAATTAAAATTATATATTATTAAATTTGTTAGTGAATAGAAAAATAGTTTAAAAATGCTAATTTTTATTAGAATTATTACGATCAACATTTTTCGCAACCAATGAAAACTGTAATTAATTTTATAATCGACTGTTTTCATTACGTTTTTATAGAAATAGACGTTATGGAACTAGAACTCTAAGTTAAGGAACTGTATTATATATTGTATCGTAACAGTATTATTCTAACACAGTTAAAATTTCGATATTCAGTGCCTTTTTAATTAACAGCGTATATCTTGTGTTTATATTTATTTATTTTATTTGTTTATTATATTTATTTATAATATTTATTACAAAATCCCTCGCACGTGTCATCCCTCAGACGTAAACGATCCCTCGATAAAGAAATTACTCCGTAACTAAGTTAGCATACCTTGAATGCCCTTCCCAACAAACGAATGCGAGAAGAAACGTCCTGACTCGAAGCGCTTCTTCAGCTGTTTTATCTCAGAAGACTTTCGCGGATTGTGCGTTATCCCGTAAATAGAGATAATTAGGAGAGCGTTCCGCGCGGGAGTCTCGCTTTGCACGTCAAATCTTAATTAGAGTAGGAAAGGCGAGTTTTTACCCTGAAAATAGCATTCCCGCGCCTTTGTTCAGCATGCCTTTCCGAAGAAATAACGAAGTTCGCGGGGAGGATGCAATTCGCGCAAAAAGCAATCTCGCAGTAACTGGTGACGCTTCCTCTTTGGTTTCATATGTTTCTAAGTGCTCTCTACTGGCTTTTAACTCTATTTGATGTCGCATTAAATAACGTTGAAAGTTATGGGACTTTTGGGAGAAGTTGAACAAGCGTTTTACCGCTTTGGTCTCTGTGAGCTATTATATTATGAAAGCCTACAAAACTACTCTCCGCCTTTCATCTAGCTCGTCGTATAATTTAAAATGAAATAGAAGAATCTCGCGCTGAAAAAGGACTTCGTTATGAAAATAGTGGGATGCTTTTCCGCTAAAAATCATTGCGAAGTACCCTGAGTGTATTTATCTTTCTCTCCAAACTTATTCAAAACCATCCAAAACTGAGACATTCAGCTACTTTTAGCTGTTAATTTATGTATGAGGCTAAGCAAAAAATGTATTTCATTGGCACTCAGGATAAACTATCTTCCTGTTTGTTTACAGAATGAAAAGCACTCTAGATAAAATTTGCTGGAAATGCATCATAATTGTGTGCGAGTACCTGCTTCTCTTAACTTGATTGAAGAACTCATTTCAATAAATAAATAATCGTTTTTATGTGTTCGATGAATATTACCGAAGAATAACATTGGAAATCAATTACTGTGTACGAGTAAATTACCAACTTCAGTCCACAAATATAAAAATGGTAGCCATCATAGTATTATTGTATACACGAGTAAAGTAAAGTGGATTTTAAAATTGCTAAACACGTTTCTTTTAATCTCTTGGGATTTTCCTTGAATTTTACTATATTTTTTATTTAATGAAAATATATAATTCAGTCGATTTCCTCTTTGCGATTATTTCCTATAGATCATACGGGGGCTTCCAATTTAATAATTTCTCTTTCAAATTGGAAACTAGTAGATATTCACATCAAACTAAATTTTTAGCCGTGAAAAATCTCTGGAATAGTTTGGAATCTGGAAACTTTTCAATCTCTTTTTCCCCAAATATTCATTTTTTTCTTTAATGCCTTTTTTTCGAACAATAGCAAAGGTAATAATTCGCCATCTAAAGACAGTTAATTTTTTAAAGTACTGTCCTTTAATTTTTTTCCAATTTATTCTTTTTATCGTTGTGAGTTCACTCGCATTTGAGTAATTCTTCCTGTCACAATGTTTCCAAGGATAAGAGCTTAGAAAAAGAGCCTTTTCGATATTGAAAGTTTTTGGGCCAACAAAAAAATTCAGAGTTTACTGACGGAAGCGTGTTATTTCCCCGAACTGAACCGTAATCACCATAAACGTGCCTCGAAGATCGTCGATCCAGAAGAATTTAAATAAGCGTTTAAAATGCTTGCTGTTCCCTAACAACATTTCCTCTCTCACTTAGTTTCAAATGAATTAATTTTCCAGCTACAAAAGTCGAAAATGTTTGTCTGAGCGAATTCCTGATGTGTGACCTCCGGGGCAATTGCTATCTTTGTCCCTCTGGAGGCCGTGTCTGGAGCACGAGATATATTTAGAGAGAAAGAGCGTGATTGCAGAGAGAGAGGTTGCTAATAGGGTCGGACGTAGTGACCTACAGATCAATAGTCACGTCCGAGAATCACCCGTGTTGCGTCATCAACTTGGCCGTTTACACATTACCTACCTTTTTAACGCGTTCTCCCTTCTTTAAAAACTCGTTTAATAGAAAAATATGTATAAATTATGACTGAAGGACTTCTCTTAATCGAAAGTTATCTTGTCTAATTTAGAGCAAGCGTATTTTTTACGAAAATTTCCGATTTTTGTTTGCGAATTATAATGTTTTCTCCGAAAATATGTATATTGTATCTAAAGGAAGATGGACATGAAGATAGGATTTCATTCTGGCCACATCATTATTCCGTAGTTTACAATAAACTCGTGGGTTTATTTTCCATTAAGTCAAGTACCTCGTCTACCAAGAGAAATGTAATTCAGATGAATCCCCAAACCATATTAGTTACTCTGTCAGAATAATAAATAGTTTTAAGGCTGCCATTAATTAAGGTAAAATACATTTTTTAAGAATAATGATTCTTTGTTCCTCAACAACATAGCCTATGATATGGCGAATGTTTTAGAATACTTAGACAAATACATGTAGGCACCAGTGAATGTGTTTGGTAACTTCCTTCAAGGAGAATTGATCTCGAAACATCTTTTGGCTAATTCACGAGGTACTCTCCTCCATAGTAAATCTTATATGTATAATTGTAAGTTCTACTTGGTGGAAGGGAGCCTAAACTAAAGAAGTAAAACACATTAGTAATTTCCGCAGAATATATATTTTTTATAAAGGCGATATAAAACCGGCCTTTATAATATAAAACCGAGCGTGCGAAGCGCTATCGCTCCAACCCCAAAGCCCCGGGTTCGAATCCCGGCAGATCAGGATTTTTCCAATCCTGATCATTACATCCGGCTGTAAAATTGATATCATCGCCAAAACTAACCTCATCCTCATCATCACCCAAATTCATCAGCCGGCCCCATAAAACGTACGTGGGAATAAGGCTTAATAAAAAGGCGATATAAAGTGTTTTACTTCTATATTTATACTCTTCTCCACTATCCTACTCCAGCATACTCCTTTTAGACATATTCTTACCGATTTTCATACATTACCACAACTTCCACGAACTCCTTAAACTTCATTTGCTGTGGGCTTCATTCACTTCAGTAAGCCTTTTCTCGTGTACCTCATACTGACATTGTGTCTCATAACATTTGTGTAATTTTGCTTTCATACATCCTCTTTATACGTCCATCCCGTACGTCACAGTCATTTTACACTAATCACGCCGACAGTCCTTCATTCCACGAACTCCACACACTCCCCACCAGTCCTATTGCATTTAGTGTCATCGTATATTTCTTAAGACACTATCGCAAAGCAAGGTTGACACTAGAACATTTCTGGATTCAGCTATTTTTGAGCCATATGGAAATTTATCACGTATAATCATCGAATAAAGATTTGAGGAAACTCGTGGACTCTACCAAAGGACGTTATTTCCAACTTTTCCAAAATACCAACTATGTTTTGCTACATTTCATTATTACCGTGGTTCGCTATTTTTTCAATTGTAATTTATGGGAATCATTACATATATTACAGAAATGTAGGTTAACATTTTGGGAAAGACTGAAATGAAGTTCAGTTTTATACTCTATACTTATTACGGGTTTCTGTTTCCACGTCATGATGGAAAGTAGTAATGTATTTTATTTTAGGGTAGCAGCTACTGTATCTCTCATGTGTTTCTTTGTCGTTCTTGTTCATGACAGTGTTAATTTTAAAGTTACTGAGATAATGGAGGTGCTGAATAAAGCCCTTAATTTTGAGATATCCTTATTGAATGCTATGGAAATAAAAATAAATGGTTGACAGTGATACATTATGGAATGTATATATATTAATTTTATGAAAAGAAAATATTTTCGATTTTACAATTGTTTTGTAAAAACCGTACAGACTTTGTCATTACATGGATTTTTGCTATAGAAGGCATCATTCGTAAATTCTTTGTTTAACACTTGCGTAGAATTGACTCTCTTATAGAATTTAAACTTAGAGTATTAAAGCGAAGCAACTACTTCAATTATCATCTTACCTACTGAGCTTTATTCCCTCTGCAAAACTTTGTGTTTTTAATAAGGTGTTGGAATTCCGATCAGCCCAAGGCTTTATGAATGTACAGAAAGACGCATCAGGTATGAATACATACACGCAATAGAGAGAGGAGGATCCTCATCAAATAAGACATTCATAAGAATGCGTAAAAAGTTATCTTCTTGAGGTTATATGTACTTCACGACAAGCTGTATAGGGATGCCAACTCATTAGGTATTCATATCTGTGTATCTACCTTCAAATAACGAAAAGAAACCGTAGGGGCTCATGAATATAGGTTATGAACCTATCCAGCTGAGATGGCTTATGCGCGTTAGCACTTTTTCCCGTGGTAATTTGGCGCCTCAATCGCTTGGCAGATGTTTCCGGCAAAGCTTTCCATATCCGGACCAGTGCCAATATCGGCCAGAGTACGGACTCTTTAGCAAAAAAATACCATAACGTGCCCCCTTCGGAGCGAATCTCTTCGTATGCGGGCTGAAATCCGTGGGCGCACATTAGTGGGGATTTTGGAGGAACCGAATGGACGGCCGTCGTCTTGATTGCACCAGAAAATTGGTTTTCCATTCCCACGCTAATCTAATCCTCGAAGCAGTGCGCCCTTTAAAACGGATATGATCGTACCAAATGAGATCTCTCTTTGCTTCCTTCTCCATAAGTCCCTCTTCTAAGTCGCCAGAATACCAAAGACGTTTCTTTGCGTGTCGTAATAGTGTTGTATGTGCAAGTGTTTTTTTTACCTACGTTTGGATGAAAAGTTTTCGTGAGACATAAGTTTATACTTTGCTGTATAATCGTGAATTCATTACGTAACTTTTCTAGTTTTGGACTCCTTTAGTCGCAAATAAAAATAAACACGTCCAGTTTGAGATGATAAACCTCTGATTCCTTAGAAGCCGTGTTCAAAATTTTCCTTCTTTACAACCATGGCCAGAATTAGTACGTGGTGTTGCAGGCTAACCACTGACCACCAGCACCACCACCACCCGGCCAGCAAAAAATTGCATCGGCCGGGAATCGAACCCGGGCCGCCCGCGTGGCAGGCGAGCATTCTACCACTGAACCACCGATGCTGATGAAGAAATACATATATGCTTTCAAATAAGTTCAGAATGAAATTAAAATTATATTTTACAACATTGAGCAATGTTGCTGTGTACAAAGTGGACCGATAAAATCTGCAATGAGAAGAGGAAAGGATTCTGAATAAATTAATCAGTGAAAGGAAATTAGAATCCGATTCAGAAAGAATATACTTCGGAAAGAAGTGAAAACGGAAAGGTGAAGGAAAGAATTAAGTGATAAAATATACGAGCAATCATGATTTATTGTATTAAGGATGGAAGTAGTATTCACAGAACTTAGGATAATGGCAGATGATATGAATAAATATCGTATCTTTTGTTAAATGAGGTAAGGGAAAGGAAAAGGATCTGAAATTAAGGAAACAACTGTGAAAAAGGTATTACAACTAAGATTTGAGCAAACAGATAACAGATGATGATAAAAAATACGGAAATTGTAAGTTCGAAGTATATTATACTGCACTAGAGGTTATTTATAAATATTACTGTGTACCAAATTTCCTTTGCGTTACTCGCTAATAAGCACAATACTTAACGAAAGCATTTGCTAACTACCCCATTCCTTATTTTGGCTGCTCTGCCTCGTTTTCTCTCAATAGCTTTAGGCGGCGAATGATGGAAAGGTTGAAGACAAACCATCGGGGTGATAAATTTACAGTTTTACATATTGTGAAATACTTTTTATTATTCATCCTATTGCTTGGGTTCCAAAGTGTTTGATAATTTCAAAGAGATTTATGTTGCTACTTCATATATTAATGATGGATGTTTTATATTAAGAACATTTATTTATTACATATGCTGCAAGTAGAATTTCTTCTGGTGACAGCCCCAACTATTGTCTATGAACAACGTAAATCAAACAAATATTCCGATAATAACATAAGCATACACAAAGACATTTTCAAACAGATATCTCCCACGTACCCTCACCAAAATATATCCTTTAAACACCAAAACCACATTTCACAGTTTACAATGTTACCTTTTATACCAAAATATAACTTTATCGTCATCACGTCATCACGTTTAAATGTATCCAAATAATTCAAAACATAAAGCATATTCAATCCATTTAATTACATAAACTAAATATCCTACTTTTAAACTCCTTTCTATTTTTCGGACTAATATTCGGAGTGTAAAATTCCTTCACCCGTCATCAAAAATCTGCTGTTGTCTGCAGCCACCTTAAAATGCTACCCAAAGGAGAGGGAGGGTGGATTGAAAGTGCGATTCTCGTTCACACGGTGTTCCACAAGGGCCGTAACTCGGACAAGGAAGTTGTTACGTCTCTTGACGAATGGTGTCTGAACGCGAAGCGAGAAAAGCGGCGATTTCGGCCGAATGTGGAGCTTTTCAGCCCCTTCACATTCAAATGGCTACGGTACGTGAATGAACAATTTCAGAGTTTCCTTCCTTGCGACTCTTACACTCATGGACCAAGGCCTTCGACACAATTTGAACGCTGATTGCGAAATGGCGCCAGAATTTCTCCACATTGTTAACACTGATTTGGAGAGTGCAAAGTCAAATGCACGAGTTACTCAGATCTAATCAGGATCTTTAACTTCCATTAAATAATACTATCTAATATAACTGAATATCACTCTGTCTTTACGTGTAGTTTCTTCCGGGTTCCCGTTTTCGAACCGTAATTTTCTTAACAACATTATATTTCGAATTTTCAATCCTTACCGTCTCGTGACGTCGATGTGTAAAAAAACTGTGTTTCAAATCCTTAATTCCTTACCTCTGTTTTATTAATCTGATTTTTATTCACAATTTTTCAGCTCTTTATCTGCGTAAAGGTATTGAGGACAAAATTTCTTTTTGAAAGATTATTATTCTCTGAATCTCTCTTAGAAATTGATTGAAGCATATAGTATATGTAGTCGAAAAAAAAATATATATATATAATTGGAATATTTATGTATATATTTCTTTGCTTATTGGCTGAAAATTTGATTGCATCTCTGTCAAAGTATTTTTCTTCGAAATATTCAAATAAACTGAACCGGGGAATCAGAAGTTTTTCCTTCGTTTCTCATAAAAATAAAATAAAATTCTGAGAAATGGCCCATATTCTTCATGATAATATTTGTAAATAAGTAATAACAAACATCCCTTAGAAAACACAAAAAGAACTTTCCCCATATTCTAACAAAATATCTCCCTTTTGCTGCTTGATGTGCTATAGTAAACCTTATTAAAACCTTTCAACTTCTAAAGCAAATTATATTTTCGATTAAAAGATAGTTAAAGAATTTCCACAAGTTTTTGTTATTTATCCCTCAACAAAGCTGCCAAAATAAAGCTGTTGGTACAAGATATTGAATATATTAAGTGGTAAAAATCGTAACGAATCCATTCCATTAAGTTTTACATGGTTCGGTATGTTCTATTTTGGAACGACCCAAAAAATAGACACGTCGTAAATTAGTGGATGCAATTCATAAAAGAGTAATAAAAATTATTATATGTTTTTTTTTATTTAAAAACCGACATTTCCGAAAATTTTCTGCACTTCCAAAAAGATTATCAGAGTATGTTACTTAAATTGGTTATTTTCAACCTAATAAATACACTTAATACTCCTGTGCTCTCTCATTTTTTTACACTTAAGTAGATAACACAATCATATTCGATTATCTCAGAACAATTAGGAAAAGTGGACCTTCTAAACAAAAGGATCCTAGGAAAATATAACTTCCACCATGAACTTGATTACAGACTTCATTCAGTATTGGAAAAATATTTTTGATCCCGAAACGCTATTCAAAGACAATGTAATTTTCCTCACAAAGAAACATAGAGGAAAGGGATAGGAAATAATCTTCGGGAGCCTTAATTGAGAGTTTTTGTCCTTCTGAGTGAGAAATGTGCTTTGTGTGAACGCTTTTGTAACTCCAATTGCAATTAATGTTAGGCATCAAAGTAAGTTCCAGCACAAAAAGCGGAGGAAGGAGACATTCGTACACTCCGTCGCCCTTATTTTAAATGGCGAGATGGGCCTATTTAAACGACTAAGCGTCCTTTCTTAGGATGCCTCCAGAATATGAAGAAATGAAAGACTTAATTGAAAACTGTAGACACAAGATCCGGGGAAACGAATGACAGAAATCTTTTAACTTTTCCTGTGTGCAAGAATGACGTTTGAAGGAGGACAAGAGGATGATGTCGTGATTTTCGTTCCTCATTTACCTCTTTTTCTCTCCAATTTTCAACGTTGTCCTTTTGAAGAGTACACAATTTTACGGTTGGAACTTATTTCACCGGGTATCATTTCCTTTGAATTCCCTCACCCGTCTTTAACTGTACAAAGATATAGTATTATGAGTGTTGTTAACTGCTGGTTACCAATATATCGTGTTCACAGTTTTACTGAAATTATAATTCTTGGCTTGCCTCGAAAGACAAAAATGAGTTATATAGCTTTTCAAGAGTCCAGCTAATGGATATTAGCTTCAACGGTAAACTAAACCTCAGCAACTTTGTATATGCTCGTGAAGGTATATTGCGATACGCAACTGACTGTGCAAAAACCATTCCAGTAGTGCGCAGGTGCATATAAAGACTGGCTTCTCTAGTTAAAGAGCATATCACGTATTTTACTCTGCAACCCATTTTCTTTTACAACTCATATTTCTCTGTAAACCTTATCATGGAGTATATTTATATTTTCCGTAACAGTAACAATATAATTTGAGAGGTTGAATAAAAATTAAAGCTTGAGAAATTGTTATTGAGTAAGTTACATTTCGAAAATCTATCGTAAACAATGTTTAGATTTCTCTACAACAGTAAAATTAGAGAAATTAAGGATTAAAAAAAAAATTAATTTCACTTATTAGTGTTCATCCGCAAAGAGTTCTCTTCATCTAGGTAACAATAACGTTTCCCTACAAACAAATGTGTTAAATCTAACCTCTATATCTTGCACCAAAAGATACTGTTGTTTTAAAAAATAGGTTTTAAGGAATTTTTTTATAAGATTAATATAGAAATAATAAAATTTATTTATTAAAGCCATTCAAGTCAATGCTTGCCTCATAAATTGTCTATTCTAATCCACTTAAGCAGATGACGGTAAATAAGTGAAACATATTTCATCCCCTCTTATCCTCCGTAAAAAGTACTCTCTAAATGTTCCCCCTTATATTAAAAATGTGGAATATTTTTCACATTTGTAGCATCAACTAATGCATTTACTGTTCAAAGATTATGACTTCCCTGCTAATTAGTGCAGTGAATACTCCATTTTTATCTTCTGTTGATATTTTTATCTCTTCTTTCGAAGGATATAACCTAAAAATCGTCTGCAAAAATTGTTATTAAACATAAGTACCTTGGGAGACACAACCAAGCACTTATAACATTAATAATTACTCAATAGCTAACTTAAATTTATATGCATTAATCGCTACATTAATATATGATATTTCAGGATCCGAAACCCTTGAAAACAATGGGCAGAGAGTATAGGTGTAATTGATAGGCGCGGTATGATGCGTGAGGGTTTTTGTAGAAAGAATAAAAAAAGAAGATGAAGCAGGGTCAGTTATAGAGGAGAGTCGATTCGCTCAAGTGATAGGAACGACGCATGGAAGACGACAAAGAGTTCGTCAAAGACAAAAAGAGTTCGATGACTTAAAGGGAGGGGTCAATGTGAGAGAGTAGTTGGAAATAGCGCTAAAGCATATAAAAATAAAAAATAATTTTTTCCGCCAGGCATTTTTCATCAATTCCTGGCCGAATTTTCCTAGGACTATTCACCTTCAAGTGAGGAATGCATGGAGTAGGCAGCTTGTATGAATACAGATCCATGTAAGAGTAGGTATGGAAAAGGGTAAGAGGGCAAGGGTGAAGGAACATGTAGAAGGAGAGATGAAGGTTTTAGGAAGCGGAGGAGCATATTTTGAGTGGAATAAATATAAAGCTTTAAACCAAAAAAATTATCTTTAGAAATACGTTCCTTGGAAAATGGGCGGTATTAATTTAAGCGGTGGACTATTTCTCATTTAAAGTCTATTTCATGGCATTTTTTGCTATATTGAACCATACAGTGTAATTAAAATCAGAATACTTGTTGCCTAGATGCGTTTTTCTTAAATTTTATAAATATATCCACAATTTTGAATATCCTCTGAAGTGATGCTTTGAGTAACTGAAAATGCTACAAATACTTTTCATTGTCTATGATTAGAGGTGTTTGTTTTTCGCAATAAGCTATTATACCAATAAATAACGTGAATTATGGCTTTTTGCTTTGCTTACATGTGACTGTGAAAATTAGTAACACCAAATTTAGGAAACATAATAAAAACACAAAAGACCACAATTTGGTTTTCAAATAAAAAAAAATCAGAAAAAATTAAAACATTTTCAGACACCTCTATCTATGATGAATCGAGCCGAAACTTTTCTAATAACTTCTTTGCATCTTTATTCTAAGAGGAAAAATACCTTTTACTGAGTAATTCACACGCTTTCGGAAAATTATCTCCGACTAGTTTTGGTTGGTAGCATTTCTAAATTCCAGGTATCTCGAAAGGATACGTCCTGTAATTATTACATTCATTACACAGTGAAATCTCGATCTAAAGTTTTATCCTAAACCAATGGAAATCGACTCTAGATGCGAAAAAACGAATGATACTAAGAGAAGGGTGTAGTTGCTGTAGTTGGAACCTCAAAATTTCAACCAAAGAGCCGGGAAAACGTTAGGTACAAGAACATTAGAGCGAAATTTCACTGTATGTTATCATAGTCTTCAATTTTTCTTGTTAATAGTTTCAAGATATTTTTTAAACAATATTAATAAAAAAGCTGATGATATTTTCAGAATCACCACAATTGATAACATTCCTCGCCATTAGTAAAATTACATAAAAAACAAATTTGGGCTCGATTTTCACAGGAAAATTCATATTTTGTTATAGTGGTGCCTGTATCGACACAACAAGCTTTCTCATATGGCGTCGGAGTAATTTATTTCAGTGCACTTTTCTGAGGGTCTTGGTTCTCGAATTTTTATGCATTCCATCCTTTTGGCTATCTATCGCCCTCGGAGGGAGTTAGTCTCCTAAGTTGACCCCGTTCTCCAGCGTAGCGCTGTCTGCTCATCCGTTACACCATTTCTCTTGAAGTTAATACGCTGAAGGGCCCAACCTAGCGATGAACTTTGACCCTAGAGTGACAATGTAGAGACGATATCGTTTCCATGCGTCAGAGAATGCTCTCCAACGCAATGCATCTCACATGGATGACCTTGGGAAAAGGTTGTCATCATTCAACACATATCTTTCAGGAATTTTCTCTTATTTTTTTTTAATACAGCTCCTTTGTAAAGTTAATCCTTTAAACCGATTATTAACTGAACAATGATATTCAATAATTTTCGCTAATCCAGATAATAATAAGTAAAAACGTTGTTTTTAATTTTTAATTTCTTTAAGCTACATTTATTCCGAAAATATAAAATATGAATGATAGTGCAGTATAATTACAAGGTTAAGTGTGTGATATAACACTTAAAAATTCCGTTTTAATATTATATATTATTATTGAATAATATATAATATTTATAGAATATTATTTATACCTTAGAACTGGAGAAATATTCCATCGTCAACCTTATTACTTCAGCACAGAAACTATTCAACTGAATTTATGTAATAAAAGTAACGAATTGCAAAACGGTACTAGGGAAAAATTACTCCAGAAGGCAATATTTAATCATGCACTTTGCATTGAATTGAGTATAAATTGCTCATAAAAATGTATTATTTTATCTACTTCTGAGTTCGTTTATATGTTCTACTTTCAAATTACAATTTGCTAATATTTGTTTCATTCTTTCCCTCTATGATAAGAAAATTAGTTCTATAATTGAAATATTTATTTCTTTTATAGATCTTAAATCATTAACGAGTACATCTCATAAACTACCATGCATATCAATCATACTATTACCCTAACGATACTTCTTTAAATTTCCTGCCCTCAAATGAATATTTTGCTCAGGACACATCCATACTCAGTTTCATACATTCTGATTCATTATTTAAGATTAGTCTCTTCCTGTCAGTGTCTTACTCGCCACATTCAAAGAGTATATTTCTTGATCTTCCCCTCTCTTTACCACCTATCACAATGTTTATCATCCATCTTTTTACTCTTTTTCTCGTATATTCCTCAAAAAGGGAATGAAACGAGATCTCTGTACTTAAATACGAGCAATCTAGAAATATTTCAAAAGATGATGAAAAAGTCTGACAACACCAAGAATTGAATCTCGATCTTCCACCTTACGGGTTGGTACTCTTACCTATTTAGAGTTACCTGGCAGACATGTATCACTTCGATTTTGGGAAAAATATTTAGTCCATGCGAAAGGTGGGCTAACAAGACGGCACCCTCCAACGCCACGGTCCTCATTGGGGAAACATCAGAAAAGGTGTGGAAGGTAAATTCAATGATCGCAAAGGAAAATCCTCATTGCAGCTATCATAAGCATGGAATAAAAATTTATATTCAGCCTCTTCTAAAATGTTGGATAATTTTGCTTACTTTACCGACTTATCGACACCCAAACCACCGCGATCCATAAAAAGACAACAGTCAACGAAAGAGGTAGAAGTTGAACCCTTTAAGAATCATAAAGTAAGATCCTCATTTCAGATATTGACCGATATTATGTAGAGCGGAACACAAATTTACATTTATTCTTTTTCTTAAGTTTTGTATAATTTCAACTGCTTCTGGATTACCCATTTCCGTTCCTTGCTCGCTTTACATTTCTCCTAACGAGCTTTTTCGTTCTTTCCCTTTTTTATTGTTCCTGAATCCTTTAACTCACCTCTCTCCGTTAATTTCGACTCCATTCCCCTTATTCTCTCTCTTTTCCCATTTATTCTCTCCTCTTTCAGCCCTTCCCCGCTCAATTATTCTCTTTCTCAACCCTTTCGATCCCTCTCCTTACCTTCTTATCATCGACTTGTCTTTCCAGAGGTACGCCTTCCCCTTAATGAGGAATACTCCCACGCAGATGTCGAAGAAATCAATCGCGTCTTCTCATTTAGGTACCCAGAGGTATGAAAATTTGCCTTTAAGGACGACTTTTATTTCACCACTTGCTGTAATTATCAGAAAGACATTAAGCAAGGCATTTTTAGCCTCCTAAAATTTTAAGTTTCGTTCCATAATGTGTTATTCACGCAGATTACCTGCACAGATTCTGAGCGACTCTCAGTTGTACATTTATTATCATAATATTTGTAAGGCAACTTCGTAATTTCCACAGTAAATTTATTAATAAATACTGGTTTCATTCCGTAGAACCATTTTCAGGTAAGATCAAAAATTATTCTGTTCTTACCTGAGGATGCTTCCTTGGAAGTGAAATCGGTATCGACAAATAAATTTACTGTGGAAATGACGAAGTTTCATTATTTATTCTATGGATTTGTACAAAGTTACGCCTTTCTGCATCGATTATAACATTTATTACCATTTTTCGAAAATTTAAA